>JALJVW010000184.1:52247617-52847617 GCA_024865655.1 Emberiza elegans
ATGATTTCTGTACTGGCACAGTTTCTCCTTGCGAGACATAGTGGAAAAGCTTTTTGCTTAGGTGTAGGCGACAAGAGACGCTAAAGACGAAGGTACGGCGCTCGCCCGAGCTAAGCGCCGGTCCCTGGCTTCTTTCGGCAGAAGCCGCGCTTCGGAGCACACCGCGACCGGCACAATGCTCTTTGCGCGAAGAAGCCGCTTCTTCGCCTCCGGGAGCCGGAGAGAGCGGCACCTTCCGAAAGGCGAACAACCAAGCCGAGCCACACTGGGATTGTGTGCACAGCTTGCAAACTGATAGAAAACAGTACCTTACCACTCTCCTGCGATTTTATTCACGCTAACATTCGAATGCAAGTCGTTTTGGACTACTTTCTTTTGCTTCTTGCAAAACGCTCTGCAGAGCTCCGTGCACCTCTAGAACACGATAGGAGATGATTTCTGTACTGGCACAGTTTCTCCTTGCGAGACATAGTGGAAAAGCTTTTTGCTTAGGTGTAGGCGACAAGAGACGCTAAAGACGAAGGTACGGCGCTCGCCCGAGCTAAGCGCCGGTCCCTGGCTTCTTTCGGCAGAAGCCGCGCTTCGGAGCACACCGCGACCGGCACAATGCTCTTTGCGCGAAGAAGCCGCTTCTTCGCCTCCGGGAGCCGGAGAGAGCGGCACCTTCCGAAAGGCGAACAACCAAGCCGAGCCACACTGGGATTGTGTGCACAGCTTGCAAACTGATAGAAAACAGTACCTTACCACTCTCCTGCGATTTTATTCACGCTAACATTCGAATGCAAGTCGTTTTGGACTACTTTTTTTGCTTCTTGCAAAACGCTCTGCAGAGCTCCTGTGCACCTCTAGAACACGATAGGAGATGATTTCTGTACTGGCACAGTTTCTCCTTGCGAGACATAGTGGAAAAGCTTTTTGCTTAGGTGTAGGCGACCTGGCGCAGAACTGGGATTGTGTGCGACCGGCTTGCAAACTGATAGAAAACAGTACCATACGCCTCCCTCCGGAGAGAGCGCACCTTCCGAAGGCGAACAAACCGCCGACGCTGGGATTGTGTAACAGCTTGCAAACTGATAGAAAACAGGACCTTACCACTCTTGCGATTTTATTCAAAAACGCGAATGCAGAGCCTTTGTGCACTTTCTAGAACACGAAAGGAGATGATTTCTAGTACTGGCACAGATGATTTTCTCCTTGCGAGACATAGTGGAAAAGCTTTTTGCTTAGGTGTAGGCGACAAGAGACGCTAAAGACGAAGGTACGGCACTCGCCCGAGCTAAGCGCCGGTCCCTGGCTTCTTTTCGGCAGAAGCGAGCACACCGCGGAGCACACTCTGCGACGGCACAATGCTCTTTGCGCGAAGAAGCCGCTTTTTTCGCCTCCGGGAGCCGGAGAGAGCGGCACCTTCCGAAAGGCGAACAACCAAGCCGAGCCACACTGGGATTGTGTGACAGCTTGCAAACTGATAGAAAACAGTGCCTTACCTCTCTCCTGCGATTTTATTCACACTAACATTCGAATGCAAGTCGTTTTGGACTACTTTCTTTTGCTTCTTTCTTGCTCTGTGCACCTCTAGAAAAACGCTCTGCAGAGCACCGTGCACCTCTAGAACACGATAGGAGATGATTTCTGTACTGGCACAGTTTCTCCTTGCGAGACATAGTGGAAAAGCTTTTTTGCTTAGGTGTAGGCGACAAGAGACGCTAAAATTGTGTGAAGCTTGCAAACGGCGCTCGCCCGAGCTAAGCGCCGGTCTTCTTGGCTTCTTTCACGCAGAAGCCGCAGTTTCTCCTTCGAGCACACCGCGACCGGCACAATGTTTTGCGCTTTTTCGGCAGAAGAAGCCGCTTCTTCGCCTCCGGGAGCCGGAGAGAGCGCACCTTCCGGGAAAGGCGAACAACCAAGCCGAGCCACACTGGGATTGTGTGCACAGCTTGCAAACTGATAGAAAACAGTACCTTACCACTCTCCTGCGATTTTATTCACGCTAACATTCGAATGCAAGTCGTTTTGGACTACTTTCTTTTGCTTCTTGCAAAACGCTCTGCAGAGCTCCGTGCACCTCTAGAACACGATAGGAGATGATTTCTGTACTGGCACAGTTTCTCCTTGCGAGACATAGTGGAAAAGCTTTTTGCTTAGGTGTAGGCGACAAGAGACGCTAAAGACGAAGGTACGGCGCTCGCCCGAGCTAAGCGCCGGTCCCTGGCTTCTTTCGGCAGAAGCCGCGCTTCGGAGCACACCGCGACCGGCACAATGCTCTTTGCGCGAAGAAGCCGCTTCTTCGCCTCCGGGAGCCGGAGAGAGCGGCACCTTCCGAAAGGCGAACAACCAAGCCGAGCCACACTGGGATTGTGTGCACAGCTTGCAAACTGATAGAAAACAGTACCTTACCACTCTCCTGCGATTTTATTCACGCTAACATTCGAATGCACGTCGTTTTGGACTACTTTCTTTTGCTTCTTGCAAAACGCTCTGCAGAGCTCCGTGCACCTCTAGAACACGATAGGAGATGATTTCTGTACTGGCACAGTTTCTCCTTGCGAGACATAGTGGAAAAGCTTTTTGCTTAGGTGTAGGCGACAAGAGACGCTAAAGACGAAGGTACGGCGCTCGCCCGAGCTAAGCGCCGGTCCCTGGCTTCTTTCGGCAGAAGCCGCGCTTCGGAGCACACCGCGACCGGCACAATGCTCTTTGCGCGAAGAAGCCGCTTCTTCGCCTCCGGGAGCCGGAGAGAGCGGCACCTTCCGAAAGGCGAACAACCAAGCCGAGCCACACTGGGATTGTGTGCACAGCTTGCAAACTGATAGAAAACAGTACCTTACCACTCTCCTGCGATTTTATTCACGCTAACATTCGAATGCAAGTCGTTTTTGGACTACTTTCTTTTTCTTCTTGCAAAACGCTCTGCAGAGCTCTGTGCACCTCTAGAACACGATAGGAGATGATTTCTGTACTGGCACAGTTTCTCCTTGCGAGACATAGTGGAAAAGCTTTTTGCTTAGGTGTAGGCGACAAGAGACGCAAAAGACGAAGGTACGGCGCTCGCCCGAGCTAAGCGCCGGTCCCTGGCTTTTTTCGGCAGAAGCCGCGCTTCGAGCACACCGCGACCGGCACAATGCGCGACCGGCACAATGCTTTTGCGCGTTGTAGAAGCTTCTTCGCCTCCGGGAGCCGGAGAGAGCGGCACCTTCCGAAAGGCGAACAACCAAGCCGAGCCACACTGGGATTGTGTGCACAGCTTGCAAACTGATAGAAAACAGTACCTTACCACTCTCCTGCGATTTTATTCACGCTAACATTCGAATGCAAGTCGTTTTGGACTACTTACTTTTGCTTCTTGCAAAACGCTCTGCAGAGCTCTGTGCACCTCTAGAACACGATAGGAGATGATTTCTGTACTGGCACAGTTTCTCCTTGCGAGACATAGTGGAAAAGCTTTTTGCTTAGGTGTAGGCGACAAGAGACGCTAAAGACGAAGGTACGGCGCTCGCCCGAGCTAAGCGCCGGTCCCTGGCTTCTTTCGGCAGAAGCCGCGCTTCGGAGCACACCGCGACCGGCACAATGCTCTTTGCGCGAAGAAGCCGCTGCTTCGCCTCCGGGAGCCGGAGAGAGCGGCACCTTCCGAAAGGCGAACAACCAAGCCGAGCCACACTGGGATTGTGTGCACAGCTTGCAAACTGATAGAAAACAGTACCTTACCACTCTCCTGCGATTTTATTCACGCTAACATTCGAATGCAAGTCGTTTTGGACTACTTTTTTTTTTTGCTTTTGCAAAACGCTCTGCAGAGCTCCTGTGCACCTCTAGAACACGATAGGAGATGATTTCTGTACTGGCACAGTTTCTCCTTGCGAGACATAGTGGAAAAGCTTTTTGCTTAGGTGTAGGCGACAAGAGACGCTAAAGACGAAGGTACGCGCTCGCCCGAGCTAAGCGCCGGTCCCTGGCTTTCTTTCGGCAGAAGAAGCGCTTCGAGCACACCGCGACCGGCACAATGCTTTTTGCGAAGAAGCCGCTTCTTCGCCTCCGGGAGCCGGAGAGAGCGGCACCTTCCGAAAGGCGAACAACCAAGCCGAGCCACACTGGGATTGTGTGCACAGCTTGCAAACTGATAGAAAACAGTACCTTACCACCCTCCTGCGATTTTATTCACGCTAACATTCGAATGCAAGTCGTTTTGGACTACTTTTTTTTTTGCTTTGCAAAACGCTCTGCAGAGCTCTGTGCACCTCTAGAACACGATAGGAGATGATTTCTGTACTGGCACAGTTTCTCCTTGCGAGACATAGTGGAAGTTTTTTTTGCTTAGGTGTAGGCGACAAGAGACAAAAAAAGACGAAGGTACGGCGCTCGCCCAGAAAAAGCGCCGGTCCCTGGCTTTTTTTCGGCAGAAGCCGCGCTTCGAGCACACCGCGACAGTGCTCTGCGACCGGCACAATGCTCTTTGCGCGAAGAAGCCGCTTCTTCGCCTCCGGGAGCCGGAGAGAGCGGCACCTTCCGAAAGGCGAACAACCAAGCTGAACCACACTGGGATTATGTGCACAGCTTGCAAACTGATAGAAAACAGTACCTTACCACACTCCTGCGATTTTATTCACGCTAACATTCGAATGCAAGTCGTTTTGGACTACTTTCTTTGCTTCTTGCAAAACGCTCTGCAGAGCTCTGTGCACCTCTAGAACACGATAGGAGATGATTTCTGTACTGGCACAGTTTCTCCTTGCGAGACATAGTGGAAAAGCTTTTTGCTTAGGTGTAGGCGACAAGAGACGCTAAAGACGAAGGTACGGCGCTCGCCCGAGCTAAGCGCCGGTCCTTGGCTTCTTTCGGCAGAAGCCGCGCTTCGGAGCACACCGCGACCGGCACAATGCTCTGCGACCGGCACAATGCTCTTTGCGCGAAGAAGCCGCTTCTTCGCCTCCGGGAGCCGGAGAGAGCGGCACCTTCCGAAAGGCGAACAACCAAGCCGAGCCACACTGGGACTGTGTGCACAGCTTGCAAACTGATAGAAAACAGTACCTTACCACTCTCCTGCGATTTTATTCACGCTAACATTCGAATGCAAGTCGTTTTGGACTACTTTTTTTGCTTTCAAAAAAAAACGCTCTGCAGAGCTCCTGTGCACCTCTAGAACACGATAGGAGATGATTTCTGTACTGGCACAGTTTCTCCTTGCGAGACATAGTGTTTTCTTTTTTTGCTTAGGTGTAGGCGACAAGAGACGCTTAAAAGACGAAGGTACGGCGCTCGCCCCGAAGGAAAAAAGCGCCGGTCCTTGGCTTTTTTCGGCATTTCCTTTTAGAGCACACCGCGACCGACAGCACAGTGCTCTGCGGCAAAAAAATTTTCTTGCGAAGAAGCCGCTGCCGCCTCCGGGAGCCGGAGAGAGCGGCACCTTCCGAAAGGCGAACAACCAAGCCGAGCCACACTGGGATTGTGTGCACAGCTTGCAAACTGATAGAAAACAGTACCTTACCACTCTCCTGCGATTTTATTCACGCTAACATTCGAATGCAAGTCGTTTTGGACTACTTTCTTTTGCTTCTTGCAAAACGCTCTGCAGAGCTCTGTGCACCTCTAGAACACGATAGGAGATGATTTCTGTACTGGCACAGTTTCTCCTTGCGAGACATAGTGGAAAGCTTTTTGCTTAGGTGTAGGCGACAAGAGACGCTAAAGACGAAGGTACGGCGCTCGCCCGAGCTAAGCGCCGGTCCTTGGCTTCTTTCGGCAGAAGCCGCGCTTCGGAGCACACCGTGACCGGCACAATGCTCTTTGCGCGAAGAAGCCGCTTCTTCGCCTCCGGGAGCCGGAGAGAGCGGCACCTTCCGAAAGGCGAACAACCAAGCCGAGCCACACTGGGATTGTGTGCACAGCTTGCAAACTGATAGAAAACAGTACCTTACCACTCTCCTGCGATTTTATTCACGCTAACATTCGAATGCAAGTCGTTTTGGACTACTTTCTTTTTATTCTTTGCAAAAACGCTCTGCAGAGCTCTGTGCACCTCTAGAACACGATAGGAGATGATTTCTGTACTGGCACAGTTTCTCCTTGCGAGACATAGTGGAAAAGCTTTTTGCTTAGGTGTAGGCGACAAGAGACGCTAAAGACGAAGGTACGGCGCTCGCCCGAGCTAAGCGCCGGTCCTTGGCTTCTTTTCGGCAGAAGCCGCGCTTCGAGCACACCGCGACCGCACACTCGCGACCGGCACAATGCTTTTTTGCGAAGAAGCTTCTTCGCCTCCGGGAGCCGGAGAGAGCGGCACCTTCCGAAAGGCGAACAACCAAGCCGAGCCACACTGGGATTGTGTGCACAGCTTGCAAACTGATAGAAAAAATTACCTTACCACTCTCCTGCGATTTTATTCACGCTAACATTCGAATGCAAGTCGTTTTGGACTACTTTCTTTTTGCTTTTGCAAAACGCTCTGCAGAGCTCTGTGCACCTCTAGAACACGATAGGAGATGATTTCTGTACTGGCACAGTTTCTCCTTGCGAGACATAGTGGAAAAGCTTTTGCTTAGGTGTAGGCGACAAGAGACGCTAAAGAGAAAAGGTACGGCGCTCGCCCGAGCTAAGCGCCGGTCCCTGGCTTTTTTCGGCAGAAGCCGCGCTTGGAGCACACCGCGACCGGCACAATCTGCGACGGCACAATTTTTTTGCGCGAAGAAGCCGCTTCTTCGCCTCCGGGAGCCGGAGAGAGCGGCACCTTCCGAAAAAAGGCGAACAACCAAGCCGAGCCACACTGGGATTGTGTGCACAGCTTGCAAACTGATAGAAAACAGTACCTTACCACTCTCCTGCGATTTTATTCACGCTAACATTCGAATGCAAGTCGTTTTGGACTACTTTCTTTTGCTTCTTGCAAAACGCTCTGCAGAGCTCTGTGCACCTCTAGAACACGATAGGAGATGATTTCTGTACTGGCACAGTTTCTCCTTGCGAAACATAGTGGAAAAGCTTTTTGCTTAGGTGTAGGCGACAAGAGACGCTAAAGACGAAGGTACGGCGCTCGCCCGAGCTAAGCGCCGTCCCCTGGCTTCTTTTCGGCAGAAGCCGCGCTTCGAGCACACCGCGACCGGCACAATGCTCTGCGACCGGCAACAATTTTTGCGCGAAGAAAGCCGCTTCTTCGCCTCCGGGAGCCGGAGAGAGCGGCACCTTCCGAAAGGCGAACAACCAAGCCGAGCCACACTGGGATTGTGTGCACAGCTTGCAAACTGATAGAAAACAGTACCTTACCACTCTCCTGCGATTTTATTCACGCTAAAATTCGAATGCAAGTAGTTTTGGACAACTTTCTTTTACTTTTTGGAAAACGCTTTGCAGTTCTCCGTGCACCTCTAGAACACGATAGGAGATGATTTCTGTACTGGCACAGTTTCTCCTTGCGAGACATAGTGGAAAAGCTTTTTGCTTAGGTGTAGGCGACAAGAGACGCTAAAGACGAAGGTACGGCGCTCGCCCGAGCTAAGCGCCCGTCCCTGGCTTCTTTCGGCAGAAGCCGCGAGAGCACGACCGCACACCTCTGCGACCGGCACAATGCTTTTGCGCGAAGAAGCCGCTTCTTCGCCTCCGGGAGCCGGAGAGAGCGGCACCTTCCGAAAGGCGAACAACCAAGCCGAGCCACACTGGGATTGTGTGCACAGCTTGCAAACTGATAGAAAACAGTACCTTACCACTCTCCTGCGATTTTATTCACGCTAACATTCGAATGCAAGTCGTTTTGGACTACTTTCTTTTTTTTCTTGCAAAAACGCTCTGCAGAGCTCCTGTGCACCTCTAGAACACGATAGGAGATGATTTCTGTACTGGCACAGTTTCTCCTTGCGAGACATAGTGGAAAAGCTTTTTGCTTAGGTGTAGGCGACAAGAGACGCTAAAGACGAAGGTACGGCGCTCGCCCGAGCTAAGCGCCGGTCCTTGGCTTCTTTCGGCAGAAGCCGCGCTTGAGCACACCGCGACCGGCACAGTGCTTTGCGACCGGCACAAGAAAAAAGAAGAAGCCGCTTCTTCGCCTCCGGGAGCCGGAGAGAGCGGCACCTTCCGAAAGGCAAACAACCAAGCCGAGCCACACTGGGATTGTGTGCACAGCACCTTACCACTCTCCTGCGATTTTATTCACTCTAACATTCGAATGCTAGTCGTTTTGGACAACTTTGTTTTACTTCTTGCAAAACGCTCTGCAGTGCCCTGTGCACCTCTAGAACACGATAGGAGATGATTTCTGTACTGGCACAGTTTCTCCTTGCGAGACATAGTGGAAAAGCTTTTTGCTTAGTTGTAGGCGACAAGAGACGCTAAAGACGAAGGTACGGCGCTCGCCCGAGCTAAGCGCCGGTCCTTGCCTTCTTTCGGCAGAAGCCGCGCTTCGGAGCACACCGCGACCGGCACAGTGCTCTGCGACCGGCACAATGCTTTGCGCGAAGAAGCCGCTTCTTCGCCTCCGGGAGCCGGAGAGAGCGGCACCTTCCGAAAGGCGAACAACCAAGCCGAGCCACACTGGGATTGTGTGCACAGCTTGCAAACTGATAGAAAACAGTACCTTACCACTCTCCTGCGATTTTATTCACGCTAACATTCGAATGCAAGTCGTTTTGGACTACTTTCTTTTGCTTCTTGCAAAACGCTCTGCAGAGCTCTGTGCACCTCTAGAACACGATAGGAGATGATTTCTGTACTGGCACAGTTTCTCCTTGCGAGACATAGTGGAAAAGCTTTTTGCTTAGGTGTAGGCGACAAGAGACGCTAAAGACGAAGGTACGGCGCTCGCCCGAGCTAAGCGCCGGTCCTTAGCTTCTTTCGGCAGAAGCCGCGCTTCGGAGCACACCGCGACGGCACAGTGCTCTGCGACCGGCACAATGCTCTTTGCGCGAAGAAGCCGCTTCTTCGCCTCCGGGAGCCGGAGAGAGCGGCACCTTCCGAAAGGCGAACAACCAAGCCGAGCCACACTGGGATTGTGTGCACAGCTTGCAAACTGATAGAAAACAGTACCTTACCACTCTCCTGCGATTTTATTCACGCTAACATTCGAATGCAAGTCGTTTTGGACTACTTTTTTTTGCTTCTTGCAAAACGCTCTGCAGAGCTCTGTGCACCTCTAGAACACGATAGGAGATGATTTCTGTACTGGCACAGTTTCTCCTTGCGAGACATAGTGGAAAAGCTTTTTGCTTAGGTGTAGGCGACAAGAGACGCGCTAAAGACGAAGGTACGGGCTCGCCCGAGCTAAGCGCCGGTCCTTGGCTTCTTTCGGCAGAAGCCGCGCTTCGGAGCACACCGCGACCGGCACAGTGCTCTGCGACCGGCACAATGCTCTGCGCGAAGAAGCCGCTTCTTCGCCTCCGGGATGCGGAGAGAGCTGCAACTGCCGAAAGGCGAACAACCTAGCCGAGCCACACTGGGATTGTGTGCACAGCTTGCAAACTGATAGAAAACAGTACCTTACCACTCTCCTGCGATTTTATTCACGCTAACATTCGAATGCAAGTCGTTTTGGACTACTTTTTTTGCTTCTTGCAAAACGCTCTGCAGAGCTCTGTGCACCTCTAGAACACGATAGGAGATGATTTCTGTACTGGCACAGTTTCTCCTTGCGAGACATAGTGGAAAAGCTTTTTGCTTAGGTTTAGGCGACAAGAGAGAGAGAAAAAGAAAGACGAAGGTACGGCGCTCGCCCGAGCTAAGCGCCGTCCCTGGCTTTTTTCGGCAGAAGCCGCGCTTCGGAGCACACCGCGCACAGTGCCGCGACCGGCACAATGCTTTGCGCGAAGAAGCCGCTTCTTCGCCTCCGGGAGCCGGAGAGAGCGGCACCTTCCGAAAAGGCGAACAACCAAGCCGAGCCACACTGGGATTGTGTGCACAGCTTGCAAACTGATAGAAAACAGTACCTTACCACACCTCCTGCGATTTTATTCACGCTAACATTCGAATGCAAGTCGTTTTGGACTACTTTCTTTTGCTTCTTGCAAAACGCTCTGCAGAGCTCTGTGCACCTCTAGAACACGATAGGAGATGATTTCTGTACTGGCACAGTTTCTCCTTGCGAGACATAGTGGAAACTTTTTTTGCTTAGGTGTAGGCGACAAGAGACGCTAAAGACGAAGGTACGGCGCTCGCCCGAGCTAAGCGCCGGTCCCTGGCTTTTTCGGCAGAAGCCGCGCTTCGAGAGCGAGCACCCCGCGACCGGCACAATGCTCTTTGCGCGAAGAAGCCGCTTCTTCGCCTCCGGGAGCCGGAGAGAGCGGCACCTTCCGAAAGGCGAACAACCAAGCCGAGCCACACTGGGATTTGTGCACAGCTTGCAAAACTGATAGAAAACAGTACCTTACCACTCTCCTGCGATTTTATTCACGCTAACATTCGAATGCAAGTCGTTTTGGACTACTTTTTTTTTTGCTTGCAAAACGCTCTGCAGAGCTCTGTGCACCTCTAGAACACGATAGGAGATGATTTCTGTACTGGCACAGTTTCTCCTTGCGAGACATAGTGGAAAAGCTTTTTGCTTAGGTGTAGGCGACAAGAGACGCTAAAGACGAAGGTACGGCGCTCGCCCGAGCTAAGCGCCGGTCCCTGGCTTTTTCGGCAGAAGCCGCGCGGAGCACACCGCGCGGCACAGTGCCGCGACCGGCACAATGCTCTTTGCGCGAAGAAGCCGCTTCTTCGCCTCCGGGAGCCGGAGAGAGCGGCACCTTCCGAAAGGCGAACAACCAAGCCGAGCCACACTGGGATTGTGTGCACAGCTTGCAAAATGATAGAAAACAGTACCTTACCACTCTCCTGCGATTTTATTCACGCTAACATTCGAATGCAAGTCGTTTTGGACTACTTTCTTTTGCTTCTTAAAAAACGCTCTGCAGAGCTCTGTGCACCTCTAGAACACGATAGGAGATGATTTCTGTACTGGCACAGTTTCTCCTTGCGAGACATAGTGGAAAAGCTTTTTGCTTAGGTGTAGGCGACAAGAGACGCTAAAGACGAAGGTAACGGCGCTCGCCCGAGCTAAGCGCCGGTCCTTGGCTTCTTTCGGCAGAAGCCGCGCTTCGGAGCACACCGCGACCGGCACAATGCTTTGCGACCGGCACAATGCTCTTTGCGCGAAGAAGCCGCTTCTTCGCCTCCGGGAGCCGGAGAGAGCGGCACCTTCCGAAAGGCGAACAACCAAGCCGAGCCACACTGGGATTGTGTGCACAGCTTGCAAACTGATAGAAAACAGTACCTTACCACTCTCCTGCGATTTTATTCACGCTAACATTCGAATGCAAGTCGTTTTGGACTACTTTTTTTGCTTCTTGCAAAACGCTCTGCAGAGCTCTGTGCACCTCTAGAACACGATAGGAGATGATTTCTGTACTGGCACAGTTTCTCCTTGCGAGACATAGTGGAAAAGCTTTTTGCTTAGGTGTAGGCGACAAGAGATACTAAAGACGAAGGTACGGCGCTCGCCCGAGCTAAGCGCCGGTCCCTGGCTTTTTCGGCAGAAGCCAGTTATTTGTTCGAGCACACCGCGACCGGCACAGTGCTCTGACCGGCACAATGCTCTTTGCGAAAAGAAGCCGCTTCTTCGCCTCCGGGAGCCGGAGAGAGCGGCACCTTCCGAAAGGCGAACAACCAAGCCGAGCCACACTGGGATTGTGTGCACAGCTTGCAAACTGATAGAAAACAGTACCTTACCACTCTCCTGCGATTTTATTCACGCTAACATTCGAATGCAAGTCGTTTTGGACTACTTTCTTTGCTTCTTGCAAAACGCTCTGCAGAGCTCTGTGCACCTCTAGAACACGATAGGAGATGATTTCTGTACTGGCACAGTTTCTCCTTGCGAGACATAGTGGAAAAGCTTTTTGCTTAGGTGTAGGCGACAAGAGACGCTAAAGACGAAGGTACGGGCTCGCCCGAGCTAAGCGCCGGCCGGTCCTGGGCTTCTTTTCGGCAGAAGCCGGCTTTGAGCACACCGCGACAGAGCACACCGCGACCGGCACAATGCTTTTTGCGCGAAGAAGCCGCTTCTTCGCCTCCGGGAGCCGGAGAGAGCGGCACCTTCCGAAAGGCGAACAACCAAGCCGAGCCACACTGGGATTGTGTGCACAGCTTGCAAACTGATAGAAAACAGTACCTTACCACTCTCCTGCGATTTTATTCACGCTAACATTCGAATGCAAGTCGTTTTGGACTACTTTCTTTTGCTTCTTGCAAAACGCTCTGCAGAGCTCCGTGCACCTCTAGAACACGATAGGAGATGATTTCTGTACTGGCACAGTTTCTCCTTGCGAGACATAGTGGAAAAGCTTTTTGCTTAGGTGTAGGCGACAAGAGACGCTAAAGACGAAGGTACGGCGCTCGCCCGAGCTAAGCGCCGGTCCTTGGCTTCTTTCGCCAGAAGCCGCGCTTCGGAGCACACCGCGACCGGCACAATGCTCTGCGACCGGCGCAATGCTCTTTGCGCGAAGAAGCCGCTTCTTCGCCTCCGCGAGCCGGAGAGAGCGGCACCTTCCGAAAGGCGAACAACCAAGCCCAGCCACACTGGGATTGTGTGCACAGCTTGCAAACTGATAGAAAACAGTACCTTACCACTCTCCTGCGATTTAATTCACGCTATCATTCGAATGCAAGTCGTTTTGGCCAACTTTCTTTTACTTCATGTAAAATGCTCTGCAGAGCTCCGTGCACCTCTAGAACACGATAGGAGATGATTTCCGTACTGGCACAGTTTCTCCTTGCGAGACATAGAGGAAAAGCTTTTTGCTTAGGTGTAGGCGACAAGAGACGCTAAAGACGAAGGTACGGCGCTCGCCCGAGCTAAGCGCCGGTCCTTGGCTTCTTTCGGCAGAAGCAGCGCAGCGCAGCACACAAGCACACACCGCGACCGCGACCGCACAATGCTTTTTTGCGCGAAGAAGCCGAAATTTTTCTTCGCCTCCGGGAGCCGGAGAGAGCGGCACCTTCCGAAGGCGAACAACCAAGCCGAGCCACACTGGGATTGTGTGCACAGCTTGCAAACTGATAGAAAAAACAGTACCTTTACCTCCTCCTGCGATTTTATTCACGCTAACATTCGAATGCAAGTCGTTTTGGACTACTTTCTTTTTGCTTCTTGCAAAACGCTCTGCAGAGCTCTGTGCACCTCTAGAACACGATAGGAGATGATTTCTGTACTGGCACAGTTTCTCCTTGCGAGACATAGTGGAAAAGCTTTTTTGCTTAGTGTAGGCGACAAGAGACGCTAAAAAGACGAAGGTACGGCGCTCGCCCGAGCTAAGCGCCGGTCCCTGGCTTTTTTCGGCAGAAGCCGCGCTTCGAGCACACCGCGACCGGCACAATGCTCGACCGGCAAAATGTCTTTAGCAAAAACGAAGAAGAATTTTTTGCTTCTTCGCCTCCGGGAGCCGGAGAGAGCGGCACCTTCCGAAAGGCGAACAACCAAGCCGAGCCACACTGGGATTGTGTGCACAGCTTGCAAACTGATAGAAAACAGTACCTTACCACTCTCCTGCGATTTTCTTCACGCTAACATTCGAATGCAAGTCGTTTTGGACTACTTTTTTTTTTCTTGCAAAACGCTCTGCAGAGCTCTGTGCACCTCTAGAACACGATAGGAGATGATTTCTGTACTGGCACAGTTTCTCCTTGCGAGACATATTGGAAAAGATTTTTTGCTTAGGTGTAGGCGACAAGAGACACTAAAGACGAAGGTACGGCGCTCGCCCGAGCTTAAGCCGGTCTTGGCTTTTTTCGGCAGAAGCCGCGCTTCGAGCACACCGCGACCGGCACAATGCTCTTTGCGCGAAGGCACAATGCTGCTTTTTGCGCGAAGAAGCCGCTTTTCTTCGCCTCCGGGAGCCGGAGAGAGCGGCACCCTCCGAAAGGCGAACACCAAGCCGCCGAGCCACACTGGGATTGTGTGCACAGCTTGCAAACTGATAGAAAACAGTACCTTACCACTCTCCTGCGATTTTATTCACGCTAACATTCGAATGCGAATGCAAGTCGTTTTGGACTACTTTCTTTTGCTTCTTGCAAAACGCTCTGCAGAGCTCTGTGCACCTCTAGAACACGATAGGAGATGATTTCTGTACTGGCACAGTTTCTCCTTGCGAGACATAGTGGAAAAGCTTTTTGCTTAGGTGTAGGCGACAAGAGACGCTAAAGACGAAGGTACGGCGCTCGCCCGAGCTAAAGCGCCGGTCCCTGCTTTTTTCGGCAGAAGCCGCGCTTCGAGCACACCGCGACCGGGCAGTGCATGCGACCGCACTTTGCTTTTTTGTGCGAAGAAGCGCTTCTTCGCCTCCGGGAGCCGGAGAGAGCGGCACCTTCCGAAAGGCGAACAACCAAGCCGAGCCACACTGGGATTGTGTGCACAGCTTGCAAAACTGATAGAAAACAGTACCTTACCACTCTCCTTGCGATTTTATTCACGCTAACATTCGAATGCAAGTCGTTTTGGACTACTTTTTTTTTTTTCTTGCAAAACGCTCTGCAGAGCTCTGTGCACCCTCTAGAACACGATAGGAGATGATTTCTGTACTGGTACTGGCACAGTTTCTCCTTGCGAGACATAGTGGAAAAGCTTTTTGCTTAGCTTGTGTAGGCGACAAAGAGACGCTTAAAGACGAAGCAACGGCGCTCGCCCGAGCTAAGCGCCGGTCCCTGGCTTTTTTCGGCAGAAGCCGCGCTTCGAGAGCACACCGCGACCGGCACAATGCTCTTTTTGCGCGAAAGAAGCGCTTCTTCCGCCTCCGGGAGCCGGAGAGAGCGGCACCTTCAGAAAGGCGAACAACCAAGCCGAGCCACACTGGGATTGTGTGCACAGCTTGCAAACTGATAGAAAACAGTACCTTACCACTCTCCTGCGATTTTATTCACGCTAACATTCGAATGCAAGTCGTTTTGGACTACTTTCTTTTGCTTCTTGCAAAACGCTCTGCAGAGCTCTGTGCACCTCTAGAACACGATAGGAGATGATTTCTGTACTGGCACAGTTTCTCCTTGCGAGACATAGTGGAAAAGCTTTTTGCTTAGGTGTAGGCGACAAGAGACTAAAAAGAAAGACGAAACGGCGCTCGCCCGAGCTAAGCGCCGGTCCCTGGCTTTTTCGGCAGCTTTTGCGCGCTTCAGACAACACCGCGAACGGCACAGCACACAACGGCACAGCATGCTCTTTTTTTGCGAAGAAGAATTCACGCTTTCATTCGCCTCCGGGAGCCGGAGAGCGGCACCTTCCGAAAGAATGAACAACAGCCGAGCCACACTGGGATTGTGTGCACAGCTTGCAAACTGATAGAAAACAGTACCTTACCTCTCCTGCGATTTTATTCACGCTAACATTCGAATGCAAGTCGTTTTGGACTTTCTTTTGCTTTTTGCAAAACGCTCTGCAGTTTGCTCGTGCACCTCTAGAACACGATAGGAGATGATTTCTGTACTGGCACAGTTTCTCCTTGCGAGACATAGTGGAAAAGTGGATTTTTTTTTTGCTTAGGTGTAGGCGACAAGAGACGCTAAAGAAGAAGAAGGAAGGTACGGCGCTCGCCCGAGCTAAGCGCCGGTCCTTGGCTTTTTTCGGCAGAAGCCGCGCTTCGAGCACAGCGCGACCGGCACACACCGCGACGGCACAATGCTTTTTGCGCGAAGAAGCTGCTTCTTCGCCTCCGGGAGCCGGAGAGAGCGGCACCTTCCGAAAGGCGAACAACCAAGCCGAGCCACACTGGGATTGTGTGCACAGCTTGCAAACTGATAGAAAACAGTACCTTACCACTCTCCTGCGATTTTATTCACGCTAACATTCGAATGCAAGTCGTTTTTGGACTACTTTTTTTTTGAAAAAAAAAAAACGCTCTGCAGAGCTCTGTGCACCTCTAGAACACGATAGGAGATGATTTCTGTACTGGCACAGTTTTCTCTTTTTGCGAGACATAGTGGAAGCTTTTTTTTTAGGTGTGTAGGCGACAAGAGACGCTAAAAGACGAAGGTACGGCGCTCGCCCGAGCTAAGCGCCGGTCCCTTTCTTTTTCGGCAGAAGCCGCGCTTCGAGCACACCGCGACCGGCACAGTGCTCTGCGACCGGCACAATGCTTTTGCGATGGAAGCTTCTTTTCGCCTCCGGGAGCCGGAGAGAGCGGCACCTTCCGAAAGGCGAACAACCAAGCCGAGCCACACTGGGATTGTGTGCACAGCTTGCAAACTGATAGAAAACAGTACCTTACCACTCTCCTGCGATTTTATTCACGCTAACATTCGAATGCAAGTCGTTTTGGACTACTTTTTTTTGCTTTTTGCAAAACGCTCTGCAGAGCTCTGTGCACCTCTAGAACACGATAGGAGATGATTTCTGTACTGGCACAGTTTCTCCTTGCGAGACATAGTGGAAAATTTTTTTTTGCTTAGGTGTAGGCGACAAGAGACGCTAAAGACGAAGGTACGGCCTCGAGCCGAAGCGCCGGTCCGGTCCTGGCTTTTCGGCAGAAGCCGCGCTTCGAGCACACCGCGACCGGCACACACCGCGACCGGCACAATGCTCTTTGCGCGAAGAAGCCGCTTCTTCGCCTCCGGGAGCCGGAGAGAGCGGCACCTTCCGAAAGGCGAACAACCAAGCCGAGCCACACTGGGATTGTGTGCACAGCTTGCAAACTGATAGAAAAAAGTACCTTACCACTCTCCTGCGATTTTATTCACGCTAACATTCGAATGCAAGTCGTTTTGGACTACTTTCTTTTGCTTCTTGCAAAACGCTCTGCAGAGCTCTGTGCACCTCTAGAACACGATAGGAGATGATTTCTGTACTGGCACAGTTTCTCCTTGCGAGACATAGTGGAAAAGTTTTTGCTTAGGTGTAGGCGACAAGAGACGCTAAAGACGAAGG
The DNA here is from genome assembly GCA_024865655.1 of Emberiza elegans. Classification (NCBI taxonomy): domain Eukaryota; kingdom Metazoa; phylum Chordata; class Aves; order Passeriformes; family Fringillidae; genus Emberiza; species Emberiza elegans. Next base: position 52,264,482 of record JALJVW010000184.1, read on the forward strand.
TACGGCGCTCGCCCGAGCTAAGCGCCGGTCCTTGGCTTTTCGGCAGAAGCCGCGAGCACCGCGACCGGCACAATGCTCGCGACCGGCACAATGCTTTTGCGAAGAAGAAGCTTCTTCGCCTCCGGGAGCCGGAGAGAGCGGCACCTTCCGAAAGGCGAACAACCAAGCCGAGCCACACTGGGATTGTGTGCACAGCTTGCAAACTGATAGAAAACAGTACCTTACCACTCTCCTGCGATTTTATTCACGCTAACATTCGAATGCAAGTCGTTTTGGACTTTTTTTTTTTTGCAAAAAAAACGCTCTGCAGAGCTCTGTGCACCTCTAGAACACGATAGGAGATGATTTCTGTACTGGCACAGTTTCTCCTTCCTTGCGAGACATAGTGGATGCTTTTTTTTTTGCTTAGGTGTAGGCGACAAGAGACGCTTAAAGACGAAGGTACGGCGCTCGCCCGAGCTAAGCGCCGGTCCCTGGCTTTTTTCGGCAGAAGCCGCGCTTCGAGCACACCGCGACCGGCACAGTGCTTTGCGACCGGCACAATGCTTTGGCGCGCGAAGAAGAAGTTTTTTCTTCTTCCTCCGGGAGCCGGAGAGAGCGGCACCTTCCGAAAGGCGAACAACCAAGCCGAGCCACACTGGGATTGTGTGCACAGCTTGCAAACTGATAGAAAACAGTACCTTACCACTCTCCTGCGATTTTATTCACGCTAACATTCGAATGCAAGTCGTTTTGGACTACTTTTTTTTGCTTGCAAAACGCTCTGCAGAGCTCTGTGCACCTCTAGATCACGATAGGAGATGATTTCTGTACTGGCACAGTTTCTCCTTGCGAGACATAGTGGAAATTCTTTTTGCTTAGGTGTAGGCGACAAGAGACGCTAAAGACGAAGGTACGGCGGAAATTCGCCCGAGCTAAGCGCCGGTCCCTGGCTTTCGGCGAAAAGAAAGCGCAGCAACGGAGCACACATTGCGACGGCCGGCACAATGCTTTTTGCGCGAAGAAAGCTTCTTCGCCCCGGGGAGCGGAGAGAGCGGCACCTTCCGAAAGGCGAACAAACCAAGCTTGAGAGCCACACTGGGATTGTGTGCACAGCTTGCAAACTGATAGAAAACAGTACCTTACCACTCTCCTGCGATTTTATTCACGCTAACATTCGAATGCAAGTCGTTTTTGCTTAACTTTTTTTTTTTTTAAAGAAAAAAAACGCTCTGCAGAGCTCTGTGCACCTCTAGAACACGATAGGAGATGATTTCTGTACTACTGGCACAGTTTCTCCTTGCGAGACACCAAGTGGAAAATTTTTTTTTTGCAAAGGTGTAGGAGACAAGAGACGAATTTAAAGACGAAGCAAGTACGGCGCTCGCCGAGCTTTTAAGCGCCGGTCCGGTCTCTTCTTTCGGCAGAAGCTGGCAGAAGTTTCGAGAAGCACACCGGAAAACTTTTGAGCAGCACACCGCGACCGGCAAAATGCTTTTTGAGAAGAAGCCGCTTTTCGCCTCCGGAGCCGGAGAGCGGCACCTTCCGAAAGGCGAAAAACAACCAAGCCGAAAACACTGGGATTGTGTGCACAGCTTGCATTGTGTGCACAGCTTGCAAGAAAACAGTACTTTACCACTCTCCTGCGATTTTATTCACGCTAACATTCGAATGCAAGTCGTTTTGGACTACTTTTTTTTTTTTGAAAAAAACGCTCTGCAGCAGAGCTCCAGTGCACCTCTAGAACACGATAGGAGATGATTTCTGTACTGGCACAGTTTCTCCTTGCGAGACATAGTGGAAAAGCTTTTTGCTTAGGTGTAGGCGACAAGAGACGCTAAAGACGAAGGTACGGGCTCGCCCGAGCTAAGCGCCGGTCCCTGGCTTTTCGGCAGAAGCCGCGCTTCGAGCACACCGCGACCGGCACAGCACATGCGGCACAATTTTTTGCGCGAAGAAGCCGCTTTTTTCGCCTCCGGGAGCCGGAGAGAGCGGCACCTTCCCAAAAAGGCGAACAACCAAGCCGAGCCACACTGGGATTGTGTGCACAGCTTGCAAACTGATAGAAAACAGTACCTTACCACTCTCCTGCGATTTTATTCACGCTAACATTCGAATGCAACGTTTTTTGGACTACTTTTTTTTTTGAAAAAAAAACGCTCTGCAGAGCTCTGTGCACCTCTAGAACACGATAGGAGATGATTTCTGTACTGGCACAGTTTCTCCTTGCGAGACATAGTGGAAAAGCTTTTTTTTTAGGTGTAGGCGACAAGAGACGCTAAAAGACGAAGGTACGGCGCTCGCCCGAGCTAAGCGCCGGTCCCCTGGCTTTTCGGCAGAAGCCGCGCTCGAGCACACCGCGACCGGGCACAATGCACAATGCTTTTGCGCGAAGAAAGCCGCTTCTTCGCCTCCGGGAGCCGGAGAGAGCGGCACCTTTGAAAAGGCGAACAACAAGCAAGCCGACACTGGGATTGGGATTGTGTGCACAGCTTGCAAACTGATAAAAAACAGTACCTTACCACCTCCTGCGATTTTATTCACGCTAACATTCGAATGCAAGTCGTTTTTTTGGACTTTTTTTTTTTTTTTGCAAAAAACTCTGCAGAGCTCCTGTGCACCTCTAGAACACGATAGGAGATGATTTCTGTACTGGCACAGTTTCTCCTTGCGAGACATAGTGGAAAAGCTTTTTGCTTAGGTGTAGGCGACAAGAGACGCTAAAGACGAAGGTACGGCGCTCGCCCGAGCTAAGCGCCGGTCCCTGGCTTCTTTCGGCAGAAGCCGCGCTTCGAGCACACCGCGACCGGCACCTGCGATGCACAATGCTTTTGCGCGAAGAAGCTTCTTCGCCTCCGGGAGCCGGAGAGAGCGGCACCTTCCGAAAGGCGAACAACCAAGCCGAGCCACACTGGGATTGTGTGCACAGCTTGCAAACTGATAGAAAACAGTACCTTACCACAGCAACCTCCTGCGATTTTATTCACGCTAACATTCGAATGCAAGTCGTTTTGGACTACTTTTTTTGCTTTTAAAAAAACGCTCTGCAGAGCTCTGTGCACCTCTAGAACACGATAGGAGATGATTTCTGTACTGGCACAGTTTCTTTCCTTGCGAGACATAGTGGAAAATTGCTTTTTTTTGCTTAGTGTAGGCGACAAGAGACGCTAAAGACGAAGGTACGGCGCTCGCCCGAGCTAAGCGCCGCCGGTCCTGGCTTCTTTCGGCAGAAGCCGCTTTCGGAGCACCGCGATTGGAGCACACCGCGACCGGCACAATGCTTTTTGCGAAGAAGCGAAGAAGCTTCTTCGCCTCCGGGATCCGGAGAGAGCTGCACCTTCCGAAAGGCGAACAACCTAGCCGAGCCACACTGGGATTGTGTGCACAGCTTGCAAACTGATAGAAAACAGTACCTTACCACTCTCCTGCGATTTTATTCACGCTAACATTCGAATGCAAGTCGTTTTGGACTACTTTTTTTTGCTTGCAAAACGCTCTGCAGAGCTCTGTGCACCTCTAGAACACGATAGGAGATGATTTCTGTACTGGCACAGTTTCTCCTTGCGAGACATAGTGGAAAAGCTTTTTGCTTAGGTGAGGCGACAAGAGACGCTAAAGACGAAGGTACGGCGCTCGCCCGAGCTAAGCGCCGGTCCCTGGCTTTTTCGGCAGAAGCCGCGCTTCGAGCACACCGCGACCGGCACACTGCGACCGGCACAATGCTCTTTTGCGCGAAGAAGCCGCTTCTTCGCCTCCGGGAGCCGGAGAGAGCGGCACCTTCCGAAAGGCGAACAACCAAGCCGAGCCACACTGGGATTGTGTGCACAGCTTGCAAACTGATAGAAAACAGTACCTTACCACTCTCCTGCGATTTTATTCACGCTAACATTCGAATGCAAGTCATTTTGGACTACTTTATTTGCTTCTTGCAAAACGCTCTGCAGAGATCTGTGCACATCTAGAACACGATAGGAGATGATTTCTGTACTGGCACAGTTTCTCCTTGCGAGACATAGTGGAAAAGCTTTTTTGCTTAGGTGTAGGCGACAAGAGACGCTAAAGACGAAGGTACGGCGCTCGCCCGAGCTAAGCGCCGGTCCTTGGCTTCTTTCGGCAGAAGCCCGCTTTGAGCACCGCGAGCACACCGCGACCGGCACAATGCTTTTTTGCGCGAAGAAGCCGCTTCTTCGCCTCCGGGAGCCGGAGAGAGCGGCACCTTCCGAAAGGCGAACAACCAAGCCGAGCCACACTGGGATTGTGTGCACAGCTTGCAAACTGATAGAAAACAGTACCTTACCACTCTCCTGCGATTTTATTCACGCTAACATTCGAATGCAAGTCGTTTTGGACTACTTTCTTTTGCTTCTTGCAAAACGCTCTGCAGAGCTCTGTGCACCTCTAGAACACGATAGGAGATGATTTCTGTACTGGCACAGTTTCTCCTTGCGAGACATAGTGGAAAAGCTTTTTGCTTAGGTGTAGGCGACAAGAGACGCTAAAGACGAAGGTACGGCGCTCGCCCGAGCTAAGCGCCGGTCCCTGGCTTTTTTCGGCAGAAGCCGCGCTTCGAGCACACCGCGACCGGCACAATGCTGCGACCGCACAATTTTTGCGCGAAGAAGCTGCTTCTTCGCCTCCGGGAGCCGGAGAGAGCGGCACCTTCCGAAAGGCGAACAACCAAGCCGAGCCACACTGGGATTGTGTGCACAGCTTGCAAACTGATAGAAAACAGTACCTTACCACTCTCCTGCGATTTTATTCACGCTAACATTCGAATGCAAGTCGTTTTGGACTACTTTTTTGCTTCTTGCAAAACGCTCTGCAGAGCTCCTGTGCACCTCTAGAACACGATAGGAGATGATTTCTGTACTGGCACAGTTTCTCCCTTGCGAGACATAGTGGAAAAGCTTTTTGCTTAGGTGTAGGCGACAAGAGACGCTAAAAGACGAAGGTACGGCGCTCGCCCGCCCGAGCTAAGCGCCGGTCCTGGCTTTTTTCGGCAGAAGCCGCGCTTGAGAGCACACCGCGACCGCGGCACAATGCTCTTTGCGCGAAGAAGCCGCTTCTTTGCCTCCGGGAGCCGGAGAGAGCGGCACCTTCCGAAAGGCGAACAACCAAGCCGAGCCACACTGGGATTGTGTGCACAGCTTGCAAACTGATAGAAAACAGTACCTTACCACTCTCCTGCGATTTTATTCACGCTAACATTCGAATGCAAGTCGTTTTGGACTACTTTTTTTTTGCTTTTGCAAAACGCTCTGCAGAGCTCCTGTGCACCTCTAGAACACGATAGGAGATGATTTCTGTACTGGCACAGTTTCTCCTTGCGAGACATAGTGGAAAAGCTTTTTGCTTAGGTGTAGGCGACAAGAGACGCTAAAGACGAAGGTACGGCGCTCGCCCGAGCTAAGCGCCGGTCCTAGGCTTCTTTCGGCAGAAGCGCGCGCTTCGAGAGCACACCGCGACCGGCACAATGCTCTTTTTGCAATGCTTTTTGCGCGAAGAAGCCGCTTCTTCGCCTCCGGGAGCCGGAGAGAGCGGCACCTTCCGAAAGGCGAACAACCAAGCCGAGCCACACTGGGATTGTTTGCACAGCTTGCAAACTGATAGAAAACAGTACCTTACCACTCTCCTGCGATTTTATTCACGCTAACATTCGAATGCAAGTCGTTTTGGACTACTTTTTGCTTCTTGCAAAACGCTCTGCAGAGCTCTGTGCACCTCTAGAACACGATAGGAGATGATTTCTGTACTGGCACAGTTTCTCCTTGCGAGACATAGTGGAAAAGCTTTTTGCTTAGGTGTAGGCGACAAGAGACGCTAAAGACGAAGGTACGGCGCTCGCCCGAGCTAAGCGCCGGTCCTTGGCTTCTTTTGGCAGAAGCCGCGCTTCGGAGCACACCGCGACCGGCACAGTGCTCCGCGACCGGCACAATGCTCTTTGCGCGAAGAAGCCGCTTCTTCGCCTCCGGGAGCCGGAGAGAGCGGCACCTTCCGAAAGGCGAACAACCAAGCCGAGCCACACTGGGATTGTGTGCACAGCTTGCAAACTGATAGAAAACAGTACCTTACCACTCTCCTGCGATTTTATTCACGCTAACATTCGAATGCAAGTCGTTTTGGACTACTTTTTTTGCTTCTTGCAAAACGCTCTGCAGAGCTCTGTGCACCTCTAGAACACGATAGGAGATGATTTCTGTACTGGCACAGTTTCTCCTTGCGAGACATAGTGGAAAAGCTTTTTGCTTAGGTGTAGGCGACAAGAGACGCTAAAGACGAAGGTACGGCGCTCGCCCGAGCTAAGCGCCGGTCCCTGGCTTCTTTCGGCAGAAGCCGCGCTTCGGAGCACACCGCGACCGGCACAGTGCTCTGCGACCGGCACAATGCTTTTTGCGCGAAGAAGCCGCTTCTTCGCCTCCGGGAGCCGGAGAGAGCGGCACCTTCCGAAAGGCGAACAACCAAGCCGAGCCACACTGGGATTGTGTGCACAGCTTGCAAACTGATAGAAAACAGTACCTTACCACTCTCCTGCGATTTTATTCACGCTAACATTCGAATGCAAGTCGTTTTGGACTACTTTCTTTTGCTTCTTGCAAAACGCTCTGCAGAGCTCTGTGCACCTCTAGAACACGATAGGAGATGATTTCTGTACTGGCACAGTTTCTCCTTGCGAGACATAGTGGAAAAGCTTTTTGCTTAGGTGTAGGCGACAAGAGACGCTAAAGACGAAGGTACGGCACTCGCCCGAGCTAAGCGCCGGTCCTTGGCTTCTTTCGGCAGAAGCCGCGCTTCTGAGCACACCGCGACCGGCACAGTGCTCTGCTACCGGCACAATGATGTTTGCACGAAGAAGCCGCTTCTTCGCCTCCGGGAGCCGGAGAGAGCGGCACCTTCCGAAAGGCGAACAACCAAGCCGAGCCACACTGGGATTGTGTGCACAGCTTGCAAACTGATAGAAAACAGTACCTTACCACTCTCCTGCGATTTTATTCACTCTAATATTCGAATGCAAGCACTTTTGGACAACTGCCTTTTCCTTCGCTAGTGGTCGGTTACAAGATCTGCAGCACCTTTGCAGCTTCCTGGGTTTTGATGTGGCAGCCACATGCTGCTCTCCGTCCTCCTCAGATCCACCACTTCAAGCTGAGACAGGAAAGATCAAATTCTTGTGAAGTCTCTCAGCAAGGTAACAGTTGATGTTATGAATGTTCCATTCTGCCACTTTTGAGGAATTCAATAATTCATGCCTTGGTACCATTCAACTGCTTTCAAGCATCTAGACAAATTCAGCTGTGGTAACAGACAGCAACTTATCCCTGGGAAAAGTCTCCAATCCCATGACAAGGAACATCAAAGAAAAACCCTATTCTAGCAAAACTGAGCAAAACGTTCAAATATGTACTGATCCAGAACTTCCTTAGGTAGGATAATGCACAGTTTGCTGCTTCTGGGAAGGCTCGTGTCCCTTATCCCTTTTGCCGACACAGTCTGCCTGACACAATGGCAGGGATGAGATATCTGGGAATTCCAACCAGAGAAGGCCAAGTGCAGCCATTGATTCACTCCACTTTGGGATGGATAAAGCACAGTTCTGAAATAAGAGGGACAATTTTTTCTCCTTATCCTTGCTTGTCTGGCCTCCATACAGTTGGACACCCTGCCAATGAGGTGAAACCTAACCCCAGTATTTCTGTCCAAATTTGTGCTTCTTTTGTCTGTCATCAACTGCATGCTCTGTCTAAACCACATCTCTACAGAAATGTATTAGAAGAAAATTAGAAGAAGTTTTTTTCTTTCCTTCACCCACATAAACTTTGAAAATTTTCTAAACCACATCAACTCTTCAAACCATTGGTATAAGATAATTGCTTCAAGAAATCTTTTGAGAAAAAGTAACCCTATTCTTTCCTTTAGCATTTTGTTGATTTTTTTTTTTCTATCACTCTCCAGTTTACAACCTGAACCCAGGTAATCTGAGAAGCTTACTTATTAGTAGGAAAAATAGAAAACCTGTGGAAATTCAGGTTCTGAACCTTCTGGATGTCTCTGAAGAGGTTGATATGTGCGATGGTTCTTCCAAGGGCTCCAATAGGTGTACATCTGACTTCAAGTCCTGTAGCCACCTTTGTATCATAGGGGTGGTTGGGGTGGAATGCTTTGTATGGAGTTTTTACAAATTCTAACAAAATTTTTGTGTGACCTGAAAGAAAACGAGAACTCTGCAAGAGAACAGCAGTGCTTAAGCCCAGAAAGTACAACTAAAATGTGTCTAACCTTTCAAAAAGGTCTTTGGGGGTAGAAGACAGATATTAATGACCTTAAAAGTAGATGTAGAAAGACTTGTCTTTTGGAAAAACTTTGTGGAAACTGCCTAGTTAAAATAAAGAAATAAAGAAATAAAACCAAAAACTCCCCCCAAAAAACTCAAACAAACAAAAGAGAACCAAAGGAAAAAAAAAAAAAAAAATAAAACCAAACCAAATCAAAAAACCCCAAACAAAACAAAAAGCCAAACCAAAAAAAAAAAAAAAACCCCAAACCAACCAAACACAAAACAAACAACCAAAACCAGTTAAATTTTTTTTCTGTGAAACAGCTGTACTTCATAGTATCTCCACGGGCACTCCTTATAATGTGGACATTCTCTGATTGCTGCTGGGTTGTTCACTGCAAGCAATATAGATTCTCCACTAGCTTTCACATAAAACAGTGTCAGGTAGTTTTGAAACTATATCTGGAATGAATAAAAACGCTCTGTATACCCGCAACGATTAGGAAAATATCAAAACTCAGCTCAATAGTAGGTTAATGAGCTACAACAAATGTGATGAGTATTTACTTTTGTTTTCTTTGAATGTTGTGCAATTGTAAACCAGAACTAATTTAAAATAGGTACAAAACCCAGGAAAAAGTAGATAAAGAAATATCAGCAAAATTTTAAAATGAAGCTTTGTGAGCCTTGAGAATTGAAAAGAGTTGTATTTCTAGAAAGATATCCTGTTTTCCTAAATTTGGATGTGAATTATCTAAAAACCTCATTTCCATCTTTCTTTACATACTTCATTTAGACTAGGCTAGGCTCTGGGTAGGCCTGTTTGTAGAAGTTTTGGTCCTGCTGCCAAGAAAATAATGTTGCTGGATGATCTTGAGGAAGGAGGAACTTTTGATAGTCTTGAGAGAAGAGGAATGATGTGCCTGAGCACATCCCAGAAATCCCAAAAGATTGAGGATGCCAACCAAGCACGTGCTATTCCTCCCGATGTTTTAAAGTCTGACCTGCCAAAACTCAATGCTCTCTTCATAACCACATGGAATGCTCGTGATAGCCAGACAAAGGACACCTGCTCCCTGAAAAAGACAGGGATTGATTTCTACCAAAAGTAGTTGCCCACAGCAATATGAGTTTGTTCTGCCTGTCATGGTTTTTTATTGTCATCAAATGGAACCAGAGAAAGTCAATCTCCTGCAGGATAAAATGGGATTAAGGTACTGCTGTTCTCCATCAGCTAAAGGATTTGGTATTACTGTTAGAGTTAAATGAGTCTAAAGTCCAGCTATTATCTGTATCATATACCTGGAATTTAAGTGAGGAAAATGACATTGAAATTCACTTAAAAAAAAATTTAAAAAAAAAAAAAAAAAACAACAAATAAAACTATGATAAGGTCTTCTTCTGATGAGATTGGTGAAAGTGACAGAGAGAAAATAACACTTGTTAACCTGTTAGAACTGCAAATCTTGCATCACCCGTCACATTACTCTGGCCAAAATAGTATTTTTGTAGTCCTGAATTCTGAACAGCAAAATATCATCATCACAATGCCTGACCAGGGAGACTATATAAAAATCAAATCAAATCAAATTTCAGGCTTAATTATAGCAATACAAATTAAAATGTATTGTCCTCTTTCATAGCGAAGGCAATAAAGCATCACTTGAAGTGGCATTTATGAGAAAAAAACAGTTAGGTACTCTAATTTCAAATGAATAGGAGCAAGAAGAATTACTGAAACCCATTCTGATCTCCATTTTATAAAATAAAAGTGTGGCATTGTTTATATTTTTATTGCCTGATGATTTTAAAATTGCAGAACCAGTGTACCCATGTTTCTGTCACAAAAAAAAGCATCAATATTGTTATACCTTCTCTGAGTGACATGCTTAGACTGGAGCATGTGCTAATAAGTTTTTTAAGCGTATGCTAATCAACATATGATTATTGAATGGAACTCCATCAATCTTGCAGCCATTTTCTCTGTGAAAAAATGTTCTTTAAGGACATGGCTGGGAGAGGAATTTGGAAAAGACAATCTGCAGATTTTTAAAAACCTATTATTATTACCCCATTATATGTTTAAGAGTACTTTTTCTAGTTGATTTTTGTTGGGTTTTTTGTTTTTTTCTTTTCTGTACACATATGAGGTAGTATTTGCAGAAAAGCAAATGATGCAAGACAAGCTACTTTCCAGTTTTATGGTACGTTGCTCCTCTCCAGACTTTCTGGCCACAGTCTTTCCTATTAAAAACCTCCATCTCTAGAGGAAAATGTAGAAGGCAAATGCCCATTAAAATTTTGCTGCCTGCTCTATCAAGTAGAGTCATTTAATTGCATCAAGTGACTATCTAACTGATGCACTAAAATGATAAAGCTCCAGTAGAGCCTCCATTTCACAAACATCTATGTTGTTAATCACACACCCTTAATAAGATGCACCCTATATGTCTTTGCAAGATTTTTACACTTTTTGCCATTTTGGATTACACGTGATTGCACCAAAGTTTGAACATTGTTCAACTTTTTCAGAATAGCCAAAACTTTGCCCTTTTAACTGTTTAGTTCAAAATGAGCTGCATGTCTTGGAACCCTGACACAATTTTAATTTTAAACCAAGTCGCTGCTTCAGGAGGCTCTATAACCTGTTGGCTCAAAATTTGGAAAAATAGGAAAAAGTGCTGAAGGTGTAGATGACTCCCATTCTTTTGAACACCAGGCAAAAAATGGAGAAAAAAAATGGAACCCAAACGTTATGGGGAAAAGGAAAAGAATGACCAAAAAATTAAAAAAAACAGAGAAAGGGAAAAATTGGTGGAAAAAATGGGTGATAAAACTTGGGGCCAAAAACAGGGAGAAAAAGCAAAAACCAGCCCCAAAAATGGGACCACTTTGATGGAAAAGAGCAAAATATTGCCCAAAAAAACGGGCAAAAAAGAGAGGGAGATAGGGCAAAAAATGGCTAAAATTTGGCAAAAAATGGCCAAAAATAGGAAAAAGATGGTAAAAAAATTGGGTCAAAAAGACAGGGAGAAAGTGCAAAAAATGGCCCTAAAAGTGGGCCAAAAAGACAGGGAGAAAGGGCAAAAAATGGCCCCAGAATATGGGCAAACGTAAAGGTGGAAAGGAAAAGAATGGAGAAAAAATGCGTCAAAAAGACAGGGAGAAAGGGCAAAATATTGTGGAAAAAATAGGTGATAAAATGGTGCAAAAACTGGCAAAAAACACAGGGAGAAAAGACCAAAACGGGGGAAAATGGGCCAAAAATAATGGTATGAAAGGCAAAAAATGGCCCAAAAAATACGCCAAAAACAAAGGGAGAAAGGGTAAAAAATGGCACCAAAAATGAACCAAAAAGACAGAGAGAAAGGCAAAAAACGGGCAAAAAACGGGCAAAAAGACATGGAGAAAGGGCAAAAAATATTCCCAAAAATGGCCAAAAAAGACAGGAAAAGACAAAAAAAAAATGACCCCAAAAAGGCCAAAAAAAGGGGGAAAAAAATGGGCCAAAAAAAAATGGACCAAAAAAAAAAAAAAGACATGGAGAAAAGGGAAAAATATGGAAAAAAAAAAAAATATCTGGAAAAATAAAAAAATGGCAAAAATGGGAAAAAAAACAAAGGGCAAAAGGCCCAAAAATGGAAAAAAAAAAAATAATGGAATGAAATGCAAAAAATGGAAAAAAGGGTCAAAAAATGGAAAAAAAAAAGGGAGAAAGGGCAAAAATGGTCCAAAAAAATGCCCAAAATAAAAGGGAGAAATGGAAAAAATTGGCCAAAAAATGGGAAAAAAAGAAAAGGGCAAAAAAAGGGCAAAAATGGCCCAAAAAATAAGACAAAAAGAAAGGAGAAAGGGCAAAAAAAAAAAAAATGGCCCAAAAAGAAGGGAAAAAGACAAGGGAAAAAAGGGCAAAAAATGGCAAAAAAATGGGCAAAAAAGAGGGGAGAAATTCAAAAAAATGGCCCAAAAAATGGGCAAAAAAAACAGGGGAAAAGGGCAAAAAAAGGGCCCAAAAAATGGGCCAAAAGACAGGGAGAAATGGAAAAAAAGGCCAAAAAATGGGGAAAAAAAAGAAAGGGGAAAAATGGCCAAAAAAATGGGCAAAAAAGAGAGGGGGAAAAAGGGCAAAATGGGAAAAAAATGGGCAAAAAAAAATGGGAAAAAAAGGGAAAAAAATGGAAAAAAAAAAAAAAACCCAAAAAATGGAATGGGACATGGAAAAAAAAAATGGTCAAAAAAATGGGCAAAAAGAAAGGGAAAAGGGCAAAAAATGGCCCAAAAATGAGCCAAAAAGACAGGGAAAAGGGCAAAAAATGGCCCAAAAATGGGAAAAAAAGACAGGGAGAAAGGGCAAAAATGGCCCCCAAAATGGGCCAAAAAAAGAAGGGGAAAAATGGCAAAAAATGGGCCCCAAAATGGGCAAAAAAACAGGAGAAAAAAAAAAATGGGAAAAAAAATGGGCACTTAAAAAAGAAAGGGAAAAAAAAAAAAAAATGGCCCAAAAAAAAAAAATACAGGAGAAAAAAAAAAAAGGAAAAAAAAAATGAGCCAAAAAAAGGGAGGGGCAAACAATGGCCCAAAATGGGCAAAAAAAAATAAGAAAAAAAAAAAAAAAAAAAAATGGCAAAAAATGGGCCAAAAAAACCAAAAATGAAAAATGGTCAAAAAATAATGGGCAAAAAAAGGAGAAGGGCAAAAAAATGGCCAAAAAAATGGGCCAAAAATGGCCAAAATAATAAAAGAGAGGGCAAAAATGGAAAAAATTGGGCAAAAAGCCAGGAGAAAGGGAAAAAAGTGGGCAAAAAAAAAAAAAAAAGAGGAAAAAGGGAAAAAATAAAAATGAATGGCCAAAAACAAAAAGATGGGAGAAAAATGAAAAAAAATGGAAAAAAAATGGGGCAAAAAAAAGGGGAAAATGGCCCAAAAATGGCCAAAAAATGGGGCCAAAAAGACAAAAAAAAGAGCAAAATAATGGCAAAGACAAAAAAGAAAAAGGCTCAAATAATGGCCCCAAATGGAAAAAACCACAGGGAAAAGGCAAAAAAAATGGGCCAAAAAATGGGACAAAAGACATGGAGAAACAGCAAAAAATCAAAAAAAAATGGGAAAAAAAAGACATGGAAAAAGGGGCAAAAATGGCCAAAAATAAAAAAGGCAAAAAGAAAAAAAGGGAAAAAGGAAAAAAACAAGTGGCCCCAAAAATGGGCCACAAAGGCAGGGAGAAAGGGCAAAAAAGGCCACAAAAATGGGGAAAAAAGACAGGGAGAAAGGGCAAAAAATGACCCAAAATGGGCCAAAATAATAGAGATAAAGGGCAAAAAATGGCAAAATAATGGGCAAAAAAAGACAGGGAGAAAGGGAAAAAATGGGCAAAAAAAAGGGAAAATAAGAGAGGTAGAAAGGGCAAAAATTGTGGAAAAATGGGGGGGAAAGTGGTAAAAAAATGGACCAAAAACACTGGGAGAAAAGGCCAAAAATGGGAAAAACTGGGCCAAAAATAACAGGCAGAAAGGGCAAAAAATGGCCAAAATTTGGAAAACGGTGGGACAAAAATGGCCCAAAAAGACCAGAGCCCATTATTTTGCAAAACAGGCACAGCCAAGTGCCCCCGAATGGTCGAACATGCAGCCAGAACAGGCAGTGGTATGGGGCCCCCGAATGGGCCAAAAAGCGGCCGAAACTGGCAGGGCGAAGGGGCCCCCAAATGGGCCAAAAAGCGGCTAAAACTGGCAGGGTGACGGGGCCCTCAAATATGCCAAAAAGCTTACGGGACTGGCAGGGATAAACTGCCCCTGAATGGGCCAAAATGTGGCTGAAACAGGCAGGGCGAATGTGCCACCGGACAGGCCAAAAAATTGGCCGAACCAGGCAGGGCAAAGGCACCTCCTAATGGGCCAAAAAGCGGCGGAAACAGTCAGGGCAAAGGGGCAGTCGAATAGGCCAAAACCAGACGGAACTGGCAGGGTGAAGGTGCCCCCAAATGAGCCCTCAAATAGGTCAAAAAGCATATGCCAAAAGCGGACGAATCAGGCATAGCCAAGGGGCCCCCGAATGGGCCAAAATGCGGCCGAAACAGGCAGGGTGAAGGGGCCCCCGAATGGGCCAAAAAGCAGCCAAAACAGGCAGGGTGAAGGGGGCCCCGAATGGGCTCAAAAATGGCAAAAACAGGCAGTGCGAAGGATCGCCCGAATCGGCCAAAGACCGGCCAAAACAGGAAGGGGGATGGGGCCCATGTCTTTTTTGGCCCACTTTTGGGCCATTTTTTGCCCTTTCTCACTGCATTTTTGGCCCATTTTGGGGAGCCATTTTTTGCCCTTTCTCACTGCATTTTTGGCCCATTTTGGGGAGCCATTTTTTGCCCTTTCTCACTGCATTTTTGGCCCATTTTGGGGAGCCATTTTTTGCCCTTTCTGCCAGTTATTTTTGGCCCATTTTCTCCCAGTGTTTTTTGCCCATTTTTTTTACCATTCCCCCCCCCCCCCCATTTTTTCCACAATTTTTGCCCTTTCTCCCTGTCCTTTTGGCCCATTTTTGTGGCCTTTTATTGCCCTTTCTCCCTGTCTTTTTGCCCATTTTCATGGCCATTATTTGCCCTTTCTATCTGCTTATTTGCCCAATTTTTTCCCATTATTTGTAATTTTCTCCTTTTTTGGCCTATTTTTTTGACCATTTTTTTGCCAAATTTTGGCCATTTTTTGCCCTTTCTCCCTGTCTTTTTGGCCAATTTTTGGAGCCATTTTTTGCCCTAAGTTCCTGCCTATTTGCCCCTTTTTTCCCCCAGTTTTTGTCATTTTCTCTGTGTCTTTTTTGCCCATTTTTGGCAATTTTTTGCCCATTTTTGGCCATTTTTTGCCAAATTTTGGCCATTTTTGCCCTTTCTCCCTGTCTTTTTTCCCCATTTTTGTGGCCTTTTTTGCTCTTTCTCCCTGTCTTTTTGGCCCATTTTTGAGCCATTCTTTTCCTTTTACCCCTTACTTTTTGCCCATTTTTTGCCCTTTGTCCCTGTCTTTTTGGCCAATTTTTGGGGCCATTTTTTGCACTTTCTCCCTGTCTTTTTGGCCAATTTTTGGGGCCATTTTTTGCACTTTCTCCCTGTCTTTTTCACCAATTTTTGGGCCATTTTTGGCCCTTTCTCCCTGTCTTTTTTGGCCCATTTTTCCCCCATTGTTTTCCTTTTCCCCATTACTTTTTTGTCCATATTTTTGGCTATTTTTTGCCCTTTCTCTCTGTGTTTTTGGCCCAATATTTTGCCCATTTTTTGCCATTTCTTCCTGTCATTTTGGACCATTTTTGGAGCCATTTTTTGCCCTTTGTTCCTGCCTATTTGCCCATTTTTTCCCATTATTTGTAATTTTCTCCCTGTCTTTTTTGCCCATTTTTTGGGGCCACTTTTTTCCCATTTTTGGCCATTTTGGCCAAATTTTGGCCATTTTTTGCCCTTTCTCCCTGTCTTCTTTCCCCATTTTTTGGGGCTATTTTATGCCCTTTCTCCATGTCTTTTAGAACCATTTTTTTGCCTTTCTTACCGTTATTTTGGCCCATTTTCAGCTTTTTCTCCCTGTGTTTTTTGCCAGTTTTTTGCGGCATGTTATCCCCTATTTTTTCCACAATTTTTTGCCCTTTCTTCCTATTTTTGCCCATTTTTGGGTCGATTTTTTGCCCATTCTCCCTGTCTTTTTGGCACATTTTTCCCCATTCTTTTCCTTTTACCCCTTTCTTTTTGGTCCATATTTTTTGCCTTTTTTTGACCTTTCTCCATATATTTTTTCCCCATTTTTGGGCTCATTTTTTGCCCTTGCTTCCTGTCTTTTTGGCCCAATTTGTGGCCATTTTTTGCCCTTTCTCCCTGTCTTTTTGGCACATTTTTGTGGCCTTTTTTGCCCTTTCTCCCTGACATTTTTTGCCCATTTTTGGGGCCATTTTTTGCTCTTTCTCCCTATTATTTTGACCCATTTTTGGGCCATTTTTTGCCCTTTCTACCTGTTATTTTTACCAAATTTTCCCCCATTTTTGTCCTTTTCTCCCTGTGTATTTTGCCAGTTTTTTTACCATTTCCCCCCCCATTTTTTCCACAATTTTTGCCCTTTCTCCATGTATTTTTTGGCCCATTTTGGGGGCCATTTTTTGCCCTTTCTCCATGTATTTTTTGGCCCATTTTGGGGGCCATTTTTTGCCCTTTCTCCATGTATTTTTTGGCCCATTTTTGTGGCCTTTTTTGCCCTTTCTCCATGTATTTTTTGGCCCATTTTTGTGGCCTTTTTTGCCCTTTCTCCCTGTCTTTTTGGCCCATTTTGGGCCATTGTTTGCTCTTTCTCCCTGTATTTTTGCCCATTTTCAGGGCCATTTTTTGCCCTTGCTCCCCGTTTTTTTACCCAGTTTTGGGCCATTACTTGCCCATTCTCCCTCTGGCTTTTGCCCATTTTTCGGGCCATTTTTTGGGGCCATTTTTTGCCCTATCTCCCTTTCTTTTGTCCCATTTTTGTGGCCTTTTTTTGCCCTTTCTCCCCGTCTTTTTGCCCATTTTTGGGGCCATTATTTGCCTTTTCTCCCTCTCTTATTTTCCCTTTTTTTTTGCCCATTTTTTCCCTTTCTCCCTGTCTTTTTTTGCCCATTTTTTTGCCATTTTTTACCCTTTCTCCTCATCTTTTTGCCCATTTTTGGGGCCATTTTTTGCCCTTTCTCCGTCTCTTATTTTCTCTTTTTTTTGCCCATTTTTTTCCCATTCTTTTCCTTTTCCCCCTTACTTTTTTGCCCATAATTTTGGCCATTTTTTGCCCTTTTTCCCTGTCTTTTTGGCCCTATTTGGGGGGCCATTTTTTGCCCTTTTTCCCTGTCTCTTTGGCCCATTTTTGGGGCCATTTTTTGCCCTTTCTCCCTGTCTTTTTTGCTTTTTTTTCCACCTTTTTTGCCCTTTCTCCCTGTGTTTTTGGCCTATTTTTGCAGCCATTTTTTGCCTTTTCTCCCTGTCGCTTTTGCCCATTTTTTGTGGCAATTCTTTTCCCTTTCTCCCTTTCTTTTTGGCCCATTTATTTGGCCATTTTTTGCCTTTGCCCCCTGTATTTTTTACCCAGTTTTGGGCCATTTTTTGCGCTCCCTCCGTGTCTTTCTCACCCATTTTTTCTGACCATTTTTTGCCCTTTCTCCCTGTCTTTTTGTGCCCATTTTTTGGGTCATTTTTTGCCCTTTCTCCCTGGTTTTTTGGCCCATTTTTGGGCCATTTTTTGCCCTTTCTCCTTGTCTTTTTGGCCCATTTTTGGGGCCATTTTTTGCCCTTTCTTCCTGCCTATTTGCCTAATTTTCCCCCATTATTTTTAATTTTCTCCGTCTTTTTTGCCCATTTTTAGACCATCTTTTTCCTATTTTTGGCCATTTTTTAACCAAATTTTGGCCATTTTTTGCCATTTCTCTGTGTCTTTTTCACTCATTTTTGGGACCATTTTTTGCCCTTTCTCCCTGTCTTTTTGGCCCATTTTTGGGGCCATTTTTTGCCCTTTCTCCCTGTCTTTTTTGCCCGTTTTGGGGCCTTTTTTTTACTTTTCTCCCTGCCATTTTGGCCCATTTTTTGGGCCATTTTTGCCTTTCTTACCGTTATTTTTGGCCCATTTTCCCCATTATTGGCCTTTTCTCCCTGTGTTTTTTACCATTTTTTTGCGCCATGTTATCCCCTATTTTTTTCACATTTTTTTGCCCATTCTCCCTGTCTTTTTGGCCCATTTTTGGGGCCATTTTTAGCCCTTTCTCCCTCTCTTTTTTTCTCTTTTTTGGGCCATTTTTTGCCCTTTCTCTCTGTCTTTTCAGCCCATTTTTGGGGCCATTTTTTGCCCTTTCTCCCTGTCTTTTTTGCCCGTTTTTGGGCCTTTTTTTTACTTTTCTCCCTGCCATTTTGGCCCATTTTTTGGGCCATTTTTGCCTTTCTTACCGTTATTTTTGGCCCATTTTCCCCATTATTGGCCTTTTCTCCCTGTGTTTTTTACCAGTTTCTTGCGCCATGTTATCGCCTATTTTTTTCACATTTTTTTGCCCATTCTCCCTGTCTTTTTGGCCCATTTTGGGGGGCATTTTTAGCCCTTTCTCCCTCTCTTTTTTCCTCTTTTTTGGGCCATTTTTTGCCCTTTCTCCATGTCTTTTTGGCCCATTTTGGGCCATTTTTGCCCTTTCTCCCTGTCTTTTTTGCCCATTTTTTTCCCATTCTTTTTCTTTTCCCCGTTACTTTTTGGTCCTTTTTTTTTGCCCTTTTTTGCCCTTTTTCCCTGTCTTTCTGGCCTATTGTTTTGCCCATTTTTTTCCCTTCCTCCATGTCTTTTTTGCCCATATTTTGGGCCATTTTTTGCCCTTTCTCCCTATTTTTTTGGCTCATTTTGCCCCTTCACCCTGCCTGTTTCGGCCGCATTTTAGCTCATTGCTGGCCCCTTTTTCCTGCCTTGTTCGCCTGCTTTTTTGGCCCATTCGGGGGCCTTTTTGCCCTGCCTGTTTCGTCCGCTTTGTGGCCAATCTGGGAGCCCCTTTGCCCTGCCTGTTTCAGGCGCTTTTTGGCCCATTCGGGAGTCCCTTCACCCTGTCTGTTTTGGCCGCATTTTGGCCCATTCGTGGGCCCTGTGGACTTGCTTGTTTAGGCCACTTTTTGGCCCATTCTGTTGCCCCTTTGCCCTAAACCTAACCCGTACCCTAACCCTAACCCCTAACCCTAACCCCTAACCCTGACCCTAACCCTGACCCATGATCCTGACCCTGACCCTAACCCCTAAACCCTAACCATAACCCCTGATCCTGACCGTGACCCTAACCCTAACCCCTAACCCCTAACCCCTAACCCTAACCCCGACCCTAACCCCAACCCCTGACCCTGACCCTAACCCTAACCCCTAACCCAAACCCTAACCCCAACCCTAGCCCTAACCCCTGACCCTGACCGTAACCCCTAACCCAAACCCTAACCCCAACCCTAGCTCTAACCCCTGACCCTGACCCTAACCCTAAACCTTAACTCAAACCCTAACCCTAACCCCAAACCTAACCCTAACCCCAAACCCTAACCCTAGACCCCTGACCCTAACCTTAACCCCTAACCCTAACCCCTGACCCTGACCCTAACCCCTAGATTATAACTGCATAACTTCCCAATACCTATCACCTGTGTTAGACAGTGAGCTTCTACTCTAAACCAATCCAAAAGTGCCACCATCACAGCAGAAGATGGAGGCCAAGAAGAAGAAGGAGAAAGGCTGGACACACCCAGATTCCTCCATCTTGCCTCCTGAACCCCCATTCTAAAAACCTCAAAAACCTATTTTTTCACCCTGTGCCTTGAGCTGTTTGATTTTCCAGCATCAGCCTCATTCCATGGTTATGACAATGACAAGATGCCAGCAGCTCACATCCCAGGCAGCAGACACAGAACTTAATGCTACAACTCACTTTATAAGTTTTTTGACCAATCACACAAAGCAAAAGCACATTGACAGTAGTTCATCCAACCACTATAAGCACACGTACCTTTGGTTAAAACAATGTCTGCTTATTTCAAATACAATACCTGCTTGTGAGCCTTAAAACACAATGCACAGATCTCCATTATTAAGCTTAAAACTTCTTAATATCTTGCTAGATATACTTTTCTGCAGCTTAAAGAGTTATTCTAGACAAGCATTAATACACAGACCATTGTTCTATTTGTCCTTGCTTTTCTACATTTTACATAATTTTTCTGCTGACCAATCTCATGGCTACTGCTTAGCTCCAATCACAGTTCTGCTGTCTCTGAAGCCCTGCCTTTTGCAGCTTTCCCAAAACCTTCTGATTTTGTAGATTCCCACACATATCCTAGGCACTCACTGGGAGCTCAAGCACTGGAGGCTCTCAGGAGGGCACAGCTGCATTAAATGTTCCTGCTGCAGCCCCAGCACAGCCCTGCTCAGGCAGCTCCTGGCCCAAACCCCTGCCCTGGATCAGCGCACTGACAGCTGGAACAGCTGGAGCAGGGCAGGAACCAGCCTGGCCAGGCACAAACTGCTGCTGCAGCTCCAGCAGGACACATCTGGCAGCCCTGTGGGCTGGAAAGCAGCCTGAGGGACACCTGGGATCAGCGGCACAGCTGCCACGTGCCACCACACCAGCATTGGCCAGGCCCTGCCCAAGGCCACCAGCATGAGCTGACCCAGGGCAGCACCACTGACATTGAAAGGACAAAATTCATTAAATGAGCCTCTTGCCATCCTCCAGTCCTTGCTGGTGACCTGAGGTGACCCTAGGCCACTTGTGCCAGCTCATTTGTCCCCAGAGGGGTGCAATGTGACCCACGAGGGGTGGTGGGGGAGAGCAAATTCCTGCAAAGCTGCAATTTGCTGGCCATCAAATAAGTGTGGATGGCTTGGCAGACCCAAAATTACAGTGCAAGTAGGAGTACAGGGGAAATTATTATTGTCAGGATTTTATGGAGAAAATAACCATGTAGAATGTATTTTAAGGTGGTAGTTTAGACAGGAGCGTGATAGCATCATAAACCATAAGAGGAAAACTTGAGGCATTTAAAAACATCAGAGGAAAAATGAGAGTGAATTACTACTGCCTCTTCTTTCCTAGTTATTTGTTGTCTTAAATGATATGTGTGTGTCTCAGAGTGCATTTTAAAATTTATTTCCTTTTTTCTTCTCTTCAGGTGGATTTTGCAAATGGAAGAGCTCACAGTGCTGCTGTATTAAGGAGTAAAAATAAAAATCTGTGAGTGCCAGCCAGAGAGAACAGGTAAGTAACTGCATCCCTCCAGAAGATGAAGGATGCCATCAGACCATCTGCAGCCACCAGAGCCAGCAAACTCCCTCTGAAACCTCCCACTCCTCCTCCCAGACCCTGCCAGAGCAGGGACATGCCCCTATAAGTAGGTTTGATTTATGATGGGACCTTCTCAGTGCTTCTTTGTGTGTCAGCTCTGCCTCTGGAGTGAGGGGCAGGCTCCAGGTTAGAGATAAGGGCATGCAGGGAGGTCAGGATGCACCAAGATGGTTCTGGTGCTTCTGTGGAGCAACCCAGATCCTCAGGGATTGATGGAGTCAGAGCCTGAAGTTCACCTTAAATTGCACTGCACAAGGAGTTCCTACAGACTGGGACAGGCAGGGCTGTGAGATGTTCACCCACCAGCATTTCAGTGTGTGCTCCCCAGAGCCAGCATGGGTGAGACCCCACATGTCCTCTGTTTGTCACAAATAAATGTCACAAACGTCCTTCAGGAAGGAACTGAATGTCAGCATTTCCTGGGCATTGTTAGCCAGACTCACACTGTGCTAAGGATTTCTAGAGGGAGGCAGGAGGTGTGACTGCATGGAGAAAGGCAGTGGGATGGGAAACACCTCATCTTCTCCAGGTGGGAGGCTGGAAGGTGGCAGAACAGCTGATTGTGGGAGCTGTGTGTTAGCTGAGCTTTCAGCTCTGCCTACTGGCCTATCACTGAAAGCTTGTGCCTGATAAAAGAAGGCATGGATGAAAGGCTAAAATGTATTTAGGCAACTTTCTAGGAAGGATTTTCTCTCTTTTTCAAAAGTGTAGTCAGGATCTGCTCTGCTTTGAGACTCTACCCCAACAATTTCACTGCAAATAACCAACCAAGTGGGGAGTTGATGGATGAAGTGTCTGGTTGACACAGAGAGGCACAAAGTGATGGCACCCTCAGGGGAACTCCCACAGCTTCCCAAGTTATCTTTCCCAAATTTCAACTTTGTAACTTTTGGAAGTTTTGGATGACAAAACACTGCCTCCCAGGGCAGGACAGGGGGACAAGGCAGAGCTGGGCATCTCCCAGGGCTGTGGAGATCTGTCCCTCTTGGATGAGCTGGCTGTGCAGAGCTCTGTTGCACCCCATGTCCCAGCAGGCTGAACGAGTAGCTGTGTCAGGGTGTGGGCAGCCAAAGCCTCAGAGGGGGGAGCTGGAAAGGCTGGGAACCCCCAGATCCAGCTCACCATCCTCCTCCTCTGCCTCCTGGAAAATCCACTGCTCTATCGAGCCCTGAGCAGCTTTCACCACCCAGTCCCTTTCAGACCCACAAACTGCACTGACACTCTGTGGGCTGGCTGTGGCACATGTCACACACTAACAAATACAGCAGAGCTCACTGCAGGCACAGTCTGGGAGCAGGCATTTCCAGGTGTAAGTGAAAAATATTTCCTCCCCAATGAACAGTTTCACAGGTGGTGTAAACCAGCCTGGATGCTGATTCCAGTGGGACAGGGCAGGTTTCTGTAATTTAAAGCTGTCCCAGACTATTTTAAAAGTGGGACTCCATGCCACTCCCAGGGTATCCTCATGTCCCAACACTCCCTGGCTAGGAAATTGTCAGCCAGGAGTGTGAGTTACTTCCACAGCTACATCACTTCAGACAAAACCCAGCCATCTGCTCTACCCTCTAATTACAAATGCAGAAAACATAATTCACAACCAAATCATATACAAAAAGGCAAGAAAATGAGCAATTAAAATGCACATTCTGCCAGGCAAATCAAGCTTCCCTTCCCAGCCAGGCTGTACCACTGCTGCTTTGGCCTGTCACAGGCAGGGTCAGGATTAGTCCTGGATCACTGGAGAGCCTGGTCCTGCTGCTCTGTCTGATAGCAGCTCCCAGCAGCCTCCCAGCAGCCTTCCAGCCTTGATCCCCTCCTCTACCAGGGACTCTCTCCAGCTCCAGCCTGCTGTTCTTCTTACCAGTGACTTGCCAACCCTCAGGATCCCTTTTTCCAAGGGAGCAATTTATCTTTCCAATATGCAGACGTATCCTTGTTGCCTTGTTGTTTTCCACTCCCTGCCTCTCTTCTGGAGTGCTCCTGGCTCACAGGTGGGCACAAACTGGAGGGAATAAGCAGGGATGGATGGTGCTGCATTTGCCAGCACGCACCCCAGGCTGAATCCATCAGTGGCTGCACTTAGTGAAGTTATCATCCCCTCTGGAATGCGCATTAACATTCCAGCATCATTTATACTCTACAAGTAATTCAAGCCTCCAGGGGCAATTTCTTGCATGTTCAAAATTCAAAGTCTCCTTCTGTAACATCAGCTGGTTCAGAAGGACTGAAATGTATCGTCTCTGAGGGTCCTTGGGGAGGGATGTTCCACTGAGGAGAAGGATTTGACCACTGCACCTGATCCCCACATGCCTGACTGGGAGACTGGATGACAGACAACTCTGTCCATCAGTCTGTCCATCACTGATGTTTGCCAGCTCTGTGTGTGGGAGATGGGGCAAAGGGGACCCAGAAGCCTCAGATTCAGCACCAGCAGAGCCCTGGGACCTCCCACCTCCCTCTGCTTCACAGCTACACTCTGAAATCAGGATTTTTGGTTGTCCCACAGACAACCAAGGAATTCCTAGCAGGATTGAGGATTTTGTCCTTCCCATTTGCTTAGCAGCCCCTGTGCTGAGTCAATACCAATCCCCTATAACCTTTTTTTTTCAAATATTTGGATATTTTAAAAGTCAAACAAAAGACATGTAACAAGTTATGAATTCAAAGGAGATATTTTTTAGGTGCCAAACTGCAGCTGAACTGTAGTTATGGTTATTATACCTAAACAGACATAAAGCTATAATGTGGATCAACACATTTTATCACAGTCATTCACTGAATACTGAGTCCATGCAGCTTAGCTATTGCCTTTCTACAGCCCTGGAAGATTTACCATAGTTTCAGATTAATCTGGAACTTTATTATGTAGTTATTTTAATCTCCGTTTATTTCATCACTGCTTGGAGTCCTATTATCAAAGTAAGATCCTGTTTAGACACAGCAATGATGGATGGTGTTAGAACCAGCTGAAACAGAAACAGAATCCAAATCTGTTTTGTTATACACAGTTAAAAAAAATTTCAAGAGAGCCTTTATGAGACTTTAGAGGAATAAAGGGGTTCCTATACAACCAGCAGCTCTGAAGACAGAGCCTCTCCAGCAGATTTCCTGCATGATCGCATTAAGTCCTTTGTCTTGCCATGAGGTTTTGGAGGTGGAATTGCAGTGTAGGTTGAAGGGAGCTCTGAGAACAAGCCTGGTGCTTGGAACTGCAGCCTTTGCCCTGTCAGGGTGCTGCTCAGACATTCAGTGGTGGGTGCTTTGCAGCCCCGTTCCTCAGGAAGGAAACCAGGGGAGGAGTGCTAAAGACAGTCAAGGGCTCTAAAGCACAAATTTACATTTCATCTGCCAAGATACTTAAAGCATATAAATATCTAAATGCTACCCTGAAACAGAAGATTTTCCTAAACTGGGACTGAATGTTTTTAGGATATGGTTAAAAACATAAGGATGAAAGGCCCTACAAGGCTATTTGGGAAAAGGCAGGGAAGGCTGTTCCCCCAGCAGAGCAGTGACAGCCAGGACTGTTCATTGCCAGGTGTCCTCATCCCAGAAAGGGTGTCCTCATCCCAAAAAGGGTGTGCTAGTCTCCAAAAGAGTGTGCTGATCCCAAAAAGGGTGTGCTCATCTCCTGCCCCCACTCCGCAGCACCTGCTGGGACACCCTGAGCCAGCCCCAGCGAGAGGACAGAGGCTCTGGCTCGGGTGCCCTCATTGCACACCACAGCTGCTCTGGGATCTCTGCTTTCCCCTCTTTGCCCCGCACAGCCGCCAACCCCATGGGATCAGGGCCTCGGGCAGGGCCACCACAGGTGCCCATAACCCGCTCGGTGCCCCGCTTTGCCGTGGGATTTGCTCTCCTGTGTGGTCACAGCTACCCCCGAGGGCGATGCCCGGCCCGGGGGGCACCTGCACGGCCGGGGAGCTGCAGAAGGGATCGGCTCAGGTGCGGGGGAGCAGCCTCAGCACGGGCAGCGCAGCGGGCACCGCCGCCCGGTCTGCACCGTCCTCTAGCGGCCAACGGGGCCGCTTCGCTGGCCACAGGGCAGAGCGGGGCAGCCCCTTCCCTTCCCGCTGAGGTGGCACTGCCACCCTTAAAGGAACACTGCAGCTGTCACACTGGGCTGTCTCCCTCTTGGGAACTGCAGCTCTCAGCCATCAAACCTCAATTTCCAGCACCACAACACATGGGATCTCCCATCTCCAGCCGAGATGACCGAAATGTAAATCCTCACACTCCCAGCGTGCAGGAAACTGATGTAGCAAAGGGATGTGATGATTCATTCGCTGTGTATGTCTGAGCCCAACACTCTTTCCCCAAAAGCAGCCCAAGAATGCACCTTGCCACCCACCTCAGTATTTGATAAAAGTTACAGGAGCAGCTGTGATTGATGCTCCTCCTCACACAGCGCTCCAGCGCTCTCTGGATAACATGGGGCATTATTGAGGCATCAATTATCTTCAGCACCAGCACAGCTCCATTAGCAGGCCTGCAGCCTGCTCCTTTTGATAAGGTTCACTCTGTGCATTTATCAACAAAATGGGGATAACCAGCAGGACATGGAGTCTGCAGCTTTTAACTCTGTTAGGACAGAGATGATGTTCACATCTCTGCATGCACCATCAAGCAGAGCATCCTGTCTGCTGGGGTTTATTCCTCTGGAAGAGGAAGGCAGTTTCACTCTGATTTTATCTCTTTTGGCTCAATTCACATGCTCCAGAACTCTCTTTTTAGAGGTGCAAGCACGGCCCAGGGACAGGGCAAAGAAACTGCAGAAAAGCAATTTTTTTTAGTAACAGGTTTCAAACTTTCTTCATAAACTACACAAAGATAGACTCTTGGCTTATTAATAGCAGTAAATCTCCAAGTCCAATAGGCTTCAGTTAATGAATATTGATTATGATAGTGCTGGAAAAAGCTAGTGTCAGTTGAACTGAGATCCTGTAGCCCTTTTTGCCTGAGCAGGGCTGTAAATTAATTGAGAGCTTGTTTTTCAAAATTAGGTAGAGGAAAACACAGGGGTTATGGCTGCTCTGTAGCTCTCACTGTCTCAGGGATATGAAACCACCTTAATGCTAATAGCAGCACTCATTTACAGATGTAAATTTGCACTTCCCTCTATCTCCCAATGAATATCTTAAAAGTAAGAATCTAAGCTGATTAACACAAACATTGTGGTCACCTCAACCTTTGACTCCCCAGATAAATCACACCATGCTCTTGCTGAGCAGCTCTATTTTGTAGCCAAGCTGGGATGACTTTGAATGGAAGCTCAGGAAAATAAACCAAGGGCAGTCCATTGAGTCAGAGACCTTATTGTTACCCTCTGGTGGGGGACCAAGGCAGTGATGGGTGGGGAGGCTGCAGGGTTATGTCACTGTTTTCATAAAACCACGTTTTATGCTCACTGAAATAGCCCAACAACAACAAAAGCCCCCAGAACAGTCCTCTCCCCCCTCCCCACATCTGATAAAAACCAAATAACAGGAATGACTTATGCACTCACTGCCTGGTACTTCAATCTCACCTTCCAGTTAATACACCCCATGATTAAAGCATCTATAATCTACAGTCTGTGGAGACCTGGAGAGCAGGAGCAGCAGCAGGTGTGCAGCCTGGTAAGGGTTGCTCACTCTGTGCAGATGAAACTTTCAATATTTATAACTGCTGATTTTTTTTCTAGATGCCTCCTATTTGAGGGGAAAGGGGTGAAAGTTGAAAGATAAAACCTTGATGAAAGATGAGGTGGAATGTTTTTCCAAGGACAGGGAGGAGCTTAAAGCTATCTGCACCTAAGAGCTGGTTTAAAAATGCAGCTCAGGTAAAAGCAAGCATCTGAGCTGGGGGAGTCTGTGGAAGATCTTCAAGGCTTGTCTGAAGTGCACCCAGGCTTTCAGCTGTAAGCTCCTCTGAGCTGTCTGTGGTTTGACTGTCTGCACCAAGTACAGTGGGACTGTGCTGGGGCTGCCAGGCATCATCACAAAATAATTAAGTCACTCCAGGTGAGCTGCAGATGACTTCAAGTAAAGCACTGACAGCATCTCCAGCTCAGCACTGAAACGTGCTGAGGAATCTGGAAACACCCTGTGTCAGCCTGAGCCTCTGCCTCAGGGTCAGCAGGAGCTGCCACGGGCAGCACACGGGCACCACACATTCCCAGCACACTGGGAATGCCCTGGAAAACATGAATAGCATCCTGTTTCAATGCAGGCACTGCTCACTGCAGTATGGTATCCACAGCTGGTGGAACACTGGACATGCTGGTGCCTTTGCAGTCCTCCTGAAAAACACTGGGATTTCCATTTCCTTTTCTCCATTTCCTTTCCATGGCATCCTTTTTCCTGGTGCCTGGATAATGCTTTAGGCTGTGGTCATTTGGTCTCAGACACAAGGCAGCAGAGGGCCCCACCACAAGGCAGGAGCTGCTGCTTTCCAACATCCCCCACCAAATCCATCTCATGCATGGTGTCCCTCTTTGGTGCCAGGAGACCCCAGGCACACAGACAGGCACACAGGTCACACAGCCCGGAGGACACTGTTTACCCTCTGTCCATGTAGAACACAACCAAACTCCCTCATTTTCAGCCCTTTGAGATGTGGATTTGCCCCATGCCCAAGTGGTTCAATATCTGTGCTTTCAAAAAGAACCCAACACTCCTGAGTGTCAATATAATCACAGAAGTGAATGACACTGCTCACCAGCAATTACACACAGATATAATTCAGCTATAACCTGAATAAAATAAAACTATCAGAGAAAGCCATTCAACACAGAAGTTCATCCTTTCAAATATGCTGATTAATTCCATCTGAGAGGATACAGTGCCCTCTTTCAAAGTGAGCCATGTGGTTCTCATTCCTACAGCAGAACACCTCAAGATGTTTACTAAACACACAGATACAGAACCCCACAACAAAGGGAGATACATCTTAAAGATGAAATACAATGGTTGGGTGAACCTGAACTGAGGCCTCTCAAGCTGAAAGTTCCATCTCAACCATTCTGCCTTCCCACCTCAGACACCAGAAGTCAAAGAAAGAAGAAAAGCAGGCTGGCCAGGGAAGAGGCACTGCCCTTTCACCAGAGAACAAAGAAAGAGACTTCCAAAGAAAAAGAGGAGAAATATCAATCCTCAGAAACACCCCATCTGAATTCAAAAGCATCGGAAAGGAAAAAAAAAATTTGTAGAGCTCTACACTGTGAGGACACGTCCACTGTTTGGAAAGCATGAAAAAAATGGATGAAGAAAATTTAACACTTCAGTGTCTCCAAGACAGCTGCAGTTCTCCTTGACTTAACCAGACTTGGCTGCCAGAAATTGGATTTTTTGGCCTCTGCTTTCTTGATTATAATTTATTCTTTCACAAAATATGATTTCAAATTATGCAAGCAGAGTTTAAACCTAAGGAGGTAACATTAAGTTGTTGAAAATGAGTTTTAAAAAAGTCCTGAGTTCATCTGTGCTGTAAATAATGAGTTTATCTCAAACTTAAAACCTTGGGGGAAACCTCATCAAATGGAATTTGTGCATGACTTCTGGAAGTATACAAAAAATTAACAAAAGCATCCAGTAGCAGTGGAGTTAAAAAGTTATTAGCCCCTGGATACACTCATGCCAGAGCTCCTAAAACACATGCTGCAAGCAAAACCACACCAAGCTGCTTATCATTCTGAAGCAAAACTCAAGGATTAGCCTCCCACTGCACATCAGCTGGCCTCCCTGCTACAGCAGGCACCAGGATTATGTTCACTTCCAAAGCTCATGAGCATTTGGAATCCAGCAACCACAGTGCATGAGATGGATGGCAAGGAAGGAACACCAGCAACATTTCCTAGATGGATTTACTGAGCACCTTCTGAGTTGTTAGACAAACCAGTTTCAATGCCTTGAACGTGAGAGTGCTGAGTACAGGAATATAAACATCCCTCTGAAGATGAGCTTAAAAATGCATATAAAAATATATCAGGTGTTTACACTTATGTATTGAAGACATTTATTACAAACAGGCTGTCAGCTCTCATATAAAAGTAAAACATCTGAAAAATAGGAGCAGTCAGAGAATGCAATTCCCCTCAGTCTCATGGAACAGCAGTGAGGTGTCTGTTGATGCAGCCCCTGGTCACAGCCAGCACCATCAGCTCTGGGGGAAGGAATGGGATCCCAGCCATGAACAAGTCCAGAAACCTTTGCTTTGAGGAGAAATCCCTTCCAAATAGCAGGTGGAAGTATGTAAGTGTGAGAAACACAGCAAAGTCCATCCAGGAGCAGTGGCAAGGGGCACTGAAGAAGGCTGCAGCTCAAGCAGTGCAGCTCTCCTCACAGGGAAGGGCTGCAGAGCACATGGGAGCTTTCTGTGTGTCCCAGCTGCTGACAGATGTGTTTTGGTAAGAGATGGCATCAGTCTAAACTGAAGTGCTCTGCAAAAATATCATTTTTCTTTCCAAACAAACCTCGTACAGGCTCAAACTCCAGGGGCACATCAACAGCCTTTTTCTTTACCTCTTTATCAAAAAGCTACAAAATAAAAACCAGAAAATATTGTCAAAATTCAGTACAGGCTCTTCACCCCGATAACACTGCACACTCTAAAGTCTTAAAAGATCCAGCAAATAAACACTTCAAAGAAAAAAGCCAGCCCTGTCACCGATGTTGCTCATGCTCTTATTTAACAGACCCTTTGCCTGGTTTGCCCTGGTAACCAAGTCAGTGTAGCTCCCTCCCCAGCAGCAAGACAGATAACAGAACACAGCTGCTGCATCCAGAACCTCCTTTCCTCTGGTTCCAGTCATTCACAAAGGCACAGCAGCATTACCTCAGCAGCTGAGAGCTCCAGGAGCCCTGATATGTCATCCTCCATTTCAGACAGGGACTGGTTCAGGACAGCAGCTGCCTTGGCCACATCTGGGTGATAATGGTTCTGAAGAGACTGGAAAAGGAAGACAAATGGGAGATTATCTAAAAGTACACGGTAACACACATCCATCTGCACTCCCACTCAGGAGTCTGCCCATTTGTTGTCCAGATCTCCAGTGACCACCAAGTTTGCTGCACCATGCTACTACAGAGCTTCAAGAAATCCTCATTTCAGGCATCTTTCAAACATGTTAAAGGCTCCTCTCACATGGTCACATCCAGCCCAAGACAAATTCATCCATAGGCCATGCCTACACTGCATAACCCAATTTTGCCACCTCACAGTGCCCTCATGCCATACCCAAGCTCCAATTCTCCAGGATTCCAGCTCCTGCACATCATTCTTGCTACAGCCCCCTACACAAACCCCTCATCCATTTCTAGAGGATAACCTGGATCTACTCAATTCACTTCCATCAGTGCTCACCAAGTTCCTCTCCCCCCTCCAGAGCCTGGTCCTTTTGCAGCTATTTAGTCCATTTCAGCTGTGAACTGCAAGTTCAAATGTGTGCTCACAAGCTACCCACTAACTAGTACATACATCTCTCGAGTGTATGGAATGCTTTGCTAGGATAGAAAATGATGCAGAGTAAAAGAACTCATCTCATTTGCAGGATATATGTCAAGCAGGTTCTTGTGAGAGAGGCTGTCCACTGCCAACACATGTCAAGGAAGGAGCAAGGGTGGAAGAGACCCATACCAGACCCAGATGCTCATTCTGGGATGACATACCTGAATCTCCCAGAGAGAGCTCTGCAAAGCCCTGCTTTCAGATGGCTCCTCCTCCTCCATAACATATGGATCTTCTGACATATCTAAGGAAATAGGAGATACACAGCTAATACCTCCTATATGATGCACATAAACCCAAAGGGAACACAGCCCCAGAGCAGTGCTGCAGCCAGAGTTGTTCGTTCCCAAGTCATTTATGGTTCCAGGGACAAACTGACAAATCCCAGCCTGACCCAAGAGTCACTGCTGGCAGCACTACAGAACCATGTTACTTTCAAAGAGCATAGCAATTAGGGCACTTGGAACAGCTGTGAGATAACAGCAGAAACCTGCTGACCTTTCACAAACCCAAGGAACAGGACAAAGGCATCCTTCCAAACCTCAGAACTGCAATCCCCCCTTTTCCTCCACAGGAATGCTCCTCTTTATGCTGCCTTAAAGACATAAAACAAGTCCCCCCTTACCTGCTGGCCCTGCTGGCCTGTGCAGCAGCACCTTGCAGGCGGGGTGCCGACGGAAGAGGTTGCAAATGAAGGGGAGGATCATGAGCAGAGCCTCAGGAGGAGCTGTGAGTGCCAGCCGTGCCAGCCGCTTGATGAATGCTGCCACCAGGTAAGCTGGCAGGTGCCTGGGGACAGGAGACAGCAGGGAGCAGCCTGTTACAGCCCTGGCAGGACAGCCAGCAGCCTCAGCCACCCCAACAGCGTGGCAGGGGGCTCGTCAGGCTGTTTTGGCTGTGCAGTAAAGAGAAGCTTTAGGAATTGTGGTGTTTGCAAGGGTCCCCAGGATGAGGTGAGAGATAAGAATGTGACTCCAAGTTCTCAGAAGGCTGATTTATTATTATACTGTATTATACTATACTATCCTATACTATATTATTATACCATATTACATTATATTATATTATACCATATTATACTATACCATACTATATTCTATCATATTTCTATCATATCAAATTCTATCATATCCTATCATATCATAGCATATTATATTATGCTATACTAAAACTATACTAAAGAAAGAGAAAGGAGACATCAGAAGGCTTAACAAGAATGAACAATAAAAACTTGTGACTGACTCAGAGAGTCTGACACAGCTGGCTGTGATTGGTCATTAATTAAAAACAATTCACATGTTTAGATAAACAATCTCCAGGCCACATTCCAGAGCAGCAAATCATGGAGAAGCTGAGGCTTCTCATCTTCCCAGGAGAAGAATCCTGGGCAAAGAGGACTTTTCAGAAAATATCACGGTGACAAGGAATCTCGAGTTTAAGCAGCAATGTGTTGTGTGCTTGCTGGAACAAA
This sequence comes from Emberiza elegans, assembly GCA_024865655.1. Lineage (NCBI taxonomy): Eukaryota > Metazoa > Chordata > Aves > Passeriformes > Fringillidae > Emberiza > Emberiza elegans. The sequence goes on from JALJVW010000184.1 coordinate 52,296,518, forward strand.
TTTTTGGGGGAATTTACATTCAGTGCATGAATAATCTCAGATCACTGTGAGAGTCAATCCTGACCCGTGGCACCATTGCCAAGCACAGCCCCTGTACACGGCCATTCTAATAGCAAACTTTATTCAGTCCTTTCATAAACTGAGTGCTTGGCCAGGCAACCTTAATTATATTCTTCTTATGTCATTTAGCGGGTTTAATTAATACACAGACCATGGTGTTAAATTTACATAACATTTCCAAGCACTGCAGCTGTTAATGGGAACATAAAGCTCCCATGTAGTGTAAATGTGCAGCATAATTCTTTTTTTCCAATGGTAAAAATGCAAATTGCTAACAGCATCCACAACATTTAGGCTCCTTCTTCACGTCAGAAGATGAAAATGACAATTTGCAGTCACTCAGGCCTCACTACACCTGCAAGGCTCAACAAAGTTACCCACAGGTCTTGTCACTCTCTCCAAAGTAACACCAGGACTACAAGGGGGTTGAATATCAAGTGCCTGGTGCTGTGTTACTGTTGGTTTATTTTATAACATATGACAGCAACTATATGACCAGCTGCCTATCCAGTTTCTTCCCGGTGTACAATGAACTGACAACATCAAGACAGGCTGTAAAACACTTCACATTTCAGTGCCTTATGTCTGCAAAAAGCCATCCCTTTATCAACAGCTTTGTAATCTATAAAAACCCAGCAAATTTTACTTTTCCATTTTTACAAAGACAAGACAGAAAATTCATCACTTTCACCCAAAGTGGAACAGAGATCAAAAACACATCCATAAGCACGTGCAGCTCAAACTCTGATAACTAACTGCAATTCTTCCTTTCTGAAAATCTATGGCTGTGAGGCAAATCTTCAAAAATAGCACATGAAAAATTACACAAGACTACAATAATAGTCTTGGATTCAGTTTTCTCCATAAAAATGTATCTAATCCAGCAGGCACACTGAATACATTAAATCCAGACGTGTGGGAGACTGCTCAAGAGCAGAAAAGCAGGAGGAAAATATGTGAGCACACATAATAAAGATGCTACTTACGATGAAGACAAAAACAGATCAGTCAGGTGGAAAAAGCGAGCTCGGTACCTCACGTGATAGATGGAAGGGTCTAACAGGCTGTACAGCTTCTTGTAAAAGTCAGGATACTCCCTGTTGAAAAAAAGGAAAAATACAACATCCATTAGTGGTGTACAGCGAGGCTGTGCCTAAATGATTTTGTGCTTTCATTAAGAGCACCCCAGCCCACTGCTGTGCTCTGTTTAGCTCTCTTAGGCGTCCCTCTACAGTCACCACCTGAAAACAAGCTACAAGGTGAATTTATGGCTCTTGCAGTGCCCAGCCATCTTCAGGGTGTGAAGCCATGACCAGTGACTGCAAATGGTACAGGATGCAGTGAAAGGGACACCAAAGACCATGGCTTCACTCTGTAATCAGATCAATGGAAATTGATTTCAAGTGCTGAGCAACCACAGCCTAGAGAACAGACTATTTAGGCTCAGTTGTAAAAGAAATCAGACAGCCAAAAAAGCTCCGCATCCAAACAGCCTGAGCCTCTTGTGCAGTTTGGCTTTCTCTTTTCTGCAGTTTCTTTCTTTAAAATGGAAGAATTTCAAAGCCTGAAGGTGTGGTGAATCCATTTCAGTTCCTCTTACACAAAGACATAAATGCAAAAACCCATGTTCCTTTAAACAATATACTCTTTTTACTTACAAATTATGCTGATGAATCAAAACAAACAACCCATTTAGGGCTAGAAGACTGATTGCTCCACCTGTAAGAAAACAGGCAGATATCAACACAATAAAAATAACTAGAAAAAAAAAGTCTTTAAGTTTTTTCTATAATACAATCTTCCCAGAAGGAAAGCAAAACTGAATAGCTGAAATCAGAGCCAGTGTGATGGCTGAAAGGTGAAACAATTTCATCTGCACCCCTCCAGAGACTCCCAAGTTTCTTACAAAGATTAAGGTGAACTTTAGAAGACAAATGTTCAACGATTGAAACACAAAATGTGCTGCTCCAATTCCTCAACAAAGTCACACTGGGGAGGCAAAGGTCTGCTCAGAAAGGACATTTCTGCAGCAATTTGTGGATCCTGTGTTTGGACCAGCAGCACTGGCTGAACTCTATATTTAAAACAAATCACTCCAGTATTCTACTCTTCCCCAAAGCCTTAAATATTATTTTCCTTACACACACAAGGAGCAATGACATTGACAAACACAGGCAAAATCATCTCACTTTCAGGGACAATGGAGTTGACCCTAGTTCCTTAGCTCCATCCCAGTCAAAAGTACAGCTATTCCATCACCCAGGGTGTCGTGCTGCATCCAGCAGAGCTTCCAAGTCTATCTGTGCCATGCTGGAGGTGCCACAAAGGATAAAATTCTGTTCTCACTCACCTATGCCATAAGCCACTGTCAAGAAATCCATCATGAGAGTGGGCTCGTTCATGTAAGGCAGGACAGAGTCGTGCAGAATGACAAGAACCTTTTTGTAAAGGCCAGGCGGCAGCTGTGAAGGACAAAACAACACAGAGAAACAAGCACTGCAGGGAGAACTCAGTCAGCAGCAGCAACCTGTGGCTCAAAAAGGCAATGCACAAGCAGAAGGGAATGTGACAGGAAAATACAGAACAGCTTGCAGCAGCAGTTCCCAAATGGGAGAGTTTACAGGTGACACCAACGAAGTTCATTCAAGAAGCAGGTGCTTACAGCTAACAGTGTCATCATTCAGATGGGGAAAACCACCAGGAAAAAGGCTGGAGAAGCTTCAGCTTGTGAGCAGAGATTGTTATGCTGCAGATCATCCTCATCAGCAGAGATGCTTAAGGTAGGGAAAAAAAGCTGAGGGTAAGGAGAAAAGCAGGCCATATATGAGGTCATGTTTCCTGGCAGACTGATCCAACAGAAATGGTCACTGGGCTGCTCCCACCCAACACTCAAAACATACTGGGGTCCCACCAGCAGCTTCCTGCAAGGCTGGACACAACTGCTAAGGATCAGCAATCCTAAATAAAAGGGCAATGCAGATCAGTGGCGGAAGTAACACTCACCTTGTGCTTCAAAAAAGTCAGCCACATTTTTTCAAACACTTGTTTGTGTGCCTTAAAACAGAATTGCAAACAGTGAGTTAAACACACTGGTACAGATAATGCTCTATTTTAAGCAGACAAAATTTCAATTCTAATGCACCAAATGAACAGTTACCTGCAGCTTTGAAAATTTCAACTCCTCACGGTTATCTAAGAAGAAAGAGAAACCAGATGTTGAACTTGAAATGTATATTCAAAAAAATTAAGATGACCCCTTTTAACTTAGCTCTTTGATGCTCTAAAAACTTGGGCTGAAGTACTTGATACAAGGCCATAACAACAGACCCCCCCTGTAGACTGAGGAATGTGTATTTTTAAGACTGTTTAGAATCACAATGATCAAAGAAGCAGAAATTCTTCATCAGCAAACAATAATAAAGTCTTTACACACTAGAAATCTTCACCTGATTTTCCTTTTCACACACAGTTTATCATGCAAAGTTTACTAACCTTGCTTGACCATAAATTTGACCATCTCAGACTGTTTGTTTGGCATGTTGATGGGTGAGATGAGGGAAAATACATTCTGCTGGTAAAAAGGCAGCGGCCTCTGAGGAAAAAAGAAAAAAACAAACACGAAGCAAGTTCCACGCCAGATAACAAGATGCTGGGCTTCAATATTGCCCTGTTTCCAAGTACTGAATATATTTAGGAAAGAGAAAGGGAAAATGATGACTAAAAACTACATAAATAAACTACACACTGGTATATTCTCTGTTGCAGATCAGAAAACTATCTCTGCACTTATTCTGGCTTAACAAAACTGGTGGATCCAATGAAGGAAACAGGTTCTTCCTTTGCACCAGAGCAAACAGATTAAAATTTATCTGTGTGTCACCCAAGCTGTGAAGATTTGGGTAAAACAGAAGCTAGAGCTTAGACCAGAAAGAACAGTATGTGTCTTGAGTAAAGCCAGTCTTGGTATACTGACATATATAAGAAAAAAATCAATGCCTCCAGTGGGCACACTCATTTCTCTAGCTTCCAAATATTTCCATATACTACTAACTCCTCCATGCTTCACACACAAAATACACAACACAGAGCAGCTCATCCAGAGCCACTTGAGCAGTAACAATTTCTTACCTCCTTTGTCTTTTGCATGACCTGCCCGATGCTGGCAGTGACAGCCTTCATGACAAAGTAGCGCACATCCTCATACTCCAGGTACTCCTGAAAGCGGGAGATCAGCAGGGAGGCATCCTCGGTGGTGGGAAGCAAACCATCAACAACCACCTAACAAAGGGTTTGGAAAGGAAAGCAACAAGTCAGTCTCTCACAGCACTGGGCACAGGAGTTCGTGTGCCATCACGTCACTGACAGGAGGGACTTTTCAGGTCTGCAGCTTACCTTAAGAAGGTCACATGGAAAAGTTAAAGTTCCCTTCCACTCTATTTTGATTAACGGATACTGTGCCTCCAATTCTACAAACTTCATGAGTGTGCAGAGTGCCTGCTCCTTTAAAAAAAAAAAGAAAGCAACATCACAAAAAAACCCCAAAACAAACAAACAAAACACCTAAACAAGAACACCCGGGGTGAAACCCAAAGGAGGCACCTTCAAGAGGAGGAAGAATGAAATGAGATATTATTTCCTGAGAAAGCTGCATGCTCACTGCTGGTGAGCAGAGGTGAATCAGAGCACCAGTACTGTCTTACAGCCCTGCCTGCCCTCCCACACTGAAATACCGGGCGAGAGCCTCAAGGGACCCCCGTGAACCCCCCGTGGGTCCGCAGCGGGCTTAGGACCCACCTTGACCTGGAAGGCGTCGTGACCCATGAGCTCTCCCAGGCAGCCCACGCAGTCCCTGTAGCGGTGCCGCATCCATATCCTGTATTTGTCCTGGGCGCTGTAGCTCTCTGTGAGGGACAGACACACAGACACAGGCTGGGCTCGAGCCGGGCCGGGCCGGGCCGGGCCTGTCCCTGCCAGCACCGGGGGCCCCGGTCCGTGCTCACCGCCCAGAGAGGCGTCCTGGTCGGGCAGCAGCCCCACGAACAGCTCCCGCCGCTCCAGCAGCGCCCCGAAGAGCCGGCTGCAGATCCTGGCGGCGCTCACGATGTCCTCCGGCTCCTCCTGGCCCTGGGGAACAGCGTGTCAGAGCGGCGGCCCGGCCTCGCTGCCGTCCCTCCCTCAGCCCGCTCCCCTAGTTCAGCCCGGCCCGGCCACGCTGCCCTCCCTCCCTCAGCCCGCTCCCCCAGTTGAGCCCGGCCCGGCCCGGCCCGCACCGCCAGCGGCTCCAAGAGCTCGAAGACGCGGTTGGCGCTGGAGCGGCTGCCCAGCACGGCCTCCAGGCAGGTGGCGAGCGCGGCCTCCCGCGCCATGCTCGCAGCGGAGGATGGAGGAGGAGCCGCGGCCGCTCCGCCCGCAGGCGGGGCCGGCAGCGGGGCGGGGATCGGGAAGGGGATGGGGATTGGTCCGGCCCGCCACCCACACCGCCCCTCCTGGTACAGAAGGCAGGGCGAGGCGGCGGTATAAAAATGTACACTTTATTACACCTTCAGGTAGGATACAGCACTATTCCTTATCATCCTACTGGGGCGAGTACAAATGTTCATCACTTATGCACAGGTTGACTTCCTAACACACTCCTGGGAGAAAGACACATCGAAAGGAAGAAAAAAAATAATTAGAAGGAAAAAAAAAATATGGTGACTTTTTTATCTTCATCAACTGACCTAAACAAGAAACAATCGCCTCTTTAGACACCAAATCAGACCAGCACAACGACGTAGCCAACAGCTCTCCCACCGCTGGAACTGTTCCCCCCCACCCCGACCTTCATGCACATCATAAAAGCTAAACACTTAAAAGTTAAACTGGGGCTACCTAAGCAATATTTTTGGATGAGCAAGGCTATACTGTACACAGTGTCACTATCCATTACCACTGCATCTGCTTTGCATTTTAAACTACTCTGCTGTCAGCAGTGCCAGCTCCCTGGCTGGCAGGGAAGTTTAGGGCATGGTGCACGCCAGGGGTTAGCAGGGTCAGGGGAATACTACTGCATGCAAAAACAGCTTTAAAAAAAACCAAAACGCCCTTGTATTTGTACACCTGAGGGTCCAAGAAAAAAAGTATGCAGGACAAAAGTTATAAAATAAAAAAATCAGGAACGCTGCCTAAGCCAATGTTACATTTGTGATCTGAACAGGATTGGCAGTACATATCCCAACTAACACAGAGGAGCTGGCTGAGAATTCTTTCTTGTTTAAGCCATGTGGATTGCCAGGTACCAACAAGTGTGGACATACAGAGGTAAAAACAAAATATATGCTTTACTTGCCCTTAAATAGGCTCCTTTCCTAAAAGAGTAAAAAGATTACAGAATGAAAAAATAATTTTAAAACCATCTCAGAAAAGGAATGTTGTAATTTTGTCTGGATTTCACACGTTGTGCAGTTTTATGGCCAAAGTAAAATAAATCCCTTCAAGCCACCATGGGCTTTTTGATTCCTCACTCAGTGCTGTTTGCAAATTCTGTTATTCATTGTATGCAAGAAAAGTAAAGAAACCCCCCACAGTTCTATGCAGCTTTTTGCTTTTTTTTTTCTCCATAACAATAAGGCAAACTGATTTGGAGGAAGAGGCCACACTCTATTCACATCCAAAATACCCACCTGAAGATACATTCATTGTTAGCTTTAGTAAAAGAATAGTACAAAAGTTAGATCTTACTCTTTACACAGTTGAAGAATTAAGTTTTAGATTTAATTTCACTATTCTCCCCTTCCCCCAGCCCCCCACCCCCTAAGCTGAAAGCCGTGTAAAAAGTACTGAACACTTAAACATGTTGCAAGAGCAGAATGAAACTGAGAGATTAAATTTTATCAGCTGGAGATTTTTTTGTGACAGAAGTCCCATGAGAAACAGCTATGGATCATCTGTTTAGCTGCATCTACTGAACAATTCTTTTACAAAAAAAAATGGGCTACACTTTAATACACATTTACTATCAACACAGTATTTACTCAGCTCATGCCTAAAATATCCATTATTTTAAAGTGAAATACGAGAATGAGCACAGAGGTTGGGTGATTCAGTAAACTGTACACAAAAACTACTAACAAACAGTTTTTAAAAGACTTACAAAAATGGAGAATGAAACCTTTTTTTTTTTCCTTTTTAATTACATATACTTACAGGTTTTCACATTTATTGGCTAAACTTTGCAAGGAGCACTTCAAGCCTGTGTTAGATCTTCCAGAGGTGTTTACCACAGGGAAGAACAACACAGAGCTTTTGTACAGATGGAAAATACTGTGCTGTATCAACTACACCTGGTTCTTTGTGTGCCTTCACTGTGGGTACTGAGCACACACTGAACTACAGCAAGGAGCTGCACATGCCCACAGGCAGGTGTGGTTTTCTAACACAGATGGATTTTACTAACATTTATGGCAGATCACCATTTCACTTTTGAGAAGCTGGGCAGAATTTCAACCTAAGTAATGCTTGCTTTATGTGGTTTAAATGAGCACAGAGAACACAGGCAGAATGCACCTTGTACAGAGTCTGAGTGCTAAACAGTTGCTAATACATTGAGTTTTCATGTTTAAATGTTCACCAGCAAGAAACCTTCTGCTACAATAAAAAAAATTAGAATAGAGGTGTTTTGTCTTCATTTGGATGTTTGGAGTAGCTTCTCACTTGTCTCAGCAAACACAAAATACTGTGTTTCTCTGTTATTGCAATAGTTCAACTTGGTTTGGTAGGTGCCTTTAATCTGACAGTCGGTGTCCTCATTTGTACTTTTGCTTGCTGACTCTGGGCTTCAGGTGTTGCTGGTGTCTGGGCTGGGTTCTGTACACCTGGAGCCTGAACCTGGGGAGATGCTGTGGTCACAACCTGCTGCTGGATCAGTTTCTGCTGCACCACCTGAGCAGTAGCAGTGGTTGCAGGGATCACTTGAACCTGCTGTTGTCCTGCTGTCGTCTGAGAAAGGGTCACGGTTTGGGGCTGAGCTTGTACCTGCACATCAGGAGAAAAAGGCAATTACAAAATGGTTTGGCATTAAACTGAGCAGTCCTTACATTTCTGCTCTAGAGAAGGAATCCTGCTTCCTTAGGTATTTGCTCTCTTAACTGACAAACAACTCAAGACAATGATTCTGGGAACAGAGGCTTTGTGGTTTCACAGAGAAACACCATTCTGTCACATTTTCTAGAGCCTTATAAATCAGAACTATGAGCCAAAGTGCTTGTAACTCAGGTCTCTGCAGTGCAAATCCAAGGACATGCCCTCAGATACATTCAGAACACAGATGAAAAAAACCATACCAGATATGTAGGAAAATTCCTGTACTGCAGAAGTGAAGGAGCAGGGAAAAGAACAGAGGAAGAGCCAGAGGACGAAAGAAGTTAAAATGCTGCCTCTGCACCCATATTGTGACAATAAACACAGCCACTGAGGCTGCCCACCAGTCTCTTCCCTTTCAGACTACAGCTGCCAGTCTCTATTGGCAATTTATGTCAGAATAGTTTGAACTCCATCCAGACATCTAATTTTCATAGCTCTACCCAGAGCAAGGGAGAAAAAAAAAATCAACATCTTGTTCAGAGGACAAGGTAATAAATACTGAGCAGCTTCAGCTGCCTTTGTCAGATGCAGAAGCTAAACAAAGCTACAAGGACTTCTCCAGAGGAAAAATTAACTCTTGAATGATCCAAAAGGATTTCAGTGGGAAGCACTAAAAATGCAGATAAAAAGAATGCCACATATACATGAAGACCATAGTTTAAAAAATACTTATCATGGCCTAAACCTACTGCCACTGAAGTCACTGGTGTACATGGGAGGGAAACTATTTGTCTTTTTGCCACAGGCTCCAAGTCACAGAGTTATGCCACCACTGATGACTTTTGAAAATTATTTAGGAGCTCTTCCTGACTATAGAGGGCAACTCAACTTGTGTTGACTGATGAGGTTTCTACCTCCTGCTGTCTATTTTGCCCTTGAAGCATTCACATCTGAGGTGGTTATCAGATAGCTTACACCACTTTATCACCATCTGGAGATAAACAGTCACAGATTTTATTCTGCACTAAAACAGTGCACTGTGAACTGTGGCAGACTAAAAACTGACTGGCCCAGATTTTTGTGCACCAAAGGCAAAAACTTCATCCATCCTCCAAAGCTAAATCACTCCTGCTAATCAACTGCCTAAGTTAGGCCTGTTACTAATGATCTGAATGACATTGTTCTGAACAGTGTTAATTAAACTGCCTGGTCCTTAGGGGAGTGGAACCAAACCACCTGAGCTTCTCCTGCCTGAGCCCTGTCTGTTACCAGCACACATTTGGAACAGGCACCACACCATTCTGCCTTCTACAGAGCACTTGGCACAGCTCTATGAACTGAAACAAAACAACCTGTAACCTTCAATTTGTCCCAATTTTTGTGGAAAAAGCTCAGATGGTGCTCATTAGTTCAATTATTTGCTATATTGACTATACATCACCAGAAACCAATTTTTTTAAACATCCTTTCAGCTCTAGAAAACATCTACAGTGATGAACAAACATTGCTACTCCTATGAAAGTTTTAAACCAGAGAATATACCTCAGCTGATTCAGTATTCAAGATTTATTTTTATAGAAAGGCACCTGCTATATCCTTCAAAAATACTCCTATGATACACATAAGGTGAAAAACACACACATTCCAAAAAAATTAGCTTTTCTAAAGATCATGTTTCTAGTGCTATATTTGACAAGAGTAAAACCTACCTGTTGGGAAACTGAAACCATCTGCTGAATGTTGGCAACAGTAGCCTGTTGCTGGACCACTTGTGGGAGTTTTGCAACCTGTGGTGATATGAGATAAAAAAAGATTGGATCAAAATAAAAAGCTGCTGATAGCAGCAAAACACCAAAGCCTGTTCATGATAAGTTGCAGCTTGGCATTTTCAGTGAAGTTGAATGTATATGAAACATTTTAGATCCATAAAAAGAACTTAGCTAGGGGAGGAAGATAAATATTTTAATTTTTAACTACAACAGAATAATTTCATCCCAACTACCTAGAAAACTGAAGGACGCACATGAGTTCTAACAGGTTCCATTGTCTGGGAGATACTTTTGAAAGAGTAAGGCTTCCAATTCCTAACCCACTTCTTTTTCCTTGGTTAGGCTGATCCAGTTATGCAGAAAAGAAAGTATGTGAGTCACATACTCTTGGCTGCCAGAGATTAGGCTCTGAGGCAGCACCAGAAACAGGAAAAACTCTGGCTGAATTTTCCTTAGCAAACACAGTATGGAATCCCTTGCCTAATAAAAAGGAGTGACTCAATTATTTTACTTCAAAGAGGAAAGGCAAACTTGCAGCTCACAGTTGCTCTGACTTGGGGTAAGGCCACATATGCAGCACCAGTGAATTTTATTAAAAAGTCAATTTAAATGAACATGTGATTAGAACTCAAATGAGTGGGTGCTGAATTCTACCTCACCTGTTGTCTTTACAATTCTTCAGTCCCAGTACAGTTTAAAGGTGTAAACCTGTGTTACCTGTACCTGAATCTGGGCCTGCACTTGCTGGGTTCCACCTGGTTTCTGGGTTTGGGAAATTGGAGTCGTTAAGAACTGTGTTTTAATGGCAGGCTGTGTAGCATAAGTTACTTTTTGCTGCTGTGAAGTCTGCTGTTGGGTCTGGACCGTGACCTGTTGAGCATTTATCTGCACAAGAGAAAAAAAGGCATCAATGACTACAAAGGCAAGTGTATTTTAAAGAACAGCTATATGGGGGAAAAAGAGATTAATTACATTTAATTATTGAAAAAAAATTCTCCCGGAATAAGCAGTAAAAAAATGAGCCCTAGAGGAAAGCTTTCACGCATTTACACAAGTATTCAGAATTAAAGTATTTAATGAAAAGTTTCCCTCTTACACACAACACTCACATAACAACAAACTTACTGAAAACTACCAAACAACCAACTACTTTACAGAAAAAATTAAGCACCTGAGAACCTGTTCTCTCTACATATACCTAAGATTTACCCCTAGAAATCCTGACTAACTCTCTAGGGGTGTCCTGGTCATCTAGAACCACTGCACAAGTTATAGAGAACAGACAATGGTACCTTTTGCTGCACAGTAGCTTGTCCCTGTGCAACCTGGGGCTGGATGGCTTTCTGCTGCTGTGCTGCTTGGTGGTGCTTGAGTTTCAGCAGCTGCTGGACATGCAGTGGCTGTGCAACTACTGTCTGGCCTCCTGAAAATTACAGAAATAGTTAGAACTGTTAAGAGTCTTCAGTTTATTGCTTTGTACCATTAATCACAGTTTGCACACACAGATTTTGCTTTAACAGACTTATACATTTGCACAGCTTTGAGCACTAACAACCCACTGATTTTAATGGGAATAACACATGACTTTGACAGTAGACAAAATTTCTTATCTAAGGGTACAAGTAAGCTAATTTTTTGTTCCAACAACAATTTTCCTATAATAAAAATTGTCTATACTATAGGAGACTGCTATGAAATACAATTTTTCCTATTTCCAACTTGCATTCACATACCTGCTGCTTTCTGTGGCTGCCCAATGGCAACACTAATGCCTGCCACAGTCACAGGGAGTGTGGTGACTCCTGCAGATGACACAACAGCAGCTGGAACAGACACCACTGGAGGCTTTGCCAGAGCAACCTGTGCTGCTTGTGGAGTCTGGGCCTGGATCTGTCCTTGTGCTTGGAGCTGGGAAGCAGGAACACGAGTCTAAGCAGTAAGGAATGAAGATTATTGTACCAGCACAGAGAGATTTGCTGCATATAACAGGTGATTATAAAGTGATAGCTGTAAATGTTTCTAGATGTAATGGCTCCTGTACAGTGACACAATTGGTGGTATCAATAGATAAGTACAATGTAAAGCTATTTATGTTACAGTTGTTCCTTCTGAACTGCCAGAGCAATGCAAAGGGCACTTGTGAGTGTGAATGAGCAGTGCCCAGTTCATTTAAACCAGCCAAGAGTGAGATGTTTGAGACAGTTTTTGCCAAGTCAAAGGCAACTCACCAGGCGTGCCACTTGCAGGTTGGTGACTGTAGTGCCTGTGAGGACAGCGCCAGGACGAGGGGCTGTCACAGCAGTGAGCTGCTGGGTTTGCTGCTGCTGCTGCACTTGCACTTGTGCTGTTTGCTGCTGTGCCCCTTGCTGTGTCTGCTGTGCTGCCTGCTGCTGGGGGAGCTGCAGCTTCTGCTTCTGCAATTTGATCAGCTGCTCCTGCAAAATTCAAACACTTCCATCATTTCCAATGGTTTGCATTACAGGAGAAAAATGGAGATGCATCCAAAGCTTAAAAGGAGAAACATTCTGTACCAGACTAGAGCTAAGATCAAGTATCTAAAATGTAACTCTTTTACACAATGGCTTCCAGTGAGCAGCATTAAGGGCTTTCCATCCTGCCCTACTCTACTATTGAAAGTGCTGTCAGATTCACTGCCTGCATGAAATTTTAGTAGGATGAAATTTAAGAGGGAAATACATCTCACTGTAGCCCAAGAAAACAGGACACAACACACACTGCTAAGGAAGCTTACAGTAATGAGAGAAATATGCTGTTACTTCATGACTGGTTCCTTACCTGTGACAGTTTCCCTACAGTTTTTATTTGAGCTGGAGACTGGGCTTGTGCCTGAGCCTGGATCTGCGGGACCTGCACCTGAGCAGCCTGCTGCTGCTGTTGCCTCAGCAGCTGGAAGTGAGCAGGGGTGATGGTTTTGCCTGACAGCTGGACTGTTGGAGTAGCTGTGAATAAAGAAAAAACAAAATGTTATGACAAATACTTTTTAAAATTCAGTTTCACTCATGAATTTCACCTGAGAAATCGAGCTGTTAATGCTTATTTTTCTGCTCCAGCACACTTTGTGGATTTACTACATGTAAGAACACATTATCATGAGCATGATGTAAAAGCAGAGTACATCATAAAATAGAAGGGCCTTTCTTCACAATGGTTTTTAGTCAAGACAGTCAATTCTAGTATTTTACTGCTAGATTGTTAATAACATTTTTAAATTGCAATGCCCAGGGGCCAAGCTCTCTATTGCCATATTTTATCTAGAAATACTGGAGATAAATCTCATCTGAGCACCAACAATAAAGGAAGTTAAAAATCACAGCCCTGTTTAATTGTGTCCCAGACTTCCAATATTGTGGGGCTTTGGGGGTGGATCTACAGGGATTCTGAGGCCCTTTATGCACTACTGGATAAAGCCCCTGAACACAGGATTGTTGCCACATTTCTCTTCACAGAGAAAAGCAAGGCACAATTCTTCCCAAGAATATTTCTGGGTTTCACATTCTTTGAACCTCAGAGAATGCTCAAAACAATTATCTCATTTGCTGCGGCTGTGTTCGTGCAAAAGTAGAATGCAATATGGAGATTGTTTACCCAAAGTGATGGTGTTTTGTTTCCTTGGCCTATCAGGGCCAAGAGTGTGTGTGTCAGGACTGTTGGCTGACAGTCACAAGATTCTGTGCAGTGGAATGCAGTTGAGTGCTGGGCAGATTCAGTTTAGATGTAATGTAATATAATATAGAATAATATAGTATATTAAAGTAATTAATTAGCATTTTGATAAGATGGAGTCAGATGGATTTATCTCTCCCCCTAGTCGGGGGCAAAAATATCCACTATACAGGATCATTACCTGGTGTCACCTGGGTCACCAAAGACCTTGTCTGGGTCTGCACAGGGGTGAGGTTGGTGGTGACCACGGCCGAGGCTGTCACCGATGTCACGGCGCGCACGCCCTGCGTGGAGGCGATGGTCACCAGCTCGGTGGAGGCTGCAGGCGCCGCGGCCACGCGGGGCTGGCTGTGAACCACCTGGGCAGTGGCCGTGCCTCCTGAGGTCTGCAAGGGAACACAGCCTTTACTGCTCCCCTCCCAGCCTCACATTCCCCTTCTGCAAATGGAATAACCTTCCAAGCAATTTTAAAAACAAGCACAAGAACAAAAGCCCCAATCTAACACATCTGTTTGGATGAATCTTAAAATCAGCATGTGGTTAAATATTTTTCCAACAGGCTGATCACCAAACCCTTCACTCCATTACAGACATTTGATTTTAGTACCTTTCAATATTTTGCTTTATCTTCCATAGTCTTAAACCATTAACATAATAATAAAGATCATAATTAATGAAGCACAAAACAGTTACAGGCTGAAAATGTTAATGACAAAATACATTGCTTTTAGCAGCACTTCCCTATAAACTATTTTTAACAGTATTAAGCATCTTTCTCTGATAAACCATTCCAGTGTGTTCTGATGTTTTGGTAAGAGAGAGAGGTTTGATAAAGAACTCCAAGATGCACATGGCATTTGCAAGAACCAGAATTTCTGACAACATGGAAAGCTAAAGCTATGCTGATAAAACATGGAACCCAGTGCGTCCAGAGACATAGCTAGTGACAGGATCCACTCACAGTCAGCGTCCCAGGTATAACAGGTGAGGCCAGACGTTTATTGATGGGCTGGAAGGTGGCAGCAGGGACCCCAGCAACAGTGTTCACAATCACATTTCCACTCACTGTAGCTGAAAGCAAGGCAGGATTAAATGTGAGATTCTGAGAGTGAAAATCCCAATGTCCCATCACCTCCTATGCCCAATTACAAAGTCTCCTTACCAGTCTGGATGCTTGTCCCCGTCACTGCTGTTTTGATGGTGCCTGCCTAATTAGAAAACAATTAAGGTAACAGTTCAGAAAAACAATAAAAGAAAACTGAGCATTGCTTAACACAGTGCTGTATTCCAGGAGAGACAAAATAACAAAAATGCAATGGAACACACAGAGATTTCTGCAGTTTTTCATTGACTCTACAGATCACAGCAACTAATGCATACATAAATCAGGATTCTGCCTCACTAATGAGCAGCTGTAGACCAGCCAAGTGTGTGGTAAACCCTGGTCACTGGACACCCCTGTAAGCAGAGGAAGGGAGCAATACCTTGGACAACCACTCACACAGGAACATCACTGAGCACTTCATACACAGCAATGCTTGTGGGTCAGAACACATCCTCTATGTCTTTCTGCAGAAGTTGTCATACTCCTGCTCTTCAACAAGCAAAATAAATCCACCACAGCCTGCACATATTACTATGCAAACTGCATTGGCTCTAAATACAAAAGCCACAGACCAGTCATCAGACTCATTCAGACTCTAGATTTAGGGAAGACATCATGCACAAATTTGTAGTAAAAGCACCATGGTATTTCCTGCAGTATGCATCATTTCACTTGCCATGCAAAAGTTAATGAATCTTTGGATTTTAAGCTCTAACTGAATCGTTCTTACAGCTACATTCTCTTTCATTCTCTGTATTCTGCAAGCTCTCTGTACAAATACATCTCGTTGACCATGTGCATCTATTCACTCAGACTTCATTAAATGAAAGTCTAAAGTGAAAAAGGAAAAACCATCTTTGCATGGTGTTTTTCCATCTCAGAATGCCAAGATCTGTTGCTACAACGGTACAAATAGTCTTAATAAATCAGGGAACGTGAAAACACCCAGCATAACCAGGGAAAGCAAACAAGAAAAAGATATCTTTGATCTCACTATACTGACCTAAAATTCTCTTCCCAGAGAAAATACGACACAAATACAGCACACACAGAAGAACTGAAGTTACTATATCAGAGGCACCGAGCTCTCCCTTTCTTACCAATACTGCTGTGTTGGCCACAGTAGTGACTGCAGTCTGCACCACTGCCTGTGGCTGCTGAACTACCTGTGCTTGTGCCTGTGCCTGTGCTTGTGGCTGGGCCTGCTGCACGGGGGGCTGCTGGGGGGGCTGCTGGGGCTGGGGGCCCGTCTGCTGCTGGGCCCTCTGCTGCTCTGCCAGTGCCTGCAAGGCAAGGGGCACCTTCAGTCGTCAAGCATGGAACAAGCAAGATGTGTTTTTTTAAAACAAAACAGAACAACAAGGCAAAACATCTTTATTTCTGTCCACAAAACCCCTTTAATTCCAACCAGAGACAGCCCACAAAGGTGCCCTCACTTTTCAAGTCCAAGTTACACAACGTGACTCATTTCAAACTACAAGATGTACTCATGGTTTTATGGCTTAGAGCATAGCACAACAAGCAACTTATCATCCACAAGCAAGGACAAGTAGTTCTTTCTGAATAATATAAGAAAGGAGGCTACAGAATGGTCAAGAATTAAACAACATTTTAAAATGTTTTAGCATCCTTTGCAAAAATATGCCCCTTTTGTTTAAGGGGTCTGAGAGTGACAAGAGGCATAAGAAAAGGCCCCAGTTTGGGCCTTGGTTATCTAAACCCCTGTACATGAACAATGTGCAGCTGCTCATAACATCCACTGTACTGCCAAGCTTCTCCCAAGAGGAAGCTTTGCTTATACCTCATCTGCTGCCTGATTTTTTAATTACTGCAGCCATTTGTGCACAGAGATGGGACCATACCTTTTTCTCTTTGGCAATGCGTTCTGCTCGGAGGGACGCGACTTGAATCGGAGGGAGGGGCTTATCATAGTTGATTCCACTAGAAACAGCAATTAGACAAAACACACAATATTTAGAAACAACTGAAACCTAAAAAAAAGAAAAAAGAGCACTTTTAATGCAGTTTATAACTCCTTCGTGATAGGGAGTGCTCACCTTTCAGCAAGCACCGATGCATGCTTTGGATTCTTCTGGAAAGGATTCATGCCAAGTCTGAAATTGAGAAAAACTGTATTACTGGACAGAAAAACTTTAAAAACAATATTTAATTTCACATATTTTAGCATGTAACACTGCAGTTTTAGTGAAGTTTCCATGATATTCCAGCCAGTACTGGAGCCTACATACAGACAGACATTTAAGAAAGACTCAGAGTAAATAAATAAAGAAAAACTACAGGAAGATACATAGGAAAGAATGTACTACTGAACAGCATAGACAGCAAATTGTCTACAGTTCAGGCAAATGGATCGATATAAAGTAGATTAAAAAATCCCCAACTGAATGCACTTCTGCTCTTAATGACAAAGAGCAAATTCCTGCAGTGAGACCCAAACACATGAAATATGGAGTGTTTCCATTAACACAGAAGACACTGAGAGAGATCAAGAACAAAGAAGCAGAGTGCAGAATAACTCTGGGTTTTGAGAGCCATTCAAAACACAGTTTCCAGGAGATCTGTAGTGACAGGAGAGCAAATGATCCCAGGTAAACTTACAGAGGTTTGATAGGTGGACTTCTTTTCCCTGCAATCATTTTCATCATCTCAAAATGATTAGTATAAAGCTGTGTGTGGGTTGCACCCTCATCTTGAGCATAGATCTGATTGGTACGAAGTGGGCGACTGTTTTTAGTCTAAAAAAAAGAAAATAAACCAACTTTCAATTGCAAACTCACCCAACAGGGCATTTTGTCTATGTTTAAACACAAGGCGCGCTCGTAGATTATTTAAAAACACTCTCCAACATATCTATCACAGACTGGTTCCTGCCTCGTGTCACTGATAACTTACTGTCACACAAAACTCTATGGGAAATGTATAAAGAAAGAGCAAAATAAGGAGCAGTTCTCACGGTCACACTGGCATCAGCACTTGGGGACATACAAAATGGTAAACTCTAATTTGAGAAAGAATCTTTGCTTTAGTTTAGATTTTGCAAGTTTAATTCATTACCCAAACCAAGAGCCCATTAGTTTATAGTTATGCATAGCGCACACGTAAGATAATAAAACAAAACCATCACTGCACTGCTCTCCCAACAAAGCTAGGTTAACATCCACACACCATGCCAGTCTAACACTTGGCTTCTCCTAAGCAGAAACTGCCAGTCAGGGACAAACCTCCTTAGCAGTCAGAGAATGGGACTACAGCCAGAAGTTCTGGATTCTCCACCCAACTCTGTGACTAAATTGCTGTGTGGTTTGGAAGAAGGTGTTCACAGTCATGGAATTTGTTTTTGTTTCTGTAGCGTCCTATCATCCTCATTTACTAAAACGTGTTTCAGGCATCAAATCCACTACGTATTTGTAATCCACTTAGACTCTAGCATGAAGTTCATTCTTACAGATCTTAAATACCATCAGGACAAGATACATGGTGGAAAATGCCAACTACAGTTTAAGTGAAATCACAAACTTCTTGCATGATCTAAAATTTATCTATCAAATCCAAAAGCTGAAGTCTGGTGTCAATCCACTGTATCAACAAAGAAAGGAAAAATAAATTCGGAATTTTAATTGATGTTTCAGAACTCAAGTAACACTCAACATGGATCTCATATGAATTATCTGCCCACCTCCATTGCTGCTAAATACCACAGTGTCTAGATTTGATTTTGAAAGAATACCAATGCACACCTTATAAATACTTTTTGTCTTCTTTTTAGGATTAGCTTCGTACATTAGCTGTAAAATAAGAAGGAAAGTTAGATGATCTTTTGTGGAAGATTTTGTTCAGGTGCTTTTTCTTTTCAAAGAAATCACATAAAATAAGTGGAAATCCTGATGAGAATAATTTTAAAAAGATCTTTTAAAAGTTATTTATTTACACTGTTGAAACGTTTAACAAAAAACAAGTGTTTATGGAGTTAAGGAAAAAAAACTCTACAACTTAAGGTAAAAAAAAGACGCATCATTGCAGGTGAGCTCACCTTTCCTTCCTCCCTTGGGATTATGACATTCTCGTATCGGTTGCGGCACTGCTTGGGCGAGCGATAGACTCTGCTGCAGGAGTTAACAACATCACTGACCAGGTCCCAGTTGGGAGTGTGTGCTGGTGACACAACAGCAAGGTTTAAAGGAAGCTCCAGCAGCTGCTTCACTGCCTGCAACACAGAAAGGCACAAATGCATCAGGAGACAAATCACTGCCATCTTCCAAACCTTCCCTTACCTGCGTGTGCCCACACACCGTTGCTACAGTGGGACAGCTCAGGGCCAAGGCTCTGTGCTCAGCTACAGTCACAGAAAATAAACAGGCATAAAGTGCCTTAATGCTGACTGATGTGCAGGGAAACAGTTGGAGATGGGTATGAGAGGGACAGGGTGTCACCATCATATTTTCTGAAAAATCTCTTTGCCCAGGATTCTTCTCCTGGGAAGCTGAGAAGCCTCAGAGAAAAATGAAAACAATATCTCATTTGCTTCTCCTGTGTTTTGCTGCTTTGGAATGTGGTTGGAGATTGTTTATCCAACATGTGAACTGTTTTGACTTAATGACCAATCATGTTCAGGTTGTGTCAGGACTCTGGGAGGAGTCACGAGTTTTTCATTATTATCTTTTAGCCTTCCGTCTGTATCCTTTCTCTATTCTTTAGTATAGTTTAGTATAGTATTCTTTTATCTAATCTAGTAACATAAAATAATAAATTAGCCTTCTAAGAACATGGAGTCAGATTCATCATTCCTCCCTTCAACAGGGGTCTCTGAAAATACCACAACAGGGAGCTGCTATTCAAATGCTGCTCTCCCCTCAAAGGTGGGAAGAACCTTAACTGCATTATCCAGTGTCCAGCCAGCACAACTAATATGAATAATAGTAAGTGCTTTCAAAAACAACAATAGGGCTTAATCATACATTTTGTACTTTAACCTTTAATTTCTCCTTAGAGGAGCACAAATGACAGGCAAGCTGTTCCAAGTTATGACAGCAAATTGCCACTAAGAATTAGAAATAACCTAGAAGAGATAAAGTGCAGGAATAAAAACATAATGACAGCAGAAGTTGCAGGTATCATCTGACCTGCAGAAGTGCCCAGTCTTCACTGATCAACCACTCTGGATTATCCTGTCCAGCCTCAGTAGCTGGTTTGACAAGAGTTGGCAAAGGCTTTGCAAACTGTGTCTGTTGTTTCAACAAGATGTTCTTCTTTTGCTCTTTGCCCTCTCGGCGCATTTTCAACATTCCTGGAGTTGCTCGATCAAAGAGTGAACGAGGCGGGATAACTGTCTCCCCATGACGTTGCTTCTTCTTTCTACCTGCTGCTAAGACAAAACATAAAGCATTATTGGCAGATACTGTCAGTCTTTGATTCCTCTGCCTACCGCTGCAAAATGCTCATATGTGCACAGATATTCCCCACTGCCTCTGAAAAGCACAGCTAGGAACTAAACAGAGCCTGTTATAAAGTAAGACCAGCCCTGTTCTAACTGATAAAGTAGAATATCTGGTGTCTAAAACTGTCCTTTTAAGAATATCTTTATGTCTAAAGAGAAGACACACCATAAGAAATGGGCCTTCCAGTGATTCCACTGCTTCAAAGCCATGGTGAGACAAGAATTTTCATCCCTTCAAACATGCAGATTTTATCCTTACCGGACCAGACTCCAACACAAATGCTCGAACTTATTAAACAATGCAATATGGGTGTTTCAATGCATTCTGAATATACTGGAGGCATGAAAACCTCACTGATTTTTTAAACTTTCAGCAATAAATCCCAGAATAGTTTTGAGCATGCACTCACCAGAGGGATCTGTTTTGTGTCGTTTACGCTCCCTCCTGACGTACACTGGAGGCAGTTTTGACTCTGGAATAGGGGTGGTATCATACATCAGGCACATAACAGAATCTATGTAGATATCATTGTCATCCTGAGGTGGAGTAGGAGGAGTCCAGAGCTGCACAGAATAAAGTCTGTAACTACTTCAATGTTAACTCTCCACTGATCTTAATATTTCATAAAACAAAAAGCCTGTTTAGGCTGCCTGGTGTTACTTTTACTTACTGGCATAATTTCAGTTTGTCCATCTGGACCTTCATAGACATATTCCTAGATACAAAAAGAGAACATAATTCAAATTTCTAACTGAAACCTAAAGGGTAAAGATATTCTCAGACTAACTGTTAAGAAATAACTATCTAGAAGAAACAAGACTAATAAGCAATTACTTTGTTGTAGGCATCCTCCCGAGTGTAGGTGAGAAGCTCCTCTTCATCCTCCCAAAGCATTTTTTGCTCTCTTTCCTTTAACTCCTTCATATGCTGGACTTCCCAGGCTTTCTTTGCAGTTTTCAGTTCCATCTAGAATAAAGTCAGACTGCTTAGAAACTTTATACAGTAAGACACTGGATTAGAAATCGTCAATTTGTAATTTTATGGATAAATGCCTTGAACTTTGACATTTTCAGATAAAGGAATCTTATAGCAATTTCTTAACAGATACTTTCGCAGGCATTTAGAAAATAATTATTGGTCTTTGTGGAGGGTTTTAAAACCATCAACGTAAAGCAATCAAAGAATTTCAGTTAAAAAATGAAGACAACCAGAACACAAGCTAAAACTAACGAAATTTTTTCCCCAGCTATCAATGGAGTACAACAAATATTTGCTCAGCCTGGGTGAAAGCAATTCCCATTTTATAAAAAAGAAATTAAGAACTGACACCTGCTTAAACCACAGAATCCCAGAATAATGAGGTCTCTGTAAGACATTACGCTGTTCATAAGGTATAGCACGAAAAGATCACAGAAGTGCCTACAATATATTTCACATCATTGGAGAAACTTCCATTTCATATTGAAAATATAATAAATGTTGTTCTGTGACAGAATAACATGCCAAAGAAAGATTGGTTTTACCTCACTCAACCGTGCCTCATTGTCATCAACTGAGCCGTGGAAGAGCTCCAGATAATTCAAAGCATACTTCTCAATTGGAGTCAGCTGAGGGAAGTATCAAAGGGAAAAAATGTTACTTTGAGGATAATAAAAGAAACATTTCATGAAGTATCAAAGATCTCCTTCAAACTCATTTTAACATTTTAAAGCAGCGGGAGATATCCCTTCCATTTAATGGAAGAAACAACAAAGTTGCTTTAAGGTCAGACTGCAAAGGAATTGAAACATTTGAACTAAACATTACTTTTTAGCCAGCTATTCAAGGGAAGTCACAGTACCTGATCCACAACAGCAACTAACTCCTGCAGCTGTGAGGGCTCTTCATTGTATTTTGTCTCACAGAGCTCCGAGATTAAAGGTTCAATGCTTGACTCAGATCCTGTTTCTTGTATGTGATCATTTGACTCCTCATCCTCTCGTTCAATGCTGTTGAGGGCCTTTCAGAGAGATATATTTTAAAAGTAATTAAGACTTCAAAAATATGGAAAGAAACTCCATCAGGAGTTCACCGATATGCAACACAAATTTCTGGAGTAAGTCTCTGCTGCAGCAAGAGAAACAGTCCCAGAAATTATAAAACTCAGCTTTGGGTTTTTGGAAGTTTTGCCACAAGACAAATGACAAAAGAGTATAAAACTACAAGTAAAAGAGACCGACAGAATTTACCCAAATAAAATGGGATTACTCAGCTGTTTAATACTAATGCTGCACAGCTGTATTTTTAATGTGTGTGTTAATCATTACCTCTATGAATGGTCTTGCAACTTTAGGTGAAATATTTTCTGCTGGAGACGGCTCTTGAGAAAGTACTACAAATTCTTCTGCTTTCACTCTAAATCCAGAATCCTCCATAGGAGAATGAACCTCAAACAATTCCTGAATTGTTTGCTTGGTAAATAGAAAGAAAAAGGAGAAATACATTCAGGTTTTGGGAGCATACTATTTTTTTTCTATAACAGGAGTGCCAGCCAGGATAGCCTGGCTTCACCAGTCACTGTCTCATGTATCTTCAGAGCAGCAATTCAGAGCCTATCTCTCTAAATATCCACATTTATTAAACTTATTACACATTTTTAAAGCTGTTGAGACCTTCACCCTTTGAGCTCTGTAAAATTTTGCAGCAGGGTGAAGAAACCACAATATATTAAGTCATGGGTGATGTCTGTGCATCGCTATGCAAATAACAGAACAAAACAGATGGACAATATTTGAAATAATGTGGCCCCAACACTGAGAGTTCAAGAAATCATGAAATCCAATATGCCTCCTTATTAATTCTAGCCCAGACAGATTTCTACTAAACTGCTATTAAATACTCCAACACAGATGCTTGAATTTATTAAACACTGCAACCTGGTTCTTTCAATGCATTCTGAATATTAACTTACCTGTGTTAAAAAGGCCATTGAATAGTCATTTCCCTGAGCAGCCACTTCTCTGATCAAGTCCTTTGTGCCATTTTTCAAAAGTTTCTCTTCCACAGAATTACCACTGACAAGCCTAAAAAAAGAAAAAAAGAGTAGAAATCTGGTAAGTCATTTCCAAAGCAGCTTTCAGAAACAAAAAGACAAACTGTCCTTAGAGAATACCACTAAATGCTTAAAATGTGGTAGTATCTGGGAGTTCTTTTAATTATGGTGCAGGCCCAGAAAAAAACAACGACCTTTAGAGTTTTCTTTTAATAATTTATGTAATGAATAAAAAAACAGAAAAAAAACCAAAACAAAAATCAACAATGAAAAGGATCCCTTAATAAATTCCATGTAGACTAACAGACAACACCCATGCAGGTATGATTCATTTATTACATTTGGTGCTAAATCCCCTCACTTTTTCATAGGATAGATACCCTGGCATTTTTTTTATTGAAAGGAAGTGGTTTTCAGCACTGTTTCCACTTTATTCCAGATCATCCAGGGCAGCACTCTCTGAACTAACCTCACATTACAACATGTTAAAGAGCAGATGTTGACTGTCACCATCACCTGTATATATGGATATCTTTACATCTCCCAATTCTGTCACACCACTCCTGAGCTTTTGCATCCATCACTGGGTTCAGATCATTGTCATAGAACACAACAGTGTCTGCCTCGACAAGATTGACTCCTGTGGAACGGCTGTGAGAGGAGAGGATGGCACAGAAAATGCGCTTGTCTCTGTTGAAAATTTTCATCAGCTCCTACATAAACAGAATACAAGCAAGGACTAAATAAACTCCAAAATAAAATACCAAACCAAATTCACTATAGCCTAATAAATAATGGGATAAAAACGTGTCAAGTGTTTCAAACTGAATACAAAACAAGGCAAATTTCCTTTCTCTGCTGTAGTGTATAAAAGCCTGGGCAGCACTTATTGCTGTACCAGTGGGCAGCTGGTAGGGAACACTTACCTGCCGTTGTTCCTGGTTGGCATATTCATCAATCCTCACAAAGGTGAGGAAATGGAAATTCAGGAACAACTCCAGTATGTCCAGCATCAGAATCATCTGTGACAAAATCAGCACACGGCGCCCTTCAGATTTCAACTTCTGAAGCAACACAGCAAGAGCTTCTAATTTTCCTATAATTCAAACAGAAAAACCAATAATGGTTTTATACAGAAATTCCATGCATGTGATAAAGGAAATTACTGAAATCTTGTCAGCAAATGTCCCTTACCTGAGTCATACTGCACCAGCCGGAGGTCAGGGAACTGCAGCAAGTGAGGAGTTGTCAGCTGCTGCAACTGATGCAAGTGTGGAGCTGCCTTCTGCCTCAGGCTGTGCTTAAGGAGTTTCAGTCTGTGACTATATGAAGGAGGAGGATTTGCTACATAGAAACATGGGGGAGCAGCAACTGCAGCCGGCAACACGAAGAGAGCCCTGTGAAAAGCATGAAAACAAGACAATATTGATTTAAAAAGCTACACATAAAATGATCATCAATAATCACAGGCACAGCAATGAAAGTCAGTCTTGGCTAAACTAGCTTCTGCCTGCATCTCTGGGTCTTAACTCCTGTTAGTTGGGTCCAAGTGGTACCTATTCAAATAAATTCAAAAGTGTAAGAATGTAAGTCTAAGTATGGTCAGTTGAACTTGGGCTTGAAATTAGAAAAGAGGCATTGAAAACACAAATTTATAAGTGATTTACTTTTACTTCCACGCTGTACATCATTTACTGCTAAATAAACCACTGCAAACCAAATAAGCTCATCAATAGAAACAAAGTTTTAAGCCTTGTTGAGAAGTGTTTTAGAAACAACTAGATGTGTAGAGGCTTGTTAGGCAGTCACGCATTACCTGTTAACAAGGTCCTTTAGAGATTCCTTTTGCTGAACCAACGCCAGGATCATTTCCCTCAAGGGGTTACTAGGGCTTCCGCAGGCACTTGTGGAAAGGCAGCAGTTGACAAAGCCAGCCCACCTCCAGCTGTTGCTGTGACTGGAAGGCAGCTGGGAGGCCTTGGTGTCCCCAGCCAGGGAGCAAACCCTCAGCACGTCCCGGCCGTACACCGGTGCCCGCAAGCAGCGGCGCTCATTGCCCGAGAAGATCCTGTCCAGGCGCTCCTTCAAGAGCCGGTTCTTCTCCTCAAACGTCTCCTTTCCCAAGAGAAGGTAAATGAAAACCACATCTGCTGCTCATCACAGTAATAATACATGAGGGATTTGAGGTTCTTTGGAAGCTATCTACTTAGTTTCTTTAGAAATCATCAGGATCAGAGTATAGATCCTAGAGTAGAATTACTTTTAGAGCAATTATTAAAGGTATAAACTTCAGATAAAATCTGAAGACTACAGATGAATTCAGTTCCTATTAAAGAGTCAATTCTACCTTAGTTTAGCATCTTCTTGCTTTTTAAAGATATATTTTCATAGCTTTTGATATATTCTTGATGTTTCCCTGCACTTTGTAAGTTGCTTGAGTATCTTATCCAAAATCTTGTTAAGATTAGAAATCTGTAAAAATTGCCCGATTGCCATTGTGTTCAAAACACAAAAAACCCACATTATTTCTTTATTTATGCATTACTATATAATTAAAATATATTACAGTTACAAGAACCTGTCTATCACAGCACAAGAAAGATGTCAGCTGCCTTTATATACCAGATTATTTTATTTACGGATTACAAATGTGTCAGATCTCTCAACCTGAAACATGGACAAAAGTTGGGATATTTACCTACTCTATAATCATCAAAGTCCCTAATTAATTCCAGCTTTGCAAATTATAGCTTTCAACTATTACACAGACTTACTATTGATTCTGAAAAGTGGTGTTTCCATAAGAAAATAAAAATTGAGTACCTGTGACTGTCCATGCAAAGGTGCTGGTTTTAACACTGTTCCCATGTCACCAGATGGCAAGTTAGTAACTGCAGCTCTACCTGGAATACAAACTGAGGATAAACCTTATGTTTATATATTTTTTTCATCTGAAAATTGGTCTCTTTATTATTTTCAATAAGTCGGCATTTCATAGCTGCAACACATCATTGCTGCAGACAAATTTTTAGTCTTAAATGTCCATTGAGTATTGCAAATTTGTAATTTGTTATACATCAGAACTCTGACAGATATTCACATTAACTGTTCTCACAAAAATCCAAGATAGATCAATGGAATTTTATTTTCTTTGTACAAAGCTAAGTGCTGTGCTCCATTTGTACTTTATTCAAAATGTCATACATAGTGCAATACACACTGACATTCAGAAAATGTTAATATGAACACAACAGAAAATAGAAAATGTTCTAATTTGGAAAAAGATTGTTTTAACTTATCTTGAGCAAATCATATAAGATTTTTCAGAAAACACATCGATTGAGTGTATCTACAAATTGGTGAAATCATATGATGGAATCTCAGTAGCATTGCTGTGATTTCAACTATTAGCAGATGTTTACCCAGACAGTTAAGTACACTGTAAGAGCATCACACCATTTTGAAGGAATGGCTTTTCATATCCCAAGAAAATTACAGCAAATGGCCATTTTCAGGGAATGAACTCCTAATGTTATATTTTCTTCATTTAATAATCTCCTGTTTTGTTGTAAATGCATTAATTTCTCCATTATTTTTTATCAACATCTTGGTTGTATTTTTAAGCAACATTTACACCAAGGCACCAAATACTTAAGCAACATTTGCAGAGGGAAATGGAAAACTGTGGCTTGATCAGCTAGAAAAGTGAAAGAAATTAGATAAAAACAAAATCAATGTGGAAAAATGGAGACAACCACTGCACATTCTCTGCCAGTATAAAAAATTGTGTCCCTTGATTTTTCTTTGCAAAAATTAACAAAGTATTTCAAATTTACTTCTCAAAAAAAATTTGATCACAGGTGAAACTGGTAAAAAAAAATCTATAATTAAGTTACATGCTCTCTTAAGTTTGTACTAAAAATTTTCTTAAAACTCCAGTATGTACCAAAAACAAACTGCAAAGATTTGCCTCATAGTTTATCCACTTCTGGGCTCAATTTAGAGAATTATAATCTGCAACAATTTGGAGTTATATATGAATGTGATTTTAGCAATTAAATATTTAGACAGAGACATTTCTTCAGGCTGGAGAACCCACCTTGCTGTGTGACTGCAGTGGAAGCTGGGCCACCTGCCTGGTGCTGGTTTCCTAAAGCATTCAGGGCATTCTGCACAGTTCCTGCCTGGGAAACTGTCTGCATGACCACGGGGCCCTGAGGCCTCAGGTACTGCTGCCCAGGGGCTGACACAATCTGAAGGACACTTCCTGCAGTGGAGGATTTTAACACACATTAGGGTGGAAAAGAATTTGTGTTCTCTAGTAAAATCTATTAGAGTTACAAGCTGATCATTACTGCTTGAAATTATGTTAAATTTTACCAGACACGTTCATTACACCAATTGCCAAAGAGGAGGGAAACACCCAAGTATTCATAGCTGAAGAGGAGTTTCATGTCATAGGGGTATTGTTTTAATCTAGGTATTTATATAGAATTTGGACAAAATCCAATCAAACAGAAAGTCTTCATTTAACATTCCCTCTATTTAGCTGGCCACAGAGAATGAAGATATGCCAGCTCTCCTAAATTTGGCAATACACACCACCAGCAAGGGAGATTTGAGAACAAAATATAGTGTAGGTAGAGCATTCAGATAAGGGCAATAAATGGGCCAAAATTCAGAAGCATGCCAATCTTGAAGTATTATTTACACAATTTCAGAATAAACCAAGAATGTTCTCAGTTTTTCTGCTTCTGCTCAGCAGGGAGTTTATATCAAATAATGCCTCACCTTACTTTAGCTGCACTGCATGGATGTGGAAACAAAGGAAATAACATTTTTCAAATACAATACAGAAAAATAAACTAACCATGTCTTTCATTTGATAGGCATTTACTTTTCAAACCAGAGCTACCTTGGCTCAAAGAAAATAGGAAGAGCAGGATAATATAAGCACTGGGGATGGAAAAATCTCCAGCAACAAGGAACATGATGCCCATATCAAAACATGAGTATTCTGAATAATGGAAGATTTCCTTTGTTGAAGTAAGTACCTTGTAGCTGCAGGGGCTGCCCTGCAGTGAGCTGGCGGAGTTGGCTGTGTGACAAGGTGAACTTGTTCCCTTGGAACTGCAGAGTCACTGGGGTCTCTGGCTGAGCAATCCTGCCTTGTGCTCCTGCTATAGAAGCCAGCTGGGCTATTTTTACTACCTCACCACCTGTTAAGAAGGGAAACAGGCATTAAAAAATCAAAGTGGAAGGTGAGTTGTTCAATATTCACAATTCTACATTTTGGTTAGTAAACTGGTGCTGAAGCGTCTTCCATGCATAATTATACTTAGAGCATCAAAAGTGTCATATAAAAGTTAAGCAGGTATTGCTTTCTATATTTGTTGGACAAACTGGAAAGAAGCTGATTGTTTAAAGGGCAAGAACATCAACATTTTAGAAATTACCACTTTCATTAGCAAAAAAGTTAAGAGCTACCTGAAAACTCATGTGACACTTTGTAACAGAACAAGTATAGACATTAAAGTGATTTTCACTGCCTTTTCAAGAGCATGAAGGAAGGTTTAAGGAAGAAATTAAAATATTGGTATGTGTGACACATTAAGTACACATTTGAAATTTGCTGATGAAACATGATTTATTTTAAGCAATCTGCATTTATACAAACCAAAAAGCTTTGAAGTGGCAAGGACCAAGCTTTTTGTGATTTAAATGCAGAAAGGTTAGAGGCATTTCAGCATTAAGTTTTATGATATTGAGAAAATACTGGTGTGAAAATTCAGCTTTTGTAAAGGCAGTGCATTACCCCAGAGATAAAATTAATACATCAGTGCTCAGTACTCTCTACACATGCTAATAGGCAGTGCACATACAACCTTAAAGCAAAGCCTCATCACTTTTCTCTGCCTAACAGTGGCAACGCTCCTCTCCGCCAGAGAGGCCTTTAGCAGATGGATTAGTGTTTAACAGGAAAGGAATAATTAGGAGAAAGCTAAAACATTTGGTCTGAAGGAAGTCTTGCCAGCAGAAGAAACATGCAGAAATAGGAGATTAAGTTGACACCGCTAATGTATGTCCACAGCAATTCTATTGTTTCTTATCCAATTTTCGATTTTCCTTGGTCATAAGCAACGTACTGAGCAAGGCTAATCAGAAGAGTGAAAAAAAACAACGATTCTGTACACATCTTAGGGTGCCTAGTAACTTAACCTCATTGTAGTAAAAAGGTGGGAGAAACCTTGAAAGGGGAGGCCACTTACTAGGCAACCGTGCCTGGGCCTGAGAGGTCAGTACGAGCCTCTGAGGCAGCACACTCTGTTGGATGGTGTGCGGGGGGGGCTGTGGCTGTGCCTGGGGCTGGCCCAGCTGCGGGGCCGGCGCCGCGCTCTGGCCCCGCGGTTTCACAGGGTTGGCTGTGCTAGTTGCAGTGGTGAAGGTCGCTGCGGGCTGGTGTCTTGGAGCACTGGTGGAAGCCTGAGTTGTCTGAAACTGTGCTGCTGCAGCTGCAATCAATAAGGGTTGTTTGTGCAAGCTGTTAGAGGTTTTAACTCCGCTCTTTTAAACAACCTGCATTAAAAAGAAACCTTCCGACAGGATAATCAAACGGCTATAAGAACGGCTTTGTCCTTACATACCAGGATTTCTAGCCACACCTCTCACTCCATCCTATTTTTACAACATTATCTATTTGGAAAGCATTGTTTAAAGGCTAAATAAATACAGAGAAGCACTGTACATTCCCATCTTCGACAGAACATTACACGTCTTCGGGGTTTAAATAACTGTGGCATATTTACTCCATATGCTAACAGGTTACACAAAGCTTAGTTTTGCATTATACTGGCAGATCATACTGGAGAAACTAATGGGGAATTTTACTGGCAATTAGTCTCTTGGTATATTTAAGCCATTAGTATTCTAGACCAATAAGCTAGAGGGAAAAGGAGTTCTATTGAACAGCCTAACTTGTATTTGTATCTGTCTATGCTGAGGTGCAGCTGACCAGGGTGGCACTGACTGCCTTACCTTGATTTGAAGACACCGTGGCTATGGGGGATCTGCCTCGAACCTGTCCCTGCTGAGTCACCGTCGCCGTGGTCACCGTGCGCTGCACTTGAGTGCTTGGGAAAACCACAGTCCTGCCCTCGGGCTTCTGACCATACTGAACGGGCTGGAACAACCTGGCAAGAGCAGGAAAAGTCAAACTCCACAGCAAGATCATAGTTTGGCTTTTAGAAGTAAACTCTGTCACCCCAGGAACATAGAAACATAGATCATGTCAGATGCTGATCTTCCTGCAGATGGCTGAAGCTGGCAAGACCCATCACTTCACAAGCTTCCTAAGTGAACATTGTAGAAAAGTGATTTTGCTGAATCCAAGAAAAAAAACTTTCATTGCCATACACTCAGTTTAATGCAGGATGCTTCAGAATTACAGCAAACATCTTAAAGAGGCTAGGTCAATATCTAGGAAGATATCTGAAAAAAAAGGCTCCCATATAATCTCCAGAGAGACATCAACATGCTGCAGATGATCAGGCCACTCTCTTGCATTACAGAAACAGTTCTACATTACTTTGAGAACACTACTTCACTAGAAGAAAAATACTTTAAAAATGTAGTGCTACGGAACTTCATATGTCTCTGCCATAACAGTGAGAACACAGCTGACACGGCAGACCCAACTTAGTCTTGAATTATCCTCATGATAATTCTGCAAAACAACACTCAATTGCCATAAACAATGTCCAAGAACAAATTTCATCTGCTGCTGAAGTAAGGACTATGGGAAATCCATCAACAAACTTCAAATGGAATTGCATGCCTCAAAGAACAGAATTCTTATTTTCAAAGGTAAACTCAAAAGATAAAAATTAAATGCAAAGGTAAGCCTGAGGTTTTGTGTGAATCCCATTAGCAAAGATGCAGAGAGAAACTCAGTGAAGAGTGCAGCAGTAATTCTAGCTTAGAAGGAGTGTAGGTGTACACACCTGCTTGGTTTGAGCTTCACTGGGTTGGGCCTTGCTGGTGGTGGAGGGGAGCTGTAGATTTCTTCAATCAACTTTCTAGTAACCTTCTGTTTTGGCAACATTTGTGCTTCATAATGAGTCATTTTGTCTTCCATTCCAATGAGATCAAAAAGAGACAGATCTGATTCCTAGGGATTCCAGATCGTAACATATGTATTATTTACCCAAACAGTTATGTCCTCTTTACATTCAATGCTGAATTCAATTTCTATACATTTACTTTTTAACTTGAAATAAATGGTGTAAGTTTAAGAAATAAACTATTAATTGTTAGCCAAAACTGTCAAGAAACCTTGGAAATAAATCTTAAACTGATAGTCCCATTTTAAGCATTAGAAGAAAAAGAATTTAAATCATTAGCCAGTTATGGAAATTAAAGCAAAACACATTTAACAATTCTTCATACATCATAGTTTCCAAAGAATTAAATAGAACTCTTTGAAGGTTAACTCTCAAGCTTAAATGCCAAACTATAATTCAGGAGTAGAGAAATATGAAGGATGGAAATAAAATTAAACAAAAAATGTCAGCTGCTCCATTACTCATACTTCTTTTATATTTTCATGTCAAGGAGTGGGATCACTTCTTTAACAATAGCAGAAATAGTGGTACTTCAAATGGATTAACAGAAGGGCACTAATTTAGTCCTTGTACCAGAATGTTTACTGTTTTGTGAAAAAGAGTAAGTCTTGCTTTCCTTCAGTTAGTAAAACCAAAAAGAAGATTTCAGAATGCCATAAATAAACACAGGGCTACCCAGAGTGACTTCAGTGTTGGAAAATTCCTGCAAACATGAGCATGATAAAAGCAAAGGTTATTTCTCTTTGACCAGGTAGTTCATGAAAAAGTACTGTTTACAAACCACTTGAAAAGTTCAAACCAATATGACAAAAAAAGACATGCGGCAAGAACACACTTGGTAGCCACAGCTATGGAAGAGTGAATTCCTTCTATTTATAAACTTCAGGTAGACTTATCACATATAACAAAACAACAGTAAGTACTGAAATTCTGCCAGGGCACTAAGAGAAGGAAAAAAACCTTAACTTTTCTACCTACCTTCCAAATATCCCTTTCCAGAGCTCGCAGCACCAGAGAGGCTGTTCTGTATTCCAGGGTTTCTGATACATAAGAGGAGCTTGAGAGCCGGGGGTTTATCAGATCAGGGTGGTTACAGATCCGCTGCAGCTGCATCAGGACATGCAGGACACTGATGAAGTGCCCACTTTTGAGGGCTTCCTGGGTTCTACCAAATAAATTATACAGAAAGACACTGATTTATGTGCAGCTTTTATGGAGGTGTCCCTAAATCAGCAAGGTGAGAATGAGCAATACAGGATGTTATGCAAAAGTGTTAGAACAAGTTTAGATTTCACTAAGGTCTTCTGCAGTATTTTAAGCAGGACTGTACCAAAAGTAAATTTGGAAAAGTGAAACTTGAAGACCCAGGAATGCCTTACAATCAAATAGAACCTATCCAGCTCCCCATCCTCTCCCTGCTTTGTTTCTGTTTCATCCCTGCACCTATCAATTACCACTGGCAGGGGGACAGTGAGGAAAAACTCTGGGCTTTAACAAAATGAAGAACCACTCATTAGAGACAAATGTTAAAACATTGCAGCAGAAGACCTGACCATCATAACTGGATTCTTAGGTTCCAGAGATAAATGCATGTTTATCACATCAGCATCAAATATCATAAAATTACACCACCTGCTCTAATTATAGTCTATAATGTAATCACATTTTATTCACGGGTCATAATGCAAAATTTCAGAGAAGCACTAAAACACTTCCCCACATGGCAATCATTTCTTTCCTTGCTTAAGCACTAAAAGTGACAGTATTTTCTATTTACTGTTCCAAGCCCTTACCCTGGTTGCAGTATGACATCCTCATACATGGCTTTTTGTCGACTGGACAGACGGCACTTGAGCACATGCTCATACTTCTTTGTGAGCTGCTTCTCAACATCCCTCTTTGATCTCCTCAAAATAAATGGCTGAATCATCTGAAACATTGCAGAATTGACAGGAAAAAAATTCTCACTTGAAAGAGTTTACAACAGGAAGCTAAACTTATCCACACCTAACAGATTTGATGTGATAAACTGCATATGCTATATATAATCATTCTGCTATGCACACAGTTGTATAGACATTAATTTGCTCTTTAATTTCTGCATGTCATGCTTCAAAATCCGAGCCTTGTATTATTTTTAAAAGAAATCTCCACATTCTTCTGGTGGCAGAACCCTCAGCTTTCAGCAGGATTCTCTGTACTAAGTGTTAAGAAAAGACACAAATTTTGATCTGAGCCATATATTTTTATTCCCCCCTCCTTAACAGCATTACTCCTTTAGTAGGACACACGAGGAAAAATTCCAACATACTCTGTGCAACCTGATGACCAGTTTATGGCAATAATCCTGGTTCTCCTCATTAGGTGCTTTTACTGGAAAATCCAGGTAAGGTCTGGAAATTCCCGGAATCAAAAAATGTACCATGGTCCACAGCTCCATCAATGTGTTATGCAAAGGAGTGTCTATCAGAAGCAAACGATGCTGGCTGTGAACAAAAGAAGATTTTTAATTGACTGATTACTATGTCTTTATGTTTGTCAGATACACAGAAGAATTATGTAGATATAATAAAATTAAACCTAGGATAAAGTATCTTTTCAATCTTGACTATATCCCCAAAGAGCTTCTTCATTGCAGAGTATCAGAACATACAAAGGAATCTGTTTGGGAGCACAGAATATCAGCAAAGAAGAATTTCAGTGATATGATAGTGGAAACAAAAAGATCTCAAGCATTTCTCTGAATCCTGACTGTTTCAAATAAAAGCATTTCTCTATAGGTGCACATTGCTCAGGAATTTGGGCAGACTAAGTCAAGAGGGTTTTTTAAATCAAGTTTTCTGTTAAGAAGAGAACTGTGTGACATGAAAGGAGAAAAACTCACTGCCAGCAGGAAATCAATTCTCTGCTCTGTACCTGCGGAGATTGAAAAGTGCCTCCCAGTGTTTCTCAGTCATATTCTTTATTTGCTGCATCTCATCTACTATTAAGTATTTCCATCTCATTTTCATGAATGCTGTGTGACCTTTGAACAGCTGCTTGTAGGAAGTGATGCACACATTGAAGCTGTTGGGTTCTGTCCATTCCTATGGTAAAGAAAAGAAAGGATGGGACAGAAGAGTTAAGGCAGAACTCTCAAATATCTTACAACCAGCTACTTCTTCATTAGAAAAGGCATATAAGACAGATATATACAGGCTAAATGTATAGGCAACAGTGTAAGAGTTGCAAAATACAGCACCTGTCTTTTTGCCCTAAGTTCCCTTTGGCTCCCAAAGTAGAGAAGTATTTTCAACCCCGGGCACCAGCGTTTCAATTCCAGCTCCCACTTCAATATGTTACAGCTCCGGACAACAACAAGGTGAGGGCCCCAGTTCCCTACAGAAGGGGAAACACAGCAGTTAACACTGGAAAGAGACTCCTTACAGTGCATGTGGCTCATATTCTTCCTTGATTTTTTAAAGTGCATTGCATTAAATTAATCATTAAAAGTGAGATCCAATAACAACAAACAGAGGCATTTTAATTACTAATCTGCTCCTAGTCATTAAACAATTTGTGAGGTTTTTCTGTACCAGTAAGAATTTAGAAGCATTCAGAAGAATCTCTAGAGGTAATAGGTTCATCAGACACTATACTTGACTAGATAACACCCTTATGTCACAAAATATCAGAAAGTTATTCTGACACAATCTTACTCCTATCATTAATAATGAATCATATCAGTAGGGAAAAAAAAGTGACCCTAGGCTACAATTCACAAAGGTAATGCTGGCCCAGTACCTGTCTAAAACTGTTAGCCAAAAGAACTTACCTTCATTACAAGCCAAATGGGCAAAAAAGGCAATAATTTGCACTGTTTTTCCAAGCCCTGCCTCATCTGCCAGGATGCCATTGAGATTCTTCCTGTACAGCTTTGCCAGCCAATCCAGCCCAATCTTCTGATATTCTCTGAGAGATCCATACAGCAGTGATGGAGTGTTGTATTTTACCTGTAATGTGAATAATTTGGTTTTTTTTCCCTGAGTTAAATTCACAGAGCATGGCATAAAGCATAAACATTCAAAAAAGTTAACTCAAAGGGTAACTCAAAAAAAAAAAAGGAATTTCTTTCTAAAAGCTACTAAAAAATGAAGAAAAAAAGCATTCTTTATGTAAACATCAGCACACAGAAAATAGGGATTCTTACTGCTGTTGTTATCCTGGAGCTGCCTTTAGGTAACAACATCTCTGCTGCAGCAGCAACTTCTGCTATGTCTCTCACGTTCTTCTTGGGAGGACTCGACCTGTCCATGCCCTTGTACTGATCAATGGTGAGAAGGGAGTCTATGAGGACAACTTCATTCTGGGGACTTTCCCTATCAGACATGTGGTCTTCCATTTCTAGGAGAGAGAGAAAAATTAAAGTGGTATCTAAAATATACTTCAGTAGCAGTTACACAAAGGAATTGAGATAACCAGGATTCAGACATAGGTCTAAAGAAGGCAACCAACTTTCATAAGCATTTCTGTGATTTTCAAGCTAGTTCAGGTAAAATGCAAATAGTCTAAACTCAGGTTCATGTACATGTTGTGGACATTCACACTAGCTAGGCTAACATGGTATAATTATAGCCACCTATGAAGTGTGCTGTTTAAATCAATGTAGAGAGGCTTTTCTATGGCTCAGTACTGTTCTTGAAAATCTCACACATCTTCACTTTAGGACAGGCAAACACTGCCCTCTTTTCACAAACTGTGAAATTTTAAATGTGATTTGCTCAAGATGTGTTTTCCCCTAGAACAAAATGTCTTTTCACAGAGTCCTGAAGAGTCAAGCAACTTATTTCACCTTGTAAATCAGCACAACTACTTCTAAACATAGAGTAATTTACCTTCCTCACTGCTCTCCTCTTCACTGTCAGGCTTTGGCTGGGACCAGTGAAAATTCTCTGCAAAGGCACCTTCATACATCTTTACCAAATCTTCCAGAGGCAATTCAGCTGAAGGTTATTAAACGATGGAAGTTTAAAAATACCAAAACTTGGAACGATAGATACTATTAATTATAATCTCATTGCATTCTCCACAATTGCATAAAGCCAGTTTTCTAATCAGAAGTTAACTTCAGAGGTAATTATTAAGTGAATGATGGCAGTATTTATTTAATAACCTTGATTACAGAGAATATTTGGCAATGCACCAAGCAGTTTGCTCTCATACCCTGCTTTTTACTGTATTACAAACAAACCCTACAACCTTCAGTAAATCCCCAGTTGGGAAGGTATGGGCATCAAATGCAGCTTGACAGTGCAAGACTTCCAAAGTTTCAAAACTGAGCCGTAACTCCAGGATGCCTTGTCTGAGCCGTTAAAAGCAGGAATGTACATGCTGCTAGTGGCCAATGAATCAGCAAACATCCTCATTAGGAACTTGGTTGACTGGCCAAGGGTTATAATCCCTCCAACTGGCCAGTTCAGTGCAGCCACTAAGCTGCCAAACAGAGCAAACACACAGATCTGGAAATGGCGACTTCATCGCCAGGCACACTCAGCCTAACTTAGCCTGCCTCTAAAAATCTGCTTTTACCAGGCTAAGTGACACATCTCTGTGGGCTACTTTGCACACATCAAGCTCAGCATAGCAATCACATTGCTAATGAGAGAGAGCTGCCAGCCAGAGCACTATACCTAAAAGCACCTTATATTCAAATAGTCATACCCCCCGCCCCCGCTTCAAGGTCAGCACTTAAGTGCCCTTTTGGAGCTACCAAGTCAGTCACAAAACCCTACTGGGATAATCAAGCCAGTTGATAAAATGTCCATGTTCAATCTGATACAACCCTGGTGTTAAGTACTTATCATGCACTCCTAGAACTCAGGTTGACAGTCTTGGTGTAAGGTTTTAATGCAGTGCTTCACTAGAGAACTACTTTTTTTCAAGCCACCCTGTGCGATAACCAGGACTGCTTTATAAAGTGCAGAGCATCACTCCATAAACTGCTGCAGCTTTCCAGACAGAAAAAACTAAACACAGACTACACAAGACTGAACATCTGAATGCAGTCTCCCACCTCTAATCCTCTTTACAAATACAACAAGTGCTGTGTGTTTCCAGCTGTTGTTTCAGAGCCCAACCCAGAGAAGAACCAAGCCACGTGCCTACCTTCTTTGGCTAGATTAGACAATTCAGTTTGATGGTTTATGTTTCCCTCTTTAGCTTCTTGTTCTTCAATTGTTTCTTCTTCATCTTCAACTGCAAGAAAACAAATGCAAAGCTTGGGTTAAATTATACAGTAATTCAGGAGGCTGGTAATTCTATTCCCCTGAAGTGAATGAGCACAGAATAGTCTAAGTCTGCAGAATAATCTAAGCCTGCAGGATTTAAAAAGAATTAAATATGTATGGAAAACAAGATAATCTGAAAGCAACTATATGCAGTATTTGAAAGGTAAATAAACAGGAGAGAAGCCTCAGGACAGAAAGCATTTAAGTGTTGACTGACAATGTTCCCCACAGGTTGTTCTGAGGCTTTGAACAGGGGAGCTCCTTTGTCAGGAACATGGCAGAGCGGTCACCAACAAGAAACAACCCAAAGCAGATGGGTATTTCAGTCTAAAATCCTCAAAAGAACTTCAAGACCATTAGTAAGGCCTGACAAATGAAGTCATGAGGACAGAAAGAATTAAAATCCACCAATAATGATAGCAGTATCATTTGAAGGAAAATGTTGTTTTCAGATTTTCACTAGAGCTCCTTTAGGGATAATTTACTATTTAATTGACTGTCTAATGTCTCTAAGAAACAGATGAAGGCATTTGGTTCATGAAGAGCAATGTATGCACACTGTAACAGACTGAAAACCTGTGGGTTTAACATTGCATACTATACTAGGCTATGGATGCAAAATTTTGCAAAGTGACTTACCTTCCTCATCAGTCAAAGATGTGCTTGCCTTTCTTTTCCTTCCAGATGATGAACCCCCCTAGCATTAAATAATTATAATATTTAATATCAGAGAAAACAAAAGATAGGCAGGGGGCTTTGTTTGTTTTTTAAAGACAACAAAACACACCTTGCAGTCCCAAGAGCATTTGCTGATAGACATTTAACACCTATTAGCACTTCCCTGGTCATGCCAAAACAGAAATCCTAATTCTGAATTGATGGGAGTGTGCAGTCTGCCACTTCCACTGCTCATGGGTCAAATTATTCAGGTCTAGCTGTAGTACAAAACTTTTAGCCAGACTGGCTCAAGGACTAAATTTTTTCACTAGTCAATAAAAAAGGGATATGGACAGGCCTATAACTGTCTCAGCTGTCCAGAGCACTGTGTAGAATTGTTTAGCCTGTGCCAATTAACTCTCACAGCCAGTGCTGGGCCACAGTTTGGCTGATAACACATGCTAAGGCTTGTTCCCAGCAGGAAATTCAGATGCAGGCACTCTGCTTGGTGGAGGGGGAGTATTCCAGCACATGGGCATCAGCTGTGCCACAACAGATGGCTCAGGGCCTCAGATCCCTTGTCCATTTTTTTCCAATAGCACAGACACAGCCAAGGAGTTCTTAGCACACATTTTATCCAAGGAAAAAGATATCCAGGTTTCATTCAGTTTGATCCATTCTGTAATGTACACCTTCCTCTCTCAGCAGATAAATTTCTGCTGCACATCTGAAAACACGTTTCATGCCCTACAAAGTCTACCCCTGGCTACTGTAAATGAAACTCCTGCCCAAGTCTGGCAATTAATTTGTACAGTTTTTTGGTCTTCAGTCTCAGAATGAATGATTCACAGCCACTAAAGACCAATCACAATCCCTTTGCAAACCAGAAAAGAAAAATTATACTTGTGCTTGTGACTGATGTTCATTTGTCAGTGAAATCTTACCATCACCATATATTTTTTTTAAAAATCACCTTTATCAAAACTCTTTCACATATATAGTCACATTTAAACCAATTTGATAGCTTTTTCAAAAAACAAAGACTTACCAGTTCACCTTCTTTTTCCAAATAAAGGTCTTCTTTTGCATCCTTACCTGGAAAATTATTACACTTGATGTATGTATTCATCACTTAGCAATTTTCCATTTCTCACATGAACTTTTAAATGTATTCAAAGGAAAACAAAAGAAGTACTAACAAAATCTAACACAAAACCATAAAAACCCATAACTCATTCTTTAGATCCATTCACAACCTATTATTAGCAACTCACAATTTTACCACTGAGATTAACCTGCACTGAGTGAAATTATATAAAACAGCATCATCAGAATTCAGACTATATTTCTTATGAAATGGAATACAATTACCTTTCCTTGAAAACCTCTTTAAATTCAAAGCTTTTTTCCTTTTCTCTTGAAATTCAATTTGCAGTTTAATTTCAACAACCTGAAATGTAAAGCAAGTCTAATAAATCACTTTTATTTTACAAATAAACTAGTGAAGATGAAAAAAACACCACAAATTGCACAAGTCTTAGTGAGTGGGTATTTACCTGCTCAATGTTAGACCAGAAATACTCTATTTCTCTAGCAATGGATGCAGCAATCCTCCTCAGTTTGTTCTGTTCCTCCCTTTTAGCTCGTTCTTCATTAAGTTTCTTTTCCTCATGGTAACGAGCCACTGTTCTTACCATCTAAAATACCATGAAATACTGAATTAGATTACTTCAGAATACATATCATTGCATTTCTTAAGATTATAGTGGTTATCAGCAGCCAGTTGTTGACCATAGCTTTACACACATAGCACTTACTTCCAATATTTCTAATTCTTACCATGCCAGTAAAGCAACAGACATGAAACTCAAAAAAAAAAAATACAACTATAACTAAACAATCAAGTAGGAAACTCTTAATTCACTCTCTGAATACAAAAATTAGAAAAAAATCCACTGAAATTAGCAGCAAACACACAAAAGAAAACTTTTTTTTCAGACAGCACATATGAAGTCACAGAAATCACGCCACAAAATATCAGAGACCAAAGCTAAAATGAGTTCAAAAAGAGTGTACATACATGAGTGAAAGATCAGTCAATGGCTGTTAAGACTGACTTGATTGCAACCTTTAGTTCAGGAGGTCCCTAAAACATTGACTTCCAGAAGTTTGAAGCAAAGTGCCAGGGGAAGGATCATTTCACATTTGCCCTTCCTGTTTCTCCTACTCTTAAAAACCTACCATTGGCCACAAATGGAAATCCAGATTTAAATTATATTCAAAATGCAGATATTTATTGTACAAAACAATACACTTATTTCAATACTTTGCTTATGAGTTTCCATTATTTTAGAATATACAGTAGAAAACAACATGGCAATTTAAACTAATGACCTTCAGTTGCTCTTTTGATTACCCTAGATTGGTCATAAATGTATCAAAAAAAAAAAGATGCAACATTGCTGGTATCCAAAGAAAACTCTTGCTTACTGTAAATTAACAGATTTTATATATTTCATCTCACACCATAGAAATTTTCATTGCACTACTGTATTCCTGCTGTGTTGCTCTCTCCTCCTATGGAAACAGTTCTCTACCATGTTTCCACTACTGTCTTTACTCTTATTTTTCTTGAGATTAAGAAAAAATAACTAGACAGAAAATTACACTCAATGGAAATTATTTACAAAATTCTGTATTTATTCTTATTGGCTGAAAATAACTCATTTGTGAGACAGGCATGACAACTCCAGTTTTCATTTCAATATAATCCAGTCAACATATTGAGTGGGCTCCTAAAAAAGCTATTTGATTTCCAGAGGAATAAAATCCACAAACTGTTATTTGCATCCACAATTTGTACAATTATCTTGTCTGTCTCAGGTGCCATATACAAAACTGACAACAAAACTTCTCATTTGAGGTAAAAGTTAGTGCCTCATCTTTCCTTTACTTCTACCTGTAGCAAAAGATACCTCAATAGCTTTGCTACCAAACTGAGTGATATCAACACTTACTGCTCTGAGTTATAAAATGGTTTTCAAGTACCTTCTTAGCAGTTGCCATCTTCCACTTTCTCTCCTGGGCAAAATCAGTTGCCATCCACTGCATTTCTTCCAGCAAATAATCCCAGTGGGATTTTGGTCTTGGAGCCTCCTGGAGTTTAGGCAGTCGCCTGGGGGACCATAAACCTTCCTTTCTCAGCTCTGCTATCCGCTGGTGGATTTGATTTTCCTAAAAAAGAAGTACAAAGACTTACAATGAAGCTGCAGAATTCACCTGAAGTCATAGAATCAGAGAAAAACAGTAATTGCTCCCACTTTACTAAATAACCTTGCAGGAAAGTAAGAGGTGTAAAAGCATCATGCAGAATATATCTTACCAGTTTGACTTGCTCAGCCAGCTTGTCTTGAGAGTTTTCCTGTGGCAACACCACTGCATTCTGAGCTGGACTTTGTGTTTTAGGTGCTGCTGCTGCTACTGCTAGGCCAGGAGGCTTGGATGCAATAGGAGACAGGGACTTGTTGGTGGCTGGAGAGGTCCTGTTTGTTTGCACTGGGTATGGAGAAGGCGGTGTTGTGCCTGGGATCGCTGCTGGAGCGATGGATGAGGTAGGTGGCAGTGGATTTGCTGCAAGACGCTGAGAACTCTGAGCAGCATCTGCAGATGGCCGTGTCAGAGTCACAGTCTGCCCAAGAAACACACTGGTTACTGATGAGGTGAGGACTCAATACTTAATTACACTAGAGGAGAACATAACAGAGACTTAAACTCAGTAACAAATGTGCACCTGTGTCACAACACAACACAAAATGAACGACACTCACATGCTGAGATGTCTAAGGCAAAAAAGGTGCACTTATTTTTGGACTTCAATATTTACAGAATTCTAAAAGTGACCATGGATTGGAGGATGAAATTGGTACTTCTCCAACCACACCGGTCAAACTAACAGTTTATCAATTTTCACTTCCTCCAGAAAGGAATGCAAAACAATCATTATTTACATGAAAAGCATGTGAGAAACTCTATTATAAAAATGTAAACTTTAGAAGGCTTAGAAGGACTTTAGAAGAACAGGGTGACACACCTACATTTTTACAAGGAAAGGACTTAATTGTCCAGTGGAATTAAGAGATGAACACAGCACTTTTAGGTTTTACTGGCCATGGAAACAAACCCATGTTCACCCCCAACACCCCCATACCTGCTGCTGTATGGCAGCTTGTGGCTGTGACACTTGGCTGGGCGCCTGTCCCTGCACATGGATCGCTGGTGGCACCTGCTGCTGCAGCGGCGCTGGAAGCGGGGCGGTCGTCAGGGGCACGCTCTGGGGCTGGATCTTCACCTGGATCTGGGGCTGGGCTGGAGGCTCCACCAGCTGGGGCTGCTGCTGTGGGAGCTGCAGGGTGGCAGGCAGTGACGCCATGGGGACGTTGGCGGGCTGCAGGCGTGCGGGCAGCTGTGGCGGCGGCGTGTGCAGGCTGGCCGCGTTCTGCACCGGGGGGCCCTTGGAGGGGTCATACTGCTGCTGGCTCTGCTTCTGCCCCGTCAGCTGCACCGTCTGAGGAGTGGGAGGCATCCCTCCTGCAAGGCAAGAGGAAACATGCAGGTGAGATTAAAACATTAAAATGTCCGATGCTCTCTGTTGATTTAAGGAGGAAATCGACTGCGAATAGAGTGGTTTTGTTACTTACTTTGCCACAAGACACCATCACTTGAAAATACCACATCACAATCACAAAATAAATCACCATTACAATGAACAACAAAGTACTTCATGCACAGGACTGTAACTAAAATTTGGAGCACAGCAACTAAAAAAGAGCATGTCATTACAGGTCTTCTAAATTTCGTATACTCAAAAAAAAAAGGAGTAGTGAACTAATGGAGTTTAACCTAAAATACCAGCATGAAGTCTAAATACTACTTAGTCTTACTAAGAACACATTCACTCTAACACATATTCTAAAGCTTGGCATGACTAATGAATAAAATTTGTCATGATGTTCCAATTAGATTGTTTGCTCTTCATAAATCGTTGGTTCAGTTCCAGAATTCTCAGGTTGGCCATTTTGCATCAGCACCTGTGACGTATTTCCATGCCCACATGCACCTTTGGAGCCCGTCACTCAGCTCCTTAAACGAACCAGGCATTGCATACCAAGTATTAATTTACATGGAGAAGTGTGTGGTGGGACTAGGATCTTGGCAGGCCAGAAGCCAAAGTTTCTAGTTCCATCACCAACATCTCCTTGTGAAATTAATGTGCAACTGGCATGTGGTGACACAGTACCTTGTGCCGTTGGCATTAGCTGTTGAAGAGGAACTCCTGAAGCCACACCCGGGTGCTGAAAAACCATCCCATGACGGCCCACTTCAATTCGTGGTCTCTTAGACGAATCTGTGATATTCAAATTCCATTTATGGCATGGTATAATGGAATGGGTTCAATTTTACAAAGCAAACTACTACACATGACTCCACCATCAGCTCCGAAAACTACAACTACTGTACATGTGTAGCATTTATGAAGAACATGCTCCAGGGCCAGAGTCCGTCTGACTTCAAGTTGGCCATCTCCAATCTTCTCAGCCAGAACAATCAACCTA
Source organism: Emberiza elegans (assembly GCA_024865655.1). NCBI lineage: Eukaryota > Metazoa > Chordata > Aves > Passeriformes > Fringillidae > Emberiza > Emberiza elegans. The sequence continues at coordinate 52,340,339 of JALJVW010000184.1, forward strand.
ACCATGTCTCCATGCCTGCCAAATCCAGGTCTATCTACTGGGAGTGGAGTGCACTCTTCCCACAGCACCAGTCACACAGTAGATAGTCCTAAGGATCTGGTGATTCCCAAGGTGAGGCAAAAATGTATTTTTGAACAGTGGGCTCTGATCACTGTTTGGAAAAAAAAAGAGGATGGAAATGGAATTGTGCCTGTGGAACATACCTGCTGGTGCAAGGGCCTGCTGCTGTCTCTTATAAGCTTCAATCTCTATGGTGCTCACAGTCCCCGTCACCGGAGTCCCTGTATGCGTTTGCTACAGGGAAAAGAAAACAAATCACAGAAGTTCAATCTGCAGATGGTCTGACACCAGGAGAGAATTTACAAGCAGATCTAAGGAGGCCAGCAGAGAAAAAGTCCTTCAGAACAGCTGTACAACAAAGGAAACAAGACTCATTCATTATCTGCTATGAAGTTTTAGTTATCCACAATGCACAAATACTCTTCGTTGAGTTTTAATTTTACAGTGATTAAATTGTTTATATATAGTGACACCTACATTTTGTTAAGTGATAACAAACTCAGGAAAATGGGATATGTAAAAAAACAAACTTGCCCAGTATTTTTTGTTACTTTTTTTTTTTAATTAATGGAAATTTTCATTAGTGTATCGTATCTGTGTGAAACATCAGTAACACAAATTCATCCTCATCCTGAAAATAGCTTATTTGAGTCTCCAGCTCTCTCAGGATAGAGCTTTGTGAGAGTTACCATTGAAATATTTCAGGAAAAAGCTAGGAAGATGGAATAAAGAACCTCAGCTAAGGTACACAAGTTCCAGTTCCAGTTTTCCAGATGCTGGACGTGTACCTGTTTGCACAGCTGGCAAAAGGAGTCTCATGAATAAACTCAGTGAGGAGAAACAATATTGCCCTAAGGCTAAGGTGACATCAGAGCTCACCAGAAATTACTATCCATTTTGTCTGAGGATAAACAGCACACAAACTATGAATTAACAAGCCTGGAAGAGCACTGTTCATATTGAGATGCAAAAGAAATCACTGGGATCTGATTCAGCAAGCTGGAATTTAGCTTCAGTAAGATTACACAGTGCATTCAAACTTTATTTTTAAATCACTACATTTAATATCAGCAATGATGGCAAGAACTTGTCCCAGAGAATCCTTTCAGCATCAAGCACAGGTGACAGGCTCACATACTGAAGCAAACAAATTTGGGTATATGACAATTTTAATGCTCTTTGGGCCCTCAACATACTGGCAAGTACTTATTAATGTCCATCAGTGTTTGTGCAAGTCCAATTCCTTTCAGTGAGTTTCCAAGTAATTTTTAACTTCTCCTCAGTATTTGGTTATGCTGTATCAAATATTTTACTGTGAAACTTAATATGAAAAAAATAAGCGCTATCCCAAAAACTGTCATAAGAGATTCTATCAGAAAATACAAAGACAGACTTTATGTATGGCAGTCTCTGCATCCGGGGAAATGAATAAATTCAGCACTCTAATTCTCAAAGTGTACTTTTCTAATGGTTAGACCTAAACACGTTGAGGTATATTAAGGGTTTGCAAATGCAGATTTTTTTATGACAACATAGAAAGACATTAATTTCCCATAATTTTTTTTTTTTTTACTTTATTCACAGGTATTTTCTCCTCTGATTTTAACCAAAACTTTATCAATGTAAATTAAACCCACAGAGGTAAACACCAGTCTGTATTGAAATAAATCACAGCAGTGACATCCTGCATCTTCAGTGCTTCACTGCATGATATTAATAATCACAGCCAACATCACCTACAATGACTGGGTTTCAAATGCTCCTTTTTGAGCTGAATATATCTCATGCCCCTCAGACTCAATCAATAGCTATTAATTAATAACACTTAATCTCTTTGCTGCTCTGAGGGCATTTGCAGCCATTCCATACAGTTACAGCCTTAAGATGTAAATTCTGGTTTTAAGTGTCTCTGACTCATATCCACAGTTCACTGCTATTTCACACTCAATAGGGATTCAGTTTTCAAATATCTGTCTTGTCACAAGATAGACATGCAGCATATTTCAGGTCCAACAGCCAGTGTCTGGCAGAGCATCACAGACCTGGGCGTTCACAGAATTTTCAAAATAAGCCACAAGAATTGATTAGGCAAATGCTACTAAATTGACTAACAAATTCAGTTTATGTCCCATTTGCATCAGATGCTGCTGGGACATCAGTTTAAGAAATTATATTCTTCGAACTCCACATTAAATGCCATTTATTTCACCTGCTCTCTCCCTCTGGATGACTGCGTACTCACAGTTTCAGGCTGTATCTCCACTTTAGGATTTTTGACTGACATTTTCTTAAGAATATGCCTCCCAGCTGTCTGCATTATCACCATGTAATTTAGGCCAGACTCTTCAGAGAGCAGACATGTTATGTCTTCATAAATTGCAGTCACATACCAATAATATTAGACTAAAACTGTCCCAACTTTAATTAAAATAATGTAGCTATCCTGAGGTCATGATTATGCAGCATGCACACAATAATCACTCTGAGCACTGCACTTCTGCACTGGGATTTGAATGGTGATGCTGATTGGGACACATTATTTCTCCATAAACAGTTGCAAAGAGCAAGACTGATGGAAAGAAATGCCACTTTCTGTTAGCAGTTTGTGCTAAAGGGTCAGTACCACACAGAGAGTTTTGTGCATTTTTAGCACGAACCAGTTTCCCTGAAACTGCATGGTACAATACCTTCAAAAGAATCCCCACTGCAGCAGCTACAGCTTGGTGGTAACCCTAATCACTATGATAAATAACCTGATATAATATTAGGCATTTTAAACAGCTTAAATGAAGCCTGACTAACCAAGGAGACTTCCAAGACATGTCAGTACTGGCCCTAAGGAAGAGCTCTCAGTGCAATCCCCTTTGCTGCACAACTCCTTTGTACAATATCACAGGGAACATTCAATTTGTTACACACAGGAACACAACCCATCCTGTATTTCATTTCACTTTCCATTTCCAAAGCCCAGATAAAGGCAGCACAGCCTGTACAGCTGCTGTGGTACAGCAGAGTCATTCACCCTGCAACACCTGCTAAGCATATCATTGAGCTAAAAGGTAAATACTTTACTTGCAGATGGAATTGGGGTATATTACTTCTCAGGGTATGTATGCAGTGATGTCTGGGTAACAGAGTTGAAGGCAGCTGCATAAAACCACACTGAACTGAAAAGCTGTATCATCACTGATCCACAAACATTTTAACTAATTATCACATTTATTTCTTGGCTTTCTCCAGCATTCCTCATGAAAAAAGAAAAAACATTGTTAAAAAGGACTTTTATAATAAAAATAAGCACTTCTGTTTCTTCTTTCCAACATTTATGGCAGAGCTAATGGAAAGCAGTTAATTATTTCAAACAAATTGTGCCAGAGGATTAGTACTGTCGTTTAACACGTTTCAGGGAAGGCAAATCCAAAACCTTCTGTAGCCACACTCAAAACCTTTAATACATAAGGGGAAGAAAAAAACAAAAAGAATTTTAGAAGAAATCCACAATTACAATGCCACAGACAAAGAATCCATATCATCACTACGCAGAATGCACAAATGAACCAAATGCATTAGGGATACAAAGACAAACAAACCAAAGTGAAAACATTCAAGCTGAAAGTTAATGCAATAAGCCAGCAACCTGGAGACAAAGCTTTAACTTCCTCAAGGCTTCAGTTATCCTGATGCATTTGAAAACTGCAGAGGTTTTTTGGTTTTGTTTAGATGATAAGGGATGGGCTCTTGGGAAAATTCTAATTCATCTAAGAAATATCAAATCTGAATGAAGAAAAAAAATCTGGGATGAAACTACATTTTAGAACCATTGAAAAGTACCTGAAATGGTTGCTGCTGGGATGAAAAAGCAGCAGAAACATTTGGAGGAAGCTGGGTTGCTATAGCGACAGGAGTACCAGTCTGCCCATCCTTTCCTGTCACAACCTTTACCTGAGAGAAATATTTTGGGAAAAAAAAAAGAAGGGAGAATCATTTTCTTTTTAAAAGTTTTTCTTTTTTTTTTAAACTGTTCAACACACTCCTTTGGTACTGATGGCACCTCACTGAAGAGGGGATAATAACTAAACCACCACCAGTACAGCTTGTTTTGAGCACAGCCCATTTTTAGAGTTCTGTCTTACTTTTAATAGCAGAACAGAGCACAGCCTTGACTGTTTATTGTGACTGTTTATTGTGACTTCTGTCACTGGAAACGTTTTCTTAAATCCAGTTAACATAAAAGTGTGTGCTTTAAACTGAATGATTGCTGCTACTAAGGGACAACAAATTAGCATGACAGACAGTTTGAACGTAAGAGAGCTTCAACACTTATTTAAGCAATGAGCACAAGCCACCATTCACTCTCCCCTCCAATTCCCAAAGAAATCAACCTTCCAGGCAGGGGATGAAGCGTGTTGCTTTAGCAGAAAGTGATAGAGGGGAGGGGGAAATAAAACAGAAGACGACAACAAAATACAAAGAAAGAACATACTCAAAAGGTGTCTTAATCATTCAGAAGGATTCATCACTTGAAAACACATAAAGACTTCTGCTATTGCACTTTGCAAAATTCTCCAGCAGTTACTGGGACAAGAAGCTTCCACAAACAAAAGAGGATCCACCACGAGAAGGCAGCGAAGTACAGCAAATTCTCAACCCAAAACACCACGGGGTAGAGCCTCAACTCATTTACAGTGTACAGCACCACTGACTTGAAGGAACCTGTACCATTTACACCCACTAAAGATCCCTCAAAGTGTGCAGATGGTAGTTAAAAATACCTGGTTATTTCAGCTGACAAACACGCAACCCAACAAGAACACCTAAACAATTTGACAAAACACAAACCAGGTGAAAAAAAAATACTGAATATCCATTGTCAATAAATTACAGTAACAGCCTAGCTTTTATGTTACTATATGAAATAATGACTCCTTCAAAATTGTCAGTAACTGTCACAAGCAGAAATATATTTTACGTAATTAAGAACTTTATACAACAATGTGCTGAACAAATTAAACTTCAGCTATTATTCTGTTAAAATTTCCCACTAATTCCAACTGAAGGTATGATTGCTAATGATTCATACTTAAGAGCCATTAAATTTGAGAGAAAGCACTCATTTGCAAAGGGTATTCAAAGCAACATGAGGTTCTTTACATAATATTGGTTCTTCTTCAAACTGACAGCTACATAATTCACAAATTTTAGAAGATATTTATGAGTGCCAAGTGGTGCAGGGGCACCAGTTCTGTCTACCCTGCTGCAACCACTTGCTAAGTTGGCTTGTGGGCAGGCTCTGCACCAGACCAGTGCTCCAGCACCCACAGATGGGTACAAAAGTGCAGGAAAAGCTGCACAGCACCTGTTTGTGGCAAGCTTCTTTCAAGTTCTTTGCCATCAATAAGCAGTGAATTCAAGTTAGTAATTTAAACCTTTGCATAAGGAACAAAGTGAACTTGTCAATGTCCAGTCTGTAAGTGCTGGCTGTTAATCCTTTAAACAGCAGCTCACACACAGAGCTCCAGGGCACCCTGAATAATGTAATACATGACTGTGGACCCTTACACATGTTCTCCCTCACTAATTACATTTAAAAATTCACATTTTTTATTGGCTGAAGTAACACTGAACTTCAGTAACATCTATGATTAGAACTCACATGAGTCAGGTTAACCTCTCGTAATGCTTTTGCTCATTCTTTTTTGGTTTGTCCAAGTCGAGCTAAGTGAAATTCAAACTACGATTTCTAGTCATAACCATTCTGAGAGCTTAAAACCATATCCACACTTCTACCATCTTTATTTGTGTGCAGCTAGGACAGTTAAAGCTCCCTCTCTATGCTTTTACTTTAAATTCAAAACTCTAACAGCATGCTCAAACCAACCCATCAAATCACACTACCCAGCAGAACTGCACTCTTTCAGGCCAACTATTTCATGAAAAACTGCCATACTTCACCAAGAAAAAATGATTTTTCATGTCCTGTCCCATTCTTTAATACTTCACAATTCCAGTGCTACAACTTCATCTATGATTTTATTCCAACAAAGTTTCTTACCTCATCATTGATGACCTCAGATTGCTCTTCCTCTTCTTCCTCCTCCAGATCCAAGTCATTTTGCCTCAGGTATGCTTGCAGAGGAACACAATGTTTCTTCTTAAAAGCTAAAAAGTCCATCATATTCCCTTGAAGATGTTGCAGGAAAAACAGTTCAATCAAACATTCCTTAAAAGTTTCCTTAAGAATTTCCATCTGCTTGTGGTGATGATCCAAACATAGTTTTCTCATTTGAGCAGTTTCTTGGTTGGCAGGAGGAATCTCCTCCAACTTTTTGGGCTGTTTTTTCACTGCTGTGTTAGCTGTAGGAGTGAGAGGAAGACTCGACAGCCCCTGTGGCACAGTGGCCCGTGAAGGACTCGTGGGAGGAGGAGGTGATGTCATTCCAAACGCACTCGGTCCTCCAACTCCTGCTATCAATCCACCAGAAGTCCTGTCAAATCCAATGGGTCTACTCAGCTGCTGCCCTTGAAGAACTTGCTGCTGCTGCTGCATTAGCTGCCCCTGGATAATATTGCTGATTTGGGGTGGCAAGCTCGTTGTCGTGATGTGGCCCGGGCTAGTCAAAGATTGCATATTTGCCCCGCTGGCCACGGGGCTCTGAGGGCCGAGGTGGTGGATGGTGCCCCCGGACTGCGAGTGCGGCTGCGAGAGCCGGCGCTCCCTCACGGTGCCGGGCGGGCCGGACGATGGCAGCTGCACTTGTGCAGCAGCTCCTTGAGCAATCTGTGCGATCCCCGGTCCTTCCTGGTACACGAAGTGCCCGCCGTTGGAAGGGCTCAGGCTGATCTGTCTCACGAGCACGCTGGCATCCACAAAGCCTCTGGTGGGGCTCTGGCTGCACATGCCCAGGCCGGGCCCGGGGGTGCCCGCGCGGACGTTGGGCAGCGCCTGCACTGGCACTGGGTTGGGCTGGGTGGGACTCTGGGACTGCACCTGCTGGGGCAGCGGAGAAGTGACCTGGATGTACGAGGGGGAGCCATGCTCAAAGCGCCTCTGCTGGGGGCTGAACTGAAAGCTCGGGGATGTCGGGTTCGGCAGCGGCAGCGGGGTGAGCGTGATCTGCTGGTTGCCCGAGGCCACCGGGCCCACGTTCTGCAGGGTGATGTTCACGTTCTGCCCGGCCACGGGGCTCCGGCTCATGATGAACTGCTGGATCTGGTAACTGGGCGACTGCGGCGCCGAGGGGCTCGCGGAAGGCGCAAAGGAGGTAGCAGGGGACTGGGGTAAATTGGCCTGCTGTTCTTCTCCCTCACTGCCCGTGAAGGACCTGGACCTCTGCAGCTGGCGCTGGGCATTCTGAGGACCATTGCCATGGTGCATTCTCACTGATCTAAGGTTTTACAGTACAGTCTAAAGAAATACACAAAAGCAAACACTGAGGTAATGTAAAAACTCTTCTGCAACTGAAATTATTTAGTTACAACTAGAAAGATTATCTTATAGTAAGAACTCTGTTATCCTGGTTTTGCAGTTACTTAAAAGGTTTCAAATTATCCACAACCAAATCTCACTTAAATCCCTCATAAATTTCTCTAGCTAATACTGCTGTTGAATAGTCTTACAAAGGTTGTGTTCCCCTTAGATAGGCAGAACGACTTCAAATAGTACTAAAAAAAAAGAACAAACAGGACTTTTTCCCTTGCTGTGGAACTTCAAGAAACTACAGTCTCCAGCATCAAAGGCACCTACTCTTTCTTCATGTTCATTATTACCAATGTTTCAGCGCTTTTAACTCTTAATGCAAAGTTATTGTAAATTTAATTGCTAAAATGTATAGTCCATTGTTTCAATAGCAACTAAAAATAAAAAAATGGACAGACTATTCAACTTTTTTGTTCTAGCTACTGAAAGGCAAGTCATCTAAATGTACGTAAAACTACTGTATTTGATCCTTAACTTTGCCTTCTCTTTCATTCAGAACATAAAAAGAGATGAAAATTAACCAAATCTGCATTTCATTTCAAATGCTATTTATTGGGTCAAGCTACCTAGAAATCCCAAAACGTTCTGGTTTTGTATTTCAATCACAGACAAACAAAAATTCCAATGACATGCACTGACAGGTAGATTCAGGGCTGGGAGTCACAAAGAAATAGCATCAAGAGGAAATGAAACCTGATGTTTGGTTTTTTTTTTTCCTTTAAAAATCTCTCTCCTCTTTTGAAAGCAACACTTTCACTTTTAGCATTTCAGGCCAAACACACACAAACATGCAGCTACTCCTTTGTGTTCCTAACTCCAAGTTGGTCGCAGGCGGCAACAGGCAGCAGCACCCCGACACGGCAGCGCTGCTGGGAAGCGGCGGGATGCAGCTGCCGGCTCTCCCGCTCCTCCGCTGCTCAGGCACGGAGCACATCACAGCCAGCGCTCCCCTGCCCTGCGCTGTCTGCAGCCATCCGCCCAAGCCCTGCGGATGGACATTCCCTTCCTTGCCCCGGGAGAGAGGCGGCTGTCCGGGAAGGTGGAGCAAAGCAGCGCTGTCACACACGTGCCAGGAGCGACAGGGGGCCGAGAGCCCGGGACCTCCCGTGCCTGGTGTACCGCGGAGCGCAGCGGCACAGCGGCTACTCCGGCCGGGTTCCGCCTCTCCCGCACCGGAGCTCGACTGCCCCGCACCGGGGCTCATCCCGCCGGGTCTCGATAGCCTCGCACCGAAGCTCATCCCGGTGGGTCTCGACTGTCCCGCACCGGCGCTCACCCGGAGGGTCTCAGCTTTCCGCATCGGGTCTCGGCTCTCCCACCCTTCGGAGCTCCAACCTGAGCGAGCGAGCTCCGTAGAGCGGGAAGAGGAAAAAACTGCACTCCTTACAGGCCCCTTTTCCAAAAGATTTAACAATACTGCTATTCTTCGAGGTACTGCGGTTATTTCACAGCGCCCATACCAAATAATTAAGATTCAAACGATACCACCAGCAACAAGGTCTTATTATTCTAATTACCCGCACCTCACTAACACTTATGGCCCCAGTGAAAACAATTAATTACAGGCCGATAAGGGAGGTCCCGAAGCAGGGATCGCCTTTTGTGTGCGAGCAGCGCGGTGGGGCCGCCCGGCCGGGGGCGAAGCCCGGCCCCTCCACCGCCGCCGCTCCGCGGGGACTCCCCCCGGCCGGGGCTCCCCCCGCCGGGGCCGCGCTCCCCGGCCCGGCCCGGCCCGGCCCTGCCCGCCCCGCGTCCCCGCCCCACGCCGGGCGGGCCTGTCCCTCCGCGGCCGCCCCGGTGCGGCGGCGGGGCTGCCGGGGCCGTTCGGGGCGGAGCGGGCGCGCAGCCGGGCCCGGGCGGGCCCCGCGGGCCGCACTTACCGCGGGCGCCGCGGGTTCCATTCGCTGCGGGCAGGAAGCGCGGGCGGGAGCGCCGCTACCAGCGCCGGCAGGAGACAAACCGCGTCCCGCCGCGCCTGCGCCGCCACCCGCGGGCCGCGCCGCGCCTGCGCCAGCCCCGCGCCTGCGCGCTCCGCCGAGGCGGCCCGCGGGCCCTGTCGCGATAGGAATGGGCTCGGCGACAGCGCAGAGAAATTATATTTATTGGAGCACCGAGCAAAGGGCAGCTTCTGTCCGCGCACGGAGCGGGCAGTCGCTACTCTTCAATACACGGTGTGAAAATCCACATTTGCAGCTGGCGGGGCTTGAGTCCCTAGGGCAGGAGAGGCTGGGAGCGCCCGGAGCGGCGCCCGCCGGGGAACAACAGAGATGGAGCGGCTGAAGCATCTCCGACGGCGCTGTTCAGCCTCGAGCTGAGAGGGGACCCCATCCATCCCCGTCTGTCAGATTCTGCAGGGAGCGCGGAGCACGGCCGGATCTGCTCGGTGGTGCCAGCTGACAGGACAAGAGACAGCGCGCAATTACTGATGCTCAGGAGAGTCCACCCGGACATGAGGAAGGACTTCGGTATATTAGATGGAGCCGCACTGAAGCACTTCAGGCTTTTCTTTACATCAGCACGAGCACAGATTTGATTCTTGGACAGTAAACACTACTTAAGGCTTAAAGATCATCACAGAGCCTTTGATAAGAAAAAGGTCCCCATGAAATACATTCATGCTTAAGAGAAAACAAATTCACCAATCAGACCACCACTGATTTACTGTTAAATCTGAAAAAAATATTGACAGTAGAAGTAAACTTCGAGAAATCTATTTGAGGAATTTCTTTTCTAGTAGTCATTGTCATCAACTCAAAGTGATTTATACAAATTTGAATAAATTCAGAGTTCTGGTGATTTGCACAGGCTTGTCTAACACAAAGAGGATGACCACCTACATTCTGGAATAAATACAAAGTGAAGACTTAGATACCAAAAATACATAATCAAAAGTGCCCTATCTCCAAATTCGTAGTTATCAATAGTCTTGACTGAAGATAATTCATATCCTACCACTTAAAAGTTAAAATAAACAGCTCCCCTACCGTATTTTTAACATTCTGGTAGTGCAAAATGATACATCCAAGGTCATATTGTCATAACATTGGGGAAATTCATATTCCTAAGTGTATGGAAATGTAATAAATATAACCTATATTAGTCATACTGTTAGGAGAATGTATTTACTAACATTTATTTATATACCAAGCTATTCAAAATTCTAAAATCTAGTTATGTTTTTGCTTAGCAAACACTCCTGTAGTACTCTAACAGCAATGAGGAATTTAAAAGGGGTGAAAAAACCAACAATAAAGACCCAAAAAGCCCCCAAGTCCTCACAATGCAAAGCAAGTTTCAACTTAAACTTTCCCTCTATACCTGCAATGGTTTTTATGTAACAATTTTGGTGTTGCTTAGGAGAGTGATAAACACTGTTACAAGAGTTAACCACATCATTGATATGATCCAAGACCTTTAAGAAAAAATGCAAAAATTTTTTAGTCATCCTAAAATCAAATTTAGAAAAGTCAGATTACAGATGTATTTGACACATTTTGCTGCAGATGTTACTTTTGATTGATTAAAACAATGTCAATAAAAGGGTAACATTATCATTGGAACAAGCAAATCTTTACTACAATTTATCAATATGAATATTATCAATGTTTATTAGATATTGTTACCTTCTCATTTTCTATATAAGCTGACAGTTCAGGATTTCTACTCAATTTAACTGTGAACACACATCACTGGTTCCCAAACAAGCCTAGAAATAAATAAACCCCTACCTTTTCAAAATTCTGTCTCAGATCTAGTAAAACACTTATTTTTTATGTATCATCAAATAACTGCTCACATTCTTAATGTTACAGTACCTGGGATAAAAAGTCTGTTGAACAATCCCCTCCCTGAGCAGCCAGTTCTTGAATCATGTTTAATACTCTTTTTCAACAGCCTCTCTTCCATAGAATTACCACTTACAAACCTGTAAAACAAAGAAACCCATTACATTCCTTGTGCTCTCGGCACATCCTTCCAAGGCAAGAAATAGTCACTTGAGAGAAGCTTTCAAATACATCTTAGACCTACACACACAGCATCTCATCACTGGATCGGAAACTCAATGATAATCAAGAATGACATTTTTGTTTATCAAGGGCTGAAAATACCCACATTTGTTTGGGCTGTCCCAACACACAAGTCCAGATGGTTTGTTAGATGAAAGTGGGAGAGAAAGACAGGAACAGGAGCAGCAGTGTGGGAAGGACATGATTTTCATTTTCCCCAAAGTTTGAAGGGAAGGGCTATGATAAAATCTTTGAAGGCACCATGAAAGATCAAGTTACTTAAACTACAAGGGTGACCTCAACCAAAAATCCTAGTTTCTCCCCAAATCATCTTCTCTCTACTTTTGATTTTAAAGCACTGATTTCTTAGCATGAAAGTCACCTGTGTGTGTGGATATCTCTGCCTCTTGCACTTTTGTCACACCATCTCATCTCTGTGTCCATCAGTGTCACAGAAGACAAGAGGAATCACATCTGTGCGACTGACACCTGTGCAGGGAGTGTGGGAAGACAGGACAGCACAGAAGGATCACTTGTCTTGGTTGAAGCTTTTTATGAATTCCTAAAATGGGAAACAAGCAACTTAATTACAAATTGACATTAATATAGGATAAATCTCTAAACAAACTTTTTTTTACAAAGTGAGAAGATTGGAAAAATTGCTTTCTTATTACTTCCCCAACCTACATTAAGTGTGCAAACATTTCAAGTTACTTACTGCCAACATTACAGATCTACACAGTTCATAATTAATCTGTCTACCATTAAAGCTATTAATTTATGGTGCTGTCAGCCATATAAATCTGAAGATCTATTACAAGTAATCCCATCATGGCCTATGACTAAGCACACCTGACTGAGTTGCTATTCCTGCACATGCTCCATCATTTTTCTTATCTATTTGACTAAATCAAATCCCTTCTGTTGTGTTGCCTTGTGTTGCTTTAAGCTAAAGTATTCTTTCATGTTTTATACTGCATCTAACAGACAACATAATGATGCAATTTGGAATAAAAAATAAGAAAGAACTTCAATATATTGTTAATGTTTGCTCAAATTGTAGGCCCCAGAGGATACAGAGAATCTTACTGGGGAGGGAAAGGAGCATACTTTCAATTTATCCTCAGGCAATGCCAGGGCACTCTACAAAAAATAAAAGCCCCTGGAGTAAGGCTGAGGAACTGCCAACATTAAAACACCAACTACACTTAAAGTACTAACAATGTAAATAGCTACAGATAATGAAAGCAAAAGCAAATTAATCAAATGGCTATTGTAAAAAAAAAATCTGCATTTGAAGCACAAATTGGTCATAAACGTAGGATAACTACTGGCATACTCCTTGGAAACACCCTAGATGCCTCATCAAATAGTAATATGACTGACATACTTCATATATAATTACATATTTAAGCTACAGCTACATACATAATTTACTTCAATAAGTAAGGAAATTATGTAAATGAATCTTGCTAATGTCTTAGACATCCCTTTAGCATTTTCCTTCCCACCATGAGCATCAACTCACTATGAGCTTGAGGAAGAGATCCTCTTACCAGATAATGCCAGCTGTGAGCACCAGTCTCACTAACTCTCACTCACATGGGGAAATGGAAATTCAGAAAAGCTCCAGGATGTTGAGCATTGCAATCATCTGTGTCAAAATCAACACCTGCTGTTCCTTCTGCTTTCAGCTGCCAAAGAAGGACAGCCAGAGCTCCCAGCTGGCCCGGTTATGAGTGAGAACCTGAGGGTTCTGCAGATGACACTCACAATCAGAGACAGACCCTGCACACAGGTGTGGCCAGTGGTGGGTGTTCAATACCTGAATCATCAATACCTGCACCATCTCTGCTCCTTCAGACTGAACTGCAGGGGTTGCATTCCATGGTTCCGTGTCTAAAAAGGATTTTCTCCATATAAACAATGAGGAGCAACAGCTACAGCTGGGAGCACACACAGGTCTCTATAAAACAAATCAAAACTTTATTATACTCATTTTTAACTGCTTGGGCTATTAACTACTCCAAACCAGTAATATTTGCAAAGAAGCACAAAGCCCCTGGCTAAAGGTAACAGAAAGTAAATCAGGACATGCAGTTTTAAGTTGACATCAAGTAAGTGAAAAAAAAAAAAAACTGAACAGGAAATTACCACTATCCATAAAGTTACCAAGAGAAGCTTACTACAACTCCTACTTCTTTTTTTTGTCAACATTAACACAACAAATACAAGATATGTCAAAATAAAGTAGAATTATTATATAACTAATAACAGTTGCTATGAAACTATTGAGAGTTTCGTATCGTAGAATGATCCAAAATTATACATCTGAGATGCAAATAGGTTCAGCATAGAGGAATGCAGCCTGCAAAAAGGATAAAACAAGGCAGCCTATTTTGCATTTAGCATTTTACAGTTGTTCACATAAATACCCTGTTTTGGAGGGTAGCACACCCCCACCAAACCTGTGCAAAGACTGCACATGGACTTGCCTCAATTACCTGGTGGTAGTAATAATAATAATAATAATAATAATAATAATAATAATAATAATAATAATAATAATAATAATAATAATAATAATAATAATAATAATAATAATAATAATAATAATAATAATAATAGTAGTAGTAGTAGTAGTAGTAGTAGTAGTAGTAGTAATCCTTCAGGGTAAAATCTGCTGCTGTTTCAGTGTCAGAATAAGTTCCTGCAATGGATCCTTACAGCCTCTAAGGTGCTGGAGTATGAAAGGCAATTTGCAAACCCAGCCCAGCACCACTTGTTAATCCTGGCTGAACAATGCTGAGAGATTTTTCTTTCACTGATCCAAGGGCAAGTTTCCAACAGGTCTCTGCCATACAGGGGGGTTCTGGAACAATGATGCTCATTCCAAAAGTACATTTTGTCCAGGTGCTCGTTCAGTTGTCTCTTTCTTTTAAAGGAATACCCTTTAAATTCAAAATTCTTCTATAAATCTATTGTGACCAGATAAGGCTTATGCAAAAAACAAATTTGAAAATAAGGATAATTTAGCTCATGCAAGAGCTCTATGAATGGAGAAGAGAGCAGGAGAAAAGCTGACACTTATGATACAAGGACAAATGTTAGCTTTGGTATTGCAATGAAAAATAAATCTGCTTTTCTAGTTTATGCCTACTGGCAAAAATATTATTTTTAGTCAGTAATCTGAGCTGAAAGAGGTACCCAGCTGAAGAGCATATGGCAGGAGGGATTCTGCTTCTCTCAACCCACAGAAGAAACACACTATACTGTAAAATTCAAGTACATCAAGTGCTCTGAAGCTCCAGTCCTCTCTGAAGGATTACATGGAAGGGGCATGACAGAACTCCCACATCCCTTAGTCATCTTTGGAGTCTGGAGACAGCAAGAGAGCTCCCAAAAAATGCTAATTAGGGTCAAACCTCTTAATGGATCAAAGCTTTAACTATGGGTATGGTTTCAAAAACACTGCAGTTGTAAGAGCTGATTTCACAATAACTGGTTTGTGTATGCTATTTCCAGGAAACCAAAGATGTCTAACGAGAAAAATAATGAGTTCTTCTGTTTTACATATATACTTCAACTGTCACTCCCAAGTCCTTACCTTCATTAACTGCCAGTGCTCTTTTCTGGCAGAACAGCCTAAGAACACAAGGGACATCCTCCTTGTCACTTGTCACAGCCACGTGTCACACAAGCTGTCTTGGGCCTCACTGACCATACTCTTCTCATATCAGGCTAATTTATTGTAAGATTTAACTCTACATTGCTCTACAGCAAAATTACATTGGCTCCAAGACTCAAAACTGAACCCTCCTAACTTCTCTTCTGAGGGAAGACTCAGGAGCAAAACTCAAATAAGCTCAAAATTTAACTGAGCTTTTTTTTTCTCCCTCTGTCTTTCCCTCCCCCTCTCCCCCCCCAAAAAAAAATCTTTAGAGTGTTTTGCAAGTACATCTGAAAATTAACTAGAAGGAAAAGATTTAATTATTCTGCTTAGGAAACTATTCCAGAAGTAATTTTCATTGTTTGATCAAAACCACAAGTGAGTTCAACTCTTCAGTGTGGCAAGAAAGATCAAAACTGAGCTTTCATAAATGAAAAGAACTATTAAGCATAAGAAGCACTCTGCTTTCTCTCAGAAGACTGAGGGAGAAGACATTAAAGGCATAAAAGATCTTTAGCAGTGATCAGTATGGAAACAAAAGATTTAAAAAAAAGTAATTCTGAATGAACCCTCTCAGTCCTCACAAATATAACTCTTTTTCATCTGTTACTTTAAAAAATATCAATAAAAATAAATAAATTATTTAAACATTACATACCTGTTTGGTTGGAGCTTCACTGGCTCAAGTCTGGGTGATGAAGGGGAGCAGGAGATCTCTTCCATAAGCTTTCCTGTTACCTTCAGTTTTGGCAGCATTTGTGCTTCATAGCAAATAATTTGGTTTTCCATCCCAATCACATCAAATAGAGACCAGTCTGTATGCTTAAGTTATAGTAAAAGAAAAAAAAAACACAAAGTAAAGGAATATTTTTAAAGTAAAGAAATATTTTACTACTATTTAGCTGCAGTTAAAGAAAATAAGAGTAATAATAGGACAGTATCTGAGAATGATGAAAAAGCTCCCAGCTGATGGCAGAATTAAAGTAGAACTGGAAGAGCCACGTGTCATGTGACACTGCAGAGAGCAGCTGCTGTTACTTTAAAAGGTTCCAAGAGCCCACACCATGGAAATAGAGCATTGTGCTCATGTTACCAGAAGTCACAAACAGGGCAGCACCCTCAAATGACAAGCTCTGCAGTTAATTCAATGCTTGTAACTAAAATATTTGCCTTTGTAGAACTAGCATGCCAGACCCATCTATTCCCACCTTGACACATTAACCCTAAAATAAAACCATACAATTATTTAAAGTTTTTACTCAATTCTATCTAAAAAGCACATTTCTAAAGAAAGAAAATAGTTATAACCCCTTTAGGAGTACTGTTTAAAGTTTACAAAGAGTGGAGAGGCAACCCCAAACTCCCAGATCCCCAGTGATGACATCCTAACCATGTAAATGCTACCTATTCTTTTCTGGTTGAAAATATCAAATTCACATTACTCTCTTAGCAGTTATCATCATTCATCTTCTTTCTTGAAAAAGATCTGTTGCCATCCACTGCATGTCTTCCAAAAGATAAAGCATGGATTGATTTGTGCTGTGGGGCCTCATGGAGTTTGGGCAGAGTTTTCAGAGATCATAAACTTTCTTTCCTCAGTGCTGCTGTTCGCTGCAGAATTTCATTTTTCTCCCAGTAAATATAATTAAACTTATGTTTCCTACTGCACAACACAAGACCAAGACAGACACTGTGAAAAATGTTAAAATGTTACATGGATAATCAATAGAAACAATTATTCAGTCCTTGGAAACATTCCATGGTGTTTGAAGTTGCACTTTATTAAAAGATAATGAATAATGCATTTTGTTCAGCTTTTTGAAAAGTTTCTAAAGGACTTTGCAAGGCAGAAGTTAGATGAGAAATCAGTAGAGAATCTTGGGATGCAGAGCTACTCAGTCTTGACAACTTTTAGTTTTCCTCCTAAAATATAGTACTCCTAGATCTCATCAGAAGTGCTGGCTGATTCAGTGATAAATTTCACAGAATTTAAATACTTTGCCAGATGGCAGATGGACAAAATTCCCTAAAAAGTTCACCTAAAACACACATTTTGTTTCTGGCATTTTTATCAACACATGTAAGCATCCTGCAACTGCTGGCAAATCAGCACAAGCAGCACAAATTTTCATTGTCATCTCTCCTCCCCCCTAATTTTAAAATAGTGAATAGAAAGTTAAAATAATGAATTCTGTTTAATTAAATCTCCTTCTAGGACTTCATTACAGGAACAAATGCTACTTCCCTAGAGAATGTGTCTGATTTCTTCTCACCCCTTTCCTTTCTTCAAGAAAAATCATGTATATCTGCAGCACTAATTAAAACCAAATGAGAGGCACAGGTATCCATACAGCATTCCAAATTTAAGTGAATACAAAATCTTTTTGTCAAGATTCATACCCAGCTGAGCTATACCACAGCTGTCTGAAGAAAATTATCAGGCTTGGCAAAGTCATCTGCAAAAAATACTGGAATTATTTGCTCCTTTCTCCCTGGAGTGATAAATTCTGCCATCCACAAAGTCTCCACACAAAACATCAAGGTCAGCACTCCCCATACAAGATAATATACAAATGTTGTATTTATAAATGTTGTAAAATATACAAATATACCTGTTGTTGTGAGGGAACTGGAGCTGGGACCACAAGCACATGGTTCTTATCCTATCCTGCTGGTTGTAACTGCTGGGGCAGAACTGGTTTCCTGCTGTGTAAGGAATTAAGCAGATTTGACAAATTTGGTCCATTTTGCTGTTGGTTTTCCTCCTGGCTGATCTGCTGAGCCACTTGAGGGACAGGAGGCATTCCACCTGCAGAGAGACTTTTAAAAATTGCAATTTCAGTCAAGAAAATAGTGAAATGACAAACAGAACCAAAGAAAGTGGCAATACAGCCTGTTACAAAGCTGGTGAAATCAGCTTTCCACCACACCCCAACAGACCTGCCTGCCTGGAAGTTCTGAGGTGTGACTCAACTAGCAAGTCAGTCTAGGTTGCACTTACCCAGTCCTGAAGCTGACAAGATCTTTGCTAACAACGCCCTGCGGAGAGTTGACAGCTACACACAACCAATCTCTATCAGGGTATCAAATGACCAAAAGGGAAAAATTTCATGCAACAACATTAATTAAGGAAAGCAATAAATTGGGCTCAGAGGGTACAAATTCAAACCCAATGTATGGAAAATGAGATGTGCAGCACTTACTAGGGTCTCTAAGATTTTCTCCAGAGGGTTTTTAAAATGTGTAACAATTGGTATTAGATATAATGTTACAATTACAGAAAAGCTCATTAAAGCAGTTGTCTTTAATTACAAAGCTTAAAATTTCCACTTCATCTTAAATCATTAATATAAGCACTAGATATAACAGCATTATTTTAAAGTTCATGACTTTTTTTTAATTGCTGTCAGAACTAATTATAAGTCTCTCTGTGAAGTACTATTTTGGAACTGAAATAAAGTTAGCCTAATAAAGTATCTCCTTATCAACAAAATGGTGCATTGCACTACCACTTACAAAGCTCTACCTGCTTCCATATCTTGATTTAAATTTTACATTCACTTTATTTTGCTACAAAATGGGGGTTATGGTTGCAGAATTGCTTCCTGCACAACTATAAAGGGAGTTGATCTCAATGATCACTGACCTTTTAACCCAAATTAACCACTTGAATTTTTCATGGTCCCAGCAGATTTATCCAGTTGCTGCAGCTCATTCTGAGTCTGGACTGGGAATGTTTGTGCTTCTAAGAAAATGCAGGATGGCCAAACATTCAGCTTTTTCCAGCCCAGGGACTCATGGGCTGCAGTCAGCGAGAGAGGCCGGTGCAGTTACACGCACGGGAGGTGACGGCAGCTGCGGCAGGAGTGAGCTGCCAGGTGTCACCGCTGCCAGTTCCAGAGCAGCGGGGCGGGATGGCCCGGGCTCTAAAGGCCATTCCGGCCCAGTACGCGGGGTGTCGGTGCTGCCCCGGAACAGAGCAGGGCTCCGCAGTGCCCTCACATCGCTGCGTGCCCGTTCCCCCGCACCGGCACCAATCTCCGCCAGCGACGGGTGTGCCCTGTCCCCGCACTGCCCTGTGCCACCCCCGCACGGCCTGAGCTGCTCCGCACGCCATGGATTACCCCGTACACCCCTGAGACATCCCGAACACCCCGCACAGCCTGAGCCGCTCCGCACGCCATGTACTACCCCCATACACCCCTGCGACATCCCGCACAGCCTGAGCTGCTCCGCACGCCACGTACTACCCCCATACACCCCTGCGACATCCCGCAGAGCCTGAGCTGCTCCGCACGCCACGTATTACCCCCGTTATCCCTGTGACATCCTGCACACCCCCGCACAGCCTGATCCGCTTCACACGCCATATACTAACCCTGTACACCCTGTGACATCCCGCACACCCTGCACCGGCCCCGCACAGCCTGACCTACTCCGCACGCCATGTACTACCCCCGTGACATCCCCACACCCTGCACCGGCCCCGCACAGCCTGACCCGCTCCGCACACCCTGCACCGGCCCCGCACGCCATGTACTACCCCCGATTCCGCACAGCCTGACCCGCTCGGCACACCATAAAATTTCACTACCCCCTTGAAATTCCGCACACCCTCTGCACAGCCTGACCCGCTCCACACGCCATGTACTACCCTCGTTATCGCCGCGACATCCCGCACACCCCGCATTGCCCCCGCACCGCCTGACGCGCCCGCAGACCCCGTGCCCGCCCCGCGCTCCCCTCACGCCCCGGGCCCTCCGCGCTCTCCCGCAGCGCCCCCTCACGGCCGCCCCTCGCCCCGCCCCGCCCCGCGCGGCGATACCATCCGCCTCCCACCGCGGGGGGATCTAGGCGCTCCTACCCGCACAGAGGGGGAGCCGCGACCTTTAAGTATTTATTATTCTTATTGTAATTCATGTTTTTTTCTTTCTCCAAATAGATTTTCTCTTTGATTTCAACTGCGATACATATCACAGCTTTGAGGCCTTTATTATAAGTAGATAAAGGTATTTTTTTTTCAGATTGAAAGGTATGGAGAAACAGCTTTGGATGGAGGATAATGCACAGTAAGTCAGTAGTATGGATCAGCAAGGAATGTAAATGAAAATCCAGGCAAAAACCCTCTCCAGGGCACTTCTACACACTTGCTCTTATAAAATCAAGGCCTTAATGATAAAATAAAAAGCTCTAAAGAAAACCGAGAAAATAAACATGGGAATCCTTTTATAAAGGACAGCTGTACCCCAAAATAATCCCCCAAAGTTCCTACCAACCCAAAAAAACCCCTGCAAAACCAAAAGAATAATTCCAGAAGGAACCATAAAATTAAAGGCTTTGGCAAAACACCACTAAATGTGAGAACAAAGAGTTGACTCCTCATTTTCAGTAAGTCCCATATTAAAAAGCAAGTCTCCACAGAGACTCAACAAGAGAAATGTATCAAGAACTTGTACCAATATCCAAATTCTTGGAGTCTTGTTCCAACACTTCAACAGTGTTCTGCAGGCTGGTGAGGCAGGAGGGTGTCATTTCTTCTGCCACCTCCACAGAGCTGGAAACAAGAACCAGAAGTTAAACCACTGATAGGAAAAAGGAGCATGAACTCCAGAGCAGGCAATTCCTGAAAACACAGAAAACTGAAATTGATTCCCAGAGGATGGCAGTGCTCAGACATGTGCCTCCCATCCCACTGCAGACATTCCCTGTTCTGAGGAGCTTGACTGCATTGAAGAGTTCACAAACCCAGGCCTGATTAAAGCCCAGGGAATTCAGCACCATTTCTGTCCCACATGCCAAGTCAATTCAACTCTGCATCCTGCAGATGCCTCAAGAGGATTTTCGGGTTACATCTCAGGCAGCAAAGGCCCAACCACACCTGGGGATGTGGATTTATACCTTTGAACCTGCCCAAGCACCAGGGCAACGCTGGGAGGATGGCACTCCCACAGAAAAGGTCTCATCTTGGAATGTATGGCTCAGTTCACATTCCAAACTGAAGCCCTCTCACTGAGAAAGGAATAATTTCTTTTAGACCTGCAAAGTTCCAGAAAACACAGAAATTTGTTTCAGAACCAAAAGAATTCACAGGAGTCAGCATGATAATGATTTCCTAACCCATAGTTTCTAAATCACAGAGTATTCTCAGTTGAAAGGGACCCACAAAGATGCCCAAGTCCAACTCTTAAGTGAATGGCCCAAAAAGGGATTGAATCCACAACTCTGGCATTTTTAGCACCACACTGTAACTGAGTTAATCTCAGGGTCACGCATGTTATTCCATAGGAAAACCATGGATGACATGAAAAATAAAAGCTTAGAGATTCAGTTTAAGTAAAGGTAAATTATTTTTTAAAAAATGAAATGCTCATGAAGTCGTAACTTCATAGTAAAAAAAGAGTATATTGAAATTATTTGCCCCATCTTTACGTAGAGATTATACATATTTAAAATACTATTTTCCAGGTAAACATAATAAAAACATTATTCAAATAGCAATTAAGATATCCTGCATTTCAAAATTTGTTTTTTAGAAAGCTGATTTCCCACTACACTGTTTTCAAGTATATCAGTCAGATGGATCAGTCAGTGGTATAAAAAGCTTCTGGTATTTCTGCTGCACTGTCTTCCCCACCCAGTTTCTCCTGGGCATCCAGCTCTCATTCTGCAAGCACACCAACTCCTGTTTCACTGGATTGTTGGATTTGAAAAGGCCACTTTTTTGTAGAGAAAGGGAACTGCGAGCAGCAAGGGTCCCACGTGCAGGCAGCTGCTGGCTCAGTCAGAATCATCACCACAACCATCGCTGCTCTTCTGCAAAGCAAAACACAAAATGCTTTGTCAGTGCTGCATTCACACCCCCACACTGACCTGAGCCACGGATACTGACTTCAAACTTCTCCACAAGTGTAAGAAAATAGTCCTGGGTCTCAACTTCATACTGTAATAAACATTGCTGGTGGTAAAGATGCTTTTTGGAATGAAAAAACACTTGGGACTACAATTACCAGAGTAATTGCACAAAAAAGTACTTAGGATTACAATTAACAGAAAGGAAATTTCTTCTTTTTACAACATTTACAACTCCTTAATTATTCCTGCAGTATGTGGGAAACTTAAAAGTGGGGTAGTAACATTAAATAATGATATTTAAAATGAATGCAGGTGAGACAAGTTAAGTGCTTTTTTATTCAAGTCCCTCAAAAGCTAAGCTTGTTACATTGTCTAAAGTCACATTTGAGAATTTTGTCTGCTGCAGAGAATTTATGTCCAACATGTATTGCAGATAAGCCAGGGCTCACTAATACTTGTTTAAAAGTGAAGTCAGTTGCACAAAGTAGTACCAAGGAAAAACTACAAATGTTAGAAACTTACAAGGAGACTGAAGTCAGAGTTCTCTGGGACAACTCCTTCAAGAGTAAGGCAATATTGCGCAGGACCCTCCAATTAATTTGGGGGGGTTTATGTATTTTTTTGAAGCAAGTCTTTTAATTGATATGACTGATATCAAAATATTTTTATAAAGAGAAGCTAGCATAGTATATATCTGTAGTTCTATATACCCATAGTATATATCTGGCTGTAGTTACTCTTTTTTTCCCCTCACCACCACTTCCTGAAAACACCAAATCCCACAAATTTAACATGGGCCATTTAATATCCTACTACAAAACAAATTCCAAGTCACTCACACAGTTGACTTCATACCAGCAAGCACAGCTCACTGAAGTGCAAACAGCCTGCAAAATCTCAGCAGAGTCTGTCATATCATGCCTTATTTATCCTTCCCAGACAGCTTGTGCTAACTGTGATGCCAAACCCAAACTTGGTTGGATCTATCAGCAGGGAGCAGAGCCTGCCTCCTTCCAGGAATACATCAGGGATTTGGAACCTCACCAGGTAAAGGACTCTGAGCCACACGGTCTCTTTGGGTCCCATTTAAACAAACCAAAGTGGCTTTTGCTGTAACCTCCTGTGACAAACATCCCTCTCATATATCCAGAATTCACAAAAAAATTACCACAAGTACAAAAATAACCTTGAGAAACTTATGGTATCTTGCTTGTGCTATTTAACAAGGCCCTAAGTTTTATTTCACATATAAAATGGCAGAGACATAATTTTTCTCCATTTCTCCGTTTCCAACATTCTCTATTTGCCACACAAAATAAAGCTAATTTTAAGGATTCTGATAAATGAAAAAAGGCCATTATTTTCTTCTCAGTTGCACTACACAGAAGTTTTAGCTCTGCCCATCATTCATCCTTCAAGGACTTGCCAGCCTTTAACTGAAATTTCCTTTTTTGCAAAAATGTATTCTCACAGCTCACAGGAGTTCCTGTTGGCAACAAATGTATTCTCAACTCACAGCTCACAGGAGTTCCTGTTCGCACAAATCCAATTCCACAATATCTCAGTTACTCAGAACTTGTTCTGATGGCCTATTTTGAACTCATGGCAGATTAATTTAAAAGAGATGGCCCTACATTTTCCTGATCCCAAACCTTATCTCATAACAAAATGAGAATTAGCCCACAATCAGAGAATACAAAAAGCCAGCAGGTATTTAAAGCAAAATTGTCAACCTGAAACCTAGACTCCCAAACACTTTCACAACAGCAAAGGCTGACAATGTGACCATAATTTCTGTTGCCAGTTCACAATTATGCAAATTGCTTGTGCTTAAAGCTTTCCTTCCTCCCTCCTCAACTACTTCCTGCAAAACCCTGCAAAAACAATGCTCTGTACAGTTCAATCCACTATCATCAAGTGCACAAAGACAAAAAAGATTATACACATTTCATACTTCAGATGACTGACATTTCCACAGCATTTCATGGAAAACAAAATTGGTACAAAGGGAAGAGATGTTTCAACTTGACAGCTTCCATTTGTAAAATAATGGCTTCAGTCATTACCTTTGGATTTTTGTTGTTAGTTTGCACCTCAACTGCAGAGGAATTGAAGTCATGGATGGGGAGGGTTTTTAGCCAGTTTGCCATAGATTTCTCCTCCCTTTCTGTGTTGATAATGGTAGGATAGATGTACTGCTCCTTGAAAACAGCAATCTTCTCCTCCTCCTCTGTCCACTCCAGTGGCTCATGCAGCCCATCATTCCCAAAACGCCTGTTGTATTTTTCAAAGTGTACTTTCTCCAAAACCAGCCCAAGTCCTGGGGCTTTGGGGACATCAACCTTCTCCTCTCCCCAGCTGCACTCCATGATGGATTCAGCAGCATAACCCTTCACAATTGCTATCACCAGCCCAATCATCTTCCTGATCTGGTGCATCATGAAACTCTGACCTTTCACTTGGATCACTGCAAATTCCATGTTTTCCCTGACAAAGGGCTCTCCACAGTACATCTCTATGATGTACCTCTTGGCACTGGGGTCCCTGGGGCCCTTCTGTGATGTGAAGTTGTGGAAGTTGTGTGTCCCTTTGTAGCAGGCCAGCAGCTGATTGACCCTTTCCAGGGTCTCTCTGTCCAACCTATAAAGCTCCTCCTGCACTTCATGGTCCTTATGGGCAAAGGCAAATGTGGGCAGCATGTAAGAGTAGGTTCTGGCATCACACTTGTTCTTGGAGTTGAATCCCCCAGTGACTCTCTTCAGGCCTGCATTTAAAAGTGACATTAGGTTTTTGAATCAGGAGGTTACAGACTGATTGTGATCTCAGTCCTACCAACAAGAATATTTTTAAAGCAAAATATAAACAAGAAGTAGATTTGTTCAAAAGAACCCCAATTTCAAGCTAATAGAAGCATGTTAAAACTAAACCCCTTACAAGTAAAATTATAGAGACCTTCTGCAGGAGAAAGCTTTTCTTGAAAACATTTTCTCTGCCCAAGCTTTTCTTGAAAACATTCTCTCTGCCCACTTCAGTGTCCTTACCCAGAATTCTGATGTGAGAAGGAAGATGATTATTGATCTTTTCTAAGATGTCATCTATTAGCCTGACCTTCAGTGACACAATCTGTCCAGCTGCAGACACACCCTGTAAAAACCAAAAAACACAAAACCCCACACAATTATGTACTTTGGAAGCTCTAACACTTGCAGAATTGAAATAACTGAATAGCAAGTTCATTTGCTTGTACTTTCACTTAATAGAGGACAAAAGGAGAAGTTTCAAGGAAGATTCACTTGCTGCTGGATCTCCTTGTGGACAATGCTGCTCATCCCAGCAGCAGAGGTGTGTAAACCCCAAGGAGAGCACAGCCCTGCCCAACCTACCTTATCTGTCCGAGCACAGCGCTGGAAAGACATCTTCTTCATGTCCTCCCCGTGGTTCTCTGGGATGCATCCTGACTGAACAAGGGCACAGACTAGGTCATCCTCTATTGTCTTGAACTGTGAAGATCCCACGTTTCTCTAAGAGGCCAGTAAAAATAAGAAATAGAACAATAACAGGATAAATGAAGATGGGAATTTTGTTAATCAAACACTGTTGAGAAATTCTTTAAAAGTCTTCCCTTTGCAGCCTTAAGAGCCATTCTCTAGCAAACCTAACTGTATTTTACCAGAATGTTAATAAAAGGTCATTCTGATTTAGTTGTTACTGTTACAAATAAGGACTCATTCCTAATTTCACTGTTCAGCATTTCTGGAGGTTCTTGGTGATTCCTTCAACTGCATGAAACAGCACCAATACTGTCCCAGGGCCTGCAAGCCAACAGCTGCTGCTCCAAACCCAGCTTCTGCAAACTTTTCTTCCAGAAATTAGACTGGGTTCTTTTGCTCAGTTCACCTGATGTGCCTGTAAGCATGATGTTTACTGCTAGTGAAAAAACCTCCTTTGTTGTAAAATCATGAAAGGCCCCCTTCCCTGTCTGTGTGCAAGATTGTCAGGTATCCCCTGGAGCTTCTGAAGCATTCTTTAAGTGTATGGAGCTTGCAGTACGTGGAGAGGAGTAGCAGATAGAGCAGGATCACCCCCTCACTGCCAGCTCTGTCCCTCGGACCACCCTGTACAGGCACGTCTGGTGCTATGACAAAGCACTGTCCCTACAATCATCAGAGATGCATCACTGACCTTTTAAAATTAACCTATTACCAAACCATCTGAAGCCATTCACACACTGTTCCTGCCCTGGTTTTTCACACTGCAAATGCTCAACTGTTTCCCTACTCAGGCACTCTGACTAAACCTAACAGAGACGCCAAAAAAAATAAGCTGGAGATGCTGCTTTGCCAAACCACATACTTGCATGCCATGGTACCCTTTCCCTGAATATGCCATCAACAGCACAATCTTCCTTTTGGGTAACTTCTTATTCTGATCCTCTGCATCTTCCTCATCCGCGTTACTCTTCAACTTTTTCCTCGGATGCCCATTTTCTTCCACCCTTTGAACCACCTCGCTGCTGCTGTTGAGTCTCTTTGTCTGGCTGGCAACAGCTGCTATCAAATCCTCAGCCATTGTAAGAACCTGCAGGGGAAACAACCGCAGATGGGACGAGCAGGAACGGCACGAAATTCGGGCAGAAAGCGACAGCACACGAACAAGTCTGAGGCAGGAAGGGCGAGCACCCCTGCTCCCCCCTGGGCCGTGGAACCGCTCCCCGGAGGAGGCAGGCAGGGCCTGCGCTGCCCGGACACCCGGCGGGCCGGCTGGGAAGGCTGGCAAGGCGAGGGGCGATGGCCCCGCCCGGCCTGACCCGTCCCCACAGCGGGCAGGGCAGGGCCCAGCAGTACCCACGCTGCGCTGCCGTCGCCACGGCCCGGCGCACGCCGCGCTCCCCGGGGCGGAGAAGCCGCAATTCACAACCCGGAGTCCCCACCGCAGCATCGCTCCCGGAGCCGCCGGGCGGAAGGGGCCGCGCCCGCCGTCCTCAGCCCCGCGCCCGCCGCCGCCACTACTTACGCGGGCGCTGCGCAGCGACGGCGCCGCGCGGGGCGCGCACGTGCGCGGTACGGCGGCCGCGCGGGGACACGGCGGGGCGGGCTGAGGGGAAGCGCCGTGAGGGCAGCGGGGCGGGCTGAGGGAAGCGCCGTGAGGGCAGTGGGATGGGCTGAGGGAGGCGCTGTCCGTACAGCAAACCGAGCCCTTCCCGGAGCTGCCTCTCAGTGGGAAAAGGGATGGCGTGTAAAGCCAGCTGTGCTCCGGGGTTCCCAGCCTGAGAGCCCGCCGTGCTCCAGTGCTGGCGGTGACCAGGGTGGGGGTATTGCCCTGCTCAGCCCCACCTCCCGCACACGGGTTCCAGCACACCCCAAACTTGTCTTATTGTTAAATAAACAAAAAGCAGGGGTAAAGGCAAGCTGACATTCCGGCGGTACGTGGTGGCTGTGTAAGCAAAGCAGCCCTTTTTTCCTCATCCATGGGGAAACGGGCGCTGACAGCACTGCAGTCCCCTGTGGGGCGAGAACAAGGGGAGGGAATAGCTCACAAAAGCACACTGGCGTTTTTCACACAGGTCTGCGGTAACAGCTCACGGTTCCCTTCCAGAGCGATGTCACATTGGTGACATCTCCCTTTCCACACACCTTCTCTCTGTGTCAGTGTCAAACATGGGCACCTCTGGCTCCACTTCCCCTCAGGTTTTCCTCCAGACAACTTGCTCAGGCAATTCTTGTGCTCATGTTTTGTGCAGCAAGTTTTATCTGCAGTGATGCACTTCATGGGGAAGCTGAGCTCAACAGGAGCCCTTACCAGGCCACAGCATGTCCCTCCCAAAAAGCCAAATGCACCTGGAATAGTTTTTTGCTCCAGTGCTCTGTAGCATGGTGCTACCCAGGGGTTCCCTGGCATGTTGTGAGATTATTGTATTTCCATTTATCCATTCAGATGGAACATGGAAAGGTTGACACTTCCAAGCGGGCCAGATTATCACGGGCCTGTTATTTCAGCTAATAAGGGGAAGAAATGCAGCACGTCCTTTAGCGACCTCACACTTCTGAGTTATTTCAGGAGCAGGATGGAGCAAAGGGAAGATTTATCACAGGGTCCCAGCTGCACTTTGCTTAGAGAAGTGATAAAAGATGGCCTGTCACAGTGCAGTGCTGCTGCCAAGGGAAACAGGAATACAAATTTCTCTATCACTGCAATCAGGGTGTCTGAATCTCTTTTTGCCTCATTTCCTTAGGAAGTGGATCTTATGCAATTGTCTGTCCACCACATCCCTTCCTCCTCCTTCCCTGCCCTGATTTCCAAGTTTGGCTCATTTCAGTAAATGAGAGAGAGGGAAGAAGGCACCAGTCAATGTGGAAAACAGTGATGGGATAGGAGAAAGACTTGCATGGGTATCCCATGAAGGAAAAAGCTTTGGTATCCCAGCTCTGTACCCCTAAGAGCAGCCAAGAAGCTTCAAAACAGGCAGCACAAGCTGTGCTCTTAACCTGCCACAGCATAAACTACCTCTTCCTTTTTTAAACTTATGTACTTTATCTTGAAACACCCATGCATAATTTATCTGTTTTATCTTGCTACCAAAAGCAAGGGCAAATCGAAGTGACTTGCCAGAGCTGGGAGAGTCAGAGCCTCGGAAGTCCCGGGTTCGCCCGGCACTGGAATCAGCATTGTCAGAGCTCTCCAGGTGCCAGCCACCTGGGGGCCTCACAGACACCTGGCCTTTGTCCAGCGGGCAGCAGAATTAAAGTACAAGCAGAATGGCTGCAGAACGGGGTCTGGCATGCTTTTTGAGGCACTTGATTTAATTCTCCCAACCTCGTCAGCGCCGCTCCTCGCCCCACATTGCGCGGGGAGCCGCCTGCAGATGGGGCTCTGGCAACGCTCACCGCCACCTCCCCGTGTCCCGTGTGCTGGGGACAGCCATAGCCCTAGCCACACATGGTCCCCTGCCAGGCAGGCACCTCTGCCACTCCTCCCAGCCCGGGACACTGCGGGTTGTCCCCTCCGGCTGGCAGAGCAGAGCCCATGGCCCCTCTGCAGCTGGCTGTCCCCTCTCTGAGCAGCCTGTTCCTGCTGTGATGTGGCAATGGCACCCAAGCAACTTTCTCATCTTCCTCCCTAATACCTGCTTTGAAAAGGAGGTATTTGTTTCAGGAGGATTTGCTTTCAATTCACAGAGAAATAAAATTTCTTTTAAATCAATAAAAAAGGCTCCAAGGAAACCTTGTGTTATGGAAGACGCTTCCTTCCAATTGTTTTCTGTTAAAGAAAAGGAAAGAAACTGCTAAACTGATGTTGAGTTTAAGGGCTTTGCTGCACAGCACTAGAGTTCAGGAGATACCAAATGTTGTAATTAAAAGCCATTTACATGCATGTTGGGAACTGGTGACATGCTGAACTCTAAGAGCACCTTATTCTGCTCCTCCCCAGCAGTTTTATATTGGGCATTAGCTGGAAACATGAAGAAAAATTGTGCACATTTGGGAACTCGGTTACTCTCTGTCCATGGTAAGAGGAAACCTGTGTTTGACATATGCTTCAGCCCCTTCTTAAAAATACACTATTTAACATGTTTTGTAAAAGCATTGAAATCCCTTGCCAGGTTTCATCTCCCAGGAGAGGGGGTGGTTCTGACTCTATTGTCCCTAAAAAGGCTGTTTTTAGAAAGAAATGTCCCAGAGAAGTTTACATCCCTGCACTACGTGCCATTCCTCACCCAGGGAATGGCACCCATGCTTAGTGCTACATTTATGGAAATAAATCTAAATAAATCCAACTGCTAGCATTTCTCTGGAGAGCATGAGGTCCTGCCCTGCAGAGCTATGCCAGGGTATTGTCTGCCTGCACAGAACCCTTCTCCTCTTGGAGTGTGAGGTGGCCAGGCACAGGAGGCCACTGCAGAGAAGCCAACATGAAGTTAAACACCTCAAATGTGCTCAAATGTGCTGTGAAGGAGTTAACTCCTGGTGAAATAAAGCTTTAAAAGAGCTGGAAGCGGAATAATTGATCTTTGTATGGCCTTGGTTCAACACCCACCCACCCGTTTCTGCTTCCTTGATGTCACTGCCACCTCTGATCTTTCAGGGTTGAATGAGTGTGTTTTTGCTGACGTATTTATCAACAACTAAATATAAAATACAGGAACAAAGCCAAATGCCCTGGAAGAATTGCTTGGGTTTGTTTTGTCCTAGAATCAACAGCAGCATGACATCACAGTCAACATCCAGAAAGTTGTGCAATTTCCACTGGTGCTTTTGAACTGTCCAGGTCCCATGGTTCAGTGCTTTTAGAAGAGAGCGTGTATTTCTGTTGTTGAAGTTTTCCCAGCTAGCACTTTCCCCCTCTGCTCTGCTGCCTGTGAAAGAGTCCAATGGATTCTGCAGAGAGTTCTCTATCTACACAGGCATGTGACATACAGTGGTCCATCTTTCATTTGGCTAGTGTTTTCACCTTTAAAATTCTTAATGGGCAGCTTCAAAAGAACCCCCCCCCCCTTACCCTCAGCATCAGAAACTTTTACATGTATTATGTACCACTATTCCATGCTGCAGGGAACAAACATACACAAGGGTATTTTACAAAAGGGAAAAATGTTTAAAAACCCCAACCCCCAAATCCTCAAAAAAACGAAGACCCAAGTGTGCTGAGCAGAAAAAAACCCAGCAGTATTTGTAATTACTCAACTCTGACCAGCTTTTCAAGGGCTGCCGTGGGGTCTTGCCCAGGTTGTGCCAGCACGTTTTCAGCACACGAAAGTGCAGTTTCTCAGAGTTGTCCCCAGCACTGATGGTGCTGGAGCCCTGCAGGGAGAAAGGATTGACTGTCCCTGCACATGAGCCAGCATCAACAAGAGCCCAGCATTTCTAGGCAGGGCCGTTCTCACAGAGCAATTCCCCGGGGTGGGAAAGGCAGGGGTGAGAAACAGAGGTTATAAACAGGACAGAGCAAGGAAAAAACCCAATTCCAGCTCATGGTAAATAATGATTTTGAAATAAGATTTTTTCTTACAAAACCACGACACTGTGCAGTAACTGTGGGCTTGCATCACACAGAGCCTGGTGGGCAGGACTTTCCCCAGTGACGCTCATGGGCAACAAACGCACATGGAGTTCAGCAAGTGGAGTTTTGGGAAATGTTTGGTGGAATTATGGTATTTGGCTTTTGAAAGTTTACAGCTGTGTGGACGAAGTTTCTGTGGCAAGAATGGAAGGACTGGACTAATTAATTCAGCACCTCTCCCACTTTTCCTTCTAGAGTATTCCAATCCAGACAGAACCTGTCCTGCACTGAAGTTAGGACCAACACTCAGCATCCTCACTGTCCCTTTTGCCATGTTCAGTGACTTCTTGCAAAGCTATGTGGGCAAGAGAATTCTAAGCCATGTGCCTGCTCTGTTCAAAAACCAAAACTGCAGTGCATACAAACACAATAGGAAAATATTTAATCTTAATTAAAAATACCCAAATTTTATCATGATATCACACTTCAAGTCCCTTTTTTGTTCAGCAATAGCTTGCTGATTCTGACAGTACAATCCTACAAATACTGAAATATGGATAGAATTTAAGCATCCAACTGGCTGGGAAGGGTTGGGGCTCTGCTATCAACTTGTGACAGTTCCTAACCACTGCAGGAGGAGAGGACAGGTAATATGGACAGAGAGAAACCAGGAACTGCAGCTCCCACCCAGCAACTGGCTTCAACTTTCCCAAATTCACAGGCTTCATGTGAATTCAGGCAAGGTGGCTTTTCTGCCCCAAGTTTCACCTGCTGTGATAAGGGGGCAGAAAACAGCCATTTTTTACCTAAAAATTGAGGCAGGTGGAACCACACACATTATAAAGGCCTCGCTCAGATGCCACATGAACAGGGATCATAAAGGACTGACAACAGGCCACTAACAATTTCAAATCAATTTTACTGTCTTAAATCGGTGTTGTACAATTTAAAGCCAAAAAAAAAGGTCACACAAAACACAAATAAAAAATGTTGACAAAGTATCAAGCATTACCTTATAAAGAACATCATCATATGCTCTCACAAACCTGAAGGTACGTGTAATCAGACTGAGGTTTCTTGAAATCTATTAAAGACACCTGACACAAACGCTGCAACAGCAACAAAGCCATGACAATAGCAGGTAGACTACACTAGCAACTTCAGCAATGGTTGGGGGTTGGTTTTTGGGGTGCTTTCTTTCTTTTTTTTTCTTCTTTTTTTGCATACCTTATTGTCTACAAAGCAATAAATATTTTTCACCAAAAAAGTTGGTTTCACGCTACATGCAGTTAGATAAAAAAGAAAGTCACCAAAGTGATGGCAAAATAAATCACCTTTCTTTTTTTTTTTCCTCCCCTACATTTGGGGTTATTTTGTGTGGATTTTTTGTTGTTTTTTTTTTTTTTTTAATTCAAGCACAGTGGCTAAGTTTCAAGTATTGAGAGAAAAAAACATATATATACACGTTTGTGTTTGTGTGTGTATCTCTACCCATGCACACACATACACACACACACAGAGCCTTGCGTGTATATACACAAACACATACATATATATCAGTTGTAGGTCTGTAAACCACAATTTTTAGGTTTTTTTTGGAGCAATATATACTTGTATACATTGAATGTGGACGATTTTGATACATTCAAGTAATGAAGTACAGCTGGAAGGTTAGTGCTGAGCTTGCCACACACACGGCTCACTGGGGCAGCAGATGTGGGTCCGGGCTGGGCCTCTCCTGGGGGCTGTGCCCGAGGTCTGGGGTGCAGGGCTTGGTATTGCAGAGTCAGTCCTGGCTTGGTGCTTCCGTGCTGCAGCATAGCCCTTTGCACAGCTGGCCAAAGCCTTTCAGCAGCAGTCTGGGTCTCCTCGGCATTGCTGTCCACAACAGGCTGGGGAGGTTGGTTGTTTTTGTCTTTTTTTTTCTCCCTTTTTTCCCAGGCACAAGCAGAAATGGCCACAGAAGCAGCAAACTGTGAGCCAAATACTGAAGCATTTATGAAAGCTACACTTAAGCTTCCCTGGTTGGGGCAATTGGAAACATTTTTATTTTTCTTTATTGGCACTTCTGCTCTGTGAACAGAAACACCCATGTTGCCAAATGCAGTGCCAGCTCCAAAGCCCATGAAGTTACTCCTGAAACCCTTGTAAAGTATCACACTGAACGTGCCAATCTTGAGAGGAAAAAAAAGCAATGAGGACTTAACCACCATGTGCAAAGAATTTTTAGATCCCCAAAAACTAAGCCTGAGGTTTCGAGTTGCTTTCAAAGATGCTTTTCTGCCCAGCTCTACCACAACACTGCCACGACTCTGGAACGTCACACTCATCTCTCACAGACAGATGGAAGGCAAGCAGCTCCCCTCTCACACACATGCTCACAGCACCCCAAGCCTCACCCAGAACTCCAGCCACTCGCACCCGCAGTCGCATTTGGCTACAGAGTCTCCTTGAAAGAAATGCTGAACATAAAACTGAACGGGATTTCTTTATAAAAAAAAAAAACAACAAACCAAAACCCAACAAACAAAAACAAAGCAGCAAGTAACACTTCTTTAAAAATGCATTTCCAAGTGTGTGGGATCCTAACGCCTGTTCTTCAGCTCTTAAAAAGCATGGAGCTTTGTAATGACTGTCCTTAAAAGAACATTTAAATAAAAAACAAATCTTGGTACTGCCAGACTGCAAGTCAGCTTTGCCTGGTGTGGAGGAGGAACAGCACAGACTTTGCAGTGCTCTTTGCCTCACACTCACGAGATACAGTACAGTTAAATACGTACAGTTACACACAAACCATATCAATATCAATATATATTCACTCTCAGGAATACATATTAATATACGCACACACGTAGTGCAATAAAACAACCAGGAAGCAAGGAAAGGAATAAAAAGAATAGCATTCCTAACAGTCGTGATGTTCCTGGGTTGTTGTGTGATGCAAAGTCAACTTCTCAAAGTTCCCATAGTGTGTAAAGTGCTCCTTTGATTCACAAAGCTAGTGTTTTCAGTTTGGGGTTATTGAGCCAACAGCTGAAAGCAGGACAGTGCTAGTGCTTCCTCAGGTAGGAACGTGCTGACAGGAGAGCTCAACAGCCACAAGTCTTTCACATTGATCCCACTAAGCTGAGGGACCAAGGGAGGAACGGATTAATTTTGGCTTCTTACAAACACAGGAGTGTGACACTTTCTGTTGCCCTCCTGTTTCCTGCACAGCCCCTTTCCCTGTGTTGTTTGCCCATACAGGCAGGGAGACAGGGACCCCACACAGCAGCCATGAGATTTCCAAGCTTCCCAGCAGCCACACATCCTCTGCCTCACTCAGCGAGTCTGTTGAGGTGGGAGCTACTTCACAACGCCAACTCCCTCCTCTCCAAGCACTCCAAAGCATAAGCACAAGGAGAAAGGACAAAGGAGAGAGTGGAGGGGAGCCTTCAGTTGCCAGGGAGCTTGAAGATGCCTGGCTCTCAGCTGGGAAGGGGAAAGTACACAGACTGGCCTTTATGTCTGAATGACACACTCGGACATCAACTGAAGCCAGCAGTTTCAGCACATCCATTGCCTGCAATGGACACAGCACTGGAATACCCTGTTCTTAAGCAAGAGGGATAGGCAGCAGTCTTATCCTTCAAAGTGCTGGGAAGAAGCAGACTTCTATCCTTCATCCCCTCTGACAACGAGGGAGACCTTTCCACATCATTTATGTCTTCACCCAGGCCTTTGGGCAGGGAAATATTTGTGCTTGCTGCAGTCACACATCCCCAACAAAGCAATCTGAGTCTGCAGAACAACTTCCCAAAACGTCCAAAACCAGAACAGTGAGCAGTCCATCCTCCAGGTGTCCTACTGCCAGAGTGGTTTCCCATCACAGCACAGGCTGTTGGGGACAAAGCAATCAGCTGGGGTGAGGTGTGTGAAGGACAACACCACTGGAGTCAGGCACAGAACCCCGATAGCAGAGCTGACAGCCTGCGCTCGATGCACAGCTTACCTGGGGAAAGAAACAGCACAAGAAATGAGCCTCTCATTTTCCTGCCAATGTAAAGAGCACCACTGGGGACTGAACAAAAAAAGGGAAAACAGACAGCAGAATTTCAACAAATCTAAGCAGAACTTTGAGAATCATCACCAGGTACCAATGAGGCCAGTGAAGACCTGACCAGAAACACCCTGCTGGGAAGGGACAGGTCAGAGGGTTCAACAGTCAGAGATCTGACAGTGAAAGCTGGGAGGCAGCAGTGCTGACAGAGGTATCAAGATTTTACAAAGGATGATCATTCTCTAGGAAGAATTTATTCAATCCCAGTTATTGGAGCAGGTTTTTCCAGCAGGCAGAATGGCTCAGCGTCTCCAGTGCCAATTGTCATGGCTTAGACTGAGAGAGTCCATCCAGTATTGACAGCACCAGGTTCTCATAACCTGAGCCAAGCATCTTTCAGAAGCTAAATATTTGGTGGAATTCATGCCTCTCACAGGAACACATGCTGTATTTCTAGGTTCATCGTTTTTACTTTTCAGAAATATGTAATCATAGACCTGAGATCTAAAATGAAACACACACCCACTTCTGCCTATCAGAGAACAGCTCAATCAGGAAGCTGGAACTTGCAGTGCCAAGATATCAGCTGGGAAAAGAAATCTATTACATGCATTAACTGTATCTCTGGATCAAAAGATGGGA
The DNA here is from genome assembly GCA_024865655.1 of Emberiza elegans. Lineage (NCBI taxonomy): Eukaryota > Metazoa > Chordata > Aves > Passeriformes > Fringillidae > Emberiza > Emberiza elegans. The sequence goes on from JALJVW010000184.1 coordinate 52,376,083, forward strand.
TCTAGGTTTGGTAAGAAAAAGTACAACAGAAACTACTCAGTATTCCCTATCCTCTTAGCCCTCCAGTACCACACACCACCTGCCCATTTCCCTTTGTCCTCCTCCAGTGAGCCTCCTGTAAGCTGTAAAAGTTGGTGATAATTAACTGACTGACTGCCTGGGAGCCAGAGATCTCTCATCACCTATCCAAGGGCTCTGCCTCCATGGACAACTAGAGCTGTCCAGTGCTCTGGATGCTGGCCTGAGGCAGGCAGTGGGTGAACAGCAGAGGGGACAGGCACATGGTCTGCCAGCTGTGGCCACAGGGACACTGCTGGGACTGCTGCAGCTGGGCTGGGATGGCTGTGGTGGAGCAGAGCCCAGGCCAAGCCAAGCTCCTACAGATGCTGGTTGCTGGTTGTTCCCCATCCCCTCTTCCCACCACCTGCAGTGAGAGGTGACAGAGGTGATTAAACCCCAGCCCTAAGGGCAGGGAAAGTGTGCTCAGAGCAGTGAGTCAGTCCTTTCCCCTCCAGCTGGAGTAACAGCTCTCAGGGGACAGGGAGAGCACTGGAGAGGGGACAGCTCAAAGCAGCAGATGCCCTGGGAGGGGAGGGCCAAGGACAGCAGGCAGGTCAGAGCTCAGCTTTCACTGCTACAGCAAGTACCTGCTGATGAGAAGAGTTTGTGTCTCAGGCTGGGGAACCAGGCAGGTGAGCAGTCCTGGTCCAGAGATGTGCTGGAAGGAGCCCCTGCTGTGCTGAGCAGCCCTCTCTGCCCTGCAGCCACTGAAGGTTCACGTTCCCAAGTGCTCTGTGCAGAGGGATGGTTCTGTCTGGAAACCAACCCCAGGCCCCTGCTGCTGCCAAACCACTTCCTTCAGCGAGTTCTTCTCACACATCCAAAGTTCCAACAAAGTGCTGGCTACTGCTCTGCATAGGAAGCTCTCAAAATGTGGCTCAGAATAGGCACCTGCATTTCTAACAGTTTTTCTGTTAGGAAAGCAGGAGGCCAGGCTGTGAGGAGCTGTAACAAGCCAAGAGATCTCTGCTATGTCCACCAAGATGTAGCCAAAGATAAAAAATGGTGCTGGGCACTGGAATTTCTGATCCATGCACCTACAAAGTCCATATGTTCTAGTTGGGGAAATAACAAAAAGTCAACTAATACTCACATTTACTGATGTTTTCTATGTCTCCCTGTTCAGTGATGATGTTCAGGAGCCCCTCCATTAGCAGCAGAGCTTTGTGGTACCTCTGTGCACAGTCCTCTCTGTGGTGGAACATCTCATCCAGGGCTGCAGACTGTACCTGAGGGCAACATGTACAGTCAAGGGCTTATTCCCAGAGCAGACACAGCTTTCCCAGCACAATCCCTCAGCTGCATGGTCATCCCCCTTTCCCAGCCTGCAGAGGGGAGCATCATGAGAGGAACCAGCTGCTAAGGCCACCAGCAGGAACCACAAATGCCCAACACTGCTCTGTGCTCACCCCAGTCCCAGGCACTGTGGGTTTTTACCATTTGCACAGCATAGCTGAAGATGAGCTTCTCTGCAGTGATGCTGTTGATCCGATCCATGAGCTTCTGTTTGTCCAAGAAGAACCTCTGCAGTCTCATGTTGAGGCAGTGGCAGGAGGATACACTGGATTTGTAAAGCTCATTTAGCTTCTTCACAACTACAGTAAAAGAAAGAAATACTTTAGAAAGAAATGGTTTTTACTCACAATTCTCCCTGTGCCTCCCAATTCCCATGTGCAGGACCCCAAAGGATTAACCTGGAGACAACAGGGTTCTGTTACAGCCAAGAGACTGGCAGGAAAGCCCTGCACCAAAAGGGCTTTTTCCCTTCCTCGGTCACCTTCACCAGTTATAAGCTTGCACATAGCAACTCCTACACAAGTGTGGTTCACATGAGGCTGGGTGTATTTTTGTTTCCCCCAGCAGTCACAAGCCCGAGCAGTTTGCTCTGCACAGGATGTGTCACACACCAGCAGCAGTGAGAGCTTCTGCTGCTCGATGGGTGCTGTGAAGGGCTGCACAGCTCACACGTGGGAGCTCCTGGAGTGTGGATCAGCAGCACTGACTAAGCAAGGGAATCTCTCCTGTCCCACTAAGGAAGGACACTGGTGCCTGTGAAAGGCCACCTCCTCTCCTGAAGCACGGCAGCTCGTGCAGGCAGGTTACAGAACAGGGAATCAGGAATCAGATATGACTCTGAGTGATTAACTAATCCACAACTGCAAGGGATGCCACAGGCTGAGTCTCCCTAGCTACATGGCATGATCTACACAGAGTACTGAACACAAACTCCCACCAACATCTGATGAGTACTAACTCCTACACATTTGAAAATCCCCATGCTGCATGAAACAAAGACAAGCCAGCCTTGCCCAATTCCTACACACTGAAGGAGAAACAACACTACAAATCTAGAAGCTGCAATCTGCTCTGAAAAGAAGTGATTTATTTGGGTTATGACAACTTTCCTGTTAGCCTGAACTTGTGGAAGATGTGTAGCTAAATCTGGTGTATTTTGCTCCACACTGCCTGCTACAACATATGTGTGCAATTCATATTTAACTTCCATTTTTTTACAGCCCATCCCAAGGCAGCACTTTGCAAAGACAAAGTTCTTGGGGTAGGTGGCTGGTGGGTCAAGTATTTCAAGTACTTCCAAAAGCTCCCTCAGTAATATTACAATGGGAGTTAGAAAATTATTTTTTTCTAATCCTTGACTCACAGCTAGCTCTCAGCACAGCCAATCAGATGCTAATGTAAAGCTGTAACACCAGCAAAGAAGGGACTCTGGCATTACCAGTACTCCACTTCCTGTGATTTTGTTTCACTTGAAAAATCATCACTGCCAGGACAAGTCCCTATTTGCTGAGTAAGCACTTCCTAGAACATGCACTATGTAATTAAGCTGGGCTTACATCAAGTACACATTAGCACCTAAGACAGAGATATACAAGGAATAGATAAGATACACCTCCCCTTACAATTAGTGCTGAAGAGTCTCTCAGGAGCATGACAACAGCCCTGAGCCATAAGGTCAGTGTGAAAAGAGGAACATGCTCAGTGTGAATAAAGATCCAGCTGCACAAGGGTACAATCACAAATGAGCCCCCACCACCCTGGTGGGGTTCACACTCACTCCACCCCCTCCACACCCTCTGTGACACTTTTAATAGTTCCATTCCAGGTGAGCCCTTTGCCCCATGAGTGCAGCAGCCCCTTACCTTGCTTGACGGTGGAGGAGAGGCACAGCTTGCCAGCTTTGATCTGCTCTATGGCCATCTGCAGCCCCGAGGACAGAAGCTCTGCCACTTTCAGGTACAGCACGAGCTGTTCTGCATAGCTGTAAAGAAAGCAGACAGAGCAGTGTGACAGCAGCTCTGTGTCCCCAAGGACTGAGGGTACATGAGGATGTGTGGGGTGGGAGGCAGCACCGAGCCCTGCGAGAGGAGCAGCTCTGCCAGTCTTTACCTCCACTCCCGGCTCAGGAGGCTGATCTGGTCGGCCACCACGCTCTCCTGGAGCTGGTACTCAGATGTCACCGAGCTGCCCATGTCACTGGAGCTGCCCTTGAGAGCAGCGATCTCCATCACGTAGTGCACGAAGGCCAGTGTGAAGCGCAGGCTGCGCAGGATGTCCGTGTGCTCCTGCTGTTGGAGGGATGCCAGGGGGGTGGGGGTTACAGGCAAAGCTGCTCACCTGAGCTGTGCCAGCAACCCACTCCAGCTACAGAAACAACACCCCACCCCCAGACCTCCTTGCACCTCTGCTTTGGGCCAAGCTCAGCCTGGAGCCTGCACCGGTTCCTCTTGCACAGTAACAGCAGCAAACAACAGTCCCAGGCTAGAAACTTCTACACAGCTCCCTGGAGAAGCTGGTGAGGGTTACTCTAAAATTACAAGCTCCCTTCCCAAGGAGCATCCCAGCTCTGCAGGATTCTTTCAGAAGTCAGCCAGGAAGGGGGAGAGACCATCTGCACCATAAGCCCAGCTCTTGTTCCCACTACAGCAATGCCAATGTGGATTTCATAAGAGTGAAAACCTCCTACACCACAAAAAACTGCCAATGAAGTGCCTCCCACCCTACATCCCAGCCTTCATCCCCTCCCAGCTCAGTACAGTGAGCCTTGGGTGAGGTTCTTTGAGGAGACAGCAAGGACAACCTTCTATCTGCAACTCCTGCCCAGCTGGTGAGGGAAGTGCTCACACCAAGTGCTGTGGTCATTTCAGAGCAGTTTTTCCTCTGCTGTTACAGATCAAAGGGGATTATCCCATTTCTGGGAAGCTGCATTGCTTAAGTCACTGCAACCAGTTCTGGGAAGTTAGTATTTGTGGAAAAACTGAATGCCTGTGGGTCTGCAAAGTGAATTGCTGCCTGGGTCAGATGCCAACTTCATTGTTTACTCTCTGTTGAGAAGTGGGTAACCTGGTCTTCAAAGAGTCACTGGCTCAGTTCTCTCAAAGGGGGTAAGGATGTTTTCTACATGAATTTACCAGGAAATCCCCATGTTCAAGATCTGAGAGCTGCTTTCTTTCCTTCACTGGCTCAGGCACTGGGCTGCTCAGGCAGCTTTGACTATCTGGAACATGAATCTCTCCCTCCCACCACCTTGCTACCTGGACAGTCCAGTATGGTGAGGAAGTGTTATCTCCATCTTCCTCAATTTTCTTTAAAAGCAGAGGAGGAACTTGGAGATTAAGTAATTACCAAGTCATACAAGAAGTTTGTGGCAGAGCAGGAAACTGCTGAGATCTTGCAGGTCTCAGACTCTTATCTCTAAACCACAGGCAGTCCTTCCTCTGCCTACAGTCAGCTTCTGTTAACTGTGCTGGCATTTATGGCCTCATTTGCCATCACAAGTCTTCTGTAGCCATCTCTGTATGGTGTTTTTAGAGCACTGTAGAAGAAACTAAACCCCAGCCTCCAGTATGCCTTGTCTGCATCTAAAGAAACTTTCACACAAGACAGAAGAACCACTCGTCCAAATGCAACAGTGCTGCTCAAGGTAAACAAGGCCACCCAAACAGTGAGACTTCAGTGCCCTGAAAGATGAGCAGAAAGCAGAAAACCTGCCAGGTCTGCATTCTGGCCAACTCCACAGAGCACAAAAGGGTCTTGAAATCTGCTGTAAAGGTTTTGTGACATGCAAACAGATTACTGTGCTCAGCAGAAACAACAACTGAAGCCAAATGAGTCATTACATCCAGAGAAGCTGAGTGCTATTCCAAGATCAACTGATACTTCCTTAGGACACTTCTCTTCAGACCAGCATCTGAAGTGGTGGCAGCTGGCAGGGCCCCAAACTTCTGTCACCTCGCCCAGGTAGGATGCTCAGTTAAACTGACTGCTATTGTGATCACATCATGGCTGGAAGGCTTTGCCCTGTGGCTTCACAGGTAACAAAGCCAACAAATGCAATCCAATGCAGAACTGACAGAAAAAATGAGCTCAACAAAATCTGAAGTAGAGGAGCAAACCCACATCCTTAAAACAATGTGTGCATATATCTCTTGGTATCTTGGGGTTTTCAGCAACACCAGCAAGTGTCAGACACAAAGAGCCTTCTCCAGTCCCAGACAGCCCAAGGAGGCATCACAAGCAGAGCCAAAAGCGTGACTGAATCTGCCTCCCACCTCCACTGCAAATGGGCAGCCTGACCTACATTTCAAATATATCTCAGCTATAACAGCATTTGCTCTGCTTCAGCCTGCAGAGAAGGGGAGCCTGGCAGCCTTTCAGCTCCACAATCTGGTTCAGCTCTTCTGGTGCAGAACACGGTGTCCCCCCCGCCTCCAGCAGGAACAGAAGTGTCAGGTTTACTTTGTTTGCAGATCCTTTCAGTAGAGACCAGATCACTGCTGACTCCCCAGGTGCAGCAGGCAGGCACCCGACACACTGAGCTACTCATGTTCTCAGTCAGCCAGTACTAATGCTGAGCCTTTGAAAAAAGGAGAGCCCCAGAGCAGGCAGAGGCCTGGCTTCAGAGGCCCTTAATACAAAACTGGATAACTGATCTTCCAAGCTGCAATTTCAGCTTTGGAGAACGGGGAATTTTAACCCCACTCACGGGCTGTTACATGGAATAAAGGGCTTGGTGCTAAATATACCCTGAGCTTTCTGAACACTTCACTGGCCTTGCTCACTTGGAACTTGCTGTATTGTTTGCACCACCTTTGGAAGCAAAGCATGGATTTGCTTTACTTTTATTCCCCTGTCCTTTGCCCCTGGGATATACCATACCCACCTCCATGAGGGTCTCTTCAGGCAGCTCTGGTGCCTCAAATGTAACAGCACCTTCCAGGTTGGCAGTGATGGGATCAGCAAAAGTGTACCGGAGACTCGAGGGGCCCTCCAGGGCCTCCCCAGCAGCTCCCACTGCCAAGTGCCTCCCACTGAAGGAGCCTCCAGAACTGAGAGAGCTGGAAGACCCCACTGTGAAGAAAAACAGACAAAGGAATTAACTGGAGGTATTAACAGCAGGTCAGGTAGACATTCCTCATGCACAAGAGAGAATTCTGTAGAATTCAAGATCCTGGATCTGACAGGAGCCAGCAAGAGGTACTTGGGAGGAAGATGCAAGGACTCTGGATGCAGAACAGCCACTCCCCACCAGAAACTCCTCAGTGACTCAGACCAGCTGACAATCTCTGGTAGATTTAAGAATGATGATCATTTACAGAGATAATTCAGAAGAAATTCTTTACCCTTTTTTTGGCTAAAGCCTTTTTGAATCCTGTCACAATATCTTGGGCTGATCTTTATCATACGCTGTCATAGCCAACTTCCCCACCATGGAGCAGCACAGTTTGGCTCCCTGCCTTTTTGCTATTACTGTCACTGAATGAGCACTCTGATAAGTGATGGCTCTAGAAGATCCTGTATGCAAGCCAGGACAGTTTTCCATTAACTGCCCTGCACTTTTGCTTTCCCCTCTTTATAAATAAGAGGCTGGGCAGAGAATGAGTGACCAGCTGAGTCAAGACTCTAACCCCAGGGCTCTGGAGACCCTGTAAGTGTGGTGTCCATCAGACAACTCCCTCACCCATCAGCTTTTCACCTTCTGGACCACAGAATCCACCCTAGGAGCACAAAGGAGATTTTGTCTCACAATACATTCACCACTTCCAGAGGCTTTCCCACTCCTGGCACACTGCCACAGAGGGAAACATTCTGTCTGATGAGGGATGCCAATACCAGCTCCAACATCCTGCTAATTCTACCCAGATGGTATTCTCCACTCTCACTGGTCCTTTGGAGGAAGATGTTTCTCTTTTAGCCACAGGTTTAATTTACTGCCCTACCCTGCCTTCTAAGGGTTCAGCAATATAATAATGCACAATTGATCTGCAGAGAGGCACAGCCTCTTTTCCTCCCAAAAGCTCTTTCCATGTTTGCAGCAATGTTTCAAAGCCAAGAGGATCATCAAAGACAGGCAGAGTATTTCCAGTTCCCTTAGAGACAGGAGAAGAGAGGACCTACAACATCACATTCTGGGTGCCCTGTAATTCCAAGAGGCTGTTTGCAGAAATTGTTAGGATGATTCACAGAAAGGCTCTGCCTTTAGTAGCGTCCTTACTCATGGCTTGTGCAAGCACTTGGGGCGAAAAGTTTCAGCTTTCAAGTCTCCCCTTTCCACCATTAACTTTGTGCATTAACTATAACATGAGGAGTTCCTGCACAGGCCTAATAAACAAATCTTGTCCTGCAGCATTGCTTTGGTCACCCTGACCTAACACTGTGTGTGTGCTGCAGGTTCACTTTCAACAGGCCTCCCATCTGATATCCTGACTGCTGGGCAGACCCTTGAGCACCTGAGGATCAACCTGCTAAAATCTGGTGCTTGGATCTGCTTCAAGATTGCTATTATCCCTGAAAAGCAACACAGGAAGTCTGAATACTCTATCTAACACATTGCAGTAGTAGCTGGAGGCTGTAGCCAGGACAGTAACCCCACTGTGCTACAGGCCCCTCACACAGTTTTTAAGAGTCTTAAAGCTCACTCTCCAAATAAATGAGGCAAAGAAAGAATTGTGGTTCCAATCTGCCAGGCAATCAAAGAACAAGAGTGGTTTTAGTTAGGATGGAAATGCAAGCTATACACAGGAACCAAGCCCACATGTACCCCATCCCAGTCAAGCAGCTTATTCATGGTCACATCCAAACTTTCCCTGCAGTAGGACAACAGAGTCAAGTACATTCAGGAACAGCCAAGACAAAAAACCAAACAAGCCAAATATGCAAATCAAAATGTGTCCAAACATTTTCTTTAACTGAACACAGACTCCAGCTTCCAGACACTCTATCCCAAAAGGGCCAATCACCACAGCCCTAGTGTCCTCCAAGGAGTATCTGCCAAGCAGGAGTGCATCTCCCCATCTCCTACCCAAGCAGCTCAGAGCATAAATAACACCTCAAATAGTTTTGCACACATAGCCCTCCTGGCCCTTTCCCAACAGTCCCTGTGCACTAAAACTGTTGGGCACAGATAGTCACACTCATCTTTTATAGCTCATCCAATACCCACAGGGAGAACAGTCAGAGCACAACACAATCTTTACATTTGTTGACCTCTCAGCAACAGTGGTTCTGTGAACAGCTGCAGCACTATTCCTGAAGCAGAGAGCAATAAAGTAAAAGTTTGCCTGTCTCTTACAGTACTGGAAAACCACTCTCTGGCACTAATGCCAGTGCAAACAGCAGCAACAATTGGGGTTGGCAGGAACCAGCACTAGAACCTCAAAGGTGCTGGGACCAGCTGAGCTCTTACAGATTGCTCTGAGCAGCCTTCTGCCATCACCAGTGCCCTGCAGCAAGGAGCACAGCACATCTCTGCCCCCAGGCATTCCCACTGGAACAGGCAGGTAGGTATCGGCCCTTTACCTGAAAACATCCTGGTCCTCGTGGTCTGTGGGGGGGTTGTTCCACTGGGAGGGGATCCGACAGTAAAAATCACTGGGGATGGGCTGGCAGAGCCCCCAGCCCGGGCACCAGAGTGCAGGGTCCCTCCGTAAGCACCTGAGGGAGCTGGGGAGACAGTTGAAAGGTGCAGACCGGCATTACAGGAAGGTCACTCAGAGCACGGTGCCCCGCCCAGCGGGTGTGTTCCTGCAGACCGTCCTGGCACACAGCGGGTACCAGCACGGGCCACTGAGGCACCCCAGCACCACGGGCCCCAGGACAGAGCCTGGGCAGTGCCAGCCACTGCTGCAGCTGCTCTCCCTCCTCGCTGCCTGCCTGTACGCCCAGAACACCCACCCCTGCAGTGCCACTCACACCCGAGCCGCCTGACACCAAGCCACCGCTGCCACAGGTTATCACACTCACAAGGGGCCAGAAGAGGAAGCCCTGCCTACAAAAATCACACCACTACCCAGCAGTTACACAGCACACACAGCCCACAGAGCAGGGGAAAGCAAACACCACTGCACTCCTCACACACGGCGCTTCCTGAGCCAAGAGCCACCGGCAGAGCAGCCTCCCAAAGCAGGAGGGCTGCAGGCAAACCCCAGCCCAGGACATCCTGCCACATCTGCCTGGCCTCCCCACCTACCTGCAATTTCCATTGGCTTCTCATTGTTCAGGCTGTCGCTGCTGCCAGCTTCTGAGATCTGTGCCCCAAAGGCTGCCTTGAGGAGCAGGTCAGTGAGCCTGCCCGTGCTCAGAGATCTAAAAAGAGTACAGACAACATGATGCTGGAAGTCAACAGGTGCAAGGTGTCAGCTAACTTCACTTCTTTGTGTGCTATTCCTGCTCCACAGCCACTTAACAGTACACAGTAAACAGTCTGGAGCTGAAAAAACACTCTTTCAACAGAGCGTCTGAAGCACCTCCTGCTACTTGTAGAAAGCACAAACCTATCATGACTAAGTGCAGTAATGCAAGTCCTTACTATGTTAATACAGCACACCTTGTTTTTGTTGAAAAGAATGAAAATTAGTATCAGAGGAAGATTCCTCCAGAACACTGGGGAAAGCTGCAGTGTGCAGAGAGGGATGTCAGAAAAACTTCACAGCAACACCTGAGTGACTTTTCATCCTGCAGCGCTCACGACAGCCAGCATGGGGCTTTCCAACAGATCTCTCTTCTGAAGATCTGTGCCACTGTTTGATGGAGGAGGAACACCCAGAACAGCTTCTCCTGCATCCTCACTTGAAACTCTGCACACTAAACATGGTGTGAAGCTGCAGACAATCTTTCATTTAAAAAAAATACAGGCCATGGGCTGTCCCTTTAAAGGAAGACTTAAAGTCTACACCATACCTGTTTGCAATCCAAGGGGCTAGCAGGTAACTACACAATGTTTACAGATGCCTAACTATGACTGCAGCATCAGCTGGGGTTTGAAATTTGCCCCATCTGTTGTGTATTGAGGAGTGAAGCACCACTGTATGGAGCAGAGTGCAGCTCACCTGCCCTTTATCTCTTCCACAGGCCTCAACCCCAGCCCAGTTTGTTGGCAGTGGAAATGACCCATCTCCTTCAGATCTGGCAAGGTCTTGTTCCGTGTTGGAGTCATCATGACCCCCTGATGGGCCAACAGGGTGAGGAGATTCTGGGAACTTGGGGTTTTGGGAAACTCAAATGGGGACACAGCCTAAGAAGAATAAAAAGAACAGAGATCTGTATGTAAAATGAAGGAGGAAGGTTCCTCTTGGTTCCCATTTGTTTATCAAAATTAAACCGTTCAGCAACCTGCCTGAAATAAGGATAGAAATCCCACCCTGAACAATTACTTGTCCCTAATCCCAGAAAGGCATTTAAAATGAAAGGACAACAAACTGCTGAGAATTTTGCAAGCAGAGGAAATGCTGTCACAGTGCCTGCTCCCCATGAGGCACAGGGCTGTCACTGCTGGGGATTCCTGCTGGACACACACTTGTGTCACAGCTGGGTCACCGTGTCCCCACGAGCCAGTGACTCTGGCCACTGGGGCAGCTCCTTCCCCTGCCTGCTCCAAGCCCAGGCTCTGCTGAGCTGCTGCTGCCCAAGGGAAGTAGGACACCACCCCGTTTCACACAGATCACTGCACAGCCCTCGCAAGTGCTGATAAATCCAGGTCAGAGTTATCTGCTCCTGCAGCAGCTCATCCCCAGATCCCCCAGAAGATCAAGCTGTGAGAGGCTCAAAAGCAGACTCCTGGGCACACCTTTGTAGGGGAGCCCATGATTGTTGGCAAAGGGCTTCTCTGCATGAACTCGGAGAGCTTGGGTGAGGATCGGAGCTGCCGGCAGTGCTGCAAGCCATGGATCTGCAGAGGCTGGCTGACTGGGGTGTGACCAAAGTGAGCAACAAGAGGGTCAGAGTGCTGCTTGGTTATCTTCTGCCTGCAGGAATGCAAATCTGACAGGTTGGGAGCACTGTGGAGCCGGGAGCCCATCCCTCGAGGAGACTGTTCAGGTGCCAAGGAACCTGGAGGGCACAGAGTGACAAACCACATCACTGCCTGGTCCTAATGCAGACACAGCCTGATCCCAGGATCTACAGCTCAAACAGCTGCAGATCAAAACCTTCAATGGCTAAGCATGGTACTGAGCAGAGCCACAGCACTGCCAGGCCAGGTCATTTTTGAGTCTGTGGGAGGATGAGATATGAACAATAGGGAAATAAAAGTGCAGCTTCTTTCTTTCATAGCCACCTATTCAGAGACACAAACCCCGACTGTCAGAGCTCAGCAGCAGGGAAACTACACATCAAGCAGGCCTCTTGGCAGAGGAGGTGTTAGAGGTTTTGAGATGCTTTTCCTTCACTCAATCCATTGGCTCCCAAGTCCAAAATTTGAGTTTTTGCAACACTAGGTCTGTCAGCACTGGAAGATGCTGGCTGATAGGATTTGAATAGAACAACCCCAACTCCCACCAGCACACAGAGATCCTGGCTGGCCCAACATGCAGAGAAGCTGTTGAAGCAACCAACCCAACCTAGAATGCCCTGAGACTACAGTTCTGGCTTTATCTATGGGAATAAGGAAGGAAGACAAGGACCAACGCACCGGCAGGAACTCGGCTTCTCACTTCTGCTCCAAGAGAAGATGGGATAACAGTCTGGCTGGGCTGCTCTGGGATTGTTCCAACTGTGAGGGAATGAAATAAAAAAGAAGTTAACTCAGTATTAAGTTTTCATAGGCAAGAACAGCACTATGCACCACCTGTTTATAGAAAGATGCCAGTTATCTCTTCCATCTTCTCAGCCCTAGCTGTATGGTGAAAAGATCATCAACTCCTGTAAAAGGAGGTAAAAAAAACTCTGCCTGGTATTAGTTTAGCAAGTTTTAGCCTGACTTTGCAGTGCTATTGGTTCAGAGGAATAGAATATGAATATTCTGTATTTCCCCCATAAGCAGAGACTAATAAATACAGGATCAAAGACACCAGGGATATAGAACAGCTCCTTATGTTTTCTTTTACAGAAAACAGAAAATTGCATCCATTGCACATTGGGGTTTCTCTTGTCCCTTTCCACTCGAATTGCTTGTTAGCATCTAGATCAGGCTAACAGATATTCAGCCAAAACTTTTCAGTCTGGAAGTTCAAGCCCTTTGAATGCTGGTCAGAAATTTGCTTTGACAATAATTGGCGTACATTTGTTCTCACCCCAACCCGAGCCAGTAAAAAGATACTTTGCACTTACAGATGCCCTCTTCTGAGGGCAGCAAAATGTTTGATGCAGGCATCAAAGCAAAGCTTGCCTCTCCTGGCGCTAACAGGTATTTTTCTCTCCATTTTACTGAGGTCAAAACACTTGTCAAATCATCTGTGGAGAAGAACCACAGGGGAACACAACAATCTGAACTCTCTACTACCTGGCAGCTACAGGTGATCAAACCCCCCCTCTTTACAGGAAAGAGGCAAATGATTTTATTAGGACCGCAATGTGCCAGCTGCCATCTTACCTTGTGGTGATGGCATAAACGGCTTGGCACCACCAAAGGAGAGCTTTTTAGTGCTGGGCATGGATCCATGCTCTCCAGGATAAGGAGGGGAAGCACCAGTTTTGGGAAAACCAAGAGGACTTGTACTGCTGGACCTCCGGACCGTACCAGACCTTAGAGGAAACAAGAGCAGCACACAGGTCACTCCAGAGGCCAGGCAGAAGAGGAAGGAGAACAGCACCACACAACACACACACAGTTACTCCCACAAAAGCAGAGCTTCATGACTCTTTATCCTGGATCAAAATCCCACTGTTCTAGGACTACACCAAAAAAGATTAAGATCCTTGTTCTCAAGTTTCAATTCAAATAAATGAAAAGAACAATTGAAGTTAGCTCAGCTGTAAACAGGACAGTCATTTTTCAGAGACACTTCAGATGCTTGCAGGTATCTACATCAATCCTGAACAAGACAGTTTCCTAACTTGTCCAAGATGTTGATTGTAGGCAGTGTCTCCACAATGCCCTGAGAGGACTTTATTCAAGTGCCTCCTGTGCTGAGCCACTTGCCCTTCAGTCAGAGCAGCCTTTAGTCAGAAAGCTCTGTGCTCAATGCTGAATAAAGTGTGCCAAGGCACTGCTCTGCAGCAGAGCTTGGACTCAAATCAGGAGCTACAGAGCAAAACACAACAGTGTGTGGCTGTCAGATCTGAAACACTTCACAGCTACCCAGAGGAATTTAGGGTTTTGGGCTGGACAGTCAAAACTGCCTGTCTAAACACCTTCAACTCCTTGTAAAGGCCCAACTTAGGGAGTTAAAATTAATTTGTAAAGCCCACACATGCAGAAACCTTGAGTATTAGCCAGTGCTAAAATGAAACAGAAGAGGAAAGTAGTGGGAAAGTGAGTACATCCACACCAATCAGTCTGGAGAGACACAGGATTACTGCATATCAATTATTTCTCAATATGTTTATCTTTTTACCATCATTAAGAACACACACCTAAATTGCAATGCCATTCTGCCTCCGCAGGCTCCTTCACCAGGATTCCCATTACACTCCTCTATATGAGAACAGTCTTTTCATCAAGCCCTTCATTCTATTTTCAATTTTAAAACATTTTTTCTCTTATTATAAGAATGCTAGTCTCAACCAGTAGGTGTTTTCTGGACAGGAATCAATGACTGCTGAAAAAACCCCTCCTTGCTTGAGCCACTGAAAGATGCTGTCACTAAGGTATCCTGCCTCCTCTGCCAGGGATGCTGCATTTAACTGTCCTCATGTATCTGAACAGAAGGAACAAAGGATGTGGGTTTCAGCAATACCAGGACTGACAGAATCATCCTGATGAACTGTCAGTAAATCTACTCAACAACACTTCTAGGTGTATATTTCACTTTATGGCACATTTCAGAAAATAAATACATTTTAAAAAACAAATCTATTTCAGTAGTTGAGATAGTTGAGTAGTTGATCTGCCAACCCCCCTGCCCCTATTCAATGTGTTACCACATTCTGCACCCAAGTAAATCCATGCTATAATCACATGCTTGGAAAAAAGGAAATACTTGAAAATTTTAACCTAAAAATCACTTCTCTTCAGGTTGCTCCAGATTCAGAGGCTAATGGTCATCAAGTGCCTGGCCCTGAAGCAAAATGAATTTCCAAAGAGAAAGGTGAGAAGATACCTAGATATTCAGTGTCAGAAAGTATTGCCCTGCCATGCTTTTAATTCTCCTGACCAGGAGCCATGGAGAAGGCTGAATTTTATCTACCAGGAACTTGCAGAAGAAAACCACCAGGTGACTGCTGCTGCTGGAAGATGTGGAATGTCAAATGCCACCCTGTGAGACCCAGAGTAAGCCAGCAGAGGAGCAGGACAGGTGATGTGGCCAGAGGCACACACACCTAACTAGCACCTCAGCAAGCCACCCATCTATGCACAACCACAGCAGTCACACAGCAGCCAGCCAGGTGACAGGGGGACATTTCTCAGCCACCAGAGTGCACGTCAAGGTCTGCAATCAAATGGCTCAGCAAACATGACTCAGCACTCGGCACCAATGGCCTGTTTGATCCACCTGATGGAAAAGTGGAATCACAAAATGCCTGGTGGAGTTTTCTCCTGCCATTCCTGAAGGGTGTCTCCTGAACCCGCTGATTAGAGGAAGTGATGGCCAGAGATAAGTATGACTTCCTGGGGCAGAAAAACATGACGCCAGAGATGCTGAGAAGATGCTAAAAGCAGCCTGTGAGTCACCCTGATGGGGCCCATTCCTCGAGTTCCTGTGCAGGGACATGCCACTCTCAGCATTACACAGAGGTGACTAAAAGGAGCAAAACATGGCAGCTTGCTCCCTGGCTGTAGCTGTGGGCTGTGAGCCTCAGCTCAGCAGCCATTACCAGCTCTGGGTCGGCACAGCACCTTCTCCAGAGCTCTCTCTTGACATCTCACAGGGATAACCAGGACTCTTGTGAGGTCTAAAACCAACAGCATCCACAAGTTTTGCTGTCAAAAACATAAAGCACGTACGAAACAGGACAGAGTTTACCACAAAACCTGTCACACACTTAAAAAAGTTAACATAAAGCAGTATTAAAGTTACAGTGGCACAGACCAAGTCTTTTGCTAATCCCTATCCTTGATCAGTATCAGCACGCCATGTCTCTGTTTCTGGGTCCACTTCAAATAAGCCTCATCCTGAATTAGGCTGGCTGAAGCCCAAACTTAGGCTGATGTAGGTATTACCCTACTTTAGAAATCTAAACTTTAACTAATCCAGACACCAACACAATTCATCCTAGAAAGGACATGACACCTCCTAGACGCTTCTATTTGAGTGCCCCTGTTGCACAAGCTCCTTAAGATCCTGTGCTGGTCTCCTTCCCATCAGTCCATGACCCGGGCTGCTGCTGCCAGCCAACAAACACATGTGAGAAGAGATAGAAGCCATGCATGTCTTGGATGTACCAGGCATGACGACCTCTGCTCTCAGGTCAGTTGTCTGCTGCAGACTTGGCATCAAGGTCTTCCTGACAGCCTTCAGAAAACATGCTCTGCCTCACAGGCTTAAATTGCTCATGATTTACTCAGTCCTGGCTGCATAACCACATTAAAATGCAACTCGTGCACAACACATAATCTATGGCATGACTGGCTACAGGAACCAATTAAGGTAAACTCAGGTAGGTTCTGTAGCCCCATCCATTTTAGTTGTTTATCTCAAATTTTCCTTTTATAAAGGCATTTGCCAGATGGATGGGTCTGTCTGCCTGGACACTTGGATGCCCAATCCATAGCTGGCATGGGAAAAGCTGTCAGACTCAAAGCGGCTCAGCGTTCACTCTGAGCTGACAGGAGCTTTCTCACATAAAGGCACACAGGCAAAATTGACAGTGCTAACAAATAAATCTCAACACCACCACAAAAAACATGCCAAAAACATCCCAAAACCACCCCAAAACACACCCTTACAGTGAGGAACATTTGAAGGAGCTGGGGCTGTTTAGTCTGGAGAAGAAGAGGCTTAGAGGTGACCTTACTGCTCTCTACAGCTTCCTGAAGGGAGGCTATAGATAGGTGGGGCTCAGTCTCTTCCACCAGGCAGCACTGACAGAAGCAGAGGACACAGTCTCAAGCTATGTCAGGAAAGGTACAGGTTGGATATTAGGAAGAAATTTTTTACCAGAAGAATAATCAAGTACTGGAATGCTCTTTCCAGGGAGGTGGTGGAACCACCATCTCTGGATGTGTTTAAAAAAGGACTGGCCATGGCACTTGGTGCTATAGTCTAGTTGAGGTGTTAGGGCATAGGTTGGACTTGATGATCTTAGAGGTCTCTTCCAACCTCATTATTGTGTGATTCTGTGAGGGGGAGAGCCCAACACACAGGGATATTTACAGAGGTACAGAAAGCACAGTGTAAAGCAGTTTGTTTCCAGAGCCCCTGGTCCCAGCCCCAGCACTTACCGGGGAGAGGAGTAAGGATTGGGAGACTGCAGGTTCTGCTCGATGCGCCGGTAGTTGTGGATCTGTGTGGGGACTGGGATGGGCACAGAGTGGCCGTACTTGCTGCTGGAAAACTGCCCTGGCCGCCTGTGGGAAGGAGACACAGAGACAACCTCCTGTAAGGGCTGGGCCTTCCACCAGCTAATTGGAGATTTTATCTTCATGAAGCAACTGCAGGCAGGGAGCATCTCCTGGGCTGCTCTGGGGCTGTGGGTTTGCAGCAGGAGGTGGTTCAAAGTCATATCAAAGGGAAATGGCACCACACATCTCCTGAAAACAGTCACCTTTCCTCCAGCACCATTCCCACCCACAGCCTGATGTTCAAACCTCACCCAAGCACACCACTCCCTCCAGGAAAACCAGAGCCCTGCTATTTCAGGCCATGGCTGGCCCGGTTTCCAAGAGCTCAGATCCACAGCCAGGCAGTCAGAGCTGAGCAGGGGCTAAACATCCCTGGCTCACACAGGACACCAGCACAGCCTTTGCTGACAAGAGCTGCCTGTGAGTGACTCATGCACAGGCACCACTGCAGCCACGGCATCCCCGTGGAAGCCTCACACCACGAAGGGAATGCAGTGCTGTAGATCAGAATACTGGCAAGTCAACTACAGGGTGGAGAAGGCACCTCAGGAGAAAATAAATCTGAGGGACAAGAGCTGGTATCTCTCTATACCCATCAAGGACGAGATAGAATACCCCACACACAAAATGGGACAAGTCCATTCTGCAAATTTCAGGCTCCTTCCATCCAAGCGGGTTAATTGGCTCATGTCTGATACCTGTTCCCCCAGGTTACTCTTGGCCTGTCCACCAGGCTACACACAAACCATGCTGTACAAAACCCATGCAAATACCACATTTAACTAAGTAGCTGCCTAAAGTCTTTTCCCAAAGGCCCCAGAATTCCAGGATTAATTGCCATGGCAAAGCTATTTACAACTGCCAACACCAACTGCAAGGATGTTGAACAATTACAGGACAATAATGTTGAACATTATTGGTAATGAAGGCTTCTGCAGTCTCCCTTGTTGTCAAACCAGGAACACACCTGGGTCTGCCCCTGACAAGATGGAAGCATCATTCCTTGGGGTCTAGCACTTGGAATGGAAATATTTTACATGACAGGAAAGGATATAGTTAATTCAGCAAGAACACATGTGTATTCAGGGGAACAAAGAAGAGTTTGTGACTTATTTGGTAGTTCAAAGCACCCCACTACCAGAATTTCTGTTTTTGAGGAAGGTTGTAGCATTCTGTGATTCATAGTGACAGCACTGAACAAAGGTGATCTGCAGTAAAGGGTCTCCAGATCTCCACACAGTGCATGTGAAGACACTTCTCCATCACAGGAGAGCCAAATAACTGGAAGAGATCTTTCCTCAAGGCTGAATGATCAAATGATTCAGGTATTTTCATTCCTCTCTCAACTTTCTAAAGTTCCATATATTCTTCCTTGTGTGCACTTATTTCTTCCACCAAGAAAACAGACTCTTAATTTCCTATTTGTCTCCAAAAGGCAGCATGGATGCCTTGATTCTTCAATGATACACACACAAAAAAAAAAGGCATTCAAGGTTTCCAGTAGCTCAGCAAAAAGGTGAGGCTTTGATGTATCTGTCGTCCATGAGTATAGAACATGGTATTGTGACAAACATAAACAAAACAAAGCCTTAGCAAGAAATCTGAAGGTTCACGTGAAACCTTGTGCTCACTTTGAACATACATTTCAAATGCTATCTTTTCTATCTGGTCAAGATTCTTTATCAGAAAATAAATTCTTGGGTAAAAGGATTCTCCCTCTCCCCAAGAGTTATATCAAGTCCTTAGTTTCTTCACATGGTGCAAGTTGCAAAGGAAATTATCCTGATGAGGTGACATACACTAAACCTGCTAAATGGCCTCAAGCCCTAAAGAATGCAATTGACCATAAACCTGCAAAGTCCAAGAGATAAAGCTGGGACAGGGAGTTTAACAACTTGGCAGTAATTAAAAGCTCTTTGAAAACAGTATTAAATCTAATGCTGTGGGTACATCCAAGGAATTACCTTTCATTAGACTTACTAAGCATCTTCAAGGAAGTGTTTAAAAAAAAGAATTAAAAAAAGGATCAAATATTGGCATGTTTTTATTCTGCCCAGTTCTTAATCTCTTAATTAAGAGCAAGGAGAGTTATCAGTGTACCATGACATCCTGTGGAAAACCCACTGCTGGCCACTCTGAGACAGCCCTTGCTTTCTGTCCCAGATGGACTGCAGCCAGCACTGCTTGCTAGCCTGGAGCCACACACGGAAGGGAGAATGCTGCTTCCAAGTGAGCAGGCAGAGGGAAAACCAGGAGTGCTCTGCACCAGTGGAGCCAAGTGCTGAACCCAACAGGTCTGGTGCCATCTACAGGGAAGGGCACTGAAACCCAGTGAGGGCACAGCTGGGTGGCACCAGCTCTGAGCACTTCCAGGGGACAGAGCAAAGAGCAAGCTTTATCCTCTGGACTCAGAGTGACTGCTCCAATCTTTCATTACTGATGTCTTACCCCCATCCCAAGCAGCACAGAAATGAGCTTTTCAGTGTTCAAGGAAGACAGAAAAGTGGGAAGTAGCACTGGAGGGTTTGGCATCTGCTCCACAGAAGCTGCTGGGAAGGAGTATGAAAGACAGTGAGTGGAAACATGTTTAGATCAAAGCCTCTGGCACTGACTGGCCACCCTGGGATCCACTAGAAAATGATGAGGCCAGTTTGGTGAACAGTGAGAAATGGGCAGCATTTGTGGTCAACTTCCCTGAATTTCTCCTCACTGCTGCCCAGAAGCAAGGCCAAATCCTTTAATGGAGACTGATCTCCAGAATGCAAAGGAATCAGTTGAGGAATAAGCTGTTAAAAAGCTTAGCAGGCCATGGCATAAGAAGCCTCATGCAATTAAACTCCACACTGTGGTACACGCTTGCCAATTAATCTGATCACGTCAGCCAGGCTCTGAGCTATATTATTCTCTGTTAAATTTGTATGCTTTGAGGCTATGCTTTGTCATTTTCTGGGCTCTGTTCATGACAAATGTGTTCAACACAAAGCCTGGAACGATAATTTCTTCTTAAAAAAGATTTTAGGATCATCCATCTCACAGTGTGAAATCCCCTTAAACCATCCTCCCCCGACAGGTGCCATATTGACAGAACAGAAGATGAAAGCTCTCCTGCTTTCCCAGCAGGAAAGAACAAGATGGGAAGCAACACGAGGAGTTCCCTGCAAGCTAAGCACATACCCTAAAGCTTCAGAGCCCAGAGTCAAGGGGATCACCTTCCAAAGACCATTAACACCTTTGCAACACAAAAGTGTCTGGCCCTCTGGGCAGCTGGTACCTACAACACTTCTAAAGGCCAAAATTGAGTTTAGAGCAACTGGTTTAGTTGGAAAGAACCCCATGACCATGCCCTGTTTGCACATGCTCCTCCTACTCCTGCATCCCCCGTTAGTAAACAAGGTCCAGTTTCAGCATAACTTTCTAGAGCCACAGCACAAGGAGCTTTTCAAAAAACCACAAACAGCTAAGCAGGCCCTCATCTGTCCTTCAACAGCAAGGGGAGATGAGCAACACTCCCCCACACTTGTGCAGTAAATTAGAATTAGAAACAAGGGTCTTTAGCTGGAATTCTCCCCCCCTCTGAGGGCTGGGCCAGCAGAGAACATTTACCTTCTGCTTGAGAACAATCCTTGCCCCTCAGGGAACAGAGTTAATTCCAGCCCTCCTGTGTTCTCTCCTAGCCCCTCCTGAGAGCCAGAAGAGGGAGAGACAGGCTCAGTAGTTGGGACTGATCAGTGCCCAAGGCTGGGGAGTTTCTCCTGGGTGTTTCTTGTTACCCATTAATTAGAGGAGAGATGTGGATCTTGCCCAGCACATCAACAGCAGTAAAATCCCCCTGGAATTCAATGGGAGTTGGATTATTCAGTGTTGCACAGACACCACCAAACAGTTTTTCTTACCCAGATGGGCTTGGAGAACTGCTGTATGGGGGTGATGGAGATGGTGTCCTCCCCTGGCTTTCCAAGCCTGCTGAAGTCACCAGGGAACTCCTGAGGAAAACAGAAAGAACTCAGCTGGCAGAGCCTGGGAACCAGCCCTGTTTCCCTCCTACAAAGCACAGCAACAGAGCTGTGTCTGCCCAGCACCTCGTCAGTGGGAGCTCTGGGCACTGTCATCCTGCTCCCACCACAACTGAAAATGGTCAGAACCAGGCAGGTGACAGACATCCCTGAAAAAAAGGCTGATACCTCAAGAAGATCTTCCCTCCCATCCACCAGAACCCCATTCCCAAACACCCAGCAGGCTCCAGTGGCTGGACAATTTCAGGTGCCTTGGTAATCTTACCCACTGTACATCAGGCTGTCCTGGATTGGTTTCCCTCCTGCAGCTTCAGCAGCTAAATCACCTGAGGAACAAGGAAGCGCAGAAAGAGATTAATTAAAGATAATTTTCTTAAAAACCTTTATACATTCATAGCAATTGAGATTTTGTGTAGAATTTCCTGCTCCTCCAAGCCCTGCTGAGCTGTTCCTGAAGTCAGTGTTTTGCAAACCACACGTGGGCTGAAGCTGAAGTTCATGGTGGATGTTGCTAATCCTTACACCCTAAAGTTTTGGAAAATTCAGGCTGAAAGCAAGTCCTCTTGCAAGGGGGCTTGACAATCCTGACAATCATTTGAGACAACAGGTCCATGTGCACTTGGTGCAAGTCACTGGCTGCTGTGTAAAAGTGGTACAAGATCCTCACAGAGCTCTGGAACATCCCTGTCCTCCCTGGCAAAAATCCAGGGCAGCCAAATGAGCTGGCAGTTGGATACACAACAAACATCTGAACACTGGGAACATGACCAGCACCAGGCAAGTGTGTACTGGTCCCACCACTGATTCCAGGGAAAACACAAGCTCCTCCTTATCCTAAGTATTGCAGAGATCTTCCAGAGATTACTCTACCCCTCCAAATTCCTGTTTTAATACAAGTGGTGCAACTGTGAAAGGAGGAATCTCAGCATTTATCACCAAGTTCCAACTCAGCAAAGCATCACACACATGGGTAAGGTTGAACAATGTCCTTCTGCTGGTTAAGTAAGGATTTGTGCATGGACATACTTGGGCATGTGGCTGAACTGTGGCCTGGTTCTATGTACATTTGTATTTGCAAGCAAGTCCTATCAAAGTATAAACACATAAAGGTCATAAAATGAAATTTAGAGTATTTAAAGAAAAAACAACGTATTTTAGTTTTTCTCAGGGATTTTTGTAAAATTCAGCTTGTTGGCTGAAATCCTGTCTTGGACTGTGATGCTGAGTGAAACTGAAGACAGGGTAACAAGGTAAAAGCTTCTGCGAGAGAGACTTTTCCCTCTGAGCCTATTTATCTTCTTTTCCAGTTGGACTTCCAGGTTCAATCTCTTATTGAGGTCCTCAAGTAATCTTTACTCTCAAATCCTGTCTTTAAAGGTAATTACAAAACATCCTATGAAACTAGCCAGTGAGCCAGATCCCTCTGCCACCTTGAAAACAAAACCACTCCTACTATTCAGTCCAAACAGACAAGTTTAACCACTCTTTCAACTTTTAACATCCACATCCCCCTCTGCTCAGAACATCTGCATTTTCAGAAACCACCTTACTTGAGAACTGTGCTGGGACCATGACAAAGTCATCTGTGTCACAGGAGGAATTCTTGCTGCTGCTTCCTGCAGAGTCCTTGGATCTGTGCAGGAACCCGGGCGAGTCCTGGGTGGGAGATGCCAGTGCCTTCTCCTGCAGCTGCTGCTGCATCTCTCAAGGGACTGCTAATTCAAGGAGAAAACAAACACTGCCTTCAGCACAGCTACTTCATCATTCTGCTCCATCCTTTAAACTGAGCTGTACAAGGCTACAAACAACATTTTGCTGATAAACCAGGGCTGATGGCTTGCCAGAAGCAGCTGTTCAGATTGCTGAAAAGGAACAGCCTTTCATGTCCCTGTCAGAATAGTGCATCTTTTGTTACACAAAACATACTTCCAGTGTGTCTGATGCTCCACAGATAAAAAAATTCACTCAAGGTATTGCATCCCTCTGCTGAGGTTTTCTGGATCAATCACACACTTTCTACCAACTCACTTTAGTATGGCTGGGAACACCAGAGGAGCTTTCAGAGATACTTTTGGTTGTTCTTTAGGGTTATGTTTTTTCTGTTCTGTTCTTAAACACAGAACCATCTGGTCTCTATTTGTGCTTTTGCAGCACTTGATAACATGGAGATAAGTGTTCCTGAACTTCCAAGACCACCCTGTTTTGCTGTACTCCTGCTAAGGAGCTAAAGAAAGGCCCAAAAGAGATTAAACTTCCAGCAGATAAACAGCTCACAGCTGTCAGAGGCAGGACAGTCCCTAAAAAGTCCCATTTTCCTGCTTCCTTCAGAAGCTAAATGATGAACAGCCCCACAATGTAAACACATAAAGGTCATAAAATGAAATTTAGAGTATTTAAAGAAAAAACAACGTATTTTAGTTTTTCTCAGGGATTTTTGTAAAATTCAGCTTGTTGGCTGAAATCCTGTCTTGGACTGTGATGCTGAGTGAAACTGAAGACAGGGTAACAAGGTAAAAGCTTCTGCGAGAGAGACTTTTCCCTCTGAGCCTATTTATCTTCTTTTCCAGTTGGACTTCCAGGTTCAATCTCTTATTGAGGTCCTCAAGTAATCTTTACTCTCAAATCCTGTCTTTAAAGGTAATTACAAAACATCCTATGAAACTAGCCAGTGAGCCAGATCCCTCTGCCACCTTGAAAACAAAACCACTCCTACTATTCAGTCCAAACAGACAAGTTTAACCACTCTTTCAACTTTTAACATCCACATCCCCCTCTGCTCAGAACATCTGCATTTTCAGAAACCACCTTACTTGAGAACTGTGCTGGGACCATGACAAAGTCATCTGTGTCACAGGAGGAATTCTTGCTGCTGCTTCCTGCAGAGTCCTTGGATCTGTGCAGGAACCCGGGCGAGTCCTGGGTGGGAGATGCCAGTGCCTTCTCCTGCAGCTGCTGCTGCATCTCTCCAAGGGACTGCTAATTCAAGGAGAAAACAAACACTGCCTTCAGCACAGCTACTTCATCATTCTGCTCCATCCTTTAAACTGAGCTGTACAAGGCTACAAACAACATTTTGCTGATAAACCAGGGCTGATGGCTTGCCAGAAGCAGCTGTTCAGATTGCTGAAAAGGAACAGCCTTTCATGTCCCTGTCAGAATAGTGCATCTTTTGTTACACAAAACATACTTCCAGTGTGTCTGATGCTCCACAGATAAAAAAATTCACTCAAGGTATTGCATCCCTCTGCTGAGGTTTTCTGGATCAATCACACACTTTCTACCAACTCACTTTAGTATGGCTGGGAACACCAGAGGAGCTTTCAGAGATACTTTTGGTTGTTCTTTAGGGTTATGTTTTTTCTGTTCTGTTCTTAAACACAGAACCATCTGGTCTCTATTTGTGCTTTTGCAGCACTTGATAACATGGAGATAAGTGTTCCTGAACTTCCAAGACCACCCTGTTTTGCTGTACTCCTGCTAAGGAGCTAAAGAAAGGCCCAAAAGAGATTAAACTTCCAGCAGATAAACAGCTCACAGCTGTCAGAGGCAGGACAGTCCCTAAAAAGTCCCATTTTCCTGCTTCCTTCAGAAGCTAAATGATGAACAGCCCCACAATGCCCTCCCACTGCAGACAGATGGAGGAGGCTGGATGGTTTAAGAAAGCTTTAAGGCAGCTGAACTGCCCACGGAGCAGATCACAATCTTTATCCTAATGCATTTCCAGGCTGAGAAAGACTTGAAGCAGCTTTCACTTGGGCCTCATTAAGACCTTGCTCACCCTACAGAGACTCCTGCTGCAGCGGTGGGGATTCCCTCTCTCTGCACACACAGGATATACAGGCAGAAGGAATTTTCCAGCTGTCAAAGTTGTCTCTTTTCCACCCAATCTGCAAACTCTGCCCTGCAGACGTGGCATTCTTCCCAGACTGAGCCAGCACACCTCCATCAGCAAAACCTCCAAGGCACAGCAGGAAAGGTGAAGTAAACCTCTAACATGGGACTCACTCCCAGTCTGGCAGTGATTCTGTACCATCACTAAACTTCCCAGACCAGGAAAGCTCAGGAGAGTGAGTCTGCTTTTCACACCATCTGCTCATTCCTGGAGTCTCATGGCCAGGAGGGATCAGCCAACACCCTCCACTCCAGGCTGCAGAGAGGAAGCTCCCAGGGACACAGTCATGAAACATTCAGGGGGCAGCAGACCTGTCTTCTCTGTCTAGCTCACATCACGAGCACCACACCAACTTCTGCTGGTGCCCCTCAGTCTTTCCCATACCAATTTGAGATACTTTGGCCCAGAGAAACTCAGAGAACAGAGCAAAAAACCAGTCATGCCAGGGAAGAAAAAGTCCCATCCTTCTTCCGTCCCTTACCAATCACACCAGCAGCATTCCTGAGTTCAAAGTCAAAGGCAGCTTTCACCAAGAGCCTTCAAAAACAACCTTTCAGTTCAGCGAGCTGGAGGAATGTCACTACACTGGTCACTTAAATATTCTGCCCTCCAGAAAAGTTTTCACCATTTTGGGAAACCAGAGGGAAAAGCCATCAGTTCAGATCATCTTTCACAAGACCACTGGACTGTGGCAGGTCTGGTCTGAGCAAACAGCTTTGCTGAATGTCCCTGTGTGGTGCCTGGACATGCTGGTCAGAAGGAGGTGGATACACTCTGCTAGAACACACAGAATGTGCAGCCAAGGAAGCAGAGCTACACCCTGAATTAGCAACTGGTTTGGGTTCCAAGGAGCTTTTCCATCTCTGCCAAGACAAGCTAGGGCTGCTCATACCAACTTCTTTCATAATGGCTTCTCATCCAACAGGCAATGGCACACTGAAACATGTCTTGGGCAGAGTAAGCCAACCTTCAGGAAAGCTCTAAACTGGAGAGAACGCTGCACCAAGCCCAGCCAGAGCTACAGTGTTCAGTGACTAAAGCAGAGACCACATTTCAAACACACAAGCAGGAAATCCATTAACACAAACAGTGCAGCCTCTAAGCTGTACTTACAGGAGGTGATGCCAGGTGGGAAGTGGATGAGCTGCTAGAGGAACTACCAGACCCAGAACTGGGGTAAGAAGGCATTGGCACGGAAGCAGCTAAAACCAGCAAAAGACAAAACCAAAATAAATGGTTAAACCAAGATCAAGCAATAATAAAAAGTCTTCTTCATCTTTTCCCATCAGATTTATCTCATGTACCATCATGTGTCTCGTGTATCATATGTGGTCAGTTAAAGGAGAACAAAAGAAAATCAGCATTCTGTTCAATTATGTGATTCACATGCATCCACTCCTCTGTGCACACTCTCACAGGGCTGGGAACTCCTGACCAGGATCAGATGCCCACTCAACCACTGACCCACCCAAGCAGCAAGATAGTTTTTGCCCTAAAGAGCCTCCAAAGCATCTTTGCAAATGCAGGGAAAGAGAAAAGTGAACAGAGTTGCTCGTGTCTGGGGCAGAAGCCAGGAGCTAGACCACACCCTGACAGATTCTTCCTCATGAGACCGCAGGGCTTGGCACACATACTTCAAATATTGGGAGGTGAGTGCCAAGTTAAACACATGCCTACTCAAAGCCTGTGTGTTTGCTGTCCAAACAGCCACTTGGGCACCCCAGGCCACGTGCTCCTAGCAAAATCCCAAAACCCAACAAAAAACCTTCCAGGGGGTTTCCTCCAGGAAATAGTGCATTGCTTCCTACAGCTCAACTTGGTCACTTCTGCAAGTTAAACATGTTTTGGTTATTCAGTATCTTTGTACAGAAATTGTTTCCATGGTACAGGTCCTCCCTGCATCCCTCCCTTTTATGTTTTATTGATCAGTATAGGAACTGTCAATTTTATTCAGTTCTTTGTTGCACTGGCCTTTGCAACCCTCACAAGGCCTAAAGCTTACACTGAAAGGCCTGGTTAGCACTGACCTTCAGGCAGAAAAGATGATTAATGCATCAGAGGAGAAAAGAATATTTAACTCCAATAACTTATGCAAGTGAGGTTCAGTAAATAACAGAAGATCTCAGCTCAGCCAAGCAGGGAGACAGGCAGAGGTAACAATGGATCTTCAAAGGACTTTGAAGTAGTCAGTGGTTCAAATTCCGCAGTTCACATGCACCAGACTGAACAGCACAGAAGAGCCCAAAATCCCCACTTCAAGGCAGCCTGAAGTCAGATTTTACAGTGGAACCATTTTGGTATTTGAATGACTTAAGACAGAGATCAGAGACAATGCTTAATTGAGGAGAGGAACACTTTGCTGCTCTTCCATTAAGCTGGCAGAGAATTAGCAGCTTCTATCAAATTTCTACCTTTACAGTACCTGTGCTAATGACTCCACAGCTAATACAAGGGAGATTAATAACACCTAGAAGAGGAATGCTTCTATCTGAAGTAAAACTACCTCTGTCATTAATCCCATTAGATACTACAAAGTACTTACTCTATTCAACAGGCTAGAAAAATAAAAGTCAATTTCTCTGCAATTAAATGTTGAAACAGTGTTCTAATGATAAAAGAATGGGAAAATATGCCTTTTATTAAAAGGCTTTAGGAAATCTTTCCATGCAGCCTATCAAAGAAGGTTAAAGGATGACTGGACCAGTCTTTTATCACAAAGAGGGCAATCACTGACACTGAATTCCTCAGTCTGAGAGAGATGTAACAAGATCCAACAGCAGGAAAGAGAAGCCAAAGCAGTATAGACTTAAAATATATATTTTAATGTAAATAACTGAGCACTTTAACAGTTTAAGCAGGGTCACAGTGATCTCCTCCAGGCTTTGCCAGCATTAACAAGTAGGAACCCACAGTGGGATGGCAGCAGGGGACTGGACACACTTTTTAGCTTCTGCTTCCATTCTGCACCAGATTTAGTGCCCTTGGTGGGCTGTGCTGCTGTGACACACTGCCCTGGATCCTGTACAGCAGCAGGGATGGAGGTGTCCCAAGGATGGCTGTTCTGGGAGGTCAGGGGCTGGGCATGGAGAGCCACTCTGTCCACAGCCAGCACAGCTGCCTTCCCTCCCCACACACAGAGAACACACATAGTGCCCTGAGAACTTGCCTGTAAAATGAAGAGCTCTGTCCTGCCTCTACCACATTGCTTTTGATCTCCACAGTCCTCCCACAGAGCCTGCAGAGCAATCCCTACAACCTTCCCTATAGATTTCATACTAGAAAGGAGGGGAAAAAAGGTCTCCCTCCCTATTTGTCCTGCCAGCTGCTACAGAACAAATCACCCATGCACACACAGCCCTTCCTGTTATGGAAGGGTGCTTTTAAAAAAAAGATAAGTGAATTTTCTACTGTATCCACACATGCCTGATGCAAGACTTGCATCACCATTCATTTTTCCTGTTATTAGCATTTTTGTTAAGAGTCATTTCAGTTCTCTCACAAGGTCCCCTCCAGCCTATTTTGGTTCTGTGATTATTGATTTAAACCTGGCTAGAATTGAGACACTTCTATTTTTGACTATTTGCCTCAGATAGCTTTTCATTAATCAGGAGGGAAGACAAGCTGGCAGACTTTGCCATTATCTGAAACTCAAACTCAGCTGCATGAAGCACTCCTTTAGATACAGCCTCTTATTAATCACTCTTCTTATTTAAATCCCTTTGAACTCCCCAAATTCACACTGTAATGCTGTGAGCTCCAACTCAGAAGGTCCTGACAGTCCAAACAGACTTTGATGCATGCAGAACCATGAGGTTTGGCTCTGACAAACCCTCTCTGACCTCCACATCCCTGCTAGGGTATTTTTTGGTGTCAGCCATGTAGGCGAGCTTGAAAGAAAGACGCCTGCTTCCATCTCCTCCACACACCCAGGCACTCCCAGCTCAAAATTAAAAAGGGTGCAAACACTCAGCTCATCATGTTTTCAGTTGAGTCTGAATGTGGGGAATGTTAACATGAATTGTAGGCTCCCACCCAAATCCAGAAATTGCTGGATTGTAATTGTAATGTAAATAAGTCTGTTCTCATAATTGTCCTCTCCAACTTGCTCCAGCAGCAAAACAGTCATCCTACACATTGTGTAACCAATGCCAACTGGTTTCAAAATGGGAGAGCTGGGAGCCATAAAGGCAAGCCTGTGCTCCAGCTGTACAGATCCTGATGCTGGATCCTATATTTGTAAAAATAACTTCTGACACATCATCCTACCAGGGGCTCAGTTGTCCTAAAAATATCCAACCCTCAAGTTTTATAGAAAACCTTTATTTGGAATCTGAGTTCTACATACACTGGAGAGATGCACTTTCCTGATTATCCTGATTCAATTAAAACCACTCATCAAAAAGTTCTTCAATTGCAATCTCTGACAAGGCAATAAAGTTTGAGTGCAAACTCTGAAAGGACCTGTCCAAATAAGCTGCTTTTTAGAGTTTAAAAAGTCTGCAGCATTGAAATCTTTCATATGCAAAAGTCTTGGGGATTTTTTGCTGGTTTTCACCTGAGTATTTGATGTACAATAAGACAAAAAAAATGGCAAAAGCCAAGCTAAGCCTGACAGGTATTTCAGAGAGCAAAGCACCCATGCACTTCTGAACCATAACCATTCACCTTTCATGCTCTCTAAACTCAGAGCCAAGGAGGCAGCAGCTTCTCATTCATTAAAGGCAGGAGCAGAAAAACCTCCAAAATATTCTGCACGGGTACCAATTACAAAGTGTTTACTGAGAGAAGACTTGCACAAGCATCTAATTATGGTTTCTCATGTGTTATTACTGTAACACACTGCCCCATACCATATGCTGATCAGACCTGGCTACAGACAGACGACAGTCTGACTAGACACAGCATTTTAAAACTTTTATTAATAAATTTTTACACAGCTAAAGTACATGCTTAGTCACAGGTACAAAACCCACAATATAAAATTAATTATAAACAAACAAACAAACAAAAAAATAAAGTACAGCATCTTAGTTAACAAAGGCCAAGGGCCCTGAACCCAGTCTCCAGGGAGGGACATGAAAACAATCATCCCTCAAAACAGCAGGGAAGAAGAGATGCTTGTCAGAAATGTCTTATTGAAAGACTCCTGAAAGAAATGTTGATTTTGCTGAAGCATCTCAAAAAACATACAAACGTATTTCAACAAGGGGGATCCCCCTGCCTTAGCAGGTTCAAAATTGTCCACCTGCAGAATGATCTACATGTGAGGACTCATCAGATTTCCAGAATTCCAAAGTTCCATTATATTTAAAGAAACTCAGATGTGGATGACTTAGTGGTAGCGAATGATCAGCTCTCAAAGAGAGCAAGAATACAAAGTTCCTTGCTCAGCTCCACTGCAGGCATGACATTCAGGCTGAGCACAACCATCATGGTTCAGTGCAGCTCTTCTTCTCTTTGGGATTTCCTACACTTGTGATGCTGAGCCAGATATTGAGATGAAGAAGCCCAGCAAGGTTTTGGACTCACCCTAGCTCTGCACAAAGACTGAAGGGAGCCACCCCCTGAGAACTGCAGCCCTGCCAAGACACTTCAGCTGCAGCTGTGCCAGGGTCAAGCTCACTGCCATGCCAGACAGCATTCCATCAATCTCAGGTGAGTTCTTCTTATGGAGATTACCATAACCCAGCCTTTGCTGACACACTGGCTCTTCTCCCTCCTATCAGAATTTAAAATGACCACAGGCAGCCTTTCTTCTCCAGGCTCTGCAGCACAGGTCAGAGGGGCTCTGATCTATCACTGGCAGAGACCTCAGAGCAGACTACGAGAACTCTCTCCTCCACTAGCAGATTTCTGTGCACCACAGCTTGAACATCTCCAGCAATGAGTTGATATTTCTCCCATGTCTTCAAAACCAGTAGCAGTCTCTCCTGCCTGGAGAAGGCTCCAGGCTGTGGACGTATGTCTGGAGGTGAGGATCAGCAAGGTGACAGAGAGGTCTGGGGTTTGCACAGGCCTTACCTGCCTGTAAAGGTGCTTTTTTTCTTGGTCCTTGACCCCACACCATTAACCTTGGTGCAGCTGGGGGCAAAGGCTGAGCTACATTCTCCTGCTCATAATGGCACCTCTGGTTCCTGCACAGCAGCTGTGCACAAGCTGGAAACCGAGGCCAAGTCAGGAGAACCCTCTCCTGTTTTTCTGGGGTTTTCTGCTCCCCTGGCCAGTGAAGCAGAGGTAGGACATGAGCTGGTGGGCATGCAAGAACACCCTGAGGGGGAGATCTTCTGCCCACAGGGGGATCAGGCTCCAAAGGGCTTTTCCCACGCAGGACAGCAGGTGCCAGGAGCTGGGCTGGTTTAGGAGAAGCCCTGTAGGGCCAGAGTCCTTTCCTGCCCTGTTTGCCAGGGCTGGCCCCACACCCTGTTGGCACAGGGGGGTTTAGGGCCCTGGCTGCTTTGAAAGCTCCCCTAAACCAGAAGCGCCTTTTCTTGCCCGCAGGATGATCACCTGAGTGCACAGGTAAAATCTCATCAGGGACAACTCACAAGTGATGCTCTGGCAGCAGGAAAGCAAGAGAGGGTCAGGAGTAATGTGGATATCAGACAAGGTGTGTCTACCCATGGCACACATCCAAGAGGGAAAATGGGTTTGTGCTGGACATGGTTCCTCCAAGACTTGGCACTGGACACCCCAAATTAGTCACTGATGAAGATCCTTGGTGCTATATTTACTCAGGTGATTAAATGCCCAGGAGAATCCCTCCAGAGAAGACAACCATAGACAATTCCACTAACCCAAGTCTCCTGGCCAGAGGACTATGATGCCCCATGCACTAGAAGCAACTCTGAATTGTTTTCCACCAAAATCAAACCTCTGAACCACAACATGTGTGGCTGCAACTTTTCCAAAGTTTTGAATCAAAAGGAGGAAGAGAGAACTTGCATTGGAAATCTTTGTTTTGGCCAGCTCCCACAGGGTAATAAATGTAACCCTTCTAAAACAAGATGTATCAAGAACTTTGATGTAAATGATGAAACAAGATTTGGTAGCCACAAAATTTGGCTTTTGCACAGCCAGCCTGGCAGGCAGGGCCAAGAATGCCACATTCCACCATTCACCAGCCTGAATGGTGCTACAGGTGAGGATGAAAAGCAAGACCATAATGCATAATCCTGCGTACCTACAAGCACCCCAATGGCTGAGCAATTCACACAAAGCAGCTGAATACGTTTCAAAGTACATTTGCTTCCACTTTAGGTTTCTAAATATCCCCCAATTCATCCCTTTGAAGATAACTCAGTAAAATTAAATACATTTTGATGGCAAAATCTGGACGTGACAGAGTAATAAACACTGAATCCCTGCCTAAATAACTAAGGAAACACAAAACAGTATTTTTCTTTCCTTTTGAACTAACAGCAAAGGAAGTCAGGCCATGGTTCAAAAACAGTTGTAATCAAAAATGCAATACTTACATTTTTTCATAGAGGCACTTGCATCCAAGAATGGGTGATGGAAAAATTCATCTGAAAAAAGATCAAGAACAATGACTCAGTGAAAGAAAATGCAAAGAAAACTTCTTTGTAAGAAGTTTACAAAGCAGATAAAACACAGGAAGTTAGTGTTATACAGTGATTTTTCCATGCAACAATGGAAGCTGACTGACTATGGCTGCACATAGAAGTGGTCAAGACTACAGGCTGGAGACTGGATGCAGGACTTGCTCATGAAATAAGGATGGGAAATTAATTGGATCCCTGGCTAATCAGGATAGTGAATCACCCTAAAGGTAGGGATGCAGGGGAGCTGTATTTATCACACTGCACTGCCATTCACTCCGGGGAATAGGAGTGATGGACAAAAAGACTTCCACTGAGTGATCCTCCATGACAGAGTCTCAAACCCATCATGCACTGAGGGAAGAAAGGCCATTTTTAATGGACCACCCCAGAACCACAGCCCAGAACTCCCTCCCTTTCACATCAAACACAACTGCTGCTTCCTCCCCTCATTATGGGAATTCATTCTACAGATCCTGGCTTGCTGAACACTCTCTGCATGTTTGCCTGTCCTCACAAGTAGCCTCTTCTCCCAGCTCCTTCATCTCTGATTCACTGCAGCTCTGTGCCAGAGCCCTCTCCTATCGCAATCAGCAACTCAGTCTTTTGGGAGTGTCAGCCATGGATCAACACTGATTACTGAGCTCCAGCTTCTTTCCCAGAATGGATTTCCTGTTGCAACACTCAAGGTTTACAAACTTCTTCTGTAAACAGCTCCTCTTTGGGCACTGAGCTTTCCAGAACGCAGCCACTGGGTTTTTGTCTGCTTTTTAACCTTGAACAATCCCTGTCCCCCCAGCCTCCCCTGTGCCAGGGTCCTGCAGCCAGAGTGCAGTGGTCTGGAGCTCAGCCCAAGGCAAGGAATGGAAATCTTTGGCAGGGAAAGCTGGCATCTCACAGATTAGATCTGCTGCGGATGGAGAACATCCCCATCCTGTGGGAGCTGCTCAGCTGCTGGGGTTTCCTGCTTCTTTTTCAGCCTGCTGCACTGGAGGAGGGTACCATCCCTCAGCCAAGCTGACTCAACTGAGGGGGTGGAAATGATGATTTCTTTCATTTTTCCCCCACTCCTCGCTCCAAACTGCTTATTAGCTGTGCTTGCAAAGCAAAATTCAAACAACCCAGCTTGTAATCATCAGCAGGAAACTTGCAACTTGAAACCCTCCTGGTTTTCCTTCAGATAATCTTGAGATTGCAGAGAGCATCAGTTCCTGGCAGAAGAGCAGCTGGGACACATAACAAGTATATGAAGTTTCAAGCTGATGAGTTGCTGTTGTGTGACCCAACTGAGCTTTGTGGAGGTCACTGTGACATCTCCAGGCTGAGATTCTCAGGGAACAAGGAACAGCAAGAAACTCTCTCCTCTGGGGACATGCCAATTTATTAATAAAAATGTGATTAAGGACAGGAAATACCTTAATACTGCAAGATGTGCTGTAACTGTTGTCCAGAGTGATATCAAAAGTTACTACCTCAAATTTCCAAGTGTTAGACATGGACTCATCACTCTACTCCCAAGAGGTACAAAATCAGCTCATATGGGCTAAAAAGGTTTGCCAGACAATTTCTGACAGCAGGGAACTGCTCAAAGACACCTTCTTTTGAAATGCACAGTAGCATGAGAGAAGAGGTAGAGATCCACAGCCCAGATAAAAGATCGGCAAGGAATAACTCTGCCAGGTGATTCTATCCAAGCCAGTCTGTCAGCAGCTTCAACAACTCACTTTTCAAAAGCTCATTCTCTCACTTCTACACTCCAGTAACCAGTCCTTGGCATTCATCACTGGATAACTATGATCAACCTCAGGTAATCCACGTTGCTTATCCAGCTGACCATCCCCAGAAAGGCTTTCCTGGTATCTCTAATCCAAAAGAATAACAGAGGGTGCAAAACAATTCCTCTTCATCACCTAGCATGTGCTGCCCAGGAGGAAATAACCTTCCTGAGCAGATAAGCAAATAAAAACCCAACAGAAAACCAACCCTCAAATCCCAGAAATATCAGACTATTTTACGTAAGTCTGACTAAAAAGCAGCATCCTGAACCCTCACAGGATGTGTTTGCCTTTAGATGACCTGGTCTTTTCAGTGATTCAAGGAAAAGCTCCACCTCTGCCTGCTTTCCTCTGGGGCATGGCTTTCCTAGAAGGTTCTTCAGACCTTTGAGTTCAGCTAAAACACATCTGGAAGGTGCTGCCAAGTCAGAACCAATGGGCTCACAATGAATGATCTCAGTTTGGAAGGAATTAAGACAAAAGAGGAAATCCTCATGTCAGCCAAGTCAGGAGACTGAGACAAAGGCTTGGAGAGCTTGAGCCCTGAGAAGGACCAAGGCTTCCTTCCACAGAAACTGGAGAAGGAGGGAAGGACCTGCAAGCAGAAGCATCTCCTGGCTCAGATTGTCACAGCAAACCCTGAGAAGCAGAGGGTAGCGAGTGGATTGTTCAGTAAATGAGTGCAGCTTGCAGCTCCAGGAAGGAACTGTGACAGAAAAGCACAGATACACAAGACACATTTCACCTAGTAGCACACTTAACCACAGCTCAGAGAGATGATAAAAGTAGAAGCCAGGACAGGGAATGCAAGTAACAAACACATGCTGAAAGTGTGCCAAGTCTCCTTGGTTTACAAAATGGTACTGGAATCAGCACTGACTTTCCAGCACATAAACTAAAACCCCCAAGATCATGCAACCCTCCAGGCACAGGTGAAATCCAGGTGTCTGGATGCTTCTCCTAGCACCAGCCAAAAGCAGAGAGGCTTGTGCAGAGCCAAAAGAAGAGAGAGAGCAGCAGAACTCAAGGTGGAAGGAGGCCTTACCAAAGTCCATGCGGTCCTTATGGTTACGCTGCAGGAGGCCCAGCAGGAGCTGCCTCAGGTGGCTTGATGTCTCCCTGGGGATGCTAGGATTGAAAACAAAAGCAAAATAAGAGACTGGCAGTCTACTTAAACTGCTTTTACATATTCAGAAAGGCAACTGACAGATGCAAACTCACTCCATGCCTGCTGGGCCAGGAACACCAGGAGCTCACTGGAGGGAGGCTGATCACAAATGTCTTTATTTTGAGTTTCACTCCCTACTGCCATTGGTCAGGCTACAGCTCATTTTGCTTCAGTGGCCTCTCCCACGAGCAACTACAGATCCTTCCCTTCACAGTGTCATCCCTCTGGTGCTCAGCTAAGCCCATTCCACTTGCAGTATTTCACACATAATAAATAAAATCACTCCTACTTGCTCTAAAGGGAATAGGATCACTAGAACAAAGCAGTTTCCAAGGGGAAGCTTCCAATTAAGACACTGGTGGTGAAATGTATTACCAATTAGTACCATTTTATTAAGGCATTTATTTTTCAGTGCAGCTTATGGAAGACTAGCAAGCAACCTTTGTCTATTTACTTTCTGGATATACAGCATAGATTGATCAAAGACCACTAAGATGTGAGTTTTCAAGCTTGCCACCTCAGCAAGCTAAAATCTGTGCAGTTATTACATCACTTTTCAGCACAGTTAGGAAGAAAATATTCTTTTCAACAGCTTTTGAAACACAAAAGGGCCTGT
Source organism: Emberiza elegans (assembly GCA_024865655.1). Lineage (NCBI taxonomy): Eukaryota > Metazoa > Chordata > Aves > Passeriformes > Fringillidae > Emberiza > Emberiza elegans. The sequence continues at coordinate 52,412,060 of JALJVW010000184.1, forward strand.
AAAGCACTGTGCCTCCCTCACCCCAAAAGCAGATGGGGGAGAGGCCAGGGCAGCTCTTCATAACCCCTGCAGATTGAAAAATGCAGGGAATAAATGAATGGATTAAGGAAAGGAAAGCAGAGTTTAGCTCTTGCATAAGTGGATTCAGCTCTGCAGACTTCTCTCCATCCCCAGAAGTGCTGCTGGGGGCTTTGGGCTGGGGCAGAGCTCTCCTAGAGAGGCGTGGGTGGCTGCTGCTCCTCTTGGTATTAACTCTGTTTATCATGGCTGCTCCCAGCATGGCCCCCACGCTCTGCCAGGCTTTCCCCTCTCCCCATGCTGGGTCAGCTGAGGTAATGACATGTGTGTCCAGCACAGTAATTTTAGCTCTCAGCAGCTCTGCACGTGGCTCTGGCATCAGTCACTGCCCTGAGGCCAGGCCTGACCAATGCTGGGAGAAAAAACCCTTCCTTTATCATCTCCACCAGTACTCCCTACCACAGATAGGGGTAAAAGAGAAGCTAGCTCAAAAGTAGTGAGGAGGAAAAGCTAGCAGTACCAAACTGTTCACAGAAACAGGAGATGGCAGGCAAGGCATGTGTTTACACATTTCAGTACCACCCAGTTATTCCTCTGTGAAGCCCTAGGCCTTGCTGGGGCAGGAATCTGAACCCAAGATCAGAGAATGATGGCAAGCATCCCTCATCCTTGTTTGTACTGGAGGAGCTGCTTTTCCATACCCGATGCTAGAATGGTTTGTGCACCATCTCAGGCTGACACAGGAGGAGGCCACCAAGACTCTGGAAGGGATGCAGTTAGACTGAGACTCAGGTTGAGCCTCCCATCAAAAGAGGTGACCCTTGGAAGCACACTGTGTAATGGAACAACCCAAAGACACCACAGCAAGCAGCCTCCTGAAAAATGCATTAGTGCTGGAGTCCTGCAGCCCTGCAGTGTTATCATCATCATTTATTTATCCGTGACACGTAAAGCTCTCATTCAAAATGAGTCCATTTCCCAGCTATGACTTGAACCTTGGTTTTAAAGCCAAGAAACAGGTACATAACTCATGGGTTTGAGATGGCACAACACAGGTGAAGAGGGTGCAGATTCACAGCCTGTTTGTCTCCTCTTACCTCCCATGTCCAAAGCATCAAGCTTTGCTACTCTTCAGTATTATTTTCTAGGACCATCTTTTTACACATGAGCACAAATCCTGCCTCCTTGCCCCCACGACCTGGATGTACTTTGCCATGCAAACCAGCACAATGAATGTAAATTGTTTAGATCAGCACTATTAAAATTGTGAGGCCTTTGGGCTTCTGCTGCCATGGGCTCCCCAGAATGCTCAGAACAGCATCTCCTCACCTGCAGCAGCGGCAGTGCAGCCAGGGACTGCTTCCCCACTCTATTCCCAAGCCAAAACATGTCCCTGGCCATGGCAAGGAAATGTGTGCCAGCCTGCATAGCCCCAAGGAAAATGAAACCAAATCCTGGCACTGCTGCAGTCTGAGAAGGAGGTCTCTGGAGTGGTTTTGTGTTTCATCCAGTGCTGGCAGGGCACTCAAGGAGTTTATTCACGTTTACTCGGGAATAGCACAGATTGCAGCCCATGCTAAAGAGACAAACTGACTTTGGAAAGAGGGAATTGCCATTTACACAAAGGCCAGTTCAGATCTGACTTCCACAGTGAGAAAAACAATCACCTTGGATCTGAATTTTGGAAGAATTTGGTAGTTCAAAAGGGCAGGTAAGTGAAAATGGCAAATGCAGACTGTGAAGGACTCCAAGGATTAATCCCTACAAGAACAGACATGCTCTCTTCTTACAGCTGAGTTCAATTTTCCCCTTCCCTGCACCATGAGCCAAACAACAGCAGGGCAGTGGGATCAACACAAGAAAACTTCTTAGTTTTATGGATTAATTTCTAATTTATTAAGAGAGGCTACCTCAAAGGTGAGCAGCCATGTTTTGGGCTGTGTAGGAAAAACAGAACCTCTACTTTCTGCTCACACAGACTGGCTCCAACTATGCAGTCACATTTTTGCTTTAAATTATTTGGTTTTAGGTGTTTTACTCCATCACAACCTCTGGTTCAGTCCAAGTGCCCCAGAGATAATCCTGGTAGAAATTTGTGCCTTCTCCCCAAATCAAAAAAGGAAGTAATTAAAGGGAAATTAGCTGCATATCACAAGTCATTGATAAGAGCTCCAGCTTCTTGACAGTTCCTTCCAGTTATCTCTTGGAGCTGTCTGAACTGATAAGGGAAAAGAAAAATCCATACACAGCAACCTAATGAACTTCCTGCATATATGGCTGCATTAGCAGCTCTGCCAACTGGAAGACAACTTCTGGTTAAAAAAGGCCATCCAGATTTTAGATACACAATCTGGAACTTCAATCCTGTCTCTGTCCCAGGCTGAGGTTTTCAGAGCCAGCATAAGCTTCTGCTTTCAGAGCTCAGAAGTGAAAAGGAAAGACCACAGCAACAAAACCAAAATACCCTGACAAATCACAGCAGAGAGGTAACATACACCCTGCTGGGATGAGAGCAGCTCTCTTCCCCCTGGAAACTGCAGCAGTGTCCATTTCCAGGGAGGTGATAGTGTTTCCCCCAAGAGCGGGATGGACACAAGCAGTTGCTGCCCTGACACGTGAGAAATGGGGATATGATCCTCAGTCAGGTGTGGCAGGTTCCAGCAGAGCTGCAGCCTGGCTGCTCGCACCATCCCAGACTTGCCTTGAGTCCCTCCCAAGGCTCTCACCCCAGGGCAGCCACGTGTGCAGCAGGACCTCTAGCTGGCTCTTGGAATCACCTATAGCCCTGAATTTTTGCAAAGCAGGAGAACAGTCCCTGCTGAGAGACAGAAACACCCCAACCCTGGCTCTCTGCTGCTGTCCAACTTTCCCTGGGCCACATCACTGCTGGGCTCAGGAATGGGGAAAGGCAGGAGGCCAAATATTTCAGTCACCTCCCCAAGTGACAAGCCAGGAGCATGCAAGGACAGGTGTAAACACAGAGTAAACAAGTGCCTACAAACATTGACAGTGGAAAAATTTCTTACTTGGGCATCAGCATCTTGTTTTTCTCATAGAAGAGGCGGAGATCCTGTGGGCTGCTGGCCTGTGGAGGAGAAAGAAACCAGTGCATGAAGCAGTTGACAATGAAGGAAAGGGATTAGCATCTTTATTTCACTGTAGCTCTGAAGAGCAGAGGCTCTTTTTAATTGCTGGACCAGCACAGACAATGCAACTTGCTTTATATTGAAAAGGCAGCCCTGTGCTGCAGTGAAAATACAATATTCCAACCTGCTCCCCTTTTGTCCCTGACCTGGTTCTGTCCTGCTCTGTCCTTCCACAGGCTGAGCTTCACTGCAGTGGGCACTGATGCTCAGGTTTGAGCTGGCCTAATAGCCTCACCCAGGAGACAAAGTAATTGTAGACATGAGGAGCCCCAAATGATAAATGGCAGCTCCTGCTGAGAACATGGATTAATGCTGCAGGGCATTTAAAAAAGAGGCAGGGAGCTTGTTGATGGGCAAGGGATCTGTGAAGAGCCTAGGAACATGGAGAAACAGCAACTGAATTAGGATTTTCTACTTTAGTTCCAGGAAGCCAGAAGGTCTCAAGCCACAGCACTATTTTATTTGTTCAATAATAAACAACTGTGGGGGATGTTGATGACAAGAGTCAAAATTCTGAGAGATGGGATTTAAAAAAAAAGGTGGGGTCTAGGCACAAGAGGTTTACAGCTGAGGTTAAAAATAAAATCACCAGTAGACAAGCACAGACACATAAAAATCCCCTAATATAAATTCTCCACTTGTTTCCATGCAATGAATAATGCAGGCCAGTAAATTAACCCTAGTGTCTCAAGCTTTTCTGCTTAGGCAAAGTAGCTTTATTAAAAGCAGAACAGGCTGACTGGCACGACACAGACATGAAGGCACATAAACAGGGCAGGAAGATCAGAGAGATTCATCTGCAATCAATTATTAGTGCAGCAGAGTGTGTAGGAAAGTGTGAATGAGGAGGCAACAGGCAGCTTCTCCTGATGTTCAGGGCAGGCTCAAAAACCCCTTGAGCCTTCCACCTACTTCTGTTTCTAAGTTAGAAGCATTTAAGGTCAATTAAGATGCTTAAAATGGCAAATCAGACAGGCCAATCTGCAGATGGCCATCAAAATACCACTAACACTGTATGGCTGGAAAAGCAGCCACATAAGATGCCGTTTCAACACCACCTACTCCCTCTGGCTGAAGATGAAAATTAAGGATAACTGAGAGCTCAGTAAAAAAACCTCAAAAGAAACCAAAGGTAGTCTCAAAAGCTGATAGTATCAACACACTTGTGTAGTATTTATCAGGGCAGTGTTTTTTATACAGCCTTACTAAGAGAAGCTACACCAAAAGAACATCAGAATTAAAGCAGAGCACCTTGCTACACAGATGCCAAACTGCATCATAATTTCCAACGGCTGCCACTCAATTTGATTCAGGAAAACTCCGTTTTACACCTTCCCCTGGCAGATCTTGGAATGTAATTAGATTAATATGTGGCAAACTTTAGGGAGGCAAGCATACACACTGCACCAGATATCCTGGCCACATTGCCCAGTGTGATGACAAATATTCCTGAGAGACAAAGTAAAAGGAGGGGCAGAACTCCAGCCCAGGGAGGGAAGGGCTCATTCACTCCAGAGAGATACAAGCCTTGGCTGTTTGCTCTGGTCATTTCCTGTTGCAACAGCTCAATTGTTTCACAAATACAATGAAGCTCTGATCTACTTCAAACACTGTTTTGTCAGAAATTTTCCTGGCAATAAAGAGGGAGTATATTTAAAGCAGCACATATATGAAGACCAGTTCATTAGAGAAGGTTTCTAAGCACTGGCTTGGACAGAAACAAAGTTCTCAATGAAGTTTTCTTCCTCTTTGTACAAATTCAAGAGATGCCCCTGTAGGGATGCTGTCCCAGTACCAGCCCCACTTGCTCTGCAGGGACTCTGCCAGGCTCCTCCCCACCCAGACCACCCTCTCTCCCTTGGGCTGTCCCTGAGCCTGTGATTCAAGGCTGGTCCCAGCGCAGATACCAGAGGAAGGGAGCCCAGCACAGCCAGCCATGGATCACCATTAATTTGGTAAAACCACCTGCAGCTTCATGTAACTTCATTATTAATTGACTGAATCACACAGTTCTGCTCCCAGTAACCTCACCACTGCTCTCTTGCTATCATACACTTCATAAAGCAGTAAGACTCTCAGCACTTTGCTCACCTCTCCTTTCAATAAATAGTGCTTCTTTAAGCATCATGGAAAAAAAATCAACTCAAGTTTGTAATACAGTAAAAATGTCACTTGAATTCCCTCATCTAGGAAGCTAAGAACTTAAACTGAAATCTGCCTTCCAGGCAGATACACCCTGCCCAAGAAAAACACCAGAGACACGAAACAACCACACCATTCAAGGTACACAGAGCCAACTTCTACCTGTGGGCCAGCACCCATCTATCACAACCAGGGATGCAGAACAGCTCAGCTTGCCCTAAGGCCAGGAGGGCACCCCAGCAGGTCAGTTCACACCTCAGAGCCCTCTCATGCCACTAGGAGCAGCTGCATTTTGGTTTTGTCTACCCTTTCTATATATAGAGGCAATTGGGCAAATTCAATCCTGCCACTGTTACTTTGTCCTGAGCAGCAGTGGAAATACATTGAGCCAACAAAGGCATCCAGCAGAACCCTGCCAAATCCCCTTCAGTGCTGGCTGCCTGGCAGTGAATTGCATGTGAAAAGCAGGCAGGGTGGTGCTTCCAAAAGCACTCAGCAGTGGATTTCTCATGCTTGGGCCACGGCTGGATGCAAAAGCCCAACATTCAGAGAGGAGAGGGCCAGAGACTTTCACACTTTCCCTGCCTATTCAACACTCCATAGCAGGTGTATGGTATTGCTCTGCTCTTTGAACCCTTGCCTTGGGGATTTAGAGGTAAAGAAAGGGGACTCAGTTATGTTAAAAATAAAAAAGAAATAAGTAATGTTGTTTCTAGCTCAGCAGCTCTAAGGAAAAGCTTGAAAACCTACTGAAAATGCTTTCTGATATTTTAAGACACCCACAACTAAAGTGGCTGGCATTCAGGGGACTTGCAAGCCCAAGAACCAGAAATAAGCAAACAAAAAACACAACCCCTGAACCTTTTTCTTTAGCAATCCATGGATTTCTCTCTACTGCCAACAGAGCAGGGTAAGACCCACAAACACTGGTCCAAAAGGCAGTGGTCCATTGACTCCAGCAACAAGTCACTCACTGCACCCAGTCTCAGCAGAATTACCCACCAGTTTCAGGAATTCCTGTCCCCATGAATACAGGGCACTCCAAAGGAACAGCGCTGGGAACAGGAGAGCAAGCTGCCTAACAAATATACCAGGGTTCGAATACTTGGCATAAAATCCAGCCTTTCCTGGTGTTCCTCAAGGCCATTTCACAACATAGCAGTTGCTGTAAGTGATACATAATCCCAGTATTTATGCAGACAGAATTAACTCAGCATTAAAGCAGTGAACTTGGTACACCAGACTTAGAAATTAATTTTTCACCTAACAGCTAGCTGGGATGAGAACATAAACAGGCAGGTTAACTCTTTCAGAGCTGCAGAAAAACTTGCATTAATTTTCTTGTCAATTCCCTACTCTTCGTCTCACTCTGCCCCAGACACAGGGCACCATGTCCATAGAAAGCTCAAGATTTCCTGTAAGGCCTCAGAGAGCAGACAACCAGGTTTCAGGGTGTTTAGCAGGATCTGATGTCCCACTGCCACTGCCAGAGCCAGCTCTGACACAACCTGCACGTGCTCAGTGGGGTGTATGCTTACCAAGAGCTGCCCAGATTTAAAAGGGGTCACACAACAGAAGCCACCAGAAATATCAGTGTGATTCCTCCCACACAGGGGAAAAAAAAAAGGAAGAGGAGATTGAGGTCATTTAACTAATCATATTTAAAACACCATCTGACAAGGACTAGATTGGTTTTGGATTGTTTTAGACCTTGTGTAATCTTTCTTTTGCCTCCAGCTTTGCTTCTGGTTGTCACTTGTTTACACAGCCAGCACCACCTCACAGTGGGCATGAGGTCCCAAACTTTTCAACTCAGGTATGGACAAGAATAAACCACTACACTCCCTAGGCACTTCCCAGGTCTGGTCAGCAGGAGCAAGAAATGCAAAGTTCAAGTCCTGTCCTGAATGACAGAAATGCAGAGATGTGAGTGCAGACCACTTATTAGGCAAGGCAAATTAACAATTCCACATTAATACAGAGCTCAGCAAATCTGTTTATAGGGATTATGAATCCCATTAATCTCATCCCTATGGCAGTTTCACTGTTTTGTTTATGGCCAAGTTTAATACAAAAAGCTCCTTAAGAAAGCTTCACCAGCCATCCTACCAACTGTTCACATCTGAGCATCAGCAGCTTCTTTCTTCTCTGTGTGCAGTGAGGCATGGAAGGGACAGGAATGGCTCTGGGAAATGGCCTTGGGTGACCCAGCTATAGTTAATTTTAACTCTGAGACAGCCAGAAATCACATTCATGCACATGCACATCTCTGTCTTGATTTACAAGCACTTTCAGGATTGACAGCTGCCTCAGCCTTTCCACACACTTGATCTTTTTTCCATCTAACCCATTTCCCCGAAGCCCTATTTTATTTTTAGGCAGCTCATTCTTCCTCACTGCAGATAACACTGGAGTCCTTTTTGTTTGCATCCTCCTGAAGGTGCCTCCTTGGCTCAGGCACTGGCACCCAAACTCAGAATGTTTCATGAGCTCCAGATTCACATGGGAATCTCAGCTAGACAGAGAAGAGGGGCTGTCTTTGCCAGCCTGGGAGGGAAGGCACAGTGAGGATTTAGCCTGAAGAGGTTCACTCAGAAATCCAGTTCCTGGCTTCCCTGTGCAACTGGGTCTGCTGGTGGCACTATGTGGAATCTGCCTGTTTTCTTCCCACCTATTGGTAGACATCACTCCCAAAAGCTCATGGTGCTCAATCACCTCTGTCCCCTATCCTCCTCTTCTCCTAAAAGCTCATTCCTGTCCATGGTGCTCAATCACATCTATCCCCAACCCCTCTTTTCTCCTAAAAGCCTTTTAAACACCAGCTTCTTGCCTGCTCAGTGCCCACCAGCAAATTCTTACAACACAGTCATGCCAACAAAGACAGAAAGCCAGTTAACCTTTAACCAGCTCCCCATGGACAGGCTTCTTTCACCTGCATCTCAAGCTGGAAAGTAATTTGTGACATGCATGGCCAAAACAAATAGATGGGGCACAAAGAACCATCTGGGCTGAGCTCCTCTCTCTCCCTGATCAAACACATCCACAGCTGCTACTGCAGTCACAAACAGGGCCTGGCATTTTGTTTCCAAACACAACCTCCAAAAGAGGAAAGGGTGTGGGGAAAACTGAAATAGAGAAACCAATAACCCCCATTCCCAGCCCAACAAATGTTTATGGGTCAGAGTTATCTAATGAGGCAAGCACAAACCATGTCAGGAACTGCTGGGCAGGGACTGAAGTGTCCCTTCACTGCCCACTCCAAGGCAGGGCATTGCCATGCCTCAATCAGAAACAAAGAACTCCTATGATAAAGCCACCACATTAAACAGTAATTAAATCAGTTGAATGAATAGGTATCAAATTGCCTTTAATAACTAAAAGGCACCAAGATACAAGGGAGAATCTGTGCCAGGCTCTCCTGTGCATGCAGTCAAAGCTTGCTTTCTCCTCTCCATTTTCTTCTTAACACACAAATATTTATTTTCTTCCATCCTAACAGTCCTTTTCTCCTCAAAAACAAAGATACCAGCACTGATGACAAGGGGATGCAGCCATTAAACAGAAGCCATTCAGAAGTTTCAGTGCATTTTCAGGGGTTTATAAAAAAAGTAACATGCAAAGGAAATTAAGTCTTGCTCTAAATACAGAGGAAGCTGGTGGACAGAATATAAAGCATTGGAGTGGAAGATTCTTATAGCAGCAGGGAAAAAATTACCCTGAAGGAAAAAAGTGTTCTTGGCTTTAGACAAAACCAAAACATACCATTAGTTTACTCCTGTATTTGCCCACTCTTTCCTGCAACAGAGTCAGAACTCACTTTATCCTCCCTGATGATGTAACTGCATAAACATTCCAAGTCTTGTGTGAAATCCTAAAGAGCTGTGGAACTAAAGCTCATAAAGTCCTTCACTTCATAAAATTTGCCTTATTACTTGAGCATATATTTCCCTCTGACTGACTTTCTTTTGTGCTATTTGTTTTTATTTCCTTTTTATTCATTTTGGGGGTTTGTCGGGGATTTTTCCCATTTTGTTTTGTTAGGGAATCAGGATAAAGGGATGTCAGGCCATAAAAAGAGAGGACCAGAACACAATGGGGAAAAAAAATCTGACAAATACAACACTTTGAAAGAGTAATTTCAAGGGAGAGTCTGCTGATCTCATTCAGAAATGGAAGAAGTAAAGCAGCACACAGTGTGGCTAACAAAAAAAATACATTGAGTCTATATGAATTCCACCTATGGGTGATGAAAAATATGTGAAATAACTCTGAAGCAACAGGAGTAAGGCTGTGGTGAATTCTCCACCATTCAAAAAAAAAATAATTAGAGAGTGCTGTTCACAAAGGATATGCTGCAGCTCATCCAGAAGTTACGGCATTAAGTACAGGGTGGAGCTTTACAGGGCTGCGTTATATTTGGAGGGGTTTGGATCTGATGAACATAAACATTTCAGGCTGGAAGAGACTGCTGTGAGATGACATATAAGAACCTTTTGATATTATCCTACTTAACTGCTCTGAAAACCAAGTTGATTTAGCTGCAATACACTACTTACCACCAAATCATCCTGAACATTAACTTGCAATTACAACCTTTCTTATAGTCCTTCTATATCCAACAGAATTATAATTATAAATTATACACTGACTACAGTTATAAATAGAAACTGATTTCCTAAGTGTAGGCCTAAAAACCCTCACTGCTTTAACTGATTCATGGTAATTTTCTCAATAAGTGACCCTTCTTAAGCTCCTATAACTGAGAAATACATTTTAATGAGAGACAGCCCAGAGAAGAGTCATATTCTAGTAACACAACCAGAATTACAACATACAAAACACAACACTGTCAAGGTGTTAGCCAGACCTTCATGGGGCTGGATCTATGGGAGTTGATATTAGAGATGACAGAAACCTTAGAGTAACCAGATTAGCAGGAAAAAATAAGAGATTAAAAAAGCAGGAGAGAGTCATAAACATCAAATTTAAGCAACTCACCTGAAAGGGAGCCTTTCCTGTTAGACACTGATAAATGATGGTTCCTATACTCCAGAGGTCAGCTTTGGCATCATAGTGTTGGGACATAATGACTTCTGGTGCCTTTTGTGGGAGAGAAGAAAAATTTCTTTTATAAAAAGAAGTAGCTTTAGTGGATTTTTTTTAGCAACTCGAAGAGATAAGTCATTATTATGCTATAAAACTCTTGATCTGGATTCCCCAATAACCATGAAAGATTTACTCCCAACAAGACTGTAACACTACATTGAAAGGGCCACTTCCCTATTTAAGTGAGGGAAGCACAGACTTTCATTCAGAAGAAAAAACACATCCTAATATTGTGTATTTTGGGCAAACTCAATACTTCCCCTTCTCCCAGTGTATCATTTTCTGTTGAATGCACCAGAAGAAATCCCACTGAAATCACAAACAGATCTTCTCAACCAAACCAAGGGGCAAGATCCAGAGCAGCAAAGGCTCCCACTGCCCAGGTAAACTCCAGCCTCCATCCTGAGCTGCACCACTTGGGCACTTCCCTCATTTAGCCCAAGATGGCAGCACATTAAGTCAGCTCCAGGGCCTGGTGCCAAGGTCACAGTTTGGGTTCAAAGGCAGTGTTCCAGTCCAACAGCTTGAGCCCTGCTGTGCCTCAGACTCTGGTTTCTAATCCCACATTGTGCCCTCAGCTGCTCCCTCCCAAAGCTGGAGACAGTACAAGCCCCCAGAGCCCCTGGCTCAGCAGGCAGAGCATCAGGAGCAGCAGCAGAGGAGGGACAGGAGGCCAGGCTGGCTAATCCCTCGTGTTCATAACTACAGATTTCATTGCACTGCTGCCAGCATGGAACGGGATCAATTTTTTAGCTCTGTTATTAGTAAAGGCCACATGTAATGGAAAAAAAAAAGGCAACAAGTAAATTGTGGACAGGAGCTTGGTCTGTCCCTAAGGGAAGGAGCCATGACACAAAAAAGCCAAAGCAGCAGCACAAGGATGTTTCAAGTCTTGCCATGGCATGGATCATACTGGATCATTTTGGTGGGGTAAAATACCTTTCTGTTTTTCTAAAAGAGCAAAATGAAATAAAACAGCACTAGGCTGTAAGCTAAAGCAGGGAATAAAGTCCTGCCTTGCCAGCAGATGCTCCCAGGGCTCCTGCACAAGAGCTACAACAGCAGGAGGGAAAGACTTCAAAATCCTTCCTAAATCCCAACTGAACACTCCCTTCACATCTTCCTTCAAACCCATCAATAAACAAAGAACAATATGAAACATTGAGATTTCTTGTTAACATCCATTGTTGTTTAAAATAAAAATTAAAAACAAATAGAAAAAAACCACCATCATTAGTTTCCTCTAGCCCTTGCAGAAAATAAGCTGGGTGTTTTCAATTACTTTCACAAGAGACTCCGAAAGAAAAAGTATCACTAAAAATAGACAACTCAGGAAACTCTCACAGGAGAGGAGAGTTACATCATCTTCACATATAGCATAGCTCAAATAAACATCAGGCTTCAAATAAGGGAGAGAGAAAGTGTGTTTTGCTTGAGGTAGTTCTGTGGAGCAGACTACCAGATGCACTAGGCCTGCGCAGTGCAGCACAGTCCGGCCTAATTCTGCCCAAAGACTACAGACAAAATACTTAAGTGTGGATTAGACTTTGTTTGAAATGAGGTGCCTTTTACCCCAGGGCACCTGTAACAACTTCAACCTAAACTGACTCACATAATCTTTTTACTTTGAGCTCAGACACCTACGTCCCCAGGAACTATTACAAGTCTGGTTATGACATTTTTATTTGTCTAGTTTTCTCATTTTTCTTTTCACTGACTTGATGTGACACTGAGACCTTGACTGCTGCCATGAGCACAAACAAGAGATCACCTCATCACACCCTGATCCCAGAGTGGAAAGTGCAAAGAGGGTAAAAGGGATCAGTTTGGTTTCTTACACACATCAGTTTCACAGTCTAAGCAGCCATCCTGAAAGCATGGTTTATCCACATCTCACCTGGAAGTTACTTGACAGCACAGGCACCTGCTGTTTGACATTACAAGCAGCCAGAACTTCAGGACTGTGTTGGTTTCAGGCAAGTAAAGAAAATTTCACCGCTGGGGAAAAGACTAAATAAAAACAAAGCCTTGCTGTTGGGGAGCAAAGCAAGAACAACACAGAGAATCCTCTAGAAATGTCACACTTACCATGTACATGGGTGAGCCACACAATGTTGCTGCCATCATATTGTTCTGCAGGTACCGGGCAAACCCAAAGTCAGCTGCAAAGAGAAACAGAGGCAGGTCAGGAGCAGACACCGGCTCTGGAGAACCTGCACCTTTCTCCAGTTCATTCTTCCTACTTTACCTTCATTCCCTATCAACCTTTGCAGCCTCTATCCCACCTTAGCAAGACTTTGACAGCTCTTCTTGAGCAGCAGCATCCTTGTGCTAGTTATTAATACACAGTACCGACACTACAAAAGGATAGAGCGAGCCCCAACAGTACCCAGATGAACAAACTCCCTTCCCTCTTTCAGGAATCTGAACCCATTTGCATGCACTCTGAAATGTCAGCTGGGAAGGCTCTCCTGACTTCAGTGAGAATGTGCCAGTTCAAAACCAGCCAGTCTATCTGCTGCTGTCTCAGCCTTTCATTTGGGGAACTGAAAGTTGCCTTCCATTGAAAAGGCTGCAATGTGAAACAAATCCAGGAGGAACCACTACTCACCACTACCCACATTTCTAGACCAGCCCTACCAAAATTAGTCTTGTTCTGTTCCTTTAGAAGAGTACCAACTGTGCTAACCCCAGCACTAGGACAGATAACTGAGTCATAGTTCACTAAGCAAGCAGAAGAGCCAGGAACAAGGAATACCAAGAGGAATTACCTCTGCAGGTTACTGGGCATCTGATCATATGACACTGAGATGTTCTCTCAAGGTTACCAGATATTTCAAGCTAGAACATTGACACAGCTGTTTACACTGTCATCTGTCACTACTGAACTGGTACAGCCAGGTTCTCCCTGGACCATGCACTCCTCAGGGAGCACAAGGAGGGTTGCAAGTTACATCACACCCAGAGCAGTTGTGCCCACAGCCTTCCTGCCTGTGGCCTGTTAGCAGCTCCCAATCCCTTCCTTACAGATATTAACCCTGCACTTGACAAAAAAAACAAACAAAAAACAAAACAAAACCAAAAAAAAACAAACAAAAAACCAACCAACAAAAAAAAAAAAAACCAAAAAACCACATCAAAATGCTTCAGTTTAACAAGCAGCAACATTCAAACTTTTCCAGTGGAAATCATTTCCCAGCTGAAGGAAAGCACTAACACTTTCTCCACAGCACAGGGTTAAGGTGAGGAACAGTTTTACCTAATTGGTGTCAGTTTCAGCTCTGAGTTGTAAAGTAATCAAAAGCCCACATGTGAGGGTGATGTTATCTTATTTTTGAGGGACTGCAGGGAATATGTCTGCTCTGTAACTGGATTTCTGGAGCACTCATCCCAACTACTGGTCCATCTGTTCCACTTGCCTGATGTGCAGAATGGGAATTTCTTCAAGATGCAGCTGAGAAGCCTGTCTCTGGTTTAGACTTAGAAAACTCCCACTTTTGGGTCTGCCTGACAACCCACTGCACTCTCTGAGGCCAGCCAGGAGAGCAACTAGTGTTTGGTCTTCAGACAACAATATTTAACCTCAACACTATTAAAAGCTGAAGACAAAAGTCACAACTTCTGCTCATTTCTTGATAAGCCTGGAGATTACACGCCAATTAGGGCAGGCTGGTGTTTGTTTTTACTGAGGGTGGCACCATTCAACTGACAGCAGAGCAAGGCCTGCCCAATTCCTTTGTGTCAAGTCTGTGTCCTGGCAGAGCAGAAAGCTTTTGCTCCTATTGCTTGCAGGCAGCTGAAGGCTGCATTTACCACAGGAGCTAAGAATGAAAAACATTAGGGTGTTTTTAAAGTGGAGAAAAGCTTTTTTTCTCCTAGACAGCTCCCCAAAGTAAGATGGAGGTTTCCATGTGTCCATCACCAAACTCCTGTGTGCTCAGGGTGATGCTGTAGCGGTGCCTTACCGATCTTTATACGGATGTTGTTGGGATTTGATTTCCTGCCCCCAGCATAGGAAAGGAGAATATTCTGGGGCTTCAAGTCTCGATGGATGATGCCCTTGCTGTGCAGCATTTTCATGGCACCTGCTATCTGCTGGAGGAAGAGCCTGATGGTGTCTTCACTAAGTGTCCGCATAGCTGGCAAGGAGGAAAGAAAAACAACCACAGATGAAAAACTTACAGTGCCAGTTCTCTGAGGAGCCCAGAGGGCAGAGTCTCACAGCAATTAACTCTAATTTGTCATTTTATTCCCACACATGATGTCAATTCCCCACACACCATTTCTGAATGATTCCTACAGGCAACAAGGGAGAGCATTTGCATTCCCAGCTTATTCTGTGGTCAGGGCTGCTTTCAGCCCCGAGTCCCTCATGGTGAACTCAGGCCAGCACTGGGCGCTGAATCTGCATTATTAATTGTGTCCAAAAGTGGCATATGGTGAGGTTTAGGGCTTCCCTCAGGAAGAGCTGCCAGACAGATCCAGGCAAGCACCAGGCAGGGCTATGGCTGCCTGTGAGCCATGGTCAGCAGCAGCTGGACACCCAAGGTCAGAGCTTTATCACAAAGACTAGGTCTAAAGGTGGAGCTAAGAGCAAAGGCAATTAGGATCAGGATTTACACCTGCAAGAGTCATTAAGGCCCATGCTGGACCTGGGAAGGGTTGATAGGTTAAATTCACAGTAGGTTAGGGCACATGGCCAGCAGGGATCTGTAGCTTTAGGGTATGAATCCAAGTCTACGCCTAACCCTTGTGCATCATCACCTGACCAAACCAGAATTCTAAACCCAAACCCAGTGTTTGAGTGAACCACAGTTCAATACTTGACAACAGACCTTACCAAATGACCCCTGCAAACCATCACCATTCCACCCATAGATACAGCAAGAATATCTCAAAATGTTTTCACAAGCCAAGTTTTTTAAAAGAATGTATTAGTGATCAAAATCTGCGAATATAGAAGCTCTGGAGTGGCCTCTCCTGAGATACAGGCTTCCCAGGGACGTGGTGTGAAAATAAACATTGAAGGGATTAAAATAATTTTCAACTGGCTCTTCTAATCAGAGCAGTGCAACATCAGCTCTCGTTATTTTAGGAACTACATGTATGAAACTCTTGCCAAAGCTGGGAACAGCTTGCTGAACAAACCCCAGGATCAACAGTGCTACCAGCCTGCCTCCTTGTCAGTCACTGAGCAAGTCAGGCTTCAAGCAAGCACCATTCCAGTTGAATAAAATGATTTCTTTCTAAAAGGTCCCCGTAAATTACTTGGGACTTCCTTAGAGCTCTTCCAGCTGTTCTCTAGTAAGACATTAAAACAGGCTGACAGGAGCTTCAAAACTCTAGCCAGCCAGCTAGAAGGGAGGAATCCTTATGAAAACTGTAAACTTATGAATCCTTATGAAAGCTGCACACAGCTTTAACACAACACAGGAAATTAAAAATCTGACTTGTAAAATACATGGATGGGAAGCAGCAAGGGACACAGATAAGTTGAGCAGCGCTTAGAATAGAAAATAAACTCCCACCACTCCCAAGCCTCACTGGTCTAGGAGGCACAAGCACAGCTAAAGTGTCACCATGGCTATCAGGTGGTCCTGGACTCCCAACACGTGAGAGCAGTGCACATGTACATGGAGTTTCTCTCCCCTCAATGAGCCTTTTTCCCCAGGAACTGGCACTCAGCTGGAGTTCACGAGACTCCTCTCCAGAAGGGGAGATCCTGTGAAGGGATCTTAAGGATACTAAGAGGCAGCTCAGATGCAAGTCTTCAAAACACACTTGCATCTTCTGAAGAAAGCACTGCCTCATCTTTAACAAAGCTCTCCCCAGCCTCCTGCTGAATTATCAGTGTACTCAGTCCCACACCATTTTCTGTCTATTAAAAGTCCAGTATCTCTTAGCTGTGCTAAATATTCACTCCAACAAAAGGGCTCTGTAGTATTCCTACAATTTGTACTCAAAGAAATCTATACAGGAATGGTTAAAACACCATCTTTCAACAAATCAGCAGGAATTCAAAAGTTGTTTTTTCCCAATTCGGCTCAGGCCCAGGGAAGGACAGGCTGATCACCCTCCTCCAAACATGAAGCAAGACTTGAAACCTGATAATTGTTATTATTAAGGCAGCAGGCAATTACCAGCTCCTGGCTAAACACAGCCTCTAGCAGAGGAGCTGTGGAGAACCTTGTGCTGACCTGCAGTCCCAGGAGCGTGCCATGGCTTTGAGGCGTTCCCTCTGCTGCAGATAATTTGGGGGCTATAAGGCTAACACAGCACCAGCCACAGCCCTCAGCAAACCAGCTGAGCCTCCCTGATGGGAAATCTAACTCTTCATAATACTGAAAACAACAACATTGCTACCAAGATCACAAAAATCCATTTGTCCATAGAAAATAGGGCTTCTAAACTACCTGTTCCTGCGGAATTTAAGCATTTCCGCTTCACAGAAGTTCATACAAAGTTCCCAGCCCTGCAAAAGAACTGTTTTCCTGGCACAGAGAATCTAAACTGGTGTTTCGAGCCTCTACAGACATATTCCCACAGTGCAAGTGCAGTAGCATACTGGAGCTACCATTGCAGGGCTGAAAAATCAGACACAGAAATCTGCTGGATCCTCTGGCAACATTAAATCCCACAAATCCAGGCAGGAAGGCAGGACTGGGAAATGGAGGCTCTGCCCTCAGGAACAGAGAAAGGACAGTCAGTTCCTTGGACAGAGCAGGGGCAATACCCTTTTACCTCCCTCCATTAACAAACAGGCTGTAACACTGGAAAACAAAACTCCTTATCTTTCATCCTTCAGCCCATCAGTCTACTGTGTGACAGCAGCAATCTGCAACTGAAGGACAGAAACATAAATACAACTGACATTTCCAATGACTTCAGATTACTGGGCCTGCAGAAGTACTCCCAAACCAGCTACCAACAGCACAGAGTATGAGAAGATACAGAAAACTCATTCAATCTAGGTGCCATCAAAAAAAACCAACAAAACAAACCCCCCAAAAATGAAGAACAAAACAACTCTCTTCCCTTGCTACATCTCAAACAGGGAACTTGTAAGTCTGTCCCTGTAAAAAGAGGATATTCTCATCTTCACCAGAAAACTGCTGGCAAAATACTAATCCTGCAATAAAGTCTGGGCATCCCAGTGGATGTCTGTGGTGAGCAATACATTCTTGCAGAGGATGCTGTTTCACAAGCTCTACTCTGCCATTACTGAGAAGCAATAATATCCCTGTGTTTATTTTCATGGGCTCCACTTCAGTGATGAGGCACTCTTACCGCCTTGGGCTGCTCAGGTCAGTAGATCAGAGAAAATATTTACTCTGGGTCACTGTGGGGCCCACATGCCTCGAGCTCTGAAGGCAGAGAAAAAGGATGAAGCCACCTAAGAAGTGCCCTGGTCAGTCTGTCCTGAGAAGTACAGCCTGGAAGAGGTGAACTGCAGTAAACAGCCCTTGTCAGCTGATCCAAGAGGAGATGTACTGCAGTGCACCCACTGACGTTAGGTTACATCATCATTTTGGAAAAGTTATTTAGGAAAAAGAACATCTCCTCTTATCCACAGGTGTCACAAGTATATCTAACATGGGCCAATCCAAGTAACACTGAAGTCTGAGACCAAGCTGACTTGTTTGGGGCCCGGCTTTGAACCTATCCCATTTACCCATGATCAGTGATACTCCTGTGAATCTTCTGTACAAGTAAGAAGACCTATTCCAGATATATCTGTGATAGGACTAGACCTTCTTAATTGCCTGTGTGTAGAGGGAGGAAAGCTACAAAGCAATGTTTCACACCCCTGGTTTGCAACAAGGTCCCGGCACCACTTGGGATGGACTAGAAAGATCAAACTCCCTGCATGGTCAAACCAAGAAATTCCCTGTTATGATATGAAAGCATCAGTTTTAAGAAAGGTCACAAATATGCTCTTATGAAGTGTCCATAACAGCCTGTGCCAATGCCAACTCACAGAAATTAAGAAGGAATTTCAGCCCAGCCTGCTCCTGAGTACCTGAGGACACAATTCCAGTTATTCCTGTACAGAAGCTGGTCACTGCTGAAACACCTCCCTCAGCTCTAGCACACAGCACAGACCTGCCACTCTCAGTTCAATACACAATGGCCTCCACTGAAAGCAACTTCTAGACATCTCCCAGAAGGGTAATTGCATTGGACCTCTCAAGGACACCACCACCACCACAGCAGAACACACAGAACCTTGGGCTGTACCAGAGATGGATGAGGCTGCCCAGCACCATAACCCCGCCAGACACACACAGTGCACTGCAACGTGCACCCGTGCACGTCCTCCAGTCATGAAGACAAGGAGAATTAGAGTGCCTTTGGATTCAGCATGGAATTACCAGATTGCCTAATGCCTGTAATTAGAGGGCAGAATGGATCTGGAAGCTTACAAGCAACTCATTCAATGAGAACCAGGGGATTTGCATGTGCTGCTTGCTTAAGTGTTACAGGAGCTACCAGCACAAATGTCTGAGGAGCCAGTGGGAAAGTAGATGTTGCGATTAAACACCATCACACAATTATCAAAATAACTGAAGCAGCACAATAACCACTCAATAGAGATGAGCCTCGTGAGTACCAGTCAAATACTGAAGAAATCTAAACTTTTCAAGCTGAGTTTTCAGTGAAAAATCTCTCCTAAGAACCCTAGGTGCCTGCAGAAGCTGCAGGAGCATGTGGTGGGATGCAGAAATCTGACATTTATCTAAGCTCAGGGATCTGGCAATGATGGGAGTATCTAAACCTTCTTGCTGCAGTCCCTTCCTGACTCCTCCCTTGGAAATTGGTGCCGGCTGGGTTCTCTTCACTGGCAACCAGCACACAAGTGTTAAGAGTTAAAACAAAACTAAGCACCAACTTCCCAGTCACAACAATCTTTACAGTTGCCAAACCAAAATATTTTATTGGTAGAAACAGAGCTAAAGGTTAACTTTCTCACATGAACTCAGGCAAAGAAAGATCAAGTGTTGCACCAGGTGACACAAAAACAAACCAAACTGGGGTAAAACTGAATTTTATTTGGAAAACACAATTCATTGTCACTTTCTCAAACTAGCCACCAACTTCCTGAGTAATTTCAATTGATAGACCAGGAAGCGAGCTGTATTAACAGCCTAACTAATTGCATGCTTCACTTTTTTCTTGAGTTTTTTTTGGGGGGAGGAGGGTGGCAGAAGGGAAGACAACAATGTACACACAGAAGTAGTAGTACAGACCAGAAGATTTCCTGTAAATCCTTTCTTCTGTTATTTGTTTCTATAACTTCTTGCTTGCACAAACATTTTGCCAATGAGAGTGCACAGCCCACTGCTTTAAGATCAAGGTTCACTTCATGTGCATGAAAGCTAAAAAATTAAGCTTTCAAAGCCCATGCACTGGTAAAACTGAAGTTTTGCTATTTTTTAAAAGCATTTGCTTTATAAAATTTGCATTTGCATTCAGAGAGAAAAAAGAAAGTACCAAATACAAAACCATCCTCCACTGGTGTCCATAAGAACATTCTGCCTCCACTAAAGATGCTCCTTTTAGAGCATAGCAATGCCCAACAGATGCAAAACATATCTAAGACAAAGCACACAAAACCTGGATTTTTAAAAACAAATGCCTGTCACTTCTATCTCACCCACACTTTAAACAAACAAAACACATGAAAGTCAGAATATTCTTTTTCCTTCAAGTACTAAACCCTTTCTGAAAATTCAAGTCCACAAGTATAATTCATTACCCTGTAGGAAGAGTGTGGCATGCTAGCATCAAGCTCCAAATTATTATTCTAGGGACACCAACACTAGCTGTAGGGCAAATGTAAATTTATCTTTTAATCCTTCAATTTTTGCCATTTCCAGGCATCACATACCTCAATAAGGAGCCTGAAGTATTATCCAGCTGACTAGCTTTTAATTTGAACAATGTGAACAAACTTTGTTTAACCATGACCCAGAGCCACACACGAAATGAGATTAAAGTTGTCTCTTCACATTTAGTAATCTTCTAGTTAACATGCAAAACAACCAGAAAGCTACTTTAAGGGAAAAAACACAGTCAGGGGAAAAAAATAAATAAAAGGGCTATATCTGAGTTCAGCCAAGTATATTGTTAAACATTTTATCCTCCTACCTGTTCTAGGTACTGAGGTGCAAGGTGATTTTCACAAACCAGGGTCCTGTACCTGTGCTGCACTGAAAGATACCTTGAGGGCTTGCCTGAGTCCCAGCACTACAGCTGGCTGACCTGGAAAGCATTTCCCTTGATGGCAAAGACACCCCTGAGTCTCACCAAAAGATTCTTCAAGGCACCATGGTCCCAGATACTTGTGCTAAACTCTCCAGAATGCCCCAAAATTAGCGGATTTTGTCACCCTCACAGCACTACTGGCTACATCACAGCTCTCCTCAATATGCTGAAACAGGAAATATGTTCTGCTCTAGATGTGGGGACATCTTAGAGGTAACTTAGAGAATATACTCTTGTGATCTTATTTTAATCCAACACTACAGAACTGCAAGGCTTCAGTGTAAATAGCTTTTTTCCAGTCACCAAGAAAACACAAACTGTGTCCCTAGTAGTGCTGGAATATGTTTAACCTATAAGGCCATTGTAACTAAAATATGTAACTTCTGACAACAGTCACTACTGACCTACATAGAAAGGACTACAAGACCAGCTTTTCTTGTCACGGTTTCTCAGTTTTCTAATGATTACGAAGGGTGACCCCCCCAGAGGATATTCTCCATACTGCTGTACTTACTGTGAAGGTAGTCTGCCAGGTCACCACCATTACAGTACTGCAAACAGAACAGAAAACTCAGTTAATACAGGGCAAAGCAAAGATTAACAAGAAAAACAGTATAAACTTCAGTAGGGCGGCAGGTTTATCACAGTATTTAAACATAAATAATCACACGTGTCAAAATACATATTCAGAAGTTGGCAGGGAAAACCCCATTCCTCTGGGTTCCTCTCCTATTTCTCCTAAATGTTATGTTGCATGATGATACACCAGCATCATCCATGTTCAAGCACATCAGAGAGAAAGGTAAAAGCAGAACAAAACAGAGGGGTCAGCACTGGAGAAGCAGCAGAAAGCTGTTTGAGGAAAGCCTGGGAGTGGACACAGCTGAAAACTGAAACTCCTCACATCAATGTTCCACATCATTAGGAAAAGTCAACAAGACCTCCAAGTGAGAACTGCAGAGCAAGGGAAACATCCAGAGGCTCTGCAGGTAATCTGTGTCCAGAACATTCTCTCTGGTGGATGCCTGAACACACACTCACTCCCCTGTGGCACCCTCCTGACCCCTGAGGTTCAGTGTGTGCTTAAGCCTGTGCCTGCAGGACCTTCTGAGAACAGCAAGATGAAAAATCCCCTGGCTGCTCTCTGCACCCATACTGTCCAAGGCCTGAGCTGCAGATTAGATTAACAAAGCCTCACAGGTGAGACTGCCAGCAGGAAGCACCACTTGTGAAACATGCTGATCTACTTAAAATGGGTTTAAAATATTCAAAAAGAGAAAGAGGGAGGGAAAGGAGGTTTAAAAAAAAAAAAGACATACTCACCTCCATAACCAAGTAGACAGAGTTTGCCAGTTCCTGGGGAAATAGAAAATGGAAAATGAAGGGATTTATGTACTGAAATATTTCAGACATTTAATTGCTGTATTACCTTTTAAACAGATAATCTGTTCTCTGCTATGAGTCAGACTGAAGAAAGGGTAAAAACATTATAGGTTAATTCCTGGAAGACTGCTTGCTTTGAAAATGCCAGGTATTTAAGCATATTATTGATTTGTGAGAGTGCGTCTGTTTAACCAAGCTGATCTCCTGTATTGTGGCTTGGGTCTCCATGTCCTTTCAGGCTCCAGGGATTAACAGTGGCACGCAACACAGATGCTGGCACACTGCTATCTTAGACCCTTAATCATTTCCACATTTAACTTGGCCCTGTTTAGCAGCTGTGCCCACATGAGCAGGGCTAGGCTGAACAGAAAGATAAGAGCAGCACAACTTTGGGACCTGCAATTCAACCCAGTGGCTGAAAAGTGCTCAAGTGACACTTTCCATTAGAGGGGAAAAAGGAAAATATCTCAGACAAAAAAATGTAACATTTGCCAGCCATATTTTCTACATGCCTTAACAGTGCCATTATCAGGTGGTTTAAAGCTTTCTGGACTGTAACAGGGGTTAACACCAGCCAAGTCCAGGTCAAATCCTCATTTTCCTAAATTCACTACAGGTGCTGCACTGTGATGCTCTTACCATCCTGGGAGTTCACCTCCTGCCTTGGCTGACCTCCCCCCAGCCCTGGGGAAACATCCATATATCAATGGTACAAGCACAGGAGAGTGCAGAGATGTGTCCCACAAAAATACAGAAGCACAGAGCCACAACAGGAGCCTTGGTGGCTGTGCAGCACATGGTGACACCAGTGCCAACCTGGTACGTGTCCAGCAGAGCCACCAAACCACTGCCAAAGAACAGACATGAAAACAGCCAAATATTCCAACCCTGGGTAGACCCAGGAGGTCAAATGACTATATCCTGTTGTTGAAACAGAAGTCAGACAGAAGCAGACCTACTACATAAAATCTGTAAGCTAGAAGTCACTCTTACAGCCTATAAGCTAGAAGTCACTCCTAAACTCAAGACCCAGATGGGGACACTCACAGGCAGCAGCTGTGTGGGTGAGTAGAGAAGTCCTGAAATTAGAGGCAGAGCATAAGATTCCACTTCCAGGCCAGCATGACTTTACTCACAGGCTGACCCAAACCATTCCAAAACCCCCAGCATCCATCCTAGCAGCTGTTTAGTTTCCAAGCAGTCTCCACTGTCTGCTCTCATCTTTCACCCTGGTCCGTCCACAGAACTCTGACTACCATCAAGCTGTACCAAATTGCCTGCCTTTGTCAATGCCTGGAGTCCTCAGCACCTCTTGCTTTCTCTTCTATCCTTTTAACCTGGAAACCCACATTTCACGTGGTATGATGTTTGCTGAGGACTGGTTGTAGGAAGAGAGGAGGAAGATGAAGTATCTAAGATTTGAGAGACTCAGCCACAGCTGCAGGGGAACTGCCTCCTTCCCTGGAGGGGCTCAAGCATCCACCATAGCCACCCTCTGTTCTTACAGCTGTTCTCACTACCGAGCTCTGCTGAGTTTTCAGAAGTCCCCTTGTTTGTTGAAAAAGCAATTTTCTGTGATACTTCAAGAAAGTGTTTGCTGCACTTCCCTGCATGACAAACACTTCCTTCAACAGGCTTTGTTTTTCAACCTCTGCATTTGAAAGCAGCACACATTAAGCCACCCAACTTCATACACACATTGATGAAGTGGGAAGCCAGTCTGTGGCTAAAAGCACCAGCCCAGGGAAGCAGTGCAAGAAGAAAACCCCAAGCATCATCACAAGCTTTGCACATGACAAAGCACTGAGGGAGAATTCTCAGGAGCATCCAAAGCCCACCAGCTCCTGCTGTCCTCAGCAAGAAGAGCAAAAAGCCAAGGTTGATAAAGACACCCAAGACTTTCACTGCTACAGGAAATGCAGCCCCAGATGTAACAGAAGATAGGAGCTACACCAGAAGTGCAATGCAGCTGCTGGGGAACTCACTGCAGGGCAACTGCTGGGCACACAGGAAGTGCCTGAAGTGGTTTTTGCAGCCCAGACCAAGTTCATCACTGCCACAGAAACAGGTTTCATAGACACTTCTAGGCTAAATGTGCTGTGATCACTGCAGCTCACTGTAACTCTGCACTTTAATATGCATAGTGCCAGAGGGTTTGGGGAAGCTCAGTGTATTATTACCTACATAGGAAATGAAGAGGAACCAGAGCTTACACATACCAAGTCCAGAAGATATTTGTAATAACTTATTAGCCAACAGCTAATGTATACTCTGCAGTATGGCTGTTTTTCCACTCTACATTATTTAAAGACTCTACAAACAAACATCACCAAGGAAATCATTGATTTTTGGCAGCCAGCGTGTGCATTGACGAGGGTTAAACAAGGACCAGCACAGGCAAGGGAGATGCTCTGCCTGACTTCCCCAACAACAACATGACCTTGGTGGTTTTATCTCTTCACTCTGTGTTGGTGTGATAAGAGGGCAATGCCTGAAAAGCTTTGACGAGAGAAGCTGGTGGCTCCCCCAACCATCACTGGCAACTCTGAAAATCCAACCTCACCAGGCAGAATTGGCCAGAACACCTAGCAAGGGTATTTCCAGATCACAGCTGCCTGTAGCAAGGATAACAAACACATGTGCAGCTTCAGCATTTCAAGACTCACCTACAAGAAAGATCGGTAAAATTTTGCAAACAGAACGAAACATTTGTTTCGAGAAGGGTCCCAGAAACAAACTAGTGTTTGGAAAAAGCCAGTAGAGCTTACTGTGGTTAAAATAGACTCAGCTGCCTAAAGAGACTTCTGGTTTCTCAAACAGGCTGATGCACTTCTCTCAAGCTGATTCAGCAGCAGAAACTACTTCTTGTCCATTTTTATCCTTCCACTATATTTATGATTTTTTCATTAACAAAACAAGGAAAAAAATACCGCAAGCCAAATTCTGCAAGCTACCAGTTTCTCTGAAAACCAAAGCAAAATGCCCAACCCACTCATCTCCACATCAAGAAAAGTATTACAGTTTCCTCTATTTTTTGCAGAGGCTTATTTTCAAGAAGTGTTACAGATAATTTCCTCTGGACCTCTTATTCATATGTGCCAGTCTGTACAGCCAAGCCTAATCCTGTCACTAAACAAGCTCAATGGAGAGAACAGCACAGACACAACCCCTAACTTTTCCTGTCATCACAAAGGGCAGCAGTACCCTGACCATGCCCCACAATGGCAGCAAAACGCCTCTGCCAAAGGCATTAAGCTGATAATTAATCAGTCTGGATCATTGCCTGGCTTGTTCTTGCAGCAGAGGCCCCAGTGATGAAGTTACAATTTAATTGAGTGTAAAAATAGGCAACAGCCTCTGCTGTCTACAAATAACACACATCTGCTGATGGAGGACAAAGAAATGAAGAAACCTCATTTAGCAATACACCATAAATCACCCCAAGACTGGGCTCTGTTAGAATTCCTCACTGTGACACCAGGAGACATGGTGTTATGGACAGTAAGACCCAACAGTCCTGTCTCCCTTTAAATTTTCTCTCCACCCATACTGGAAGGTGGCATGATCCTCTTCTTGGAAAGAGCATGTTTAGGTGTGTCCAAAGGGAAATGTCTGGGTGTACCCACAGTTAGTCATCCTCCTACCACAGCTTAAAAAGGCTCAGAGAGGAATTTTCCTTAGAAAAATCCTCCTCTGCACTCTACCCCTGAATTCAGCCTGCCACCAAGTTTAGAAAGATGCTCAGGAATGGCAAAAAGTGGAAATTTGATTACACAACACTGCAAGATTCTCTCAGCAGTGCAGTGTCCTCACCAATCTGTGAGACCAGTGCTGTAGTACACTCTGGGGAAAAACCAGCTAAGAATGACTTCTCCTTCACACAAGACCTCTTTTCTAGGGCAACTGGGATGCAGGAAGAACACTGAAGATGAAGGCAGCTCCAGAGTTACACCCATGCGCTGAGCACTGTGGAGCTGAAAAGGCTCCTGTTGCCTACAGAAGAGGAGCCATAAGCACTCAAGTCTCAAGACTTGTTTTACCACTCTCCTGGGTGTTTGCTGGCATCCCTGTGATGGCAGAGGGTTTGTGCCTCTCAGCAGATATCTCCCACAAGCTGCTCAACACCACCTCTCCAACAGCACCCAGAGATGCTGCCAAGCAAAGATAATTCTGCTGCACATGGATCTCTCTAAGCAGGGCCAGGACTTCACCAACTGCACCAACACAACAGAAGCACAACATAAAGCTGAGGGTCTGACAGTGGAAGATAACTCAATACCAACTGAAAGCTAAGCTTTTCCATTTCTTTTTTGCTACTTCCCCTACTCACTGCAGCAGAACCACTGTGTATCACATCCTCCTGTTTTGCCAGCAGGATCTCATGGAGCCAGTACCTTTCTGACCTGTGGTCTCCAGTTATTGCTTTCTGACAGTGGCACTGGATCAAACACAGTCCAAATAAACACAACTTTGCTGTACAGAAGCCAATTCTTAGGTCAGTGGCACTTGGAAAATCCCTAGCTCAGGCAGGGGCTCCCACACTGACTGGGTTTGGGAAAAGCAAACCCGCTGTTCTAAAGAGAGGAAAGCAACTTTCCAAAAAGTAAAATCTCTTAGAATTGGTTCACTGTGGCTCACAGCTTGGCTTGAGCAGGCTAGCCTCTGAAAAGGGAAAGGAAAACTGTCATGATATGCAAGGATTATCTTCTGATGCATCTATTGGAACGGAAGCAAGATAAGGGACAACAGCAACATCAATCAGAAGTGTGGGAGAACCTATCATTGCTCATCCTTTGGAAAACTGATCTAAAGCAAACAGCAGATATTCACATGCCTTTTGACCCCAAGTGAAAAGAAAAACAGGTCTCAGAGCCTCTTGTGTTTCTGTTCTCTGGCCCTGGTTATCCTCCTCACTCTCCTGAACATCATCAATAAGGAACTCAGGAACATTTTGAGCAGGCTTCCAATTCAGGAGACAATTAACTCAGATGAAGAAAGGTAAAACCTACTGCTACTGACTGAAAAGTGTTATTTCCAGAGTCAGCAGACCTGTGACTTCCCAAAATAATGAGGGCTTCTAATTTCTTAATGTAGATCCCATGGAGTAAGGATCAGAAACAAGACCTGGCAAGGCCCACCATGTTCTGTCCACAATTGGCCCACAGCTGGCCACTGACCGCATTCTGCTTCCTTCTGACCTGCCAGCTTGCTCTAGGAGGTGGAGCACAGAAGGGAGACCCTGCAGCACAAAAATGGTTGATGGGTGGCCTTGCAGCAGGCAGATTTTTGTAGAACTGGAAGAACAGTGATGCCAAGGGTCAGCACTGCCCCATTCCAGGCACTGCTGTACTCTCCATGGTACAACAGATGAGCTGTTTCAGGACAGGTTGTACTTCAGGGCAGATTAAAAACAGCAGGAAAACCATTCTCTGGTACTACACAGGCTTCAGGAAGGGAGGGAGACTATTTCCCATCCCCCTGGCAACAGTTCTAAAGTCTGCTTGCATGACATTAGAAAACAAACAGGACAACGTCATGTCCATGGAGCTGCTCTTTCCTAGGCAGCTCATACCACCACAGCCAGATGGGATCACTGCTGGTGAGGCAGCTCAGCCTTCAAGTGACCTGAAGAAACTTCATCATCCCTCCCACTGGACATGAACTCCCAACAGGTTCCTTCAGCCCAGCACCACCTTTCCCCCCAGCTGGTCACAGCCCTGCTGCTGGGCTTCACAAATTCACTGCTGGCCTCCAACAGAGCACTGAGACCCAGCACACTAGCAGAGAGCTCAGATAGAAAAACCTGCCTCTCCTCCTGTGGGGCCTCTGCAAGGCAGCACACTACAGCAAGTCACAGCTGGAGCCAGCACCGAGCCTAACCACAGAAACCAAAGCATGGGATGCAGAATGGGGGACAGAAACAAAGTGCTGGCTTTCACAGGTCACAGAGCTTCCAAGCAAGACCAAGAACATGCACATCAGAGCACATTCAGACTTGTGCTGCTGGAGCACTGAGAAGCAATCCCTTCTTACAGCAGTCATGCTGCTCTGGGGGTAACACTGGAGCTCCTACAGCACCTGGGCCCCCCCAGCCATGCCCAAAGACCACTGAATGCAGGCTGCAGCAGAGAATGTAGGAAAAAAAAGAGCAGCAGAATCCTGAAAAGTGTGGACTTTCTGACATGGGGTGGAAGGAGTTACCCCTTTGCCAAGAGGCAGAATAATATCTAGAAGCTTTTTCAAACAAAAGCAAGCTCCTATGCAAAAGGCAACACATTATGTTAATGCAAGAGAGGAAACTTTAGAATTCTAAAAACTGACAAAAATAATCCTGATTTGCTTTTCTGTATTTATTCCTCATATCCTTCCAGTATCACAGCCATACTATAAACTGAGCATTTAAGGTTGAATTAGCAATTACCTTAAGCTCAGTCACATGTACTGGAATTAAATCCTTGCATACCTTAAAGTTTGCATTTTATGAGCCTGCCAAAGAGAAGGGGTAGTGGGGGGAGAGCTAGGGGTTGAGGTGGATATTTCAGTTTTAATCACACTCATTGAGACACATTAATTGATTGAGATATGTGCAAATACAAGCAAAGTGACTCATCCTGAGGTTTGATTAATGTAGTCTCCCTGATAAAGTTGGGAATTGCTTGTTTTTTAATGGTATATACCAAACACAATCTGATACTCTCCAAGAGTTGTTTTGGTTTGGGTTTTTCTGGTGTGTTTTTGTTGTTTTTTTTTAAGCAAGTCTGAAAATTAGAGATCTGGCCTCCCAGGGTTTTCTATGGCAGCTGCATGAGTGACTGGCCTTTGCAAGTCTCTTCTTCATCTATCAATTTCATACTTAATTCACCAGATTTAAGAAAACAAGCACACTTGTTACCACAAAGGTGTGGAAACAAGGCGTATAAATAAAAGAGCATGAATTTTCTTTCAAATAAGATCAGCCTTAATCTAAGAAGGGAAAAAAATCCACTTACTGGAAGCCAGAGAAACAAGAGCTCAAATCTCCACTATTTAAACAACAGAGAAATGAGCACTTTTTAACATATTTAGTATGCTGGCTACGACTGCCAACCAAATGAAAAGAGCATCCAATGCAAATGAAGAGGGTGTGTGCAGGGTGAGGTGACACAGCACCCAAGGGGACACACAGAGCCCACCCCACAGCCCCTAAGCTGCCTCCCAAGCCCTGCCTGTGGTCCCTGGGGTCCCTATCACACCAGCAGCTCCCACATCCTGGGCCATCAATGCGCTCAGAGCTGGCTGGGAGTCTCCCCCTTCCCGGAGGTTTTTAAGGTGCTTTGCTAAATGGGATCTCTAATGACTTAAAATTATGCATCTTTCATTCCCCCCCTACTGGAACCACAGTCTGGTTGATCCCTACTATGCCAGCTCAGCTGACCTAATTCCTCCTGTTACTCTGATGCTAGGAGACAAGCCAGGTGCTCCTGCAGCCAGACTGAACATTACTGCCCTAAGCAACCAGTGATGCACAATTTGATTCATTTCTATCGCCCCCCCTTGAAACAACCTTGCTTAGTAAACAGATGCAGCTCTGAGATCCTCACTCTGCATTTGGACAGCATCTCTGTGTTTATGGTAGCATTAAAGGTCTGCACATTATAAAGCAGGAGACAATGCACAATTATAGGGCCTCTTTGCCATACAATAAGCACAGCAGAGGTTCCAAAGCTATCTATGGGCAGGGCTCATCCCTGCATTCTGCTCTGAGCATTTGTTATTACATTTCTCAGACAGGAAACCTAACATCTGAGGACAATTAAGATGTTTTCTCTTAATCAAAGTATGTTTAGGTCTGCACCTGAGAAACATTGCCTTGGAAGATTACATCATTCATGTTCATTTTCCACCAAATGTGCCATTTGCTACTGCTATGTGAACATAAGTAACAGCAGGAGAAAAAACAAAAAAACCACCAGCCAGACAACAAAAAACATCAAGCAAAACCATGTATACTTATTCTGAAAACAAAACCAAACCAAAAACCTCTCCTTGCCTTTGCAAAGACCACCCCTGTGCTTAGCTTCTCATTCCCACTGGATCCCACTTCTGGGATGGAGGCAGTTTGTCTCATGGAAGAACCACATCCACTTCTCTGGGTGTTTTTCCAAGGCAAACCAGAGCCATCCAGTTTGGATTCCTGCCACCAGCGCCAACCCTCTGTTTGTTGGTCTGTGCAAAGCTTTTCAGCTGGTATCAACAGGTGGGAAGGCCGGAGGAGAAGGGAGGACACACCAAAGTGAACTGTACCCTCAATTCTCTATACAAAAATGACCACTAATATGAGCTTTTGAGACACACAGGTTTATTGCAGTTTCACAGTTCAGTGGCAAGTTCAGTCTAGTCGCAAAACTAAATCTTTCAATTAGGCTTTGGTTTGAGCCTATAAATATTTGAAATAAATTCAAACAGTGTTTTCCCACCTGAATTTAATCCCACCCAGACATTGATTAGGAGACATCTATTCCCACCCATCATCCGAATCTTCACCTCCTTGCTTTGCTCACTCATCACAAGGATTTACACAGTGGAAATTTTCATGATGGAAACACTGGTGGAGCTTCAAGAGCAGCAGCACAAACAGCAGCCACCAGAGCTTTGCTATCAAACTGTGAACACAACAGCCTTCCAGTTTCCTATTACTGCTGGGGAACATTCCTTAATCTGTCATTATAGGCTGAGTAATGCTACCTTCCACAGGAGCTTTGGAGACCATTAACCACCATGTTGCTGGCTCTTCCATGACACCTTAATCATGTGAGAGGAACACAGGTGTGTGCTTTACACACAGCGTGAGTAAAACAGTGACCATAATTTCAGAAATGTGGCAAGACAACCCCCTCTAAAAAAAGCCCATGACTGAGGTCTATATTTAGTGGTCAACATTTGCTGATGTTTCTGTGACCTGCACAGTGGGATACTTGGCTGGGGAAGCCAGCATCAAATCAAAGTTCAACACTACAGAACTCTCAGCTCTCCACAAACATGGTCCACTGAATTCCCAAACATTTCCCTACAAAACAACTGGCAGAGGGTGGCTGTGTTTTCATCCTTTCCTCTTCTAGCTCTAAATTAAGCCAGATTCAATCTTCAGTAAGAGTGATTCCCCTCAACAGATGCGAGGATGCTGACGGAGCAGGACAGCAGACACCCCATTCTTGTCTGCAGCACAAACAGAAAGAGGATTGCTTGGCAGTTCAGAGAGCTGCACTTTACACCCACTCACCAGGCAAGCTGCCAGCTTCGCTAGGGGATGGAATTAAAACAGGGTTTAAGCAGGCAGCCTGACCTCAGGAGAGCAATCTCCCAGACACAGAGTGCCTCTTCAGTCATTGCAAGTGCCTCAGTGGAGCCCTGTCTCCGAGACAGAGCATGTCAACAGCAGTGCCTGAGGAACAGAAGATCCTGCATGAAGTGGCATGAAAGGTGGCCAGGCATGAGGTGACACTGCAGCAGCACTGATTCACCCAGCCCCATGCTCATCAGAGCACTGCTGCAGCAGAGGTGAGCAGTGCTGGAGGACACACAGAAGGAAGGACACTGCTGTCCACAGGGGTCCTGAGGGACAGCAGGAGGCACGTACACAAGGTGCAGAGTAGCATCTAAAGGCTCTGTGACAGAAAAAGGGTGATGTGCAGCCAGCACAGCACATCACAGCCCAGCAGCCACAGCTCTATTGATCACAAGGACTTTCTACACAGCAGTAACACAAGGCTGTCATTACCTGGCTCTCAAGACCAGCCCAGGGTGACTGATCACTAACTTGAGAAGCATTTGTTCTGCCACCCATGCCTTAATCCATGAGCACAAGAAAAATCTGCACTGCAAGGAGTCTGTGTTCTTTGTCTCCAGGTGATACAGTCATCGCTGCAGAAATATTTTTGGTGAGTCTGTGCCAGGTGACTGACTAAAGCATTTGTCTCAGCTCATCCCAAACTGGTGAGTATAATAAATCAACCTGTTACCAAAGTGTAGAAAGCAGACCCTCAGGTAACATAGGGTGAGCCAGAAACATCACAGCACAGTGCCTCGTGTGACTTTAACAGCTGTGTTACTGCAACCAGTCCATTCCACCCATGCAGAAATTGGGGGGAAAAAACCTAACACAAAAACCACCTGATATCCACTCAAGCACAGTCATAGCTAGGCTGCTTTAAGAAGCAAGTTCAGCTCACAGTGCACAACTAGGGAAAATCTGTCAGTAAAATAATCCTCCTTATTTCATGCAGGAAAATGCTTTCTAATATTCAAAGCATGACATGTCCAGATTCAGCAGATTTTCTGCCCTAGCACCAACACAGCCACATAGGAAACCTTCAGCTGACACCTATTCAACCTGGGGCAGCTGGCACAGAACAGGGAGGGAAAGCCACCCAGAATATCCCACTGCCCAAAGATCCAAGGATCTTAGCTAGGTATCCTAGTGCTGGAAGAAATTTTCTGGCATATAGTGCTCCCAGGACAAGTCCAAGAGTTCCCTTCCTACCATTCAATCTCCTCAGCTAATCAAGTGGTCTCTGATCACAGATTTAATGTCCTGAGACACAAGGGAAAATAAAGCAAGGCCCACACACGCGTGCAAAGCTTTCCCTGAGTTGAGCTGATCCTCAGAGTCATGAAGACCCATTTTCCAATAAACTTCATTTCTATACCAAGTCCTCATTTGGCAGAAACCATCATTTGTTGTTACTAGCTTGCACCTTAAGGAACAAGGGTTCATTTATTTGGCTGTTATCAGAGTAAAAGGATTTCTGGTTCCCAGATGTCCCTCTGGAGTACTCTGGCTCCTCTTTGCTGCAGGCTGGGGACCCCAGCAAGCCAGCTGAGGGTCAGGTAGTGCTCAGCAGCAACTAATACACCCCACACAGGGTGTAATACAGCTTTTACTGTCTGCCAAACATCTCCTGTGCCTGGGAAAAACCCACAGCACAACTCCATACTGACACTAAACAGACAGCACTTTGAGAAATGTGGTACAATAAGATTTATCCTCTTTTTGGGCAGGGGTTCTTGCATTAGGCTCCTAAACTATTAACATCACCTCTCATTAATATGAGAGCACATATAATGGGAATATGCATGTTTCATTTTGTGAGCCATTCTCATGTACTGATGCTGTTCTAAGGACTCCAGCAAGGGGATCCAGAAAACTCCAGTCACTGCATTTTTACAGATTAAACATTCATCAGAATCATTGATTCCTAGAAAATTTCTTATTTTGTCATTATTTATGAACGAATATCACAAAGATCTGTGAAATAAGAAGGAACACAGCAATTTTCCCAGATTTGAAGCATAAATTAAGGGTGCCAGGGTGAAAGCTGCTTGTCAGTACTAAATGTCAGCACTGTAATTGTTTGTCTGGAGCAAATCTAGCCTTACATCAAAAATCTCATGTTGTGAGAGGTCTGGCTAACATGAGTTTTTAACCAGGAAAATACAAATGAAAGCATCATTGGGTGTAATCACTCGCTTACAGCCACTGTGGTTTTGGTAACCATTTCCTTGTGTGCAAGAAACACACGAGTAAAAGTCAGAGTCACTGTTGACAGGCAGAGCAGAGGAAGGGAGGACACAAATGCAATGACAGACAAAGCTACAGGGCAACAATAAGTTTCACAGGAAGTATTTTTTTTTCCCTTTTGCTCTATGTTGTAACACAAGAATAAACATCTTCTATTTTAGAAAGCCTACAAGTAAGGATTCAATTAACTGCAAATGTGGTATTTTTAAGGATAGATACATATGCAGCTTTGAATGAAGCTCCTGATCTGGTATCAGGGGAGCAATGTGAGTAAGCAGTAGTCTTTTCCAGAAAGTAAGGAGAGGTGGGCAGAAGCCAGCTTTCCACAGACCTGCACTATTACCATTGCAGAAAATTTACTCTCACACAACCCCTAAGCAGACACAGAGCAAGGCCAAACACTCAGACACACTAAACACAGAACATATGTGGGTTAACTGCAACAGACTGTCTGGTGATAGATCACCTCACACCAGAGGAGAGTCGACACCCAATGCCCCCTAAATAATCTCATTTTCTCTGAGAAATCAAATTACCCAGGTCATACAAGGACTCTATGACAAAGCTGGTAACTAAACACAAACCTGGGCATGCCTTGAGCCCTGGACCATTCTTAAGTTCCTGTTTTGTGGTATCTTACACAGCTTCTTGCTAAAAATCTCACCAGACTACACAGCTAAACACAGAATTTGATAAAGCTCATCACAAAAGGAGAAAAACACATTCCTATAATTGCAACAGCGATGAAATTGCTCCTTTTGCAGAAAATGTCTTTGAGTCGCTTCCTACTCGGCAGTAATTTGAAGCAGGGAGAGGAATCTAACAAAAGTGTTGGAAGATCTCAGTAATTAGAAATTCTTCATACAAATGCTAACTATGAAGTGCAGGAGCAACCACTCTCTCAAGTGAAAAGTTATGAAGTAAATTAGGAAGGTACATACAGAGAATGAAAAAAAAAAAAAACCCCAAAAACAAAACAACACCCAAACCATGAGATCGAATGCCCCGAGAGGGCTTTAGAAAGGAAGCTTTCCCAGCTACTCTGCAGCGCTCATCAGCCCAAAGGCTGCTTTGCCAGATCAGCTCAGCAGCAGAGCACAGCTATCCAAGGAGATTTCCCAGCAGCAATTCTGCTCTCCAGGGCAGCCCTGCAGAGCCCCCCGCTCCGGCAGGGAGGGATCCGGGGCTGTCCCAGCTCCGGGGGCTGCGGCACACCGGGTGACAGCGGCGGACTACAGCACCCAGCAGGCACCGCCGGCCGGGCTAGCACTCACCGCCGGGGCTGACGCGGAGCCACCGG
The DNA here is from genome assembly GCA_024865655.1 of Emberiza elegans. Classification (NCBI taxonomy): domain Eukaryota; kingdom Metazoa; phylum Chordata; class Aves; order Passeriformes; family Fringillidae; genus Emberiza; species Emberiza elegans. Next base: position 52,446,978 of record JALJVW010000184.1, read on the forward strand.
AGCCAATCCACGGCACAAGGAGGAGGAATGTCAACAAACACGGCGGCCTGCGGGACGCGTGATACCGGCCACAGGGCAGGACAGGACCGATAAGCCACGCCAGGGCCGGCCGGGGGTGGTCACAGAGCGCTCACCCACCCTGGACCACATCCCCTCATCCACCAGCACCGCCTTTCCATCCCGCAGTTATTTTTTAAAAATCATTCACGAACGGCAAAGAAAACTTGCCCCGTTATCGAGCAGGATTTAGCAAATAATCAAGGGGGAAAAAAATACATTTAAAACTGGATGGTTTGCGTTTCACAGCAGATCGGTTTTAGCCCCTCTAGATTAGATCTTCAGGGCTGGTTTTGAAGGAAAAATGTCTGCTGCAATTTTTAACACTTAGTGACGACCACAAGGACAACAGAAAAAATGCAAATTAAAATCCTCTGGAGCTAAGACAATCGTATGCTACAAAGTCATGCTTGCACTATTTTTACGTGGCCTAGGAAAAAGAAATTATCTCAGGGAGTGTGTCCAGACCGGAGAAATAAAATAAAGAAGTGGGCATGTCAAAAATAACAACTAATTTTATCTCTAACATTTTGAGAACTTAAAAGCTTCCAGTACAGACATATTCACCACACTGCATTTCACTGTGTAACATCCTGGAGCAGAAGCTCCCACCTCAACTCCCAACTGCACATGAGTTGTCTGATCCAGCCAACAACTAACACATGATCTGCTGTGTTTGTTTATCTTTCCCTAACTTATCAACTTATCAGAAGGATTTCTCTCCCCCCAACCCCGAGTACACATCAGAATACAAACACTTGTTAAAAAGTGAAATTTCACAAACTCCATTCAACTTTTCCCAAATTTAGAATGCTTTGATATAATTGAATGTATTTACCTGGAAGTCATACAAGGCAACAATGTTTTCATGTTTCAATTCCTAGAAAAAGTAAAAAAAAAAAAATACCATAAGCTAGGAGCAACAAAGGGCATATAGAATAAAAACTGAAGAAAAGAAGTCAGTCTGCCTTTACCTTAAGAATTTTTATTTCCTTGCCTAGCAGTGTTTGTGATTTTGCAAGGTTCTTCTTGTTAATACATTTCACAGCTACTTCCAGCTCAGGTTTCTGAAACAGTACATAAATAGCACAAACAAATGTAAATTTCACCATTCATTCACATTAGGATAAGCAGCCTCTTAACAGATTACAAATCCTACTGAAAGGAGTGTCTTGCAGCACCGATAAAGGCCTCTCACTTCACATCCTAATGCCTTCTCCTTACTTGTTCAGACTTGCCCTTTCCCGAATTATGCTTGTCAGCCCAAGGAGAAAAGTCCAAGGTTTTGGTTTTTGTTACTACTTCATACAATGATTATCCTCTTATTTAATCACTAGAAATAAATGCACTGTGGGAGCCGTGGCTTATCCCAAGCACTAACGATGGAAAATCCACTGCCGGATTGGTTTCCTTTAATTTACCAGTAAGAGATTTCTCCTCCTCCTTGAAAAATTATGTGGAGAAGGAGAGGACTTCACAGACACACACACACAAAAATCCCAAACAAAGTAAAGACTTCTTTTCGTAGATAGTGTGTAGGGATTTTTTTTCTCCCTTGTTTTGGAGGTGGGGACGGGTTTTGAGCGGATCTGGGAGGCAGCTGACGGCCTCCCAGCCCCAGGGTGAAGCCACCTGCCCGGCTCCTGCCGGGACACACACCTGCTTGGAAGAAACTCCAAGGAGAACAATAAGAAATAAAAATAAGCACCCCAAGCCCGGGGTGAAGCCCAGGCTGGCAAGAACCGCCGCTTGCGGCGGGGATGCGGCGACCGGGGCGCGCTGCCCCCAGCTCGGCCCAGAGCAGGAAATAAATAAATAAATGAAAAGCAGAAGCGGGGAGGGTGAAAATAAAAAGCAGGGATTCTCACCTCTTTGTGCCTGCCTTTGAAGACGACGGCGAAGGCTCCATGCCCGATCAGGTCCTTCCTGCTGAACTCAAACTTTCCCACCGTCTCCATGGCGCTGCGCCGGGCAGTCCCGGGGGCCGGCGGCGAGGCTGCGGCCGGGACGGCTTCAGAGCTGCAAAGGGACGAGGAGGAGGAGGAGGATGGCGGTGATGAAGGAGCTGCCTTTAAAGAAAATTAAACCTCTCCCAATCCAAACACGACGGGGGTAGTACCCCCCGCTACCGCCCCCCTCGGAGCGGTCGGGAGCCGGAGCAGCCCCGCTCCCGCCGGCCCCGGCAGATCCGCGCCGGGCTGCGCTGCCCACCTCGCCCTCGTCCATGGGCTGCCTCTTCCTGCCGAGCGGCCGGGAGTCGGGCATTGTCAGCGGCCGGGGCGAAGCTGGCTCCTCAGCAGCGGGCCTCCCCCATCTCCTCCTCGGGCCGGGCCGGCGCGGCTCCTCGGGCCCCGCTTCAGGCGGGGCTCCCCATGCCGAGCCCCGGCCCCCCCGCCGGCAGGCGCGGCTTCGCCGAGAGTCCACCTTAAGCGCGATCCACCTTAACGCCCGGTCCGCCTCACGACAGCGCTCCACCTTAAGCGCGATCCACCTTAAGGGCCGCCCGCGCCCCCGGCTGTGAGCGGTCGCGGGGCCGGGGTCGCGGGGCCGGGGTCGCGGGGCCGGGGTCGCGGGGCCGGGGTCGCTCCGCGGGAGCCGCCGCTCGCTCGGCCGGGCCCGGACAAAGCTGTGCGGAGCGGAGCGGGAGCGCCGGGTGGCGCAGGCGCGGTGTGCGGCGGAGGAGGCGGCGGGCAGAGTGGCGGCGGCGGCGGCGGCGGCGGCACCTGAGGCGGAGTGGCCGGGCCCGGCACATTTAAAGGCGCCGCCTGCCGCCCGCCTGAGTCAGCGCCGCGCTGCCGCGGCCCCCGCGCCGCCGGCCCAGGAGAGCTCCTGGCAGCCACCCGGCCTTTGGGAGGTGACACAACTATGGGATGTTCTGAGTTGAAAGGGACACACAACGATATTGAAGTGCGGCTCCTGCCCCTGCACAGCAGAGCCCCAAGAATCCCACCACGTGCCTGAGAGCATTGTCCAAATGGTTCTTGAGCTCTGTCAGGCTCGGTGGTCACCACTTCTCTAGGCAGCCTGTTCCAGCGCCCAGCCACCTTCTAGCAAAGAACTTTTTCCCAGTATCCATCCTGAACCTCCCTCGACACAGCTTCAGGCCATCCCCTGGGGTTCTGTCACTTATCACCGCAGATCAGTGCCTGCCCTTTCACTTCCCTTCCCAACCCCGCAGTTGTACACCACAATAAGGTCTTCGTTCCATCTCCTCCAGGCTGAGCAGACCGATTGATGTTTCAAACAATTAAACAAATGGTTCTGGTTGGGTAAAGTTCACCCCAGGAGCTGTAAAGTGTCCAGGTGGACCCGGTCTAAGCATCCCCCGCACCCCTTCCTCTCTCCCAGCATAGCCCACCTCCTCCTCCACAGGCTCTGGCTCTTTTCCACCCACTTCTGTGCCAGGGCACCATGGCTCGTCTGAGGGGAGCCAGCCAGGCCTCCAGAAGTGCCCCAGGGTGCCTCCATGGAGCTCTCCTCTGACAGACTCTTCTTGATATCCTGCTCCAGAGCTTGGCATGGAATCACTGTTGCAATAAGAGACCTTTCCTGGTCAGAGCCTGGTGCGTGGTTTGGCCATCCCAAATCTTGCTGCGCAGTGACCCACAAGCTCTGCCCTGTGGGTGTGGGCTCACAGGTCATTCCCTACATGGCGGGAACCTCTCACACGTTTGCCCCATCCTCTGCTCCAGGCTGCCCAAATCCACCAGCCCTGGCAGCACCCACACCGCTTGCGCACTCGCTCCTGTTTATACACTTCTCACAATGTCAAACCCCAACTGCAAGGAAAACAACGCTGCTCATGGGCAGCACCGCTGCTCGCACACTCTGCCTGAAGTTTGTTTTTTACCCAACTGCATGGTGTCGACCCGGCTATCGACCTGTGCCAGCGCTGCAGTTTCAAACACGCAGTGCCAGGGTGATGCCAGCGCTGCAGACACCCAGCACACAGGGTGCTAGTGTTGTGACGTTTGGTGGCTGCAGTTATCACCATTCTCGGCACAAGTCGGGCACAAACAGCACTTCACAGCATCAGGACGTGTTATCTACACAAAGGCAGTGTCTCTCTGATATGCTATCTGGCGCATAGGCTGTTGTCCTTGGTTCCCTCATAACTGGTGTTCAGGTAACTTCCTCCACTTCAAATTTTAGTGGGAAAATGACAGTGTGTATGCACTAAGAAGTAGCAGTGCCTGGCTGGTAGGGAATGGCATCTCAAATTCCAGCAGTTTAGTGCTTGTTGGGAACTGTGAAAGTGACAAAGATATTCTTCAGTGGGAATCTGAAAACTGTCTCTGTTGAAGTAGCCCTTAAACCAAAACAAGACTAGAACACCTTTGTAATTTCAGCAGAAATTCATTTTTTAACTCCTTTAAAAAAACATACAATATATTTAGCTACTTGTTTTCTTTTACACTTCTGTATCATCCACATCTACAATTTCAGGTCTTTGTCAATGATCATAAGGGGTTAATTTAAAAACTAACACAGAAACCAGTAAAAATGTCAAACATCATCAAAAAATGGTACTGAGCAAATGATAGACTTGGGAATTCATTTTACCCCTTGTTAAAAGCCACTGTCTCTAATGCAGAAAGTAACAGTTGAAAGTTTAGGCAGGAAGTGAAGAAAATGTTTTGAAACTACTTAGATGATTTCTAAGCAGGCAAAGTCTTGTATCTGCCTTGTCTGGAAAGCAGCCAGAGCACTCTGGTTAGCAAATGCACTCTTGCAAGAGCTGTGGTAAAATCTGCAGTGCCCACAGGTGTGTTTCTGCCTTTCCTTCCTCAGCAAAGACATTCAGTCCGGGGTGAAGGAGGAAGTTGATATGACTGCTGTTCAATTAGAGGCCAAAATATCCCACTGATGAATGTCCTTTGTTCTGTACTGAGTGTGCTTATTTGTTCCTTCACATGCTGCTGGTTGTGAAAAAAAAAAAGTTACACGTAAGTTAGATTTGACTAAACGTGGGTCCTAAGGCAGCTCTTTGCATGCAGCTGTTTACAGAGCCAGGTGGCAAAGCCAACCTCCTCTCTGCTGACATTTTGGTTTTGGTTTAGACAAATTTGTTTTGTTTTCAAGCAGGCTCACTGGGTAGCTTTCTAATGAGCAAAAGGGACTTCAAAACAGCAGAATAAAAGTCTGTACTAGGATCAGGACCAAGTAGTACTGGATGCCATGGGCACATGAGGCATCACAGCACACTGAGTGCACACTGAGCACTTTGAATGATCAGTTTAGCATTTGTAGCAATTAAACATCTTTCAATTGTGTGTCTTCAAAAACAATAGCTTGGTGAAAGTATTTTGAATTTCTACAAAAATTTAGAATCTTCCCCCAGGACCACTAATAAAATGTAATGCCCCTTGACAGCAAATATGGGTTTGACATGTTTGGAGTGCACTCTGCAGACACATTTGTTCATTTTGGAGCAAAGAGGGCTGAAAAGCTTTTTAATTAAATGTAGGATTCTTCATTTTTTTCCCTGTGGTTTGCTGATTAAAAGCTTGTGTTGTATCAATTCTTCCCTGATGTCCAGAATTCAGTGAGAGTATGTTTAGGCCAACATCCAACACATGCAAATTCTGTTCTCCTCCTACAGTCTCCCATTTGCTAATCATGAAAGCACCACTGCCAGCACGTATTCAACTACTTCCTCAGATGGAGGCATTAATCTTTGAGGGGACAGAGTAGGGAGTTCAATTTACTAATGCAAAACATCAGCGGGGGAAGATCCACTGCTGAGATTTACAATGGGTGGAGAATAATATAAGCATACAATACACCCACTGTGGGAAGCCTTGGAATATTGTCTTGAAAGTCTCTTTTTAATTTAATGCAATTTTATTCTTTTTCTCTAATTTAAATGTAAAGGAAAGCAATGGTCAAGTGATATCCTGATGACTCAAGTAATGCTCTTTTCCAATACCATGTTTTAATCAGGAGTCATAAATATGGCTCTTTCTAGCTCCTGTAATCCAAGAGTGCCATCCTTACCTCTTGGCATAATGTAATTATCTCTGAGCTGGGGAATTGGTTAAAGCTACAGAAGTGGGAGGGAATTCTGTAAGCAAACTCAGAGTATAGATTTATAATAAAGACAGAATAAAGATTTCCATTAGGAATTTTCTATCTTTTCATGATGCTTTTCTAGACAGTTCCATCTTCTTAATACAAGCACTTCTGTTGTCCAGCCAGCCATCTTTCCTAAGCTCTTGTCTTTGCTTTTCTAGTTCAGCAGCTCCAGCCTGGTGTTCCCCTCAGTGCCCAGTGAGAGATCAGAAGCTTCCCAGCAGCCACCCATGAAGCTGAACCACTGAAAGGCATGGGGCAATCCTTGCCCAGACACGATCACAAAGAACAAGTTCTTTCCCTTGCTGTGTATCTCTGTTTTGAGCTCAGACTTCTGTTTGATACAGAGAGAATCTCCAAGGCCTTCCTGTGTAATCTTTTCATTACAGCAACTGCCCCAGGGAGACAAGCACTAAGGGACAGGACAGCAAATCAATATTTCTGGAGGAAGTGCTGGATTATGAGGCTTGGGCATGAGCAAGATGCGATTGAACATGTTACTGCACATGGACTGAGCCTTATAATTGGTCCCACATCTCCTCTTTGTGTGAAATGAGCACTGAAGCCTGAAGATGAGTTTTCATATGTGCTATAGCTGAGTTGTAGGTGTGCTGCTGCTGGGTAATTATTTTCTTCAGAGAAATGTGGGCTTGAAACTGGATACATCACAGCCAAAGAAGATGGACAGAGTAGCGCAGGAGGAAAGATCAGAATTTGAGTTTCAGAGTACATCTGGATGAAAAGCAGACTCTGTATTCAAGTGGATTCAAAATCTGATGCAAATTTAGACATGTTAAGGCAGTTACACATCCGCTTTCCACAAACATCCCAGTGGCTGAGCATAATCACCAGTATCTGGGCAGAGCCAACACTAACCTGAAAGCTGGAATTTTTGCCAGGTTCATCAGGAAGGAGTGAAGGTACTGAATATACTTGGCTGAAGATCAGTTTGGTGGAAGAAATATGTGGAAGGTCTACAAACATCTGTAAATTGTAAAGGTAAATATTAGCCTGGCATTAATGAATGGAAGGGAAGAATGGAAGCTACAGGCTGAATTTAATGGAAAATTAAAATTATGTTGTTTAATTATACTGGTTTGTGATGTCTGCTAGTAGGCTGGATTCTGGCTCAGTTACAGTAAGAATAAGACAGAGATTACAGTACAACTGCATCAAATTCACCAGGATAAGCAAGTTTTGAACACTGCCTTGTTGTGTTGCATTCCTACAGAGGCTGAAGGAGTAGATTAATCTGGAGCTCTGAAAACATCTGCAGATTTACAGCAGCAGTAGAAGTTGTGTCAAGAGTATTGTTCATACCTCACCAGGGACTGGCAGAAACATAATTCCAGCTCTGGTAAAATGCTTTTGTCTTAGGAAAGGAGAGATCCTCCACTCACAACATCAGCTCTTGATTACTGAAATGAGACACTGAATTAAGTGATGGAGTCTGCAGTCTGCTCCCTGACTTTCACAGCCAGCTCCCTGCATCACACACAGAGCAGAGTTTAAAACATACAGGTGACTTTAAAACAGGGGATAGCACTGGTGGGAGGTCTGAATATTTGAAGTATTAGAACATTGAGGTTATTCAAATAACTGCTAGAGCAGTGTGGCACTTAGCATGGTACACAGGAGAGGGAGAGTCGCTTCCCATGTGCTTCCATAGCCCTGTCATATTACATTCTGGATTTATTTATGCTGTGAGCCACTCTATTGATTAATAGTGCTGAGAGATTTAACTAGCCACTGAATTATCCTGGCAGGCCAGGTCTGAGATGTTTTATTACCCCCCTCCCTGCTCATACACACCACCTTACTGAACAGACATTGTGAATTATTGAAGGTGGCATTTTCATGTGCTCAGCAAGGTGCTCTGGCAAGGGCCTTCCTGGGTTCCCATGGCATTTTGGTATCAAATGCATTTCAGCTACTGGCAGAGAGCTCTGGGCACTAAAGGCTGTGCTCAGTGTTCAAATCTGTTACTGCTCACATCAAGGATCATTACCTAACCTGCCTGCCAAGCAGCTGATTATATTAAAATTAAGTTTGCCAATAAATAAGAGTCTGCAAATCCACCCAGAGCAGTCTGTTTTCAGGCTAATTGGAAGTTATTTTTTGCCAGAACAAGTACTGCTTGTCCATAAATCAGCAGGTTTCATCATGCAGTTCCTTACAAGATGTTGTCTCTGTCCTGGTTGGGAGCAGACCCACTCCCACCGCCCTCAGCTTCCCCCCACAGCCACACACACACTTTGGTGTGTGCCATCCATGGGGTCCCTTGTGCCAGTCCTGGTGAGGCCAAGGTTTGTTCAGGGTGGTTTATGGGCCTCACTTTAGCCTGGGCTCTGGGATCCCCTCCAGTGTCCATTCAAGTCAGCAGGATCCTCTGCAGCAGCTCCAACACTCTCCAGCACCAGTTCCTGCTTTCCTGGCCTCTGCATGACTAATGCAGGGGAAGCCTCCAGGTTTAAGGACTCTTTTCTCTAGCAGAGAGCTGAATTCATGGTCAGAAAGAGCCCTTCATCCCAATAAAGTCTTTCCAAAGCAATCCAGGTGGATAGTGAATTCACATTTTTCTCCTTTCTCCATCTTCTCAAAAGCAGCCTTGAGACGAAAATCATCAATGAAATCTACAATATTACAGGACTGCAATGACTTCCCAGAGAAACCTGTATCTGTCCTGTTATGAATCAGAGGCCTGGTTGCTTCTCCTTCTCTAAGAGGTGCCCATTTAAGAGCAGGTTTAATCCCCTTTCACTGCTGGATTACTGCAAAGAACCACAGAAGAATGCAGGCTTATAGAACAGTCATTTCTTCCTCTCTGTCATGAACCTAGGAGGTCAAGGACATACACCAGTTTAAAAATAGGATTGTCAGGCATTTTCTTTGTAGCTGGGCTCTTTTTGGGGTTTGGTGCATCAGCACTGCTGCCCCAGGAGAAGGGAGGCACAGCCAGGAGCACTGTCCCTCATGGGACCAGCTCATTTGGGATTCCTAGCTGCTTCCACCAAGCTTCCAGCTTTGCCTTGGGAAGAGGTTGTTAATAAACTTTCCTCTTTATGACTAACTGGCTCGGAGGTGTCTCTGTTTTCAAGCAGACCAGTAGCACATACAATTTTCAGTAGGCATTGTTCCAGCCAGGGCCTTACTCATGCAGTGTAAAGCTGGGCAGAAATGATAGCTTCCTTTATTTACAGATGTAAATAACAGCAAGGAATGGCCACAGGAGATAGGACCAGGCATAAGAAGCTCCACCAGTTATGAAGGAGATCTCTGTCCCTGCTGATGGGTTCAGGAGAGGAGCAGGCTACCCAGATCACTGCTAGAGCTCCCTGGGACAGGTTGGGCAAACACCTGGCAGGAGTGACACAGCCAAGGACAAACTGTGTCCTTGGATAAGTAAATTATGTCATGCCCAGCTCTGTCCTCTGTTCTGTGGTTTGTTTTCAGTGGTTTGGTTTTGGGCTGAGGCTGAAAGTTTCCCTAAAAGCCCAGGATGAGGAGTTATGCCAAAAACAAGCCTTGAAAGTTATCGTGCTACTACCACTCCTATGGATACACAGAAAAATCATTTGAAAAAAGACAAACTTGGGTTCTTCCTCTGGACCTGTTATCAGTTTTCTCAACTGACAAGGACAGGCTGCTCCCAGGAATGTGAAAAGCAGCACAGAAGCTCCCTGCAACAAGGCTGGACACTGCTGGGTGCAGCAGCTGGGATCTGTCCCTGTGTTACAGCACTCCAAAGCAATGATTCCTTGTCTTTGTGTATTTCTAGGAAACCAGAGAGACCATTCTCCCACATGAAAGCCTGCAGCCATTAGTGGCATGCAAGAAAAGCTCTCAGTGGATCATGAGAAAGATTTCTTTTGTATTTAGTGCTTACAAACACATTTTTAAAAAATTTAAAATAATTTCTGTTAAAAAAACAACTGCTCTGCTAAGACATCATACCCACCCATACCTATACTCCAGCACTTATAGCCCCATAGCAAAGGAAGATCTAAGGACAAGGTGATAAATTATTTGTAATCTGATATCTGATTTCTTTTTTTTTTTTTTTTTTTTTTTTTCTGTGTGTATTTTTCTGGACTGAGCTCTCTGGTCCACAAATTCACAGAGCAGTTTCCCAGAAACGCAGTTTAGCTGAAGCACTTGCCTGGGACTGAAGGTCTCTAGCCTGACAAATCAGAAATGCATTTCTGAGAAGTATTTAGGTATTTCAGTCCCCTAGACTGCCATCTCTCCCTTTCCTTTATCTGTGTGAATTACAAGGCCTTAAAAGACCTAATTTCTCATCATTATTTCTGTACTACTTTGATTTTTGAAGCAAATAATGCTGTACTGGTTATTCCCAATTAAAGATCAGAAATGTACACAGCTCAGCATTTGTCATTTGTCCTTTGTCAAATGCTACAAGACACCATCACTAATAAAAGCAAATATCTGAATAAAAGCAAGAGGAAAAAGCCTGACCCTGTTTTTTTTTTTAATTCTCTGTCCATCACCAATGCTCTCCCCAGAGCTGGGTACAAATCAAGAGAATTGTTCTGCTAATAAGCCAGGTTAGCACTAATATTTCCCAGTGGAGGGTTTTGGGTTTATTGATGCTCTGCAGTGTTGCAGGATGCATTTGTGATGTCTATCCAAGCCCTGGGAAGGCACTTGACCAGGCAGCACCAGGCAGCAGGATCATCCGGGACTGTGATGGCTGTGGTGCTTTCCCATGAGTCATGAATTCATAGTCAAATATTCCATGACTCATGGATTAACCTAACAAAATCCAGAGGGAAGAAAAGTTATTGGGTTATTGGTCGACAAGAGCCTTTTAAAATTAACATGGAATAATAAGCAGGATGCCAACATCCTCTGATTCGTGAGAAACTTGTCAGGAAGAGTTTTATGCACTCACCTATTACCAAGGGACCTCAGCTGGGGTTATGTAATTAGGATGGGACACTTTTTGCAGCTTCAAGGCTTGAATAACAACATTAGTATAATCTGGTTACAGAAAGCAGAGCCACATGCAGCAAGCTATTAATACCACTTGTATTTAATTGCAGTTCCTTTCCATTCTAGTGCAAATAAACAAAATCAGACAAATAGATGGAAACCAGAATAGAGCCATAAATGAACCACAAGATAAAATACGGTAAACAAGGTTATCTGTCTCCACTTCTGCAAAAAGGTTATGAACTTGCTTAACACTACAAAAAGAGTGGTCTAACCCCACGGACAAGGCATGGAAGAGAGGGTTTGAACATATTTCCAAAGTCCTGGATTTATTTGTGCTCCCCGCTTTGCAACAAACTTCCTGGGAAGCTCTGGACACCTCTTCATTAGCAGCAACATAATGAGAATTAAGTCATGCACAGACTTCTCTAAACCCTCTATAGCTCTGTACCTCTGTAAAATAAGGTGAGTGGAATGCAGAGTATAGACATACAATAAATATTGTGGGCCCAGTGGTCAGCTGCAGTAACAGAGGCCATAGGAAAGACTGGGATCATGCTAGTCAAAGGTATAAATTTCTGAGGAACACAAAAGGATTGGTATTGGAAAGCTTGTCCACTGTGGGACTTACAGGAGATAGAAAATGTCCCATAATTTTAATTTGGCATTCAGTCTCAGCCTGATCCTTCCCATATTCAGGACCCTAAAGGCCTGTTTGAGTTCTCTTGTGTAGACATAATATTACAGACCTAAGCCTGGGGAGAAATTTAGTACATTTTCCATTCAAAGCATAACAGTCAGTTTGGTTTAGATAAGATATTGTATCGTTTCACCAATACTGACTGTATGTCTAAGATTTTCTCCTTCAGAAGCTATATATAACGGATAAAGAGAAAAACCCCAAAAATCAAAATAATAGAGTTTAAATGGCAGCTAGGCGTAGGAGAGGAACTGGAAATATTTGTTTTAAGAAAACTTGGGGTTTTTTGTAGATATTATCCCATGGCTCACAAGACTAGGCTTTGAGCTTGGCACAACTTGCTTTAGATTTCAGAATTTACACTGAGAATCAGATTTTTCTGTCAACAGTCTTAATTTTTTAACTAATATATCTTTCATTAAAAACTCCCAAGTGCTTCATCATCCTCAGGCTGTATGTTTCCAGAACTTACTCAGCCATTCTCAATTTACTGTGCGCCCATATGGGAGCTTGGGGCCTCCCTGAGCCAGATGAAACAATTCTAATTACACTGACTTGAGCTGGCAGAGGAGCTGGCTAATGCCAGCCAACATACTTAGGAGGAGAATCAACTTGAAAGACATGTGTTACCTCAATTTAATGTGTCACAGGACATGAAGATAAAGAAGTAAGCTGCTGATACCTGTGTGAGCACAGCCTGCTGTGTAAAGCACACAAGAGCTGTCCCCTGTGACTGTGACACAGAAAAAGCCACTGGTCAAGGGTAGGAACAGCCATAGCAAGGTGCACACTCATTCCCTGTCACACCTGCATGTTCATTCTGGTCATCCCAGGGGAGGGACAGCTGGCAGGAACAGGCCTTGGGAGATGGGAGGTTTAGTTTTTTTCTGACAGTGAACTTCAAAGGAAGGTTTCTCACATTTAAATAGGATGTCCTAAGAGCACTTAAAGAAATACATATAAAAAGAGAAAATACACCAGAAACAATGGAAACACAAACATTGCCAGGCACTGCAAGTCAGCTCTGTCCCTGAGGATGAGAACTGCCACCCACAGACCCACCCACGTCGAGCCAACCTGCCTAATTTGATCAGAAAAATTCTTGTGGTTGCATTCCTTTAGAAGCACTATGCACAAATAGGTCCTGGAGCAAATGATACCATTTTAACAACATAAGTGTGCTCTTATCTGAATCACAGAGGGTCTGCTGTTACACAGCAAATCAAGTGTGCTCTGTGTCATCATTTGGCCAGCTCCCTGTGACCCAGGAGGCACAGCTGCCTGCATCACCCAGGAAATGTCCTGCCTGGTCCTGGCCAGCTGCTCGCCATGGGTATGTGAGGGCATCACTGCAGCACGAGTTCTGAGCATCCCAGCTGGCAGCTCCTGAGCAGCACACCACACCACACCCCACCCCAGGTTTCATTTTCTTTATAGCCAAACTTCTTCAGCTGCTCAGAACAGACCTGACAGACCTGATATTTGTTTCCATACAAATGTTCCTCACTGGAGTGACACAGGTTGCAAGTGAGAATGAAGAACCACTGGGCTGGTGGACAAGCCTGCCAGAATCCCTGCCTGATGGCTTATCAGATGAGAGGGGAGATAAAAAATTTCAGGAGAACATAAGTCATGAAAATATGTTTCAGTTTCACAATGAGCAATGATTTCAGGCACTGTTAAACCTATTCTGTAGCTACATAAAGTGACCAGGTTATACATTGCTGGCTTTCATACCATGTTTTTTTTTTTCATTATCCAAAAAGAAAACAAACTCAAGGCTTCTTTGCTGTTTACCCTCTAATTTCATTAAAGAGTAATACCCCTTATCATGTACTTGGCTGTAACAGGTTTGTATTTTCCAGAAAATTTCCAACAGAATTCCTTGGACTGATTGCAAGAACTGTTATCAATCAACTGATTTTAAATAGTGATGCACACATAGCCTTGGTGAAGGGTTTGAGACCTATATTTCATTTATCTTGAAAAATAAATATGTTTAGCAAAATTCTCTCCTTGTACCCTTAACCTTTCCCAACTGTCAGTGATGAAGACTCAAGGGCAGGAAAGGATTTATCCCTCTGCCACCCACTCCTCAAAGGTGTCAGCCACTGAAGGTTGGGGTCAGGCTGTGGTAATAAATTGAATTTAGGCAGTTCTAATGTGGACCATATATATTCTATTCACCTTCTACACTCTGCCTGGAACATCCACATACTTTATTACAGCCCAGGTAGGCGTAACTCTCAAGTGCCAGCCCGAGCCCAGAGGCAAAACAGGACAGAGCACTTAGTGAAATGGGCTGCTGGGAGGTTCCTCAGCTCTTATGTGATCTCAGAAGTGACCTAAGAAGGAAGGAGCTTAAAGAGTCTGCCAAAATGGATCCTTGTAGGAAACAGCAGCTGAAGCAGACTCAAACACTGCTTCTTTTCTCTGCTGGGTGCAATGAATAGGATAAAAAAGGAAGCCAGAAAGATTTCTGACATGATTCTTGTCTGATATTAGGTTTTTTTCTGAAGCTTCTGTCACTTTTGATAGCTTTTCAGTTGCCCAAAGTAGATGTGATTTAACTTGATGTTATAATATTAGTACTGTCTGCTGTGTAAAATGAAACACTAAAGATATCATCCAAAGAGAAGGTAATTATAGGGAGTATTTATGTTTGAAGAGTCAATCCTTAAGGTTTCAGGGCTAATTAATTCCTGATAAGAAACTTCTGAGTGAGAAAACTTAGGGTGGCACTAGCAGGGAACACCAAATTTACGTGAGAGAGCAAGAAGAATTTGTCTGGCATGTTGGTATGTGAAATCCCACAAGGCTGGATTATGTCTTTCCTTCCTTTATCCCAAATTTTGAACAGGCCCAGTGACAGCAGACTAGCTTGTGTCCTGAGCTAGCTCACACCTGGAGCTGTCTCACCATTCTGTTCCTGGGTTTACCAAGCACTGAAGCCCAGCTTCTTTCCAGAAGCAGAGATCTGCAATTCAGGAATTAATTTGTTAGCAAACATCTTCATCCCCTTGGTCAGCTCAGACAAAAAGAGTTCAGTCCCAAGGAAACTCAGGCCTCCACATGGATTGAAGCTTGGAACTTTGCAGAGGAAAGCAGCTCTGAAATATCTGTGTTCGGACTGACAGCTTGTGTCCCAGGCTCTGGGACAGAAATCACCAGCAGAGCTCGCAGAGCTCAGAGTGAAAATTCTGTTCTGCATGCACACAGAGACCAGGCACTTTTCATCTGACACAGGAAAGGTCTGGTGATTTTTCTCAAGTTGTTGTTTTTTTTTTTTTTTGTTTTTTTTTTTTTTTTTTTTTGTGGTTGGTTTGTTTGTGGGGTTTTGTTTTGGGTTTTGGAGGGTTTTTTTTTTTAAGGCCATATTTCAATCACACTCAGTCATTTTCCCTCCAGTTAAAACCCAACTGTTAATTGTAGGTGTTTCATCTTGGTGAGGCTGTGAAGCTGGAGCCCACACAACACCTAAAGACTCTGCTGCAGTCTGTCATTTATCGCCTGAATGGAAAGAGTAACAGCCCAACACAAATATTTGGACTTCTCTTTGTTCCTGACAGGGCTCTTGAAGCACACACACACTATTGCCTTTGGTTTTGTGAAAATGGGAGAAGCAAAAAAGAGACAGCTGGGAATGAGCCAAACCAGCACATGAGAGAGGCAGAGGCTGCTCCAGGGCTGTGCCCAGGTGTGCAGGGCTGGAGCACCAGCACAGGGAATCTTATCACAGCAGGATGAGTGGATTCCTGGAGCCTTATCAGGGTGTACATCAAGGATGGTTGTTGGTTATGAAGAACAGCACAGAGCAGAATCTCCCACGGGTAAATCCTCTGTCTGTGGGACTGTGAGCAGAACTGAACCAAACACCAAAAGATAGAGATCTTTTGCTCCAGATCTGAGCAAAAATCCAGACCTGGACCTTCTGCAAAACTGCTCCAGCCTTTATACATCCCACTTGACCGGATCAAACCCTTAACCAGATAAACAGCACCTTCAGAACAACAGCATTTTCCTATCCTTATCTCAGAGCAAGGGCAGGACCACTGGAAAGCTCAGCAATTCTGGCTGCACAGCCTCACAGGCATGATGTCCTACCACTCTCACATCTGCTTCAAGTCCAAGTACACAGCTGTGGTAGGGCCAGCTTGTCTTTGGAAGCAGTTTCAGAGTGCTCTCCTCATGTTTGGTGCTCTGGAAACTCGTGCAAGGTGTTGCCCCACCCTCAGAAAGAACAGGAGCAGGAGATCAGAGCCCTCCACCGCCCGCAGAGCAGGAGGCCACCAGCAGCCCTGGTTTCACTGATAACAACAGCACGATTTACACAGCCCGTGGAAAAATAAATGGACTGTTGGTTGATATCCCTGATTCCTTAGCTCATGGCCCAAGGAGGGAAGCTTGGGAGCACTGAGGAAAGGATTCAGAAGACAGGCCTTGAGTCAAACACCCACCAGAGAAGTCTGTGACCTGTACTTGCACCAGGACTGAGCTGAGGAGCTCGTGGGAAGGCACTGCCTCCCCAGCTGGCTGCTGCTCCATTTTCCATCCTGGTGCTGATTTCACCAGCAATCACAAGGGGATGCTTGTCTCCAGTTTGGAATATGAGTCTCTAGTGACAGAACTTGTAATCCATATAAAAGGCAAGATTAGAATTAACTTCTAATATTTCTCCTACAGTTCACCCTGCCCTAATCCAGCATGGTTTGCCAGATACTAAACAATACTAACTACTGCATTCAGGCCTTTCTTCTGACATTAAAAAAAATGAAATCTGCTCTACAATCATGGCTTCAAGAAGTAAGAAGTGAAGGAAAATGTCCAATAGCAACACTCTTTGCTGCTCTGTACATAGCAATGGGCTCAACCAGACACAGCAGCTACACAAACTATTCTGCTGCAGTGCTGGGAACACCCAAAATATCTGTCTTCAGAAGTTCAGTGCTATGTTGGGTATTCCTGATCCATGTTAGAATTCTGCCTTAACATTTACCATAGTTCTTCACATCCCTCCGTGCCAGCATGCTTTCAGAGCTGGATTCAGGCGAGGTAACTGCAGGCAGAGAACAATGCAGCACTTTCCCTCTGCAATCTTCCACTGGGGTGCAGCCCCGGAGCTCCCCTGGGCACACCTTCCTGGCCCAGCCCAAACAAACCTGAGATAACGTGGGCGGGAGTGCTCTCAGCTCTGCCTGGCAGTGCAGCCTGCTGGCAGCTCTGTGCTTGTTCACCCTCAGAGATACACACAGGAAAGTGGGGAGCAGAGTGGAAGCAAACTCGGCACTTGTTTTGCAAGGCTCAGGATGGCATTAGAGCCCTTCCCATGCTTTGGGAGCAGAGCAGCAGGGATGCTTCTTCTGAGCTGGTAAAGCAGCCCCTGCACGTGTTGGTCAAGCCCCTTTTTCTTGGCAGCCTCCTGTAGGGACCAAAGAAAACAGGAATTGCTGAAGGATCAGCAATCTCTTGGCAAGCACTTCCAAGCCAGCCTGTACCAATCTTCAGACACCCAAGGAAAGAGAGGCATTACCTGAAAGGCTTTGCCCAGGACCTGCAGAGGTGCCAGCTCACCCAACTGCAGCCACTCCATCCTGCGCATGCCAAAGCCTCTGGCAGGAGAGGGCAAAGCACAAAACTCTGCATCAGCTCCCAGCAGGGTGGACAGCAGCAAATAAGCAGACAGATGGCCTTTGGCAGCATGTTAAAAAGCATTTCAGTTTCCTAACGAGAAATAGCTCCTGCTGTGGGCGCTGGAGCAGCACTGGGACCATCCCCCTCTGCAGCAGGCAGTGACCCCAGCTCTGCTGCACATCTCAGCAGGGCAGTGACAGATGAGTTGCTGTGACAGAGCCCAAGTTCTTCCATCACGTCTCTGCTACCTTGTGTGACCCAGGGGGTAGCAATAACAGCCAGGCTCCACTCCATCATCCTGCCAGAATGAAACTATTTAGAGACAACTTCCAAGAGCAGCCATGAGCTTGCTTCCCTGGCAGGCTCACTGGGCCAAGAGCTTTGAGAGGTAGGGCCCAGCTACACCCCTGAAGGAGGTGAAGGCCAGTAGAGACATGATTTCCTTCATTCCTATAAATGCAGGAGGTGCCAAATGTTTGGAATGTGCTTTGTAGAGCAGGATTAGCATGGGTCCTGCAAAGCTCTACTCGCCCGAGCACAGATTTTGCTTAGAGGGTTTCCAATCTCACCTGTTTATCCTGGTTGTGCATGATAATGAAGGTGTTCCAGAGCCAAGAGAGATGAAGGAAATGCATTCCTGATGAGCTGCTCCCTCTCTTCCAGCAGAGGACTCAACAGCCTGCACAAGGCATTCTTTTTTTGTGAGGGTTGGGGCTAGGCTTAGGCTTGAGAGAGTCTGAGAGCCTCACTCCAGGAGCGCTGGCACTGGGAAAGCCATGCCAAGGCCATGCCAGCATTTCTGTTCATACATCTTTCTGATCTGAACCAGCAGCACTGGTGATGGGCTTAGTCTGAGCACAGGCTCTGGGCTGAGGTGAGACTGCTGTGAGTGTTTGTTTGAGCAATCCAGAGAACATGGAGCTGGGAATTCCAGGCAATGATCATACCAATGCCTTAGCTGTGTTTAGTTTGTGCCTGTGAGAGCTGGGACTCAGGCTGGAAAGTTGTTTTGGGAACAAAGAATGGAGTAAATCAGCTCTCTGTGCAGTGAAGGACTGAGGAGCAGGGAAAGGGAATATTTATGAACTGTATGAATATTTCCACCCAAACTGGGGGGGAGCAGTGATGTTCATGTTGTCCTACAGAACTGCTTCAGTTATGGGTCAGAGAGAGAGAAGGGAAACTGCTTTTGATTTTCTTGCTGGTTTTTTCCAGACAGAAGTGGGGGATCATCTTGCCCTTCCCCAAAGCTCTCCAGGCACATGGGAGTAGCTCAGTGCTGGCCCAGTTCTCTGAGAGATAACAACATTTGAGAGATTTGAGATAAGTGTTACTAACAACTCTGCTGTCTCTTGATTGCAAAGATTCAGTCCTACACACCCAGACTGATGGGACAAAAAAGGAATTTCTCCATGTGGGTTTATCTAAAGAAACACTTTCAGCTCCCTTGCTTCCAGAGCCCAGCTCCAGCCTGCAGTTTCTTGTTTCAGTGCATGTTGATGGTTTGCAGTCCCTGAGCACGAATATCCCTTGCAAGAGCTGCACAAGGGCTCATTTCTGCTCTGCAGTAGCGCTGTGAGTCACCAGGTGCCACCAGCGAGTCATCTCAGCCTCTGCTCATGTGCCCGCCGCTCGGATTCCACCCACAAAATCCAATATATCCGAGGATTGCTCCCAGACAAAAGCTGCCAGGACAGAGAGGACTTGGGGACCTTCACCTCCCCAGCACAGCCTGTCACCTGCACCTGAGTCACTGGGGCTACGTGTTTTCCTTCCTATGGAAAGGAGCTGTCATTGCTGTCATTCTCTGCCTGGATCCCATTGCTGGAATTCCAATTCCGCCTCCAAAATTGCATATATCCAAGGACTGCTCCCACATGAGAGATGTGGTGCTGGGAAACAGGCAGAAGTGAAATGGAGGGGAACCCTCTGATTTAAATCCTTAAAATGATGGAAAAGGGTGAGTTTCCTTCAATTTAACCCCTTAAAATGAGGGAAAAGGAGGGGTCTGCCTTCACTTAAATCAGCCCTCATGCTGTCTCATCCAGTGCAGTAAGCATGCTTCCTCTGTATCTCATTATCCTCTGAACTAAACTGTACTGTCAGCATGTATTCTTTATCATTCTTCTAAGTGATAACAGGTTTTAGTTCCTCCAGCCAAATTAAAGCATCGAACTTTTGCCAATGACCCCATGGCCTTGAGCTTTGAAGCAGAAATGCTTGTAAAACAATAAACATCTACCCCCCTTTCAAAAAAACTTGACTGTTAATGTGCAGGAATTGCAGTGACTATCTCCCCTTCAATCTTTTCCTGGATTGGAGATGACCTCTGAAATGGAGCATTTCATTCAATTTGTTTTGCTTCAGTAATTTACAACAAACCTTTGAACAGTGAGAATCTTGTTTATTTCTGGACACCGGTTTCCATTGAAGGTTTTTCCCAGACCAGCACGAAGACTACCACAATCAGCCATCCTGAATCTTCGGGACAAAATATGAAATTCATTGGCTTAGATGTTTCTTTCTTCATTCTTTCTACCCTCATTGCTCTTTGGAATGCAGGTAAGTGATTTTCAAATGTTTTGCTGCTTTTAACTGCAAACTTTTTTGACTTCTCTACTTCAGAATACACTTACTTTGGTAAGAAATTGTTGATACCATCTATACAAGCTAAAGCAAAGGCACACAGGCCAGCTTTTACCTGCATGGTTTCATTTTCAATCCCTTCCTCTGTAATTTCCAGCAGGTCAGTGGGTCTCTTCTGTAAGTAAACAGACAATCTGGAGAATGCAGTAAATATATTTAAAGACAGAGAAAAACTTTCTAGCTTCCCATATTGAACAAGCGTTTTTACTTCCCTTCTTTGCATTTTCCTGTGCTTGTTCTTCACCACACACCTTGATCCCAGCCTTTCTTTTTGCTTGTGTCCTCCCAAATAATTAATCCTCCCTTAGTTACTTTTTCATAATTGGTTCCAATTTTGCAAGATGCATGTCCAAATTTAGAATTTCTGATACATACCTAGATCATCTCAGCATTGCATGGTATTCTTGATATAGTTCCCAAGTAGTGTTATCCTTGCAAGATTCCACTTCCCAAAAGGTTCTCAGTGCTCCCAGCTGTCTCTGCAGCTTGTTCACCTCAATTAACTCCCCCTTAATTGTTTGTGAAATCCAGTGATTTTTGACAGTGCTACTGTAATGTCTGTCTTCTCACTGTTTTATTTGTTGAGTAGTTTCCCATGTGATGTCCAGTAATTACTGGCAGTCTGTAAGTCAAGAGCCTCTGACCCCGCTGCAAGCCTCCTCACCTCTGTCTGTGTACCCAGAGCTCCTAACACCTGCCTTGTTAAGGCCAGACTCAAATCAAATGCACAAAACAAAGACATTTCAGTAGCTCTTAATAAACTTGTGTTGGAGCCCATTTCATTGCTGATTTTAACTTTCCAAGAGCACTGGCTTTCTGTTCTTACTGATTTTCATGTAGGGTTTATGGGGTTCTGGTACATTTAAGACTTATCCTCAAAAATAAATGTAATTAGTGCCACTCTCACTGAGGGGCGGATCTGGAGATTTATCTGTCTATTACATGCAAAAATATCCACGGAATTCATGAAATGTTATACTGTCTGGGAGGTAAATAAGTGTATTTTGCGATTCAAAATGGAGTAACCTTAATATGCAGGTGATTACAACCTTCACCTAAATACATTCCTAAACTAACATAACCAGCCTATTTTATGTACTTACAGCAGTCCTTTGTATGATGTAGTTGTGCTTCAGAGAACATCTAGAAGAGTTCAATAACATTCCTGACTCTTTTTTTCTTCCTTTAACAAGGAGCTGAAGACTCTTGTGCACAGAGATGTGGGGAGCTGCTTGGTACCTGTTCTTGCCAGGTGACATGCCAGTCCTTGGGGACATGCTGTCCTGATTATAAAGAATTTTGTCTTCAAATTTCTCCATACTCAGGATCTCTTATGGGAGGCAAAGACTTTTTGATTAACAACACAGCTTTTGATCCCTCTTCTGTGGTGAAATGCAGGTGGGCCATGATTTTATATTCCTCTGCCGAGGGGAGGCAAAACTTTATAATCTCACTTTCCAGCAATAGGCAATTACCACAAAACAAGACCAGCCCATACAGGAGTGAAAACTTGTAAAGTTGTTAGAATCCTGAAATGTACAAAAGTTCTGCTCAATCTCACCCTCAAGGACACCTGTTGACTGTATTTCTACACAGGATTGTTTCTTTTAGGTGGAGTTATTGTGTGGTACAATCATAACTCTGTTCATTCTTCCCTTAACATATTAAAACAGTGACTTTTTGAAAAGAGTTTCCTTTCAGGGTGCTTGATTGTCAATATTTCTTTAGCATTTCCTTTTGTGGGAAAGAAGTATTTATTTCTTAATCTGAATGAGAAAACAGCAAGACAGAAATGTAGGTAGGACACCTGATGTTTTTCCTGTAAGAGAAAGCTGTGGATCCTAAATGTGTCTCAGCCTGTATCACACTTAGGTGCACATGGCATGTGCAATACATACAGTACACTGAATTTTGATGACCCAGATGTTGTGCTATTATTTCCACAGAAGGTCCTGAGTGAGATTTTGGAGTCCTTCCCATCTGGGTAGCAGTACCTGAAAAGGTTTTCAATTCTTTATTTGGAAAACCTTTGACCAAGGCATTCATTCTGTAGAACACAACTTTGTACTTCGAAGTACCTGCAGAGTTACATAATTATAGCCAAGCCAAATTCCAGTGCAGAAAAGCAAAGGTCCTATTTCCTGGCAGGCCCCAGCTCCCTCTGATACTTGGAATAGATATTCAGTCCCCACATATGAGTCTTGAAGAGTCACAGGTGGGGTTAATCCCCAGGACTCTGGGCAAGAGCCCTAACTGGAATCAAATGGTTAAATAACAAGCAGTGCCTTCTGAGTTAACCTTTGCAACAGAAATTCTACAACAGCATGAAATTCCTTTCGTTGCCCTCACAGGACTTACCAGGGGAAAAAAAAACAAATCAGAAACTTGCAATAACTGCATCATGGTCATTGTTAGCCACCCTGTAATCCTACTAATGCTATAATGTTATTTTCCTCTTCCTGTTGCCCCTTTGTTGCTAATTTATCATGTCTCACTCCCCCAGTAATTAAATAGTAAATTGAAGATTTGTGGATTGCTGTATATTTGTGCAGCTCACAGCAGAATTCACATTGATGTAATGAGCAGATTTTTCCAGTTTATATTCCCTGCTACAAGCAAAACAGCCCCAGACTTGAAATTATCCACACATGACACAAGGTTGCTTGTTGAAGCACATTCAGAATTTTCCTTCTATCTGTGGTGACACTGAAAAGTGTTTTCAACATCTACAGGTTCAAGCAGCAAATCACAACCAGTGGCTATATTGACAAGGATGGAAAAGCCCACTGCATCTCCCCATTGCTTTATGAGACTGGTTTCATCCCTTTTGAAGTTTCTACAGATGCTGGGTCAACGTTTCCCTACTCTGGAACTTGGTTATCAGGTTACTTATATCTACAGTATCCCTCTTGCTATACTTTTCCTCCATGCATGCAAGATTTTACAAGTCTTTTCATTTTAATCAATTTTATTCTTCCTTAACAGGCCTCAGAAAAGAAAGTCTCACTAGCCTCATGTTAATTCATCTTTTGAGAGTTGAACTTTCACAGCAATTGAGTTGCAGCAGCAACATTAATGGATAAAAAGTCCTGCTTAAAAATGAGGTTGACCAAAACTGTTCCAATTTCATCCCTACTTCTATCACTGTTTGTCCCCTCTTCAAATAATTGCATTGTGGTGTTTCAATCTAAGGACTGCAAGTATTAGTAAGGGTTACATTCTCTCAGCTTCAGCTTATTCTTTTCATGGCATGCATCCTATGCTGTGTAAAACATACCCAGGGGAAATACTGCTAAATCTTAAATAATAGAGTAGCACTTTTTCAGGACTATGCAAAACCAAAATGTCATTAGCCCTCTTTTTCTGCTTTGCAATGCAGTACATCACAGCAAAGTTTCAGATGGAGAAAAATGCACTTTGGTAAATGAGACAAAATGGCAATACTATGGCATCCCCAACACTGGTGGAAACTTAACTCTTACCTGGACACAGCAGACATTTGCAACAACCCACGTCAACATAGAAGTCTGGGGATACCAGGAAACAGGTAAAGTGACCTTTTTCCTACAAGCATTTATCATACACATAACTCTTGTGCAGAGTTCTGCACAGCTTGTGATCACTTTCACTGAGACCTGCAAGTATAAATAACTGATTACAATAATGTCAGCTTTTCCTCTCAATTTACATATGGGTGGAGACATCTCATTTCAACCTTGTGGCTATTGCTCTTTTCCAGCATCCAAAACCCTTTTCCTCCTCTATCTGACAGGTGACAGTTATTCAGAAAACTGGAACGCTGAATGGAAATACCTTTATACTTTGGCAAGAGAAACCCCCAATACAGGGAAATATTCTTTCATTCCTGTACCTACTGAGGGAAATTACAGTACATGGGACTATGGAATTTTGAGAATTATACCCACCAAATATTTTGATGGGCAGAGGTAAGTGCATATAATAAGAATAAGAATAAGAATAAGAATAAGAATAAGAATAAGAATAAGAATAAGAATAAGAATAAGAATAAGAATAAGAATAAGAATAGCTACCTTATAAGCTGTTGTCTCCTTTGGCATTCAAAACTGAGACTCAGGCTCTATTTCCTGGGAAAAATGGGGAGAAAACTGGAAGGTCAAAAGTGAGAAAAAATCATAGGTCAACATAAAGAGAGTTTACTAAGTAAAGAAGAGCATGGAGGAAGAATCATGAAGTCTCTCATGAGTAGACTGATGCACAGTTAGTCACCCAGTAAAGGCTGCTTTGGAAAAACACCCCTGCAGTTTTATTGGCTGGTCTAGGGCATGAAATATCCCTTTGGTCAGCTTGGGTTGGCTGTCACAGCTGTGCTCCTTCCTGGCCTCCTCCCTGGGGCCATCATGAGACACAGAGAAGACCTTGGCACTGTGCCAGCAGGAGATAAAACGCTGGTGTGTTATCAGCACTGTCTTGGTCACAGATCTAAAATGTGGCTGCTATGAAGAAAATTACTCCAGCCAAACCCATGCTCTCCCCAGACTTGGATCTGCTGATTCTTTTGTTTCATCACAACTGTGGAGCAGTCCCTAATTGTAGAACTCAATCACTGCAGCCACAGGCCTTCCTCTTCTATTTTGTATGCAGGTTTTCACATTCTTTCAAATTTTATGGCCATTGTCTTTTATTTCATTGCATATTTCCCCATGATTTTTGGTGAACTACCTGTGTAAGTACTCCATGGATATTCCTTCGTAATTCCAACATATCTGCAGGTTTGCTGTAGATGGTGTAGACTGTGAGTATATAAATGCCACCTCTTCAGTGTTACAACATATTGCTAATATGTCAGAACCTTTTTGAACATAGAAGGATAACCTTTTCCCGTTCTAGAGGGCTTTTTATTACACTTTGTATAAGATATCTTTTTCATGGGGGAAAAGCAGAGTGGCTTTGGAACATTTCAAGGATACTGAATGGTTTCTGTAGCCATTAGTCCTCATATTAATGGGGTGCAGTTGTTATGTTTTGTTAAAGAATCCAGATATTCTTCATTCTGGCCTAAATGAAATTGCAATGTCAAAAGGCATGAATACAAAACCTTCCTCTAAAAGGATCTATGTAAACTAGAATCATGATTATTAAATTATATTCTGATTATTGCATACTTGCTGCATGCTATCCTGCCACCTCCCGAATTTGGAAAATTTTGATGTGCCATAACTTTTTGAAGGAAAAAGAAAGCAGTGGGCTTTGCAATGAAATAACTTGAAAGTCAAAAAATGCTTTTAGATTATAATTAGCAGTTGAGTCACAGTGCTACTGTCAAAATAGTGCTTGTTCAGCTATCAGATCTATTTTTTGTTTGGGTTTTTTTTCCAGCAATATTCCATCAATCTGGAGCCCAGACCATGCATTGGCTTGGCACCTCGAGAAAGACTTCAGAAATGACCCAAATGCTTGGGCTACTGCAAAATGTATGGAATGGGACAGAAAAGAAGAGTTGCTTCCAAACTTCATGGAAGAAATTATAGACTGCCCTTGCACCTTGGCACAGGCAAGAGCTGACACTGGCAGGTTCCATGTAAGTTATTAATTGATCCCTCTGGCTTATTACAATTCCAGGTGGAACCTTAAGGAGTACCAAACTCTACGCACACCCTTGGTTCCCTCTCTAAACATCATTACAAGTAAATTAAGTTACATTTAGATTTGCCCAAGTAGCATATCAAATGGCAGAGGTAAATACAGCTTATCTAGGTAGTATGAATAGAAGTGCCTATAGAATAGGAGATGGAAATGACATTCAAACAGGGAATTAAAGCAGTAGTTCCAATGGCAAACTGAAAACACTCTGTGGAGCTGGGAGCAGGTATGGCTTCTTCAAGATCCCACAAGATGACAGTCTGTGTTTGAAGGTGATATCCCATGCTGTGGCAAACTATTTCTGCCTAGTTTTTTCATACATTGCTGCAAAACCCTTCTGCCATGTACATCAGAGCTCAGTCCCAGTGCTGTAATTATTTCCTTTATCCTGCTTCCTTCCTCCTTCTCAGCTTCACTGTTATCAAGGAACTGACAAAAGCTAAGAAATCAATTGCCATTTAATCTGCACTTTCAATTACACTGCTGATCTGAGGACAGATGAGAGTGACTTCTTCTCCTAGTTATGATACCAAATGGTGGCATGTGTTTATGTATTAAAAAAAAAAGTTTAGGTAAACATTGTTTCTATTCTGGTTATGAAGCTCCAAACATGATGTGTAAAAGCTTGTGAAGATAAAGAATAGATCTACTGCCTCTATCTAAGAACATAGGATAAACATTTACTCTGTGTCTGTGTTTGTTGTACACTTACAGTTGAATCCCATCTGGCTGCCTTTGTTCTTCAAGGTCTGTTGTAACAGACTGCAAAATGTTCAGGTCAGACATGTTACTCCAGACACCTGAGTATTAAATTCACCATTTTTCCTATAATTTCTTGCTATTCAACACAACCTTAACCAGTTCATGTCAAGTTTACACACATGTCAGATACAAAAGGTGGGAGCAGAATGTAAGAACAGAAAGGACAATGAGGCAAGAACCCCATTAAGTGTGAACATTGATCTTTTTCAGACAGATTATGGCTGTGATATTGAAAAGGGGAGTGTGTGTACTTATCATCCTGGTGCTGTGCATTGTGTAAGAGCCATTCAAGCCAGGTAAAGAACATTTTTTAAACTGTATTTTTTTTGATTAATCATTTCACCCCAGAGACAGCACCATCACAGAAGTCAGGGGTGAAATCTAACTGGGCATCAGATAAAGCTTGGCAAACAAAATATTTAGCTGTATCCATAAAAAGTCAGTAAGCAACCCCTTAATAGAAACAGACCCCACAGAGGTAAATGATTATTTTCTTGCTGCTTTTCTCAATCAGTCCCCAGTATGGGGCTGGACAGCAGTGCTGCTATGACTCCACGGGAACCCAAATCCTCACGCACGACTCCACCGGAGGCAGCACACCTGATCGAGGACATGACTGGGGCTCACCACCTTTCTTGAAGCCTCCCCGGATACCTGGCTTTTCCCACTGGCTTTATGATGTTATCAGCTTCTATTACTGCTGCCTGTGGTCTGAGAATTGTGACTTCTATATGAAAAGGCGGCCCTCTAGTGACTGCAGGACATACCGCCCTCCCCAAGCTGGTAAGGATCCAAAATTTCCTTAGGAGTGCAGATTTTTCATACAGTGTTGGCTTGTAGAATATTTGTATATGTGCATATATGAGTTGACAACAGTGAGGGTACAATGTCCTGTGGAAAAATTCCATGGAAAGTTTCTCTTGATCTATCACTTACAAAAATCTGTATGTGTTTTTTAATTGTGCTGCAAGATTTTCGGATGTTGAGCATTTCACTCACCCCCAGAACCTAAATGGCCAAAGCATAGTTGTCAATGTCCATGACTTTATATCACCAGTGTGGACTTTTTCAGAAAAAAAGGCGGTTAGAGGTGGTTAATGACAGGTAGGAAGTAGCTAGAAAAGCTGTCATGATGAGAAAAATTCATATCAAATAAGAAAGTTTTACAATTTACAATGTCTCTGTTTTTCTCCCACTTGCTTTGAACTCAGTCTTCAAGTCTTGCCATACCTCTGTTGCTACCACATTTTGCCTTCTATGCTGCTGAGATGCTGAGGTTGTCCAGCAGGACTTGGCCTCCCACAAAGAAGTGCAAAGAGGCAGCAGTTTGCATCAGGAAAAAAGGAGAAAACTGTAGAGGGCATTGCATTAGGTAGTTAGGGGTCGTGAATGAGTGGTCTGGCTGCTTAAAGAAGCCCCATCAAAGTATTGGCAGAAGAAGAGTTTGAATTTGTGAAAATACGACTTCACAATTTGATGGCAAGGTGCATTGTATTAGTTACTGTACAGATTAAAGCACACAAAAGAAGATATATTAGAAGCAACTTGGAGCAATTTACATGGAAGTTGGAGATGCAAAAGGGGATTAAGGGTGCAAAGGATATGGATGCCAAGATAAGGCAATAGCTCTGTATTCATGTCCAAATCTCCCCATATATTGCTTGTGACACAGACTTCTCTTTCCTTTCTCATGAACTTGAAGAGTAACCAGGTTGTGATTTTTGCTTGTTCTTAATTCTCTTTTTGCTTTTAAAAATAGCATCTGCTTTTGGGGATCCTCATTTCTTTACATTTGATGGTCTGAACTTCACCTTCAACGGCCTAGGAGAATACACATTGGTAGAGTCTGACCTCACATCCCTGAGAGTGCAAGGGAGGACACAGCAGGCACACTTTTCCAATGGTAAGTTGGTAAGAGAGGAAGCAGAGCTTCTGAACTTCTGAGATTTGCGGAACTGAGATTTGATATTTGCTTGATTTGCACTTAGCAGCAATCCTTCTGTCATCTCTGTCATCTCTAGTTTTCTTTTTTGGCCATTTGTGAACAGTCACCATTCTGAAGATAATCAGAAAGCAGACAACATCTTCAAGAAAAAATTCCCAATTAAAGTTTAATTGCTAGGTTTTTTTATTGGGTGTGAGTAATGGAATGCAAAGTTTTCTACTGTGTTTAAGAGCTCCAAAAAAATTCCTATTTCTCTCCATGCCCATTCTCATCAATAAGGAAACAGAAGCCCAGTTCTAGAAAACCGTCAATGCCAGCTGATGCATTTTGGTAGCATTGTTGGTTTGTTTTGTTTTTTTCATTTGGAAGGAACTGGGGCTCAGGGGACAGGCTTGTGCGCAGTGGCCATGCAGGAGAACAACTCTGATGTGATTGAAGTGCGCTACTCTGAGGATTTGCATCTGGAGGTCCTCCTGAACCAGAGAATTCTCAACTTCTCTGAACAAACTTGGATGGACTTGAAAGGTTAGTTACACATATCAGCCTCTCATTCTGATGGAGCCCATGGACTGTTAAAAGCGTCTCTAGGTGCATGCATTTCAACTCTTTTTCCAGCATCCTTTTGTCAAGTGTTTTAGGTGGCTTCAGTGTCCATGGTTTCTATGTCCTCTTTCACTTGTTTGTAGAGCAGTGGTTTTCTTCCTCATCCTGTGGACACTGAATGGAATTAAACACTTTGTCTTCTACATTCTGCTTTGAGCTTACTGCATCTAATGCAAGGAAGCCTACCAAACAAAGTGAAATATAACTAAAATATACTAAAATATAACTCAGTTTCATATTTACCTATTGGGAGCTCTCTCAATAGGTCAGATATTATTCCTCTATCCTTCTGCCAAAAAGACAATCAAAAGTTGACTTTTTATCCAACAGGGCTGTGATCATTTGATTAGTCTTAATGATAATTTGACAAATACTCATGATACATCACTTCAATTTTAACAGTAACCCCCCTATTCAGCAGAGGAACATTTCTGTGGCTAGCAATTCGTATTCCTCATGTGGCTGAAGAGCAGGTGGAGGGCTACACTGCCAAGGAGCTGCAGAAGCAGAGATGCAGGGAGGAAAAAAAAATGGAAGGGACAGTGAGGGAGCCTGGAGAAGAAGCCATATTAGGGAGGTGTTGACAAGACAAGGGAGATGGAGAGGAAAACTGTGACCACTGAGAGTGGTGCCTCCAGCTCACAGCCACTCTCTGATGTGGACATCTCATATCTTTTAGCTCCTGGGACACTGGCAGGAGGCATTTTATATCAACAGTGGACCTCTCTTTGCTGCCACTCTCTAGTAGCCATCTTGTCACAATTGTAGTGTGAAGGTGTGGCTTCCCTTGAAATGCTTCTCAGAGTGAAGCTCAGAGTGGAAGGGAGGAAAAGCTGTATGAAAAATGGTTAAAACTGATGATTTAAACTGATGCTAAAACACAACATTTTTTTCACTGTGGATAATTCGCTATTTTGTCCTCTTCCTCTCATGGTTATAGGTCTCTTTCTCTATTCTACACCTGATCAGAACATCACAGTGATGTTCTCTTCTGGGTCTGGAGTGGAAATAAGGGGAAATGGAGGATTTCTGACCCTGACAATTCTGCTCCCGGAGAAGTTTATGAATCACACATGGGGTCTCTTTGGAGTAATGAATGGCAATCCACAGGATGACTACACCTTCAAGAATAAAACCACCATGTCAGTTCATGCAAGTCCCCAGCAGGTGTTTGAGTTTGGAGCTAGCTGTAAGTAACTTTTATGGTTTATTATTACATTTTCTTTACAAATTTAAGACAGCTTATGATTTAAGGACTAGGAAATGAAGTCTGTGCCAAGAAACCAGTACTGGGGGAAGAGAAGGGAGTAAGAGAAATATGCCCTCCTCTGCCCACCTGGGGAGTGAAAACAGAGCCATGGTGGAGGGCTCAGCACTTTGTTCCTATATCTCTTCCAGCTCCAGCTACATCTCTGTAGATAAACATCTGGATTAATAGCAGAAGGTGGTCTATGTTGGCAATGTTATGTATGAATCTCTTTCTGTCTCTGTCTCCCAAGGGGCAATTGAAAATGGAACTTCTCTCTTTACTTATGACACGGAGTTCTTACTGGACAGTTTCTTTTATGGGGAAAAGCACAATGCCTCCTTCCTGCCCGTGTTCTCCCCTCATGAAGACCCTGCTGATCCCCTGCTAGAAGAGATGGTCTCACACTGTGGCTCTGACCCATTCTGCAGATTCGATGTCCTGACAACAAGAAACCTTCAAGTGGGAAGTTCCACAAGACTTTCCCATCAGAATCACAAGCTGCTGGTAGAACATCTAGAGCCAGGTGATACAACATTCCACAAAACATCATTACAGAATAACAGGATATTCTGAGTTGGAAGGGACCCACTGGGATCATCAAGTCCAAACCTTAAGTGAACAGCCCATAAGGAGCATCACTATAGATATTTCTACAGGGCATCTAAAAAGTTAACACTGTTTGAGGAGGCTTTGCTTAACTGTAGGTTCATGCACCTATAAATAATCTGATCGCGGGGAATCATCTTTGTACTGATACAATACTTAGGCAAACTCAAAACAAACTTCTTTCCATTTCTTCCACTATAACACCACAGTGTAGAAAGTTTATCTTCATTTTATATGCGTTGTCTTCCTTGGACTTCAAAATAAATTTTAAAAGTAGCAGGAAGTATTGTCTCTCAGATAGCCTAAAAATGTTTGTTTTTCCATGAGTTGCCACTAAAATGATGTTTGAATCATTGTAATGGAGATTTGCTGGTCTAAGTCCTAAATACTCTAACCAGATATGTTTCCTTTATTAGTGATCTCTTGTGGCTGGCTGGATCATCCAACCAATGGAAGAAAGAATAGTACTAACTACCTGCTGGGCTCAACCATCAATTTCACCTGCAATGAGGGCTATGAACTCACAGGAGGGTCACAGGAAAGAACTTGCCAAGTGTCAGGAGCTTGGTCAGGAGACACACCCCACTGCAGCCAAGTATCAGGTCTGTTGCCTTTTAGGTATCATATACTGTCACTAAAAAATCATTATCAGGGACAAGGCAATCTCAGTATATCATCATAGCCCTTGACAAAAGCAACTTCTCTTACTTGGTAAAACATTGGGCATGAGATGCCTGAATTCCTATAAAGACTATTATTCAAATCTAAATAACAGGTGACTTAGGGTGGTTTTGTGTGTTTTGGTGGAGGTATTAAAGTTTTTGTTTTATCAATGGGTACAGGTACCTGAAGGGTGGGTGAAAAGAGGATGGAGCCAGGATTTTTTCAGTGGTGCCCAGGGACAAGACCAGAGGCCACAGGCATGCTCTGAAACACAGAAGTTTCCCTCTGAACATGAGAAACTCCTTTTTTACTGTGATTATGATTGAGAACTGGCACAGCTTGCCCAGAGAAGTTTGAATATCTCCCTCTCTGGAGATATTCAAAAGTTGTCAGGTCATGGTCCTGGGCAACTCATTCTGGGTGGTCCTGCTTGAACAGGGGAGTTGGACAAAATGACCTCCAGAGGTCCCATCCCACAGCTGTTCTGTGATTCTGTGATTCAAAAGCAGCCCATACTTGTTGAACGCTTTCACTCTTTTTTTTTTCCAAAGTATTATCTCAAAACATAATTCTATTATTCTATAGCAGTAAAAGTATTGTAAATGATGCAATAGTATTTAGTATAAATAACACAGATTTATTCCTCCTCTTGTGTCACTACTAATAGATTATCAGTTAGCCTGGGATTGTTTGATTTAGTAGCAGTTTAGTAGCATAGGCTGTCTCTATGATTTACAGAAATTGGCCCAAAATTTTCTTTTTATTCATTCACCACATACACTCCAAATGTCCTCAAGATGGCAATATTTCAAAGCACCAGCGTGGTGCAAGGCCAGATGGCATGTTGAAGCACTTTCAATGCTGAGTTAATAGCTCCCAAAAGCACTCATCAAATAATTCATACTAACAGATTCTCCATTCTAAGACCCTTCCAAAGAAATGTGGGAAGTGCACTTCACATCAGCAACGAATTCCTGTCATGCTGGCACATTTCATCAGCCTCTGCTGCCTGTACCAATTGCTTGTACATTTCCAGTGCAGTTCTGAACTTAATAATATTTGTAAGATGAACTGCAGTGAGTTTGGGCAGCAGAAGAATTCACAAAGGCCAGATCTTAAATAGGCAATGGCAAAACTTTCTGCCAAGCTGAAAGCTAAGAATATTTTTCCACTGCTGCCATCAACCACATACATACTGGATAAGAGCCAGTCAGTCTCAATAAGCAAAACAGATGCTGACATTTACACTAGCAAAAGGGGGACAGAAAGGCAGCCCTGTGAGATCAGAGGAAAGGAGCTGGAAGATATGCAGTGGTTGATTGCATTCAGAATGATGGAGATGTGACACAGCTTTGTGGATAAGCAAACAAAACCCACAATGTTTTCCAATGCTTTTCTGGAAGGTGACAAAGAAAAACAGGTGTGAAAGAATTTTATTGATCTGATTGCAACAAAGATATTCCTTACTATTTGATAGTTGTTGTTCTAGTTAATTTGTAATGTGAACCAAAATTGATGGTTTTTATTAGCTGCAGGAAGTTGGAGTATGGCAATGGTGTCCACAGGAGCAGAATACTGACAACACCAACAACTGAGCAACACAATATAAAACACAAATTTCTCCAGTCTTTTTTTCTTACTGCTATGCCCTACTAGTGCATTTATAGCTAGCCTTGTTTCTCTTTCTTCCATAAGGCGTTCTGCTAGATGTCAGTGTTTGTCAGAGGCGGCTATTTTATTGACAGGCCCAGGTCTCTACAGAGAAGAGAGACAATAAAGTTCAAAGTTCTTTTCACTTATATGTAAACTTCTCATATTTTTAAAGCACAAACAGCTAGTACTTGCCTTCCACTAAATAAACTTCTGCCCATGGTCCAAGACACAGTTAAAACCCAGTGCCAGTTTTCCTTGTCTTACTTCTCTACTTGGCTATTTTCTCTACTCTCCATCCCGCAAGCCTTCTCCTCTCCAGAACAGAAAAGGCCCTTGTGTTGTCAAAATCTGTTGTTCCTGAGGTCAGTTTTCTCTATTGTTTTCCTCCTTACACAGCAGCATGCTGCTGTTTCACCAACATCCATTTTATCAAGTCCTGTGACAAAGACCTTCTTAACACCAGGAAAATGCTGACAAAATTAAAGGACAGCCCTTCCCAATTTCTGGGTGCCTGAATGGGTGACCACTGACCTAGCCACTGTGATCAGCAGTCACTTTTTTACTTTGAAAGTGAACTATTAAATACACACTTTGTCAAACTATTTCTTTCATGCTGGTCAGGAGCACAGGGCCCAGTCCTCTGTTATTCTAAACTTACAGGTGTATTTCTTTACAGTTCTGTGTTCATGACACTGCACAGTTTTGTGGCACATCAGGTTCAAGCTCTGTCTTGCAAATCATCAAGGTTTTTTATTTGCTATATGCCTTTTCAAAAGAGAATATTTAAAATAAAGGCATGGGAACCAGGAAAATTGGATAGGAAAAGAGGTGGAAACAAGAAAATGTAATGCCAGTTATTTTACAAAACCCATTTTGGTATTTTGAAACTTCAAATACAAATTATGTTGTCGGGCCTGTATATTGTTGTTTTTGAGTTTTGCTTCCTTGGACTAAAGTTTCCATGGAAATCCTCTGCTAATAATTATTTTGCTATGCTTCTAATTACAATCCCACTGCAAGTCTTGCCAGTACCACAGCAAGCTCTCTTCATAGAATATCACAAAGAGGAAGAACAAAGAAGGCATCCAGCAAAAGCAAAAAGGAGATTCTAGTAAAATGAGATGTAATATCCAGCTAAAAATCATAAGATAGTGGCAACATATGTACGTAGAGTCTTTTTGAGACAGACAATATGGTGATATTAAGGGCAATCTAGTTTTGTTTGTCTTTTGGCTTACATTATCCTTTCCCCCCCTTCCTCTATTCACTTTTAGATTTCCTTTTCCAGTCTCAGGCTCTGTGTAAATGCTGTTCATTTTGAAAAGCTGTCAGAAATCTCATTAGTCTTCTGTGTTTTTTTCAAACACAAAGATTTCACAACAGAGGCAAATCACTACTGGACTAACTACTTTAGCCAGTGGTGGGTTCTCATCTCTTGGCAGAGACTGGGTGCCTCCCTGTGAAGGATGTGTAAGACAAACATTAAGCCTTGTTCAGAAGTTACTGGATGATGGACCAGTGCTTGTGAAACAGTTTATGTATCCCATTTCTTTCCTTAAACTTCACTATAAACCAAATCAGCAGCTGAATAATCTCTTCTAGGATCACGGAAGTGTCTGTTCTGTCACCCTGCCATCACTGTGTGCTAGGCTGTGGGTTGGGCAGGTGTGAAAAAGTGATGGAAGGAAGGGCTGAGAAAAATGCAGCCCTGATGTATTAGGGCTCAGATACAAAATGCAGGAATCATTGTTTCTCCCAGACAGTTCACATGCTGCATCTCCTAACTTCTACAAGTATTCCTATATGGTAATCTGCCACTGCTTACTAGAATAAGAAAAGAAAATTATAATTTTTATTCAAAATTTGTTTTATATCTGGTTTCTTTCTTTCAGGTGTCCTTGCTAGGCAGTCACAGAATCAAGTTGACACTTTCCGTGTTTTAGTGTGCTCAAACTCTCTGATGCAGTTCAATGTACCCACATCAGAGCAGTCACTTCTCTTTTATGTAGATTATTAAGCAGCACAGGTAGTTTCAAAATTTAATGCCAAAACAGGGGCAATATTTAAAGTAAACAAACCATATGGAATAAGGACTGAAAACTATTTCAGTTGCTGGGGTTGACAGTTCCACATCAATACTGCGCATTCAAAATGTTGACTACATATTAACCACTAGCCACCCTTTCTGTTACAAAGCTTTTGCAGCCACCTGCCCTAACAGTTAAATGTAGGAATCCTGGGAGTTCCTAATCTTTACCAGTTTGAGAGAATCTGAAAGGGAAAAGGGTTGCAAGGGACCTCTGGACATCATTCAGTCCAACCCCACTGCCAAGGGAGGCAGTTCCACAAATAAAGAGAACAAAAAAATTAACACTATATGTACAATTTTAAAAATTGTCATGTGACTGCATTCAAACAGATATGAAGAAAGGTATATCAAAGTGTTCATGGGTTTTTTTTGTGGTTGGTCTCTATTTTTCAGCTATCAAACAAGTAATTGTTATTGGCAGTGTATTTGGATTAGTCAGCCTTGCAGTCCTGGGACGTCTGGGTTACTTATGCAGAAAGGAGAGGTAAGCCTTAACTGAACTGAAAACACAAATAACCTCCTAAAGAAATAGCAACTGTTATGACTTTTTAAAAATAATAATTTAATAATGACCACTGGCAACAAACTGCCAGTGTGCTACTGGTAAAAAAAAAGTGCAACTGATGTATAAACACTTAACTGTATGTGGAACTGACTAGTGGAGAAAGAGGGCAGCATAGTGAATGAAAATGGTTTTGCCCAGGAATACTGGTGGATTGAAATGGAGATTTGGTTGATTTTCTGAACTTTGTTAGCAACTGTTACAAATTTTTAATCCTTCTCTGTTCCAGTGTTCACAAGTAATAAAATGCCAGATGAAATGGAATCAAAATTGAGTGAAGGGAACCAAAATGGGGTTCCAGCCCTTGGAAACAAGACTCCACGTGTGAGGAAGAACTAAATACTTCTGAACCTGTCACAAAAAAAAAAAAAAAAAAAGCACAGTGCCAAGCTAACACTGATATTGTTTTTCAGTATTTCATCACTTAAAAATGCTACATTCAAAACTAATTCAGCTCAAAGAAATAAGAAATGTGGCATGTTATGCTGTGATATTAAAATTTATGTGTGAAGCCTGCTACTATATGAAGAGCATTTTTTGCTTTCTATGTGTCACAAAGGCCAAAAGAAATGTAAGCATATTTTTCCCATCAAAATCAACCTTACAGCTTTATATGGCAGGAGGTTTCTGTATGCTAAAAGTGAGATGCATCCACACTGTGTATTGATACAAT
Source organism: Emberiza elegans (assembly GCA_024865655.1). Classification (NCBI taxonomy): domain Eukaryota; kingdom Metazoa; phylum Chordata; class Aves; order Passeriformes; family Fringillidae; genus Emberiza; species Emberiza elegans. The sequence goes on from JALJVW010000184.1 coordinate 52,483,464, forward strand.
AGTTAAGGCCTACAAACTGTATTTTGATTGTTCCCCTTCAGAATAGCAAATTGTTCTCTCTCTGTATGGGTTGCTATTTGATTACACAGCAGTGCTGTAAAGGGGGTACAAGGATGTACCTTGTACAAAGGATGTTTGTTTCTGTTCCTGACAAAGCAACTTGTTAAATACTTTTTTAACTGTTAGCGTGGGGGTTTTTTTCCCTGTTGAAACAGCTAAGCTGTTCTAGCATTACTAAAATGTCTCACAGGCCAAGTAAGGACTTTGTAGAAGTTTAGAGGATTGCTTGACATTACCACCTTGACACTTTGTCCTTTGGTATCTTCATGTAGATGCAAACAAACAAACAAACAAACAAATAAACATAAACCCCAAACCGAACAAACCACAAATCCAAACCCTATCGTTCTGCACGTGCATTTTCAGAAAGCAACGATGCTCCTTTCGGTCGGGAGCTACTGGCTGCTGAGTTTGTATTTGTCGCTCTGGGTGTGTGTGCTGCGCTCTAGGCGTGGGTGTCCCCTCACGTCCCCGTGTCCGTGCCCGCCCGCCAGTGCCCCGGGTCCCTGGACGTGGTGGGCTCCTGTGGCTGTGTGTTCCTGTCTGAGTGGCTGTCTGTGTGGCTGTCTGTGCGGCTGTGTGTTCCTGTTTGTGTGGCTGTCTGTGCGGTTGTCCCTGCCACCCGCGGCCAGGACAGCCCGGCCTCAGCTCCGCCCGCCTCGGGACGCGGCCTACGGGGGACACGGCGGCTTCAGCAGCCGCGCTGCTTTCTGCCAGCGCTGCCCGGTCACTTCTGTGGGGCGGCTGGTGCCTTTCCACTTTTAGAAAAAGCGCTGGCACCTCGCCGCCCGCGTCCCTCAGAAAGTTTGCAGCGTGTCCTCCCTGTGCCGTGTCCGTCCGTGCCTTCGCGGCTTCAGGAGAGGACAGCCGGGCTGCACCTGCGCTCGCCCATCGGCTCCGACACCCTCAGGGAGAGCCCAGCGGGGCAGTGGCAGCGCCGGCCGCGCCAGGCCACGGGGCTGACGGGCTCTTGCCCGACCTCTTCCGCGGGACACTGGGTACGAAGGGAGTGACAAGAGCAAGGCTTGGGTGGCTGCTGGGATGGAGGAATCTCTGTGTTTGTGTGTGTATGTGTTTGTAGTGAGGCGTTCCGGCTAGCGAGGAGGGCTCCGCGGGGCCAAAGCGCTGCCCCGGGGCGAACAGCACCAGCCCGAACGTGTCGGTGTCAGAAGTGGAAGCGGCAGCCCTGCGGTCCCGCGCCGCAGCAGGTTGGGATGTCGGTCTCTATCCTTTCCTGTCACATGGCTGGTAATAGGATCCCTCATCTGCCACTCGGCACCTCGCCGGGGCGCACTTACAGGACACATGCTGTAGGGCCTCCGCTTCCCGCACTTTGCGCTCTTCCCGGCCGCCTGCCACCCCCGGAGAGCCGGGGCTGCCGCCTGCGAGCGCGGCGCGGCCCGGCGGCCGCTGCCTATGGAGCCTCCCGCCCTCGCCGCCGTCCTGGCCTTCTCCGGGCTGGCGCTGAGCTGCTGCCGCGAGCCCGTCCTGTCCGGTGAGTGCCGCTCCGCGGGGAGCCGGGAGGGGGGCGCGATCGGGGCTGCTCCCCGAGCTCCTGGCCGGGCTGAGCGGCGAGCGAGCGGGGCAGCCTCTCCCGGAGCTCCGCAGACCGGCAGCCCCCCGCGGAAGGGCTCTGCCGGCCGCAGCGCCTCTTCGAGGTCGCGACGACGTCCCTTCCTGCTCGGCAGAGCCGTGCCGGGCTCGAAGCTGCTCGTGCGAGCACCCAGTGGGTGTTTCTGCCTGGAGTCCCGGGGTATTTGAGGCTCTCCCCGTGCTTGCTGAGCTGGGAGCTCGGGATCTCCTATGAAAGCATGATGTGAGAGAAAGAAGAGCAGCACGTTTCAAGTGGTTCGATCTGCGGAATGGAGACATTTAAAGGGAGAGGGGCGTGCGATTGTTTGTGTCACTGGGGAAAAAGCTGGGGCAGCAGAGCCTGAGCTAGAAGGGTGAGCATCCCGCCTGCCCGCAGTGTGCTCCCCCGGCTCCCGGCCAAGCCTGGGCTCCTCTCACCATTTAGAAGCCTGAAGCATCACTTTCTAAGGTGATTTTTTCACTTAAAGTTTCTCGGCACCCTTTGGTCCTCGTTTTAGTTGTTACTAATGATTTCAAGTACTGTGGTTCTCCTCTGGTAAACATTGGCCATGCTTTGCAAGATCAGAAGTGGCAGTTCCAGATGGTCACAGCCATCAGATGTGTGGTCCTTCTGGATACATTTTGTGTATTCTTAATTGCTGTTTCTTCTTACAAAGTAGAATTTGCTTTCCTCCTTTTTGAACACATATTTGCTCATCAAGGTTTTGTAGATGCAACTAATTAGATCCGGAAAATACTTGCATAGTGATTTTCAGGGACTAAAAAATCTTTTACAAAAAAAAAGTTCTGGTGAATTTTACTTCTTCTCAGAAGTAAAACATGAGAGTATTTTCAGATAAGCATTTAGAGAGCTGCTTAGACAGGGCCATATCTAAGAGTCTTTTCCCAGTACCATTAGGACATGCTTGGTGCACACAGTGGATACTCCTTCCTTTGCTTAGGCTGAAGAATGTTTTCTTGTAAGGTTTCTGAATAGTACACTCCATGTGTAACCATGTCTCTCACAGAGGGCTGTGTGACAGCAAGTGGAGGATATGGCCCAGTGTGAATGTTTGGCTGTTAAAGAGGACACAAATGCCTGAGCACAAGCAGCTGGGGCAGGGGAGGAGGGAAGAGTATATAATGCCTCCAAATGAAGGTGCAGCAAGGGAGAATGGATCTAGAAAGTATTGCCACCCATGTGTCTTCTGCTTAAGAACCTGGAAGCAGTGCAAATACAGCAACTTGTAATTTGTATGGCATGTACAGGATCTGCAGAGTTCCTAATCTGCATAAGGTACACATCAGGGTCTTCATCTGACCCTGAATCCCACAGACCTGAAACGGGATCAGCTCTGTCAGGTTCCACTTGAAACTAGCAGAATTCTGAAATGACAAACATTACTATTGCTTTTGGAAGGCAGTTTGTTGTATGGTATGTTTTTAATGCCTGTTTCTTGTTTTGGTTTTAAAATGCGTGTCCTTATAAGCTTATTGTAAAGTGCAGTCAAAATAAAAACTGTGTCACCATCACTTGCTAAGATAGAAGAAAAGCTTCAGGAATTATTATATGAGAAATTACTCCACTTGTCAGAAAGGAAAGTGAATTAACAACCATTTTTGCACATAGTACTTACTTTCCACATAATGTTTCTGCTTCACCATGTGGTTTTTAACAGTTTCTATCAATTCAAACACTGACATTTCTGCATTCAAACCTTGGCATTTGTGCATTCAAACATCAGCCATACATAATTTCTCAAGTGGATCAGAAATAAGAAGTGTGTGGACAGATTACCTACCATTAAAGGACTGTTTGAATTTGGTGAGTTTTGTGTTACCAGGCCAAAGAAATGGAAATGCCTTTAGCAAATGTTAGTTTTGGTGAACAAATGTTATTTTATATACTCAGTGCAATAAGTTATAATTCCTAGTTTCTGTATTTATACCATTCATTTAATTTCCCCATCAGAAATGTATGTGATTATCAATCTCTTTTTCCTTTCTCTGTTTTCTTTCCATTTAGCAATACTGAGTCACCATGTCCTTGGTTTTTTTCCCAGCTGAGTCTTTCCTTTGAGCTGTTATTCCAGCCTACCCTTACAAACCTGGTATCTCTTGTCATCTTATTCTGCCTATGCCTTGGTGATTCAGAGAAGCAGTTCTACTTGATATGCCATAGGCAAGCCTCATAAAAATACTTTAAAAAGCAATTTTTTTTTCTTTCTAATTAGGCAGATAGGGGATGAAGTAGTCAGACATTTCAGCATATCATGCTTGTACATGCATAGAGCATAACTCAAAATCCAGAGTTATGTGAATAGATTTAAGCAGGATGGAGCCAAAGAAGTAGGAGGGAGGCAGGGATTACATGCTGCCAGCTGCAAAATTTTCATTTTTGTCATATCACACCACAATGGTTGTGCAACTGACCACTCCCTTCATTCACACAGTGGCTATGGCCCATCCTGATAAAATTGCCAAAGGGATTCAGCCCTGCCACACTTGACAAGGGAACAACAGTTTTAAAACTTCATAAAGAAAGAAAACAAATGGGTGTATTAAGGAACAGAAATTCTTATGGGGTCACATCACACATTCTTACTTCCAGTGATAAAGAATCACAAGGCAAACAAGTGTGTTTGCATCTTGGGCTGAGGACCAGCCAGCAGCTGCAAAGCTCTGGCTAATATAGCATGTTTGTATTGTACAAATAAAAAGACAAAAGGGACAAAATACATTTAGAAATAATGGGAACTGTCTCTTGTGCTCATAACCTAACTCGTCTCCTTCCAACATATTCCAGAAAAGGCCTGGCCAGACAGATATTTTTTTTTAACAAATAAAAAGTGATGAAAAGTGATTAGCTTGACAATTAGAGTCAAAATTTCACAAGGATAGCAAGCTCACATATATGACAGCTCACACACTGCCAGGGAACACAAGTATCAACTCTGCATGTCTGTACATTTCCAGGAATGTGCACTTTTACAAGACACATGCTTCAGTCAAGGTTTGAGCAAATCTCAGGTGGCATAATTCAAGTAGAATCAGATATTCACTGTGGCTACTCTCTGGCTTGGACCAGTGCTAATTAAGTCTCTAATTCTGACCAGCAAAAATGATTGCATTTGAGGATTTTCAAAAATTGTATGTGTATGTCTATGTGTGTGTTTGCATGGATATGTAGAATGAGCAGGATACAATTCTTAAACTACACGTGGGGTGTCCCCACACTGTAAAGGAAAAAATGATCAGCTAATCAAGTGCCCTCATAGCATCACATCAAAATTTAACTGTCTAATTTAAGAAATGGGGAGTTGTTTCTAGAAATTTTGAAAATTGCTATTTTAAACATAGATAATGCTTTCAGGATAGTTTTTCTTTAGCTTGTATCAACTGTTCTATTGTGGGAGGTTCTTACTGTTACAGCACAGGCACAGAAGCCTGACAGTTTTGATGAGTGGTTGTATTATATTAGTATGAATTGGAATAGTAAAGTATTGAAATGTAAAAATAGTACACTTGGGTAGATCAAAATCAGCCTTATACTTCCCAAAAGCATTTAGTTTGCATCATAATCTGGAATGAGATTTTTTTTTCCTGACCACTCATATGATAGTATGCAAATTAACTTTTGGTTCGGTCGATAAAACTGCATCTTCAAAGAAAACCATTGCAATGCTAAAAATATTTTTGATAATGACCACAGAAGCCATATTTGTGTCTTTCATCTCCTGAAGCTTCTTCTGGTTTTAATCAGTGTTCCCACATGAAGAACTGTGGCAACCTATGATAATAGAATCCCTATTCACATCTCTAGGGAAAAAGCAATGTTCTCATTTGAAGAAGGTGATGTGGTGTTCTGCCCCTTCCACCCGTGGGCCCCTGCCTCTGTCACTGCTGGGGTATCTTGGCATCAGTTAAGTGGTTTCTGTCCTTTCCTCTGTGCATTACTTTCTCATTGAAGTGTTTCTACTGTCTAATTATACCCTTTCAATCAAATTAGAGACTGCAGCATCTGGTTAGTGCCTGTAACTGTTGCCATCTGCACCTAGATACAGTGCTTTCATTTAAGGAGGAGTGCTTAAATTGCAATCTCCAGCAAGAGCTAGAACAGTTTAGATAGAATGGAAATGACTTAAAATTATTCTCGGAATACTCTGCAAGCACATGCATCAGGCAACCCACACTGAGTCATTATCGGACCTGGCACCCTTGGTTTCATACCCTTATGTTCTGCTTAAGCATTTTTCTGACTTCTCTAAAAGGCTGTAGGAAAAACAAGTGAAAACTGAGCAGGCAGTTATACCACTTAAATTCAAGGAACCTTTAATTTTTGGCCCAACCTTACATTTAATTACAATGCTGTAATGAAACCCAAGATTTAAATAGTAGCCACTTTCATTTATCTTTCATTAATCTGCAGATGTTTAAAAGAGAACCTTGCTTATTGTTGGGCAGTAGGTGGTAGGATAATTTCTGGCTTGGGTAGGCTAGTTTCAGGTTGATAATTGTCAGTCTCTCTGGACACTGCTCAATGCTCCAAGTAGCTTTGAAAACATTAAGGAAACGAAGTGGTTTGGTTTGTTTTTTTTCCTCTCCAGTGGAATAGGAAGAAGTTTGTCACTCTGAATTTTCAGTCTCAAAAGTTGTGTACAGGCCTCAAACTTGGAAAGTACTCTAAGAGGTCATTTAAACCAATCCTGAAACCTCCATCCCTTCAGCCTGCAATTTGTAGTATCTCTAGATAGATGTCTTTGAGAAAATCATTGGAAGCCAATGCAGACTCTGAAATGTCAGTGATTTATCATCAATAAAGCATCAGGCTGTTACAGTCTGCACCACCTTAATTTTTCAAATGATCCTAAAGTGGCGCCCATGTGGAATGCAGGCAGCCATGCAGTCCCAAAGTAACAAAGGAAAATTATCATTGTAAGGTCCCTACATGGAAGAAGAAACCGACACAGATGGAAAGAATTTCTACAACAGCTGCTGTTTGATCTTCCAAATGTTGATCTGGCTCTAATAAAACTAATTGTGAACCTGTATCACACACTGAGTATTCACTTACAGTGGACAACATCCCTAGTCTTGTTTTCTGCTTTTTTGTTCTAGCAGTTGTCACTCAGTACATGCTTACCTAGCCTCAGCATTCATTTTAAAAGTTACTTGCTGTCAACCATGGCACCTGATGTGTTGAAAACTAAACAGCCCTGACAACAAAGTGCTGTCCCTCTTTTCTCTTTAAGGCTCATGAACAGCATCTGTTGGAACCTTTTGTGACTAGAACCACTGCAAAGGTTCTCTGGTTAATTATCTCTGATTAATCTCTGATTAATTCTGTTTACAGACATCCCCATGACACAGCAGAAGCAGCAGGGTCATTAAGCAGTTAATTGAGTGAAATCATCATGGACACTGATTCTAATCACAGATTTGACATAAGCCTCTACTTCAGACTATGTCTGAAACCCAGCTGACTAAGATCTTAGAAGTATGAGGTCACACACTTCTAGATTTGAGTGGTCACAGCTTTCTTCATGTCCTGTCTGAAACCCTAGTGTTTTAGTAGAGGTTTATAGCTGACAGGATGGTCTGAGCCTTGCGTGCCTGAACAAAATCCATGTGGCAAATCTATCAAGCACAGTGACAACCTGATGGTTCTTGGGGGCTGTAGTGTCCCCAAGGTGTCCGTCCTTGCCACTGGGAGAGGACTTGGATACAGTGCAAGTTCTGTCACAGTTTACCATAATCTTACCAAATTTTAAGGAGTAAGTCTTGCTCAAATTCACAGAACCAGTATGAATTTTCTTGAGTTACAGTTCTGATATTACATTCCAAGTGAGGGCTTCATACTCTAAAGTGTCATGGGAGTATCACTCAACCTAAGGGTGCCACAACATGGAGGTGGTTGTTGCTGCTTGATTTACTCTTTCCCCCCTCCCTTTTGCATAATCTACCAAAGAGAAATCAGATTTGAGTAAGATGAAAAATTTTACCGACAGTGTTCAGTCCAGTCTTTTCTGACTGTTTAATTTAGATCTGGATTAGTTTTGTGCAGACAAATATAGGTGACCTTTTTTTCAGCTCATCTTTTCACAGAATTATTGCACCAGAGGTACAAGACAAAAGTAGGGTGGAGGTTCTACCTTCCTGTTCTCCAGAGTCTCTTAGAGCTTGGATTTGAAATAGAGAGGACAGCGGCCTTTTTGCAGACAAAACACGCACCTTCAGCACTTTGAGAGTATTAATTTTGTGGTGAAATCACTAAGGTAGTGCCTTGGCCGTCATGCAGCAAAATATGATGAAATCACTGTGTGTGACAAATAGAAGAATTTTTTAGCTGTTGCCAAGTAGTGCTTACTCTAAATCAAGGACTTCTCAGTTTCCCATGCTTAGCCAGTGAGCTCAAGAAGCCAGGAGGGAGCATAGCAAGGACAACTGACCTGATTTTTTAAAATGCCAATATTTATTTGAAAATATTGCACTCCCATGCTATGGCAAAATCGTTATTAATCCCTAAGAAAATCCTAATTCCCTGTAACACAAAAGGTTTTGTATTTCATTTGATAACAGCTGCTAAATTCTATTACTTAAAGTTTTCACTTCAGTGTTTCAGGGATAATCAATGATTTTGCATGGTATCTCACTGCTTCCCCTTTCCACATCTACATCTAAGCCAGGGGATCTTTGTTACAACTCAGTTGAAACATTTGCACCAAATCTCTTGATAGCACAAAGGAACACAGGAGGCACTGATACAGCTACCTATTGTCTGGGGAACAAAAACTGCAGTTAAGAGGAATGAAGAGAGATAGGTAGGCTAGATACCTAGGCTCTGACTCTTCCATTTTTTTTTCTTAAAGTGCAGTGAAGTTTGAAGAAAATCAGTTAAAAAAAGCTGACATGAAAATGTAAGTCACTACTGCAAGTTAAAGCATGGGCCAGTCTTAGCAGATCCTAAAATGGACTGAAGTTAACTTCAGTTTAGTTTGTGTGCCAGACTAAATTCAGGTATTGTAGCATTCCTTAAACTTCTGAGTGGATGGAAGTATATATTGCTTTTCATTAAGAGTGAGAAGAAAAAGAAATTTAAGCATAAAGCTAATGTAGATATCTTTTCTGGATGTGCTTATCATTTTTCACAAATTCTTTTTGCTGCTTATTATTTTGATTATATTTTGATTACATTTTTCTCTCTTTTCTGCTAAAATTCATCAGCTTGTATTTTTCATCTATAACTTACAAAAGCTTTTATATTATCTACAAAGCAAAAGACGTATTGAAGAAAGTTGCAATGCAGTCATGACCTTAAAGTGGGGTTTTTTTCATGTTTACACAAATATCTGTGGTGGCCTGAGTGCTGGAAACTCAGATTTGCATTTTTAAGCAAATGCATGCAGCCCACCTGTTTTGCTAAGGCAGGTAAATTCCAGTAATGAGGAGTACTGACCTGAAGCTTATTTTTGTTAAATTATACACCTTTCTGTCCACAGATGATAGCAGAATATATTAATGGCTGTGCAGACACCTCTTCTATGTGCCTTCAGCAACAAAATTTCATTTAATAGAAATCTAAACTTGCCTAGGCATGCAAATGCACAGTGAAAGCACAAAGCCATTGTCTTTCATCTGCTGTGTAATAGAACTCTGAAATAATTATTATAATTGTACCATTCTGATATTTGTGAGCCCAGACTAAACTAATTTCAGAGGCATGGTTTTAATAATCCATTTTTCCTCCTTCTACAGTAGTTCTAAATACAAAAACAGTATACTGTTAATATCAGGATTAAAATGTGGGTGTTTTTTTTTCCCCTCTTCCAACTGCAGCCACACAGGTCTTTCTAGTCTTGTTTTGTAAGTTAGATTTCATGAGGGACACCTGAGATCAGCACATACTTGAGAGCACTCTCCCACTCCCTCAGGGCAGTAGGAACATCTCTGCAGCTGCAATACAGTTTCTACAGAGAACACTATCAGATGAAACTGGAGGTTTCACACACTATAGTTAGCAGAAAGCTAATTTTCAATGAATTTCCCCAGTAATGTTGTCCAGTACAAAGAAATGTTTACAGCAGCGTAACACAACAGTTTCAATTCTGTCCCAGACTGTTATGTTTTAATCCTATCCTTAGATAAATGCAAGGATGATAAATGTTAGCAACTATTAATTATAAGCAGGATGGACTTATTTATGGTAAACTAATTATAATGATTTTTCCTGGGAGATAATCACAGAATGGTTGAGATGAAAGTGACCTTGGGAGGTCACATTGTTCAACTGCTGTGCTCAAGCACAGTCACCTAAAGCAGGTTGTCCAGGACCATGTCCAGGTGGCTTTGGAATATCTCCAAGGATGGAGATTCTACAGCCTCCCTGGGCAACTTGTTCCCATACTCTGCCACACTCACATTGCATAATTTACTCAAAAATGCTTGGCAATTTCAGCAAAAGTGAAATTGTTCATGCATTTGGATATTTATTTCATCAGAAGATGTCCAGTGAATGTGTCCATGTCCACGGCAGGGGGGTTGGAACTGGATGATCTTTAAGGTCCCTTTCAACCTGAACCACTCCACAATTCTGTGATTAACAAGGCCCAGCAAAGCCAAGCAGCAGGAAATTTGTAGTTCACCTGAGAAGGGGCTACTGTATTTAGTGAAATCATTCGCTACTTTGGTTTCTAACTTGCTGAGTATTAGGAGCCTAGGGAAACAAATGTAAGTGGTAGAAAATATGAGTGAGGCAGAAGAATACTGACCCATACTTCTTAATCTGAAAGCATAAATGCTTTAGTAGCAAATCACAGTATTGTTATTATACTCTGCTGAAGAAGGTCCCTTTCTAAGGCAGTTCAATCTGTAAGAAATTTTCTAAATCAGAATGTAAATTTTGGTAAGATCCATGCTTACAAAGTCTTTCACTTTGTAAAGTACAGATAGTCACAACTTTAGCTGAAGTGGCATGAGATTTTGGTTAATATGGTGATAAGTAGCAGACTGATAATGTCATATGATTTCATTTTTGGAAAGTTAACAAGTCATCCTAATGAGTAAAACACAGGGAAAACAGTAAAAAGTATTATGCTTATTCAGAAAATGCATGTTAATTGTGTAAACCTCTCTTCAGACCTGTCTTGATGTTTATTGAAGTATTGACATCATAATCCCTTGAATAGAGGTTTGACTGGGAGAAAGCTTAAATCCTAGCCAGCATCTTTAGCTGCCTAAACAATGCAGGAAACTGGATATGGGTGGAGGGTGAGGAGAGAACAAACACTAAACCTACACACATTCTTTCTTTTTCATTTCTCTTCCCAGAATGCTACACAGCCAACGGGGCTGACTACCGTGGCACTCAGAACCAGACCTCCCAATATGCAGGGAAACCTTGTCTTTATTGGAATGAGACCTTTGAGCATCCGTACAATACTGTGAAATATCCCAATGGGGAGGGAGGGCTTGGAGAGCATAACTACTGCAGGTAAGAAATATCCCATTGCTTTAACATTGCCTCAATGCCCAGTGTTACTTCAAGCAACTAAAAAAAAATAAGGAAACATCCTGTCATGTAGTGAAGAGTGTCAGTATCTAACACTTTTTGGTTTACCCTGTTAGCAGTACCCTGAATCTATCAGCACCATTAGTAGAATAACTTTTTCAACCCATCTCCCACACTTTTTCAGCACAGTCCCTATCATGTGTCCAATTTCAAAGGTGGCACAACAGAGAAAGACTATAGATTGCTTAAAATTAAAAAGTGGAGATAAAAAATAATCCTGATTAGAAGGACACAGTGCACTGAGTGTCTGGAGGAGTCTCTGGATGGTTTTTATCCTCACACACAAGCCTGGTTCTGTTACACTTCCCAAGTTTTGTGCTAATGAAAGTTATGTAGTCACTAAAAATTCTAATTGAGCATCAGTGATTTAGAGTTATTTGAGTTCAGAAGCTCATCTCTCAGGGGTTACAATACCAGATTAAACCATGGATTAAGTGCATTAGAACATGCATTTATATTTCCTTGCTTTCTAGAGAAAGTCCTCCATAACTATGGATACAACTTAGAACAAAACTTAAATAAGAACTTCAGAATTTAGGAGCTAAATTAGAATTTAAGTTCAGAGATGTTTAGGCTCTGTAGGCTTTTTTTCAGCTCTGTGTCTCAATAGGCATACTAATACAGAGCTGTGAAAAATACAGTGGCCACTGAATTCTCTTTGATACTCATAGCAGAATCAAGAATGTAATTTTGATTGTTGCTGTGTGGCAATATTCTAGACAGGCTGTAGCTGCAGGATCTTAGTTTTGGCAGTCATCTCTGGCTAATATTTTGGTTAGTACAAAGCAAAACATGTACAAGCTGAGCAAAAACATGCATGAGAAACGGAATGTTTATCCAGATACTCAAAAACCACTTGAAACTTGCTTTACTTAGCAAATGAGAACTTGGTAAATGCTACAAGGAGCAAGAAGCCTATAATCTGATATGTAAACCTGAGAAATTACTTAATTACCACAAAGAGCTTTTTAACCTGAGTCTGCTAAGTATTAGATTATCCTCATTTTCTTCTTTATGCTGTATCGCTTGGCCTAGGAATATTCTCACAGGTTTATGGAATGATAGTCCTAATTAATGGATGACTTTTAACTTCACATTCTCTTGAAAGAAATTTTGGAACATCACTAAGAGTGCCAGAATATATCTATAGTATACAAATGTTGTTGAGATCTGCGATACAGCTGGTTTAGCTCTTTCTCTGACATTCATTTCCTTGATGACAATGGACAAGTGGATTTTCCCTTTTCTCAGGCAGCACATACCTCACAAGGCTTTTTTTAAGGCATAATACCTCGCCTTGAGATTTGATTTTGGGGACAACATTTAAATAATCTAATTTTACACTTGAATATTAATCAGAAGCATGTTGCCTCTCCATGGGTGGTCCTTACTTGGAATACTTTGTTTACTGCAAGACACCCTGTTAAGATGGAAATGCCTCACTCCAACCATAACAAAATTATGAAGACTGAATTTTTGGGAGATTTTGAAAGACCGAGAGTTGTTTTCTAACTGCCATGCACTTCTGAGGTTGAAGACAAAGATTTCTAAAGACATTCATCATGCTTCTCTCCAATTTCCTTGCATTTTTAAGGCATTTCTATGTAAGAGTGCCATTCTCATGATTGAATTCCTGACATACGGTTTCTGTCATGAAGATCTAATTGCAAAAATTCCTGTAACTCTGGCAACAAGGGAAAATGGGTTAGTTCAAGTACAAGCTTCACTTGGTTCTAGTCTTCTACTTTTTTTAGCAACTGGAGGCTCTTACATTACACCTAAATTCCTAGCATAGCTAGTCTTGGACTTTCCTGGTGCACTGCCTCTACTAATCTGTTTGAAAGCCTAACTAGCAACATTTTAGTCATCTAAACTGCACTCATCTCACCAGTTGTTTTCAGCAGTCTGCTATTTGACCAAAAAAAATCCACAGAATTTCTAAAATTGGATCTCCCACAAAAGAGTTGTTAATAGGCATAAATGACAACATGCAGCTGGACTGACACTTCAGTAGGGCTGTGTCATTTATAGAATTCATGCCAAAGCACATGATAAAAAGATTGCAACTGGTCCTAGTTGAAAGAAAAAGTCATATTTTAACCTGACTGTCCAAAATAAGAAATTATTTTCTTAAATAGATCTTTGCAATGTGAGTAGCCTTTCACAGTGTATATAGAAAAAACTTTAAATAACCTCATGACTAATTAGGTGTGCATTTGTAAGTGGTGCTACACAACAGCAAATAATTGTAATAATAGTGGTCATCATCATCATGGACATATAAGGAATTAACCATCAATAGAGAGAGATCACTGGAATGGATTTAGTCAGTTTTATTGAAAGGGAGGAAAAAAACCACCAATCTTTCCCGGAAGCCTTTATCAGCTATCAGTATTTTTACCACCATACACACAGAAAGCTGGAGTCTGAACTATTTTGTACCAAGGCAGAAAATCAAGTTTATGAGTCTATGGAATCTGTACACAGGATGTGGGACAGCAAATCTTCCTCTCTGTCAGTACTGACCAGAAACAGCTGTGCACCTTTTAACCTTAGAGTAAAACAAAGCTATATTTTAGACATTACTAGCATCTTATGCTTGATGAATACTGCAATAACCAAAGCTATCTCAACTTTCTGATAATGCAAAACTCTGCATTTTTGGTAGGTACTAGAGCAAAAATAGTAATGCCACTGAAGCTTAATGAGATTGATTTTTTTTTTCATGTGTGTGATTTTAGGAAAAAGAAGATAAATTTCAATGACTCTTTTTCTCTTCCAGAAACCCAGATGGGGATGTCAGCCCATGGTGCTATATTGCAGAACATGAAGATGGAATATACTGGAAATACTGTGAGATTCCATCCTGCCGAAGTAAGGGCACCCTGCAGATTTTTTAGGCCTCCATCTCAGCTGAGCAGAGATTGGCAGCTCCACAACAGTGGGTGGTGATTTCCAAACACAAATTAGGATAAGGCAAAACAGCTTATTTTCATTTCCAGACTAAGCTGTATTTAAACAGGTTTCTGAGAGTTAATGACAAGCTTACTGAACTGTTCCTCCACTGTTATCCTTTTCATCTTGCCTCAGAATTACTGGATTATATTATTTACAAATAATACTCGATGACAGGGAATCACACAAAACTTGTGAAGTACTGCTAGTTCTTTGAATCAATAGATTATTAATTTATTAAAATCTAGAGGACAAAAAAAGGGAGTTTTTACAAGGTATATATATGTCCATCCATTGCAATTAGCTCATAAAATAGATTACATTAGTTTAATGTGTATAGAGCATCATGCACAGAATTGCTTGGAGGAAACATGAAAATAGGAGAGGACACAGTGAAAAGGTGTCTGTGTGCTATATGGGAACTCTGGACTAGAATTCTGTCTCTGGCAGGTGCAGATACTTAACATTGCTGTGAAACCACAACTTGGACTTAGTTTGATTTTTTTTAAAATCAGATCACTTACAAGCTACTCACATGAAGCTTCTTTCCAGAATTTAATATTTTTAATGTATCCTATTTTTTTACTGTGTCCACAGTGTCATAATTTGTGTCAGTAACTTCCAAAATTTTATTTCACAAATCACATTCTTTAAAATATGCCCAAAAATTAAGAAAATATTCTAGTCTTGCATGTTAACAAGCAACCATAGCTATGCATTTTAATAAGTCTAATCATTAATGACTTCACTTGCTTTCCTAACTTCTTTTGTGCAAGTACCCTCTTTTTCTAAGGCATAACTTATGTCTTCACTGCTAAGCACCAGAGCAGGTGCCCATATGTGGACACACATTTGATTAGAAGTACTTGAAGTTAAGAAAACAAAACCAGACAAGAAAAATTGAGCTAAAGTGATTTTTTTTTTACTTTGTTTATAGCTTTGTTGTTTTGGGGTTTTTATGAATGTGAATGACTCACATCTTCATGCTAGGCAAACAAATACATAAGTGTGATCTTAAGACAGATGGCTTTTACCTAGACTTAAATACAGATTAAGGAGTCTAATTTAAATAACACAAAATCATTCAACACTCTGATACTCATTGTTCAGAGGACATCTTACTTAATTTTCTAATATATAAGGTATGATTTAAGAAACTTGACCCTACTAATTAAGAAATTTAACTTGGTCTAAAATGAAAGAATTTGCATTTTCTTTAAAGACCACAGATGTTAACAAATTATCTGGATATGGCACCAGAAAAAAAGCTGAAAGACATCCTCTCCACTCCATTTGTTCTACACAAAGGATCCTTTTAAAACCAGCCTTGCTCATTTTCTCTGTGGTGGGGAGCAGAGAATTTAAACTTGGACACTTACTTGCACAGATAATCCAGACTTACATTTACAAAATGTCCTTTTGACCAGTAGCAGCTGCTTCAAGCATTGCACTGAAACTCGATACTAGAAAAAGGAATTGCAGCAATTTAGAGCAAACTGTACATTGCAAGCCCATCCAAATCTTAATACAAACCTCATGGTTTATGAAGCTGTGTAAAAAAATCTTTTATTCTTCACCAGACTTTCTGTTTTCAGTAAGCATGATGCTAAATCATAGGACCATCAAAACTATCTTGTGAAGTGTACAAATGAAATACAAAGTCAGTTTTTGAATGCAAAATTTGACTTTTGTGATGAAGCAAGAAAGCAATTGTTTAAAAAAAAACTATTTGAAAATTTTTAGAGAAAAATTTCTTATATAAGATTCTTTTTCTTAATGATATTTACTACTAGAAAATTATCTGGAACATAAGTTACCTATTAACTGTGCCCACGTAATACCATGGCAGTGCCAACAACATGAAGCATCTTGATTGCCTAGAGAGATTTGCATGCAGTGATTCATCTGAGCAATAATTAAGAATCTACAGTTAAGAATTTTTCATTATGGTGATGAATTCATATTATTATCTCATGTGTCTCATTCCCTAATATTTACAAATAACACTACATGCTTCAGTCAGAAATGTGTTCTGACATTCTGCATAGGTAATGTAGAGAATTTAGCAGTGTTAGATGAAGATGGATGAGCACAATCACAGAAGACAGTGGTAGTTACTCCAGGAGAAGCTTTGTCTTCCCTTTTCTTCCTCTCTCCTTTTTCATGTCTGCTAAACAGACTGGAATGGACAGAAACAAAATAAAAGGCAAGGCTGCAGCTCTGAGTGCTGAAAGAACATGTGCATCTCACATGGAGGACTCAGAACTGAATGCTTCAGATGGCTTGTTTGCAGTGCTGCAGCTATTCCTGACTTTTTTGGTCTCCTTGTTAATGAGGTTAGGTTTAAGTTCAAAGGAAATAACAACATACACTTCCAAAATGTGAACAAAAGGAAGGAAGAAAGGCAGGCAGGCAGGGAGGCAGGCAAGAAAGCAAGCAAGAAAGCAAGCAAGAAAGCAAGAAGAAAGCAAGCAAGGCTTGCTGTATCACTTAACTACATCTTTATGTTTATGACTCACATGACTCTCTCCCCATAAACAGATTTCATTACTGAGATCATATTTCCAGTGTGCATGTATGTAATGTAATAAATTTGGCTGAAATATAGAAGAGGTGTTAAATGGCAGGGCCAGGTAAGTTTTACAGAGCTGTATGGAACACAGGAACAAGGAGAGCCCTAACAATTTGTGCATGTGCAAAAAGCTGGGAGGCTCTTCAAAGACAGCTAGATGAGCATAGCTGGAACATGGTTTTGAACTCAAAAGGATAAATTCCATATTTTAATACATTGAATATGTGCCTCAACATGTAAAATGCAGAAGCTGTGGTGTTTGCCAGGACCTCATTATGTCAAATGCTGCTTAAAAGAAAAATAATATGCTTGTGCAAAAGAGGTCACCTTTTAAGCAGAAGAGAACAAATACATACAAATGGGTGAAGACAGTGTAATAGTAAAACATCACTGGTGAGCATGAACAGTAATTGCAGAACACCGACTACCTCACTTTTTTGCCAAGTCTCTTTAGCAGGCTAAATATTAAGAGCAAAGAATGTTAAAATACTGCTGGGACACCAGAGACTTACTACTCTTAGGATGTACGCTTGATTTAGTTAAAAAAATTAGGAAGTTTTCAAATTACTCAGATTTCTTAGCATACTGAAGTACTAATCCTCTGGAGCCAAGGTTGAAAGGTCTCACAAATAAAGCTACTTTAAAAAAAATTAAATCCCAGGTCTCTTAGGAAAATGAGCTAGGTTGGATAACTAGGAAGCATTTTCAGGGCTGTGAAATCATGCACAATACAAAGAAGAATGAGCTCTCTCATGAGTTATCTGCCCAGCTGTACTCAGCTGGGGTGGGGCTGCAAGTGGGGATTTCCAAAGGTATGTTAAATCAGGCTGTAACTTGAAATCTCAGTACTTATATGAATGTTGCTGCAGGGCATATCAAAGCCATAACTCCATGCAAGTATTTATAATTGAAATGGTATTCTTAGAGAACAAAATTAATTTCTGGACAGTGTTTCAAGCAACGTTATGTCATTATTTATAATAAGTTTACTGGGTACTCTAATAAGCAATGACTACATAAATAAAATACTCATACAGGTCTCTGAGCACATCATGTCAACCAGAGCTGTGGCAGTTGATGGACAAAAAGAATCCATGTCAATCTGGCACAAGAATAAAACTTAACATGGAACTAGTAACAGATTTAATTTCAAGCATGTGAATAGATATGACAAGTGGGCAAGGGATAATTTTATGCCATTATCCCAGCACTGTATTGTACTCCACATCCTCTCCCCGGGGTGGTCATGGCTAAATTCCAGTGCTTTGATGAAAAGTGCAAAACAAAAAACCAGAGCACTGAAGGAAGAAAACTCTGATCTCCCATAGTGACCAAGGAGCCTTGAAACATCATATTAACGTAAATAGATGGGTTGTTTTCTTAAAGTAATATTGCTCATTATTAATCTCGTTGTATGATGCTTCAGATTCATATCAGAATTCAAGTTGTAAATATTAGGAAATTCCCCTATATTAGTCCCTCCCATAAAACTTGCCAAACTCCATTCTAAAACTGTTAAGGTTCTCGCCCTCAAATATCCTGTTTTGAAAACTTCCAGAATGTCATGTTTGGAAAGTCAGACAGAAATCAAACAGTTTAATTTACATTTTTAGAATATGCATGCCTGTAGTAAAAAAAAAAAAAAAACAAAACCAAAAAACAACAAACCACACAACCCCCCTGAACCCACTTAATGCCTTGGTTTTTTTTAATTGCCTCTTTCAGGAGAAATGAACAAGGTATTTATCTTGTATATTTTACTGCAGCTCACTGAAACCAGCTAGACAGTCTTACAGGTATATTGCTGAGATTATATGATACTCTTTTGTCCCATCACTCATCCCTGGGCGTGTTTGCAAAATATGACAAGAATCACACAGAGCATGAGTAACAAAGAGTTCCCATAGGGCAACACCGAGCCCAGAACATAGAGAGAGCTGCTCAATGACCAGGTAGTGCATGAAGTGGTCTGGGATGTTTACAGGCACTTGAGAATGACTGTTTTGTGTCATTCTTGCCAGTGCCAGGAAACCTGGGCTGTTACAAGGACCATGGGGAGCCACCACCCCTGACTGGCACCAGCGAGACCTCCAACAAGCTCACCATCCAGACGTGCATCAGCTCCTGCCGCAGCCAGCAGTTCAAGGTGATTTCCTTCACATCCATTTACAAAATGCTTTCAAAGACAAAAATGGCAACATGCCTAGAGGTCTCTGTCATATTTCTCCTCCTCCTCATTTTTTTTAACCTTTGGGAGGTCTTCCCAAAGGTGGAACGTTGCACTTTCACCTGGAGATCAAGCCCTCTTTCTGCATCCAGAGGAATCTGGACAAATGACTAATGAATAATGTCGGGAGAAAATATAATTGCTTACTGCAATTGTGTCAGGGTGCCCTCCATTCCATCTTTCCCCCCAGTCTTAAGTAGCATCCTGACAGCCCAAACAAAAATAGCCTGTGGTGGTTCCTCTGAGTAATCATACTTCTCCAAAGCACACATTTTCTGCTGCCAGCTTTCTTGCTCAAACAACCTCCCACTGTCACTCCTTCAAATGCTATTCCTCCCTTCCTTATGCATCTTTGTTGTCAAAGTTTGCAGGCATGGAATCAGGTTATGCTTGCTTCTGTGGAAATAATCCTGACTACTGGAGATATGGGGAGGCAGCCAGCACGGAATGCAACAGTGTTTGCTTTGGAGACCACACTCAGCCCTGCGGTGGGGATGGCAGAGTCATTCTCTTTGACAGTAAGTATTGAAGCAGGCTCAGCTTTTCCCAAAGGAGAGGCCTCACATGTTCAGCAATTTAGGGAAAAGGCTCAAAACAAAGAGAACTGTTGCACACCAAACAGCAAAACACCTCCATTTGGTATAAATTAAAGCTGCTTTCCATTTCTGCCTAAAATTCTCATCCATTAATGATGTGAAAGAGCTCTTCCAAGAAATGATCCTTGCTCATGCTCCAGAGGTTCTTTCACTTTCCTCACAAGTGGTACCAAGTCAGCTGTCAGAAACTCCCTAAGCATTGATCTTATTAGAGAGTAAAAATTTGTATGTGCATGTATGGATATGCACTGTCAGTTGGTGCCATTTGAGTTCTCTATGGATTCACTGGTGTTTAAGTTCTCAATTTCCTACAGCTGTGAAGGAATGTCAGTCATTAAGCAGTGAGAGTTAATAGTCACTAATCCACTTTCCCACCTGCCTGACAGGTTTAGAGTAGAAGGCCCTGAATCAGTGATGTATCTTTCATCCCATTTTCTGCAGGGATGCAGGAGAGGGAACCTGGTTGCACACAAGGACAAAGAAAAGTTGCAGTGCTCAAGACTGATGCACAGGTCAGAGTAATGAGGCATAAGTATTCCAAGAAAAGGCAACAAAAGCTGTGCTGAGGGAGTGAAAGAGCAGCTGCAGAGAGTGCATCCTGCTGGCCTAGCCAGCCTGTACCTTCAAGTCACATTTAAGTATTAGAATCTACAGAGTGCTAAAGCTTTGCAAAATTAATGTATTACTTTTTTTTCTTTCTTTCTTTCTTTCTTTCTTTCTTTCTTTCCATTTTCCCCTTTTCCTCTTCTTTTCACAGCCCTTATTGGTGCCTGTGGAGGGAATTACACTTCTGCTACAGCTGTGATCTACTCCCCAGATTTCCCCGACACATATGGCACAGGCAAAGTCTGTTATTGGACCATACAAGTTCCAGGAGCATCTCAAATCCACTTCACCTTTGTCCTTTTTGAAATCAAAGATGCTACAGATATGGTGGAATTGCTGGATGGTTACACCTACCACGTTCTGGCTCGTTTTAATGGCAAGAACAAGCCTCCCCACACCTTTAACATCTCTTTGGATTTTGTCATTCTGTACTTTTTCTCAGATGACATCAATCAAGCCCAGGGATTTGCTATCAGGTATAGAGGTAAGAGGTTCCCTTTGCTGTTTCTACCCTTCAATGAAGCATTTAATTCCCATGGGAGATTTCTGAAGTGGCAATTAAATAACAAATATTTCAGCTCTTATCTAACAGGTGTTTCATCTCCCTCGCTGCCACTACTCACTGGGTGAAAGTTTCACCAAAATTTCTCTCAGTTTAGAACATTCCAGTCAGCTACATCATACACAGCAAAAAACAGGTTTTCAAAAATTCAATTCTGTACCTTCCTGTTAAAACAGATTAGAAAATGACAAAGGGAAACAAACAATAATCCATCTGCACGTTGGTTTATCTTGGCTCCTCCCAACAGTCTCTTCCTCTCCATCATGAGAAAATGTCCTTGAGTTGTACCTACTGTTATGATGAACAATCAGCTTCCAGAAAAATTCTGAGAACCCCAAACTGGTGAAGTACAGGCTTTTTTAGGAATCAGCTATAATTTGGTTGAGTTCTCTTATGTAAACCAGAGAGCAGCATGTCTGTTAATAAGCACAAAATAAAGTCCAATTACACCTGTTAAGAAATTGTTATTGTAACCACACTCCTGTGTTTTCAGCTGTGAAGGACAATGTGCACCAAAACAAGATCCCAGTGAATCACACCCTTCCAGAGAGGATAAATGAGCAAGCAAATCTCAGCATCAATGCAGCCCGGTCATCAAAGATACTCTATGTCATCACAACCAGCCCAAGCCATCCAACCAGCTCCATGCCTGGTAATGACACCATAAAATGTGGAAATGGGAAAAAACATTTTGCCAAAGCAAAATCTGGAGTCACTATTTCCTTTGCTGCCTCCTCATTAGCAGATCCACAATGCCTCTTACTAAAAAATGAATTTTCTTTCAGTCTAATTAGCACTAACTGGGATTCTCATTACATTTCCAAACACTTCTCAGCCAAGTCAGAAATAGTGTGAAGATGGTGAGTTCTTGAGAATGAAAGTGTATCAAAATACATGAGTCAGAGCAGCCTCCTTACTGCAGTCAGCTTTAGTGACCTTTATGCCACAGAAGGGCACAAGTTGCTGAAAAAACAGCAAACTTTACTTGAGTCTAGAATAGCTTGAATGCTTGTTGCATCCCTGTACCCCAATTAACAAAAGCCTCCTCAGTAATACAAAGGGGACTAGACAAGTTAATGGGTGTAGGGGAGGGCTCACTGAGCAATGTCATATGTTTAGAACTCACCTTCAGGACATCACTGCATTCAGGAAATTACTGAGCTGTAAATAATTGAAGGCTGGAAATACACTCTTGGTGAATGTCACTATTATTCTCTCCTGTTGTTAAACCACCCTGGGCATCTGCTTTTATGTATCATTGGAGCTGGACCTCAATCCCACAGTCCTGGAGCTGTCTGCATCCCAAACCTGAAACAGGAGCTGCACACCCAAACCAGCCAAGGTGCAGAATGTGCCCAGGAATAGTCTGGGACCAGCCCCAGCCTAATGCTGGCTTACCACAGTTACACCTAAGCTGCCTAAACTGCCCAGGAACACCAACAGAAACTGCACCCTTGGATTCTATGCAGTTCCAAAAATACTGTTCAAATCATCATGCACAGGCAGTGCTTTGAGGAAAGGGCAGTGGGTGGAAGGGAAATTCTGCTTCCTTTCCTAGATAATTTTACTAGCATATGCTTTGAATTTTGCCAGCTTTCAATTTTACTGGGAGGAGTTCTGCAAGGGAAAAAAGCAGTTCTGACTGAAAGCTGTATGGTTTGTGCCAGGCTGCAGAAAATACTTGCAGGTTTAAGGCATTGTCAAATTTCACACTTGAATAAAGAATCACAAGGCTGTTTGGTTTTTTCATGCGATATTCTTACAGTAAAAACTGTAAATAAATGAAAGCACTGAGCGCTCCCCCTCTTCTCTTTTGCAGAATGGACAATATACAGCCTCACAGCACTGCTCATCCTAAGTGCTACAGCCATAATAGCAAAGATACTTCTGCACGTTACCATGAGGTGAGTGTGGAGCAAAACCAACCACAGAGACCCAAAATCTCAGCTCTGAACCACACCTGGGGCTCCTCTCTGCATTCCAATTGTCAGATTGGCCATATTCCAAGTTAGCTATTACATATCTGTATTCTCATAGAAGATCCTAAATAAGCACATTTTTTAACTTTCCAGTCTGTTAAGATAGCATTTGCTACTAGACTGTCTCTTCTGCTCTTGATTTGACAAGATTTGTACTTTAGGAGGAAGGAGGAAAATGTTATCAGACATCCAGGTTTGGTGAGAAGAGGTCAAATTGTGATAATACTTTGCAGGGAAAAAATTAAAACCTCTACTACACACCTACCAAGTAAAATTTGTGTCCTCTAGATGGACACTCTGAATGAAATGGTGGGTGAGTTATCAGCAAATCAAAACGTTGAATATTGTATTTACATAGTACAAACATGCTTAAATATACAAGGAAATTAATTTGTATTAATAGCAGCTATAATAATAACAACAACTACAGTCTGTAGAGCCCTCTTAGCTTAATGTCAGTGCTGTCACAGGGTGGCAAAAGGATACCTAACTTTTCATTTGATCAAGCCAACCAAAACACTCCAAAAACCCGCATTTTGCACAGCAGTAGAAAGAAGTGTCACAGATGCAGTGGAGGCTGTGAGCATTCCCAGTGCAGACACATTAATAACCACAGCTACCCAAGCACTTAACACAAAAGTGAATTCACTCTTTTCCCAGGTCCCACCAGATTCCAGCTGCAGCTGAAACAGAGGATTGCAGTGATGTCACTACTGCTGGTGAGATCTGGAGTATATTTTACCAACCATCCACATCAATATCCATCTTCAAGAAAAAGCTTCGAAATCAACAAGATGATTGCAACCCACTGGTGGGAGACTGAGCTGTCTTTTATCTTGCAAGAATTGATCTCCTTAAAATCCAGGTGACTTGAGATTAATCTTCCTTTTTTTCCTCCCAACCTCATACTGTTTTCCAAAAAGTCCATTTCCAAAGGCCTTTAAGTGACTTTGCCTGTCTGCTGTTCCCTTGGATACAGCAGTGACAACGGATTTAATTGCAGCAATAATTTTGAAATACCTGGTGCTCCTCAAGTCTGTAGTGCTGTTAATTACTGCCTTTAAACCATTGCACTTAAAATAGATGTAAAAACTCATAAAATTCAGTATGTTCTGTACCCCTGCCAAAGGTAACTGATGGGGTATTTACAGGTTGAGGATTTCTTGTGTCCCCCTTGCCCATGCCCCTGTATTACTTTAGTCCTTCTGTTCTCAAGGCTGAAGACAGAGGTAGGTACTGCTAACCTGTTCAGCAAACAGAGCTTATTTACCTTGATGTAAACACAACTCAATGGTACCATACAGTAGAATGGGAATCAAAGACTGGAAAAATGATCAGCCTGGTTGCTCAGTGCTGTGCTCATTCTGCATGTTCTGTTTCTGTGTCTACAAGCAGAGATGCAAACGTAAAAAATCAAATTCAGGATGCCTCTACAAGAAGATTCAGATACAAATGTGCATTTTGGTTGACTAGAGCTCACCAGGTCAAGGCCTGCAGGAGTATTGAAGCCTTTTAAATGACTCTGTCTGACCCATCATTCACTGATGTTTATGATAATTTTGTTCATATTCACAGTGATCCTTTAAAAAACTAATTGTACTCCAGCCTGAGAGCCAGCATTCATCCTGGGTATAAGCTTAGGGCTTCTTAAAGGATTGTACAAAGATAATGCACTGAATTTTTATCAGTGAGGGTGACTAACCAATTTTTGCTCTGAAGTCTCATGTATTGATCTCAGCAGCCCGAACTATTTACAAACTTGTAGGCTGCTATCACCAGCTCCCCTGGGCCAGGTTGTGCAGCTGAGCATGCACAAAACAGCTGCCTTGACACTCACCTGGGAGGAGAAGTGTCTCCTTGCCTGCAGCACTAAAATGGAACTGAATTTTTAAGGTAATTGCCTTACTTGTCAAAGAACTAAAACATCAGTGAGGTTCTGATCTGTGAACTATTTTCTTTGATTGCAACAGACAGCATTAACTATTTCTCCTCTTTGGTAGACTGACTGTCCATCCACAGTATTCAGACTTCTCATCCCACCACCACAGGTGGGAAACAAGTGATTCCAGGGACCAGCAGTGAATCTTTCAGCCTCAGCAAGTTCAGACCAGCAAGATATTTAGGAAAAACTGTCAATGCAAATGTCAGATAAATTGACTGGAAAAGTTTACAGTGGGCAGCTCCTTAAAATCAGAGAAGGTTCACTGAGAACCATTAAACTACACTAATTCTGGTTAAGTTTGAACATGTACCAATAGTCTGCATATACCAGATGTGCAGTCAGAGAACACCTATTAAGTGCATCTACAAAAGGTAATTAAGAAAAGTAAGAAAATTGTCACTGAGTTTAAACTCATTCTAGTATCTGCCCTTATGTTTTTTAACATATAACTCTCTCTTTTTTGTGAGAACTACAGATTTCACTGAAAAATCAGGGCATCAAAGAATTAAGCAGTGAAATCTTGTTCCTTACCACTGTACATCTGGTCTTTTACCTGAACTGAATTCAATCCAGCTTGATTTATGTACCACAGATGAGTGCTAGAGACAGCTGAACAACATCACAATGCATGCTTAAAAGAAACCAGACTTTACTAAGCCAGCAATTATGGAATTGTTTATATAAAAAAATGGAACAGCATGGGAACATCTAGTACTTTCTTGCATGAGCTGCTGGAAAGAATACAGGAAAATATAATTACAGTATTAGCTAAAATGAAGACAGGACAAGTTGTAAAAGCTGTGCTGGTTCTCTCTTACATGTCACCACGTTGGACCAAAAACCATTGTCTGTTTCAGACCCAACACAAGTTCTGAAATTGCCTTTTTAAAGGTAAGGTTTTGCATCATGCTGTGTGGAGAAAGAGCTCACCTCAGAGAATCAGAGCAAAACAAAGCAGGTTGGTTCCTAAGCATCCTTAATTTGGTGCAGTAACGGGAAACCAGGCAGAGAGAATCACAGTGTGCTGCCAGATCCTCAGGAGCTGTTACAAGCACATAGTGCTTATCACAAAGTGATGAAGCTTTGTTTGCCTTATCAAAGGCAAGTTAAACATTTTGTCAGAGACACTTTCATAAAGCAGTTACCTAATGGTGATAAACTGACAAAACATCAGGAACACTCAGTAACTGATGTACACCTACTGCAGAAAGAAAAAATATAGAATGCTACCCTTCTCCTCATTAGTGAAAAATTTATTTTCACTATAATATTAGAGAAAATATTACAAAGAGCAACAAAGACTGGCACTACTAATGCAAAATCTACAGAATTCAAGAAATTAGTTTTTTGCATTGCTCTCTTAGCTCCTCAAATATTTTTTAAATAAAATTGTATTTCATGGGACTTTCATGGGGAGCATTAATCAAATTTATGTACAAAAGTCCCATAAAACCAGCACTTACAGCAGATTAACTGGTCATGGCAACAATAAACAGGGCTAGTATTAGACAGTGCAGGGGTAATACACTGATAAAAGTATAGAAGAAATTCCCCCACACAGAATTTTTCGGATTGGCAGATTCTAGATCCTGCTAGTGCTAGCAAACAGAGCAATGGATGGAAATTCATGGACAGGGTCACTTAAATAGCACTTATTACTTTCCAGGGCTGAGACCATGAAGAGCAGGTAGATCTCCAGCGTGGAGTTTTTCCAAATGTGGTAGGGTCACTCACACTGCTAGGCAGACACTTCAGGGCGTGGTGATTTATGGCCAAGAGATGTGGTATCCATGAACACAGCATGTTTTGATCTTTGCTGTAAGGGTTTAGGGGAGAAAGAAGCAAAAAGTGTGACCATGCACAAGTGTTGTAATCCCACAAAAGAAATGCCCCTGCTGCACAGGCAGCTGAGAGCTGGGACACCTCAGTAGGGTGGTGTCTGCAGCATGTTCTCCAACAAATTGAGAATAACTGCAGAAGAATTTGTTTGGAATTGCATCTGAACAGCCTTCTGAGCTCTTGCCTAGCAGTCCCCTCAGGAGGCTGGACAGGCTGCTAAGGTGACACTGGCTGTGTCAAAAGCAACTGGTTTGGCAACCGAATCCGGATGAGGAGCTGCCTCCTCCTTCACAGGGATTTCAGCTCCTGCTCTGGCCCACTGCTCACTCTTGTGTTGGTGTGACCAGTTGTGTAGTGGTGCAGTAAACTGATCAGGTCAAAAACTGCCATGGCTTTTTCTTCCCTGAGTTATTTTTCACAGAGCTGAGCTCTCTGCCCTTGCTCCCTGGGTGGGGGCACAGGGAGATGAGCTCAGAGCTCCCTGAGTACACACTGGGCAGACAATGAGCCATGAGGCAAGGGCAATGAGAATTTCTGCTGGAGCTGCCACAGCCATGGGTGAGCCCTCACCCTGCACCCAGCTCCAGCAGCCTCCAACTGTGTGTGCACCTCAGGTGGAAAGGGGCCAGCTGGACAAGTGCCTTCCCTCATTCAAAATCTGCATTTAAAACTAGTTTAGTTTGTTGACTATGTGATTTTTATATGTATTTTTATCTTAATATTGTTATGTTGTGGGAAAATAGAGACTTTGTTATGTAAAAATGTGTGATGTGTTCTCATAGTAATATATATATTTGTATATGTATAGGAAATTCATTATTTAATACAGCAGCTTCTATAATATTATGCTTCTATCTTGCTAACATTTTATAGGAAGAAAAGATGTTAGTTTTCACTCTGGGAAAAATAAATTTTCTATACACTGTAACCATAGGGAAAAAAATCAAAGCTACTTCTTTGGTATATATGATAGAAAGACATTGAGAATAGGGGAACTCAGCCTCAGTTTTGTGACAGAATAGATGCTGATAAAACAATTGCTGTAAGAAACACTTTCCTCCTTTGGATCTCATTTCTAGCCTGTAATTGTATTAGACTGTTCATAAGATTCTGCAAATTCATGTGCATATATACCCTCTGGATGATTTTTACCATCAAACGTGAAATCTGCTTTTGCAATCAAGCATTAACATAATCTTCTTTAGGACTTGTTTCTGCCAGATTTTCTACAACCAGCACAATGCTGAGGAAGTTTATCACATTGCTCATGCAAACAATCCAGTGGGATTGCAGAATTAAAGTCTGTGTATTCCAACCACCCAGCAATAATATAAATAGGAGATTGTTATGGATAGTCCTGGAAACTGCACTGAATCTGCAGCCTGGATGACTACAGGTCAAACACATCAGCAGACACTGAATGAGCATAAATAGCTATTCCACTTTCATCTTCTGCTTAATAATCCCTCTCAGGCAGTGGGAAGGAACAGAGTTTTCTAGTGCACTACTTTGCCTAAAGGAAGGGTGAACTACAAAAACAACTCCTGACAAAAACTTGTCCAACTGGTTCTTACTGCCTTGCAGCAGTATTTCACAATCTTCCAATGAAATACAGTTCACTGATAGTTTCACCTGAATATTGCTCTGGACATTTATGAACAATTCTGCTACCTTGAGAGTGAAAAACACAATTGCCCTCAGACCATACCAATTTTTTTTAACACATCCCCACTGGACACACGTTTCACACCACTCAGACTTTCCCAGATTTACTGAGCACCTGTGCTTTGGGATGAAATTTGGCATCGTGAACTTCAGTCCAAAGACATTTTGCTCCAAACCCAAAAGCTATCACATGAACCACATAAAGCTGTCAAGAAACCAGAATAAATCAAATTGGAGGTGACTTGCTGCTGAAGTATGCACTGTGTTTGTAACTGTTCACCCTGCATTCAGCAAATGGTTGTAAATAATAATTATGAAAAAATAAATACAGTGTATTTGTGCAGGAGGACTTCAGTTAGGATGACTAAAGTGTATACAAGCATGAAATAAAGGAGGCAGAAACTGCTGCAGTTCACCAGCAGATTGCAAGAGCACTGCCTGCTGTACATGTTAGAAGAGAGTAATTAGAGCTGAGAATGATTACTTTACATATAAAGTATGATACTGCTCTGAGACACAATTTCTGAGTAACAGCAAATTTAAAGTTTTCAGTTTATGTGTTTTCAAACTTTTTAAAACTGTATAAATTCATTCAGGGTTGGCTTTGCAATTGCAGCACGGTGTAATGCTGTTTCCACTTTCTTGTAAGATTCATCTTTTCTCTAATTAATTCCTCCTGGCCAAAATAATGCTACATTTTAAGAAACCTTCAGCAACCTTTTATGTAAACACCAGAAAACCAGTGACAAATACCAAAACTGTCTCCTTTTCATGAAGACTCATTTTTCTTTAGAAACACAATTGTCACAGGGGACTGGTCTCCCCTTACACAGGGGAGGTTACTCTGCTCTCCTTTCTTGCCATTGTGGTTACAAGACTCTGGCACTTTGGTTCTTTCTGGGAACTGTTCCCTTCTTTTTTCTTGCTTGTTTCCTAAGCAGCAGTTTCATTCCCCACAAGGGAAATGTGTTCTTTATTCTGAAAGAGACAGTTTTCTATGAGGCATTTAAGTCACAGGAGCAGGGTGCTTTCACTGCAAGATAAAATATCTGGTTTCAGGTATGCCATTGTCTCCCCGGCCAGAGAATTAGGCCAAGCTGGCTCCACGGGTACGGACATGACCACCCTTTTAAGGGCATTTTTCTCTTCACACTACCCAAGCAACAACAAACGTCACCTAACAGCTGCCATAGGATTTGACAGATGCACACGGTATTGCAGATAGTGTTACAGAAACACCAAGTGTTACAATAATGTACAATCCACTATGAATAATCTGCTCCTGCTTGTCTTTTTCTACTGCAT
This sequence comes from Emberiza elegans, assembly GCA_024865655.1. Classification (NCBI taxonomy): domain Eukaryota; kingdom Metazoa; phylum Chordata; class Aves; order Passeriformes; family Fringillidae; genus Emberiza; species Emberiza elegans. Next base: position 52,512,912 of record JALJVW010000184.1, read on the forward strand.
CAAGGTTCTGTGGAGGTTTGTGGTGTCACATTTTGTCACAAATTTGTTCCTAAAGCATCAAACCTGAAAAGTAAAAAGAACACCCCCCCCCCCTTGCCAAGTATCCAAATTCTCATTTTGGAGAGAAAATATTTACATTTAGTCATTTTTAAAAGCCACAACAAAGACTAGACAGAATTTTACACAGAGCCAAGTACCACACACAAGCTCAGCCCTGCTATGTTTCATGCAGACAGAACATGGGCTCACTGATTATTCTGTGGGACGCTGTCACATTTGGGACAGCCACAATCCAGAGTGTCACCACACAGTTTCAGCAAGCTTTGAGCATTTGCCCATACACAGCAACACCTTACCTCATCAGAAGGCTTCAGGCATCTGCCCATGCAGAGTAACATCCTGTAACTACAGAAGGCTGCAGGCACCTGCCCTTCTGGTTCTTTAGCCCAACCTTTTATCCCCTCCTGTTGATGCACTGCACCTGTGTGCCCCTCATGGTTCATGCAGTGCCCCTGTGTGCCCACTGTTCCCTTTGGTGGTTGCTCAGTGCCCCTGGGCACTCCATGGCTCATTGCTGTCAATGCTGCTCACCTGCTTCCCACAGCCACAGCCCCACTCCCAATTACCACAAACTGTGTCCCTACAGGACACCGAGGGTGGTGGCATGTCCTGTTCCTAAAAGCACAATCACCTGGCAGTTTTCTTCAGAGCAGGGAACAAGAAAACAGAACATCAGCAGCAGCAGCAATCAGAGGGGTGGAGGGAGGGAAAAGAAGGGAGATTCAGATGTGACCTGTCAACATGTGAGTTACCAGCCACCCACACACAGGGGCTTTATGCTATTTGTAAAAACAAGTGTTTTGTGAACTAATTTGCATATAAAAGGCATAACTGTAATCACTGGCAAGTGCCAAGACTCTGCTCACTGAGCAAAAAAAGGGGCACATACTTCAATTGGGAAGCACCTGCTCCTGTTGCTCTTCCATTGCTGTGTCTGTCTCCCACAGACCAGGCTTTTCTCTCATACCTGAGATCAGGATGGGAACTGGTCCTCGTGCTGTGAAGGGTTCCCTACAAAACAATACTCTTGAGCAGTCTGTCATGCCAAATGGAGTTATCACACATGAAACAAGGAGGGTAAGAGAGAAGTAAGGCTCATTTCTTGGCTGAATCCTGAGGTGATGGAATTACAGTGCATTTGAACATGGATGGGAGATGGGGAAAGTCCAGGGAATTACCAGGTGGAAATCTTTGGGAGAAGGAAGAAGCTGGAGAATCCTGGAAAAGGTTCCTTGAGTGTATCACTGGATGGGAAATGAACAGCACATGAAGGTGAACTGTTGACACAGTAACATACATAAATACACATGTACATACACACATAGAGCCACACACCCCAGGCTCCTCTCTCCTGGAGTCTGCATAAACATCTCTGATGAAATTGTGCTCTCTGCTGACAAAATACTGATTTTCATCTAAGGAGGACCAGTGATTCCATGATCCAGGGCTAGGACCTGGATCTTGGCTATTTAAGCTATGATTTACCCAGCTGTGCCCACCTGTATCATGCTCTCTCAAAACAATTATATTTCAGGGCAATAAATTATTTTACCTGAAATTACAACAGAGTTCAGTTCCCCTGCAATGAGGAACAGGCAGGTTCCAAACATAAATGAGGATTTCTTTTAGCAGATGTGGTAGTTCCATGTGCCTGGGGGGCTCAGGGGCTTGTGTGACACCTACCCCCCACTGCCCCCCAGTAACTGGAGTGCTGTGTAAAGGCATATAAATATCCACCTATCTGGTGTTTAAAAAAAGGAAATAATGTTGTTTATTAGAGTTCATCTCAGTATATCTAGGACTGTACTTTGAGAACAGTTGTCTATGTCCTTTCCCCCAAAACAAGAAGGACAACTCCCACATGTATATGCAATAAAACTGTATTTTTTGTGTGGTTTTGCCTTTTTTTTTTCTTTTAATACAGACATTTGTACACTTTCTTACAAAATTGTAAGTAACTACACTTCTCTTAAATCATTTTTGGTCAGCAAGTACTGTAAAATCTTTGTGTGCAATTATCATGTATTTACAGGGCCTCGTGTTAGTGATTTTCAGTGATTATTACAATAATGTCACACACTCTCAACATAAGACATGGCTTATGATAAATATATTAGTAAATAAATATTCTGAGAACATATTTCCATACATGAAATGTGCTGCTATACATATACAGAATATATACAAGATGCTTTCTAGCTTTTAAAACATTTTTAAAAATGGTAATGAAGGAGAAAGAGCCCTTTGACCATATTACAAATCTTTACAGCAAATTTTATACAAAACAATTTTAAGTGCTATAAGACAATTTTAATTAAAAACATCTTAAATAGTGCCTCATGAGCCAAACACAACGACAACTGTTCATGTAAGTAGTAGAAAGGCATTTTGTTATAAAAACCATCTATCATGGCCAGCTAGCCTGTAAGTCTGCACTGGACAGAGTTTTATGTTAAATGTCAGAGCCAGCACAGAAGGCAGGTATAGGGTGTCTGTGGTATGGCCTGCAGAGATTTGTACCAGCAGAGATTTCCACAACGTGTGGGACCAGCACATCTGGGATCACCAGGAGCCAGAATATTCAAATCTTTTTAAGAAACACTTTTAGCACAATATGCTGTTTTAGTTACAGAGTACAATGTATCTTAGGTGGCCTTTACAGTGCCTCAGAAAACACAAGCAGAATAACCAAGCTAGTGTACCATAGCTTCTAAAATGCATTTCTTTTTTAGTGGAGGAAGGAGAGGGTAAGACTTAAAAATTAAAAAAAAAATTCAAAAAAATCACAAACCGTTAGAGTTTGTTCCTCAACACATACCACTTCAGTCATTCAGAGAATGAATAATTTTTAATAAGCTTTATACACAGAAAATTGAAATTTTTCTTTTAATCTTTTACCCAGATATTGCCTTGTATTAATTCTCTGAACAGCTGAATTTTGGTGCTTGTTGATTGAAAAGATGTAATGTGAATTCCTTTAGGTGGAACTTTTTTCCTAACTTACTGGGTATGAAAGCAAAAGGAAATAGATGAATGTATTTGTTATTTCTTAGATATCTGTTTACTTCTTTTAAAATAGTTGATTTCGGACTACTGAGAATACAAGTTAGCTTTGCTGGGTCTCACAACCAGCCCAGTGCTGTCAAGGACATTGCTTTGGCAGAATATGAAGTGTACATCTCTATTTCATGTCTTTGTAGTATCTCCAAAGTATACTGAACTTAGGGCAAATCTTTTCAGAAGACTGGCACTGTGGGCATTAAATACTTAGTTTCCCTTTAGAAGAATTCTGTGAATACACCACAGGATGACACTGTGTCCTCAGGCACATGCAGCATGACAGGCAATTTAACCCATGCTATGGTAGCCTCTTACTCAGAAGCTGCTGTTTCCACAGGAAACAATTGCTATCAGAAGTGATGACATGAATTATCTCATGATAACAAACATCCCCACTAGGACAAGAACAAGAACAAAAGGATGTGCCCAGGCTAATGGGGTACAGAGAGCACTCTGTACACAAGACAGTAATGAAGCACAACTGGCTGGGCCCAAGAAACCTTTAAAACAGATCAATCTATGGAAGCTACATCAACCACAGCAAAGAAGAAAGCAATGATCAAACCAAGTCCCTCACTTTGCCACACACACAACAGGTGACAAGCACTGCTTCCCTTAGGCATGCTTGCAGCCTGTAAGGAAACAAGAAACCCTGTTTCCAAATGAGCCAGCAGAGCTGTGAGCACACTGCAAGCTCTGCTTTCCTGCACATGCCAGCATTCCTTGCAGCTGTAACAGGAGCTACAGGTGCCTGAAAAACTTCCTATGGAAGGAAAAGTTCATTACCTACAAAGGTAATACCCTTTCTAAGCACTTTGTTCGAGCATCTGCTTGAGGGAGAGGTCCCCAGAGGTATCTTCACTGGTCAGAAGATACAATGAGGTCCACGGCTTAAATACAGGAAGTGAGGATGAGAACAATCTGAGCTCTCAGCTTCCTTACCCCCACTCTGTTGAAACTAATCCTAATGGCAGGACACCTTCCTAGCCAAACCATCAGAGCAGCATGAAAGGGGGGAGAAGGGAAGAGAAGAAAGGAGACAGTCCAATGCTTCACCTCCCACAAAATCACTCACATAACTTGCTGGCTGCTAGGATTTGCTACTGGGATTAGTCAGTATCTGAGCATCCATTCAGCAGCTGTATCCCTCTGGATTACTATATTTCAAGGTGCTATCTGGTTTCTAAGGCAGGTGTAGCCCTGAGCTTATCAAAGGCTGGACTCCTTCAAGTAGGAGATAACAGCATCTACACATAGCCTGGCTTATTTAACACACTGTGTTACCTCTCAGCAAGAGGTCACTTCTAAAAAGAAAATATAAATAACACTTTGTCATTAATATAGAAATGGCACTAGAGCTCAGAAATGCTCCACACCATGTCCCACATGGGCTTTGCACACAAATCAAGGCCTGAAGGCTTCAGGCAGGAGGGACAAAGGAGACAATCAAACTGATGTGAACACAGAGGAAGTAGGGGAGGGACTTCTCCACATTACCACTTTTGTGTGTTTGTCAAAGCTTTAAAAAAATTAAGTCCATGAGAATTTGAAGTCTCTGATAAGCTCCGCTTCTCCATCTGGGATCATCTGGACAGGTCTAGTCACTGATTTGGCTTCTCTCCAAGGGATGAGATCCAGCACCTGAAGGATAAAGAAAACTAAGGAACACTGCATGTAGAACATTGCACACAGTTTGGGGCCCCTGGAACAAGACACTCAGTGACTGGAGTTTCACAGAGAGCCAAGATGCTCAGAGGGCTGCAGCACCTGGTGTGCAGAGGCTGACTGCACTAAAGGCATCCCCAGCAGCTCTGCAGTGCCTGCATGGAGGCTGTCCCAGTGAGGAAACCACAGTCCTCACGGACATGCATTCTGAACAACAGGTGAGGAAGTTCAGCTGAAGTGTGATGTTCACACTGGATATAAGGAAAACCTTTGGACCATAATGGCAGTCAAGCACAGGAGTCCAGAAAGGGACTGCACTCTGTGTCCCTGAAGGTTTATCCAGCCTGACTGGATACATTTGATCTGACAAACTTGGTCTGGTCTCAGAGCTGGCTCTGCTTTGAGCAGGGGGTTGGACTAGATGATGGCCTGAGGTCCTGTCCAAACTAGGGTACCTTGTGATACCATGAACACCCTTAAAATAACCCTGGCAAGGCAGGTAAGAAATATTCCCCTTTTTCTGTGAGTGGCTGTTTTTTCCCCCTTGTCTATGTCTACAGCAGAGACTTTCCCACATATTCTTCTATGGCAATTCCAAGATTTTCATCTTTAAAAAAAAACCCTTCAGCTTGTCTGTTGTCTCTCACAATGGCATTGCCTGCTTAGGCAACTCACCACACCTGCCATGACCAGCACAGTGTCCCTTGCTGTGGGAACTCTAGTGGGGCCCATCCCCACAAAGGATGAGCATGAAAGCTTTCATAGGGTTAATTAGTAAGTAATCATCTTCTCCTCCTCTGCCTATGACCAAATGAGCACAGGTATCCAGGGAATAATACTTTGGGGAGAATGGTTAGTCAATAACCTGCTCTTATGTGAAGGATGGAATAACCTTTATGGCTGCAAGTACCTAGGCAGCTGGCAGCATTTCATACACTAACACAGAAAGGTAGCAAGTAATCAAAAAAAAGCACGTATGTTACCTGTGGCCTTTGTGGTCATCATAAGCTTCTGGGAGTTCAGAGTGGGACTGGGAAAGGGCATTCCAGTTTCCTCCTCCTGAGAGTAGTTCTGCTGCAGGAATGATGTTGCCTCATAGCACACCTCCCTCTCGACCTGTACCTCTCCAACACCTTGACAGTGCAGGTAAGTGTCTAGCTCAGGTGTACCATCCCAGGAGCTACAGCCTCCTATGTGGGTCCCTTGGTGCTCTGGGGGTAGGACCAGCTCACAGTCTCTGTCTTCAGGAATGATGGGAATGCGTTGACCCAGATCACATACACCCTTACAGCAGTTTGGCAAGGTGTCATCAGGAAGTGTGTACTGCACATTCACTGCATAGTCTTCTGTATAGCAGCCACCACCTCCACTGCCACTGTTGCTACTACAGGCTACCTGCTTCTCTTCATAGAAGCAGCAGGGCAACCCCTCGTATTTTACCCCATCTGTCCTATGTAAGTGGTCTGAATTAATACTGTACAAGCCTGGGGTATTCCCTGACTGTGGTTCAATTCCTTGGCCACACGTCCCCCACAGTGGGGAGCTAAGGAAGAGTGCACTACAGTCAGCTGTCCCACTGCTGGGCTCCAGGGCAGAGTGCTGGAATTCAAAGCAGCACGCACACGCCTGCTCCGAAATGGACCCTGCTATCTCTGGATTCTTCCAGTTCCTTTTAACATCCAAGGCAGCACCAGCAGTGGCCTCAGGTCCTCCCTCTGAGGTAGTGCCATTTGGATCCCTGTGCTCTAGTGAGGAATTACTGCTATAGTTCATATCCATGCTGCAATTAGACAGTTGGTCCCCTGAGGAAGAAGCTGGCACAGGCCGGCAGTCAGCACCCACCAGGCCATGACCATGAGCTGGGAGCTCGTCCTGGTGGGCGCCCTCCAAGAGCACAATTGCCCCCCTGTTTGCACCACCAACCTCACCCACTCGGCAAGGGCTCCTGCTGCGGTACACGTAGGGGTCATAGTCACTGCTCAGAGAGCTGCGGAACGTGGAGCAGCTCCCGTAAACCCCCTGGTTACTGACCTCAGTGCAGTCAACCATGGAATCACTGGAGGAGCAGTGGCACTGACCAGAACTGCTGCTGCTGCTGTCACTGCCAGGGCAGTCGGCCAAATACCCGCTGCACACCGAGCGGTGACCGTGATAGCAGCTGAAGCTGGAGGTACTGCCGCTCTCCAAGCGGGATGAGGGCATTACGTGTACCACAGGAGGGAAAAGCACGCTGCTACCAGGCTGAAAGGCACGGGAAGGACCCTTTGAGGCAATGCCAGCTGGAAGCTGTCCATCTTGCTCAGGGTAACTAAGGCCTTGGAAGTAGTAGTGCTGATACATGGTCTCGTATCGGGAAAAGCACGCCGCTTTGGAAAAGTTGCGTCCACCAAACTTGGGCCTTCGGAAGTTGTGAGCTGGAGAGTAAGCCCTGTGCTCCAGGCTGCAGTGATGGGTGTTTAAAGCATGGTCCAGATGAATAGGCTGATAACTGCGGATGTAGGCTGGGGAAGGGGCTTGGTAGAGGCTCTGTTCTCCGTGTCTCTCCACTGTCAGCAGGGTGATGGGGTTCCCATGAGGGTCCATGCTGGTCCGAGTGGGATATGCTGTGATCTGGCTGGCTCTGTGCACTCGGCCCGGGTAATGGACAGGCAGAATCACCCTCTGCTGCCTGCTGCGTGCTGCACTGATGGATTCCAGACAGATTGGGGCTGCATTCCCCTTCTTCTGTTCTGAATGAGAGAAATAAGAATGGAGAAGTAGAACTAGAAGGGAATAAAATTACTTTATGCAGGAAAGCATATTTTGTTTTCCATGTCATTACATTATGCACCAATTTTTTACACGGAAGGAAATAAAAGCAAAACAAAAGTCAAAAGCATGTCTGGAAAACTTTGAAACACCCAAATGTATTTCTTAAAAAGCAAAAGAAGTGAATTTATTTCAGATACTGTTCTCATATACACAAAATCTTTTGCTAACATCTTGCAGAGGCTGAGAGAGGCTGGAAATCGTTGCTCAAATTTTCACTTTACGCATTTTTACATAAATGTGCAGCGCCAGAAAACTTTCTTGAGACAGAGGAAATGAAAGCAGGAAGAGGGCAAGTAAGGGAAACCACGTTCCAAGTTACAACACCATGGAAAAATAAAAGCCCATACATTGTTTTCTTTGCAATTCTCAAGGGAAAACATATTCCTTTTCTCCATGCGTCCTTGCACTCAGGGCTGCACAACACAACACTGCCCTCAGCTGGGCACCATCCCCACCCCAAGGTTATGCCAGGGGCACTCAGCTGTTCTCTGAGAGTTTGGGGCTAACTGTATTTCCAGGGCTATGTTACAATAAGGACTGAGAGCTCCACGGGGATTCACAAACAGACACATTTTTTATTTCATTTATTTATTCATCTTTCATTCATTTATTCATCTTTTCAGCTGTCTGAAATAAAGAAGACACCAGAGCATGCACAGTGCAGCACTTACCTATGATGTTATGGCGGCAGTGAGGGCAGGTGTGGTGCTGCAGCAGCCACGGATCCACACATTTCTTGTGGAATCGGTGAGTGCAGGGAATGACACGCAGTTCCTACAGGAACACATGAAGCACCATGACAATCTAACAAGTGAATTTTTCACAGCTTCTTTCTAGTTTTTTCAGCCTGGCTATTAAGGAGCAATTCCTAGTCTTGAAGTGCTAAGAAGGAAAAAAGTGGCATCAAGACAGCCAAGAGCACAACAGGTAGTGCTCAGCTGTCTCTAAAAGAATAGTCTGCAGGCACCTTAGGACTCTATGCAGATACAGGACATTTCTTTAGGACACTTTTTGTAGTATGTCCCTATGACCCAACACCTTTAAGAAGGCCATCGTGAAAGTTTTCCTTACTATATTCAATGAACTTAAAAAAAAGAAATCAAGAGTAATGATGTACCCTTCCTACAATTATTCACAATTGAAAACACTCAGGTAAAAGCAAAATCAACATAGTGTATTTGATACTTTTTCCCTTGCCCAGAATTCTTATCCTTCAGCCACTATCTGTTTACAGGATTTCCTGAGCCTGATGGGTATCTCAGAAACCTGCAACAAGTCTTTCTTTCAAGTACTGCTTATGTCTCCCCATGAGCTTAGGTTTTCAATTTCTAACATGCTTTGGCAAGGAGTTCCATGGGGCTACTACCTCCTGGTGGAGAAACATCACACAACTTTGTATTCCCCTGTCCCCAAGCAACCTGGGTCTAAAGAGTCCTTGCCCACTCAATCATTCAGGGTTTTTTACAGAAACCATTCAAAATGTTTGATCATTTTGTGACTACCCTTTCCTGAAGCATCTTCCTTTCCATTCAGTACCTTTTGTGGGGTGAGGTCAGAAGTACACAGTACTCAAAGTGAGAACATGACTAAACTTACACTGCGGTGTAATTTATGTTTTCTGTTCAGCTCTCTTGACTTTCCCATCTCACTTCTAGTATCTGATTTGCCTTTCTAACTGACACAAAGTAGTTAAACTGCCACCAATTTGCTTTCACAAAGCTATCTAAAGCATCAAGATCTTGTTCCTGAATAGCAATGCTCAGTTCCAAACCCATCCCTAATATGTGTGAAGCTCTTCCCTATGTCTATCACTTCAAGCTGAAGTTCATGCCTGAATTTCCTCTGCAGTCAGTTTGTACAGTCCTTTTGAAGTCCTTCATCCTTGCTACTTTGAATCATTTCCCATCACCTAATTTCATTAAACTTTCTATTTGCACCTTGCAGCACTCAAATATGCAGCTGGTATTTTCCATTGCCTTAAAAATTATGACTCTTTTATTAATCATTTCAAAAGAATGTCCTCACAAAGTCTTTCTAATGGAAGTTGATAGCTGTGAATATTGACTGTCTCTATTTTATTTATTTTAAGGAGCCCATTTTCTATTTAACCTTTTTGTTGGTTCTTCTGGGTTGAACTGTCATGGACACTAAGCCCTGATATCAATATAGTGATTGCAACTGAGGAGTCAAACTGAGGAGAATGTTTTGACCTCTCTTCCTTCTCCTCCTCTGGTTTCCCAGCAGGGCTGTGTATTTGACATTTTTAAGACAGGGTGCCATCAAATCTTGAAAAAGCAAAACCCTAAGGATATTCCTTACCTCCGGCAGAGCTTGTACACATCATCCATCACCTCAGTGCATGACTTGTCAAAAATACCCAGAGAACCAACTGCTGAGGCAACCCTGCCTTCTTTGTGACTTGTTCTTCAGAAATGCAAGAACAGTGAAGGTAGCAACTTGCAAATGGGATCCCTCACCTCTCCCTCTGCAGCATGGGTAATTTAGAACTGCAGGAAGCAGCTGAGGGCCCCAATGGCTGCTCAGTGTGATCAAACTGAGAAGTGGCACCACCTCAGCACAGAATGTCCCCAACAGCCAGCCACGTACCACAGTGCTAAAACCACCTACATTCCCAGCCCCTGGTGAAGAAACCTTTCATCCTTTACCTCCCCATCAATGTACTTCTCCAAGCAGATGGCACAGTCAGAGGTGGAGCTGCTACTGAGTGTATCCAGTGCTCCACAGTTACTTTCTCGGTGTCCCTTACTTTTGGACTTAAACTTCCTGGTCTCCATTTTCTCCAGTGCTTGCACTGCAAGCCTGTTCATGGAATTCTACATGAGAAGAAACAAAACAAAAAAAAAAAAAAAAAAAAAAAAGAAAAGAAAAAAAAAGCCAATGCTGCTGTGTAAGGGACTAGAGTGTAATACCAGAGAAACACCACCATAACATATCTTACAGATCATGTCAGGCCCAACTGATGTATAATTTATTAAATTAAACAGAGAGAAGGCTAATTAGAATTCAGATCAGAAGCCTCATGGAAAAGAATGTGTGCCACATGCAGAAGTGAGAATGATAAACTACTCTGAATTAGAGCTGGATGAAGGTGCTGACAAATGGGATACACTGCAACTGCTCAATTGAGAGGCAGCAACTATTCAAGCCAACATATAAAACTTGGCCAGGAACTTTTTTTATATGTCAGTATTGATTGTAATGCCTCAATATACTGTTACCATCATATTACCTGGAGCAATATTTGAGAAAGGGATTAAAATAAAATATTAAAAATCATCTGTATAATTTCCTCCAGGACAAGCTCTAAGTATGCCACCTGGAATTTCACCTAACCAAACTTTTTACCTTGAAAACCCCTCCCATTCAACAGATGTTATCCTACTGAAAAGATTTGTGATTTATTTTCAGTCCTCTCCACAATACAGCAGCAAGAGTCTGGACTCATTTAGAAGTATATCAGTGCCACTGATAATGTGTGAGCAACCAGAAATGTTCTTTCTTCCCAGTGCCTAAGTGGACTGCTTCTTTCATTCCAGGATTTAACTGAACGGACCTCATGGGTCAATGTAAATCTCCTTTAAAGATATTTCCAAGTTCTTCCAAAGGCCTACACACATAGATAAATCCACACAGCCACCAAGATGGCAACTGTAAGTCAGTGGCCTGCATTTCCAAAAGTTGCAAAGCACATTTTAGGACAAAGTAAGAGAAGCTAACTTTCAGCATTTGGTGAATTCCCACTACTGCTCTTACCTGACTGCGTCGCTGTTTCAGTTTGATCTTGACAAGAAGAATGAGGCAAACAAGAGACACAACCACAAAGAAGGCCAGGAAAATTCCCATGTCAAAGTACTCTGTGGGTTGCTTAAAAATTAAAACAAAGGTATTATTTTTTCTTCATTTAGATCATACTCAAAGCTGTTGTTTCTTTCTCTTATAATTTCTCAGGGGCCATTGCTAAATGTACACAGAATGGCAGAAGTCAGGGTACACATTGTTCTGTTCATCAACTGGGATTCTATGAGACAAAACCTGTGTTTCGTGTGCCACTGCAAGGGAATGAAATACACAAGATGCCAAGCATGAGATGTCAGGTTTACAATCTCTGAACTGCAAAATCCAGGTTTCTTTAACAGAGTGAATCACAGCAAAACTAATTTTTATAGCTTAATGGGTTGCTTATGCATGTAAGTGACTGAAAAATCAACATCTGAATTTTCAAGAAATGCCCACTTCTCAAATACATTTCTCAACAGAAGGATTCCATTAAAACGAAAAACAAAAAAACCAAAGTGGTAATTGGACATTGATGACCTTTAGTTTTGTTCTTCTGTAAACTATATGTAGAGACTGTTAGGGAAAAAAAAGTCTAGAAAACCTATTTTATATTACAATGACAAATATCAGATAATCTCATAATTAATTTATGTTTAAAATACTACACAGAATTATTAGTTAACATAGGGCAAACTGCCTTACAAAACTGAACCATCAGGACTGTCCCATAACTAAGAAGAAGGAAAACTTGTAATTTTTTAGCCACTTCTTTACTCAAAAGTATCCTTCTGAAAGACAGCAGATGCCACATTGTGGATTCTGTACTTACACCAGGTCCAGCTGCTTGTCCATCGTGCTCAGTTTATTTAGGTCAACAGAATTTCACATGTATTAATGCACACAGGGAGCATCAGAACATCTTCACCCCCAGTGCAGGGAGCAAGCCCTGCCTGCAGTAACAGCAGCACTGTGATACCCAGAGAAAGGATCTGAAAGTCTCACCCGTGGGGGGCGATGCTGAATCCTGGCCCGTGCCACCTTCTGCTTGTTTACTATGTTCATTAGCTTGACAGCATCAGCACCTTTCACATACACCACTGGTCTCTTCAGAGGGTCCTCTGAGCCCTGGTTCAGCTAGAACAAAAAAAAAAAAGTAGTCTGCTCAAAAGGCATGTTTGAGGAAAACCACCTTCCTTCTGGACAATGCAGAGAATGGTTAAGGAGAATAAACGTGGAATTGATTTCAAGCACTTTTGTTCTCTTCTAGCACAGACCTTTAATTAAGTATCCCACAGAATTAAACCTGAATTAAACGTTTGACTTATGCTGCTTTTTTCTTTTATATGATTATTTATAAATTTTTTTTAAGATTAAGGACAAGCAAATGATATTTCTGAACAGCCACTTTAAATTAGCTGCATCATGTATCAGTGCAGATATTAATACTGTAATGTCAAACCCCACAATGAAGAAGAATAAAAATCTGCACATTCCAAAAAAATTGTTCCTGCTACATTTTATCAATCTTTCAATTTCAACATTACTCACATAGAAATTTCTTCAGCTTTCTGAACAATCTCATATCAGAGTCCTGGCTTTCAGGCTCTTTGTACCTAGCCAAGTTAAGTTAGTAATTTCTGATGTTTAACTCTACAAACTCATTCAAAATTACTTGAATTCTAGCAATGATGAGACTTACTGATTACAGGATGGGGGGCCTTGAAGACTAAAACATTTGAGTAGACCGCATAATTCACCCTGAAACTTCCTTGCAGGTCCAGCTATGTTTTGTCAAAAAGGCCAAATCATAGAATCAGAAAATAATGTGTGTGGGAGGGCATGTCATGAGCACAACCTCATGGTCAAGGCAGGGTCAACCCTGACATCAAATCAGGCTGCTCACAGCTTAATCCAGTCAGATGTTGAAAACTTTCAAGCGTGGAGAATGTGCTCTGGCCAACAAATGCAGAACAACAATCTGCTAAATTATATACCAGAGAGAGTTATAACCACACAAGAGAATTGTTCTGTTAAAAAATATCACCAACACAATACATTCATATAGCTTATTCTGAGTGACAAGTAAAATATGAGTGCAGAGGCTGGTGGATAGAAAACAAGCAATGCACTGACAAGCAGATGGAAATGGTAGAGGAGAAAGGAATGAGATGACAGGAATGTGAGCAAATAGAACAAGAGTATCTCATGGCTGAGATTAACACGTCTGCATTGTTGATAGCTACCTGTTAGTTCTGGCTAAACCATGTAGAAATTACCAACTGACTGGTCCACCACCCTGATTAAAGGACTCTACTTAAACTGACCAGGTGATGATAATAGATCTAATTGAGACTTTTTAAAAGTGATTCTTCCTAGTATTTGACAGATTTTCTGAGAACACTGATCAAACTACTTTTAAAGCAGGCGTCTTGTGACGAGCTAAAAACTAGCTGCAGTACCCAGGGATCCTATGTGTCTACAAGCCCTGCTGGCCTAGGGCCAAATCCAGTCATTGTCCTTCCATTCCTAGACACACTCTTTCTCTCGTGGTTTCTTGCTCCAGAGAGAATTCTCCCAGCTCCTCAGTCATTTTTGCACATTGTCAGACTCTTGCTAACCATGCTGCTCTGGGTGCTGTTACTCCTCTTCAAATATGCAAAAGTAAAATTAAGAAACAAGTCAGACTTCAGAGAGCATTTCTAAAAATAAAAGTTTCATTCTTAAGTTACAGTAGAAGATACTCAGATCAATGAGAATAAAACCCATTTAGGCAAAGTTATTTTATTTGGCATCTACCAAATTATCTGAGGACAATTCTTCTGGTCAGGCCTGCTTCCAATTCCTGTTCACTGACTGGCAGGAGGGGCTGCCTTTCATAATACTCCACTCCTCCTTTTCAAAGCAAATCTCCCTTATTTGTTCTAGAGCTTGGTAACAAGCATACATTGAAAAAACTTCCTGAACAGCTCCTCTCAGTGTCTTAGGATATTTCCATTTGAATCAAAGATACTCCAGATTACCTCATGTCAGTTTTCCCTCCATGTTATCTATCATTGTTTTCCACAATTCCATTATGATTGCCAAGACGTTACTTATTTTAAAGACAAATTACTTAGCACCCCAATGTCAAAGGTTTTGAAGACTTTAGATGAAAATCAAAATCCATTAAAAACAAGCATCCAGAGCAGCATGAGAACAGAGCCAATGCAGTAACTGTAACTTTAGAGTATGAAAGCTACATCCAGTCATTGCTCTCCTGTTTGCCAGTGTTTCCACAGGCTACTGCTCTTTCATCTAACAGAGCCTACTCACTGTGTCAGCTACTGCTCTAAGCCACTAACCTTCTTCCATTTTACTGGTACACCCAAAATATTCAAACATCCACTAGATTAATTTCCCAGCTCTTGAGGACAGGTGCACCCAGTTTATTATTTATAATCAAGCAAGGAAAGCTTTTGTTGTTAGAGGGAAAAGAGCAAGAGACAGTAACTCAGCTTCCCACGTGCAGAGTAGGGTGGCTGAAAGTAACCAGAAGCTGTAACACAGAGGTAAAAAATAGAAAACGACAGATCACATCTTTGTAAAGAGAGCTTTCCTGCATAGAAAAGGGGGGGAAAATATCCTTGTGAATATTTTCAAGATCAAGGTGGAAACTTTGATGCATAGGCAGACCACAGTACTCAAAGCATCCATTGCACAGGATCTTCTGCATTCCTTTGTCCAACATATGCTCATTTCAGAATTAAAGACAGCTTCTTTAATGTAAACATTGATGATCTCTCTTTTCCCCCAAGAAATACAGGCTGCACTTAAAAACCTTTAGCTCCACTTGTTTCTGCTGTAACAGAACAGTTTCTGCTGTTTTGTTTCAAGACAAAACAGAACCAAACCAAATGCAGACTATTTTTGTGCTTATGTTTCTTCACTGAAATAACCCAAAATTAGCTGAAGTATGCTAAAGCCTTTCATAGGCTATTACCTCACCCACTTCAAATAAAAAGATGAAAGTTGTTATAACAAGACTTGGAAAAAGAAGAAAACCCTGCTTGTCCACAAAATACATAGGCAGAAATCATCAGCTGTAAATGAGAAAGAAATGGTTATAAGCTTTAAAAAGAAACTTGTTTAGAATCAGGTTTGAAAGTTGTTTCACAATCTCAAAAATAGCAGCTGATCAACAACACTATTGATCACAGGCTAGATAGGCCAAACATCCTGTGTTTTGTACAGAGCTGGGCAAAGAAAACCTCCTTGATTAGATAACGGGCCACAAAAAATTTGCCTCCATCCTCTTTCAAAAACATAATGCCAGACCTGGATTCTAGCAAAAGCTAGAACAAAAATCTAACTCCCCAAAGTTTTTCCTTTCTGCCAGGTTCCCAACACCTGCATTGCCTCCTGCCTGACATTGCTGCATACCTGATCAATGGCATCTGGGTTTTCAGAAACATCAAAGATGACCGCTGTGGCTCCTCGCTGTACTGCTCGTTTTGCCTGCAATAAGAAAGACAGCATCCTCAGTCCCACCCCAAAAGATAACTTCTTAACTCAAAAATTACTCCCTCTCCTCATCTCCAGATAGAAAACTTAACATTTTGTGTTTCTGTGTAGTTAAAACAAATGACAGGACAATTGCAAACTCAGGAGTTCCTGAACCAGCACGGAATGTAGTTAAACTTCACTACAGCTTCTCCAGTGCCTCTGCTCTGTCCTTCTCAAGCTCCTGTTTCAACAACCTTTTAAAGGGATTAAAATGAGATTTAGATCCTCTAAAGACTTTAAGTAGAAGATTTTTTTTTAAATTATGTTTGTTTCCCTCCATTTTTCTTGGAATTGCCATTAAAAAACATCTCCCCATGACTCGGGGTGGAGACAAGCTCACTAGTGTAGAAAATTAAGGTGGACAAGGTTCTTTATACTTTTTCAGTGTCATTCTCACAAACTAGGATATCACAATTTCAAAATGTGCCTCAGAGAATACTGCTTTTTCTGACCATCAGAGGTCAGAACTGTTGCATACGTTTCTTATGCTGATCAGAGCTATGTAAGTGCACAGCTTTTTTTCAAATACAGTCCAAACCTGGAGTTACCAACTGCACAGAGAAGGCATTAGAAGATGTTAAAATCCTCTGGGATAGAGAAAACAGTATTTTAACCACCAAGGATAACACAGGGGTTTTATCCTGCTTCTGCCACTGTGTCTCCGTATGTACTGTTCAAATGTTGCTCAATGGTTCCACAAAGCAGATATTCCCAGGAACTTTTCAAAATCCTATTAACTTTATGGACACAGAATATAAGAAATTATTTCTCCAAGCAATGACATCTATCACCACCACAGTACTAAACAAGAAGGCACTGGCCCTCCACAGAGACTACCATAACCTGAACTTATGTTGAGATATAAGAGAAACCAACAAAAGTAATGAATTATGAAACATTACTCAGCAATTTCCTGGGAAAATGTTGGCCAATACAGAGAACTTGGTTTGAATACATAAAGGTCATTTGCTTTGCTGTAATCTTGTATTTTATTTTAAATCAAAAGGGCCCATCAGACAGCACACGAGGGAAACCAACTCCCAAATTAGAGCTTTTTCTCAGCCCACCAGGTATTTGTCCCCTTTGAAGTCAGCACACCTGGTTAATGACTAAGAACTGTTGGGGAGGAAGAGTTAAAAGGAATCCACCACCCATTCTCCTTTGCAGCAGCCCTGAGGTGAGGGCTCATGCAGGTTTCCCTAGAAGCACCCCTTACAGACACACACTGCTTATTGAACTGCTCAGGCTATTTAGATTGTTTCTTCAGGATGATCAGTCAACAAGCAAGGCCCCTTGATCTCTGAAGATATTTTTAAAGAGATTTTGTAGATCAGCGCTGATAAAAACTCCTTAATTGGGTGCATACACTGAACAAGCAACAAGTTTCCACCAGCAGGTGTTAAGAGAGGAAAAGCACCGAGTAAAAAAAATTATGTCGCGGAGTTTAATGGCAAATAGGGGTGAGTCGTGTGGCCATCATGCCAAGTGTGGGGCTCGTTTCACTGCGGCCAAGCGGCGCTCCGGCCGCCTTCCCCCACTCGCCGGGCTCGGGGCCCTGAGGGCCCAGCGGCCGCGCGCAGCGCCCCCCTGTGGCCGCAGCGCCCCGCGCCGGAAGCGCCGCCTGTCCCCGGCCATAGAGGGGAGAGGAAGGGGCCGGGGCCGCGGGGAGAGCGGGGAAACGCGGGGTTTTATTCCTCCTGGGGTTTAAATCCTGATACCCAGGGAAGGGCGTTCCTGCCTGGAAGTTCGCTCCCGCCAAACCTCCTCTGCCGGAGGCGCTGAGCACTCCTGCACAAGGTGCTAAAGAGCCACGGCCCGCAGCGGGAGCTGGGAGCTGGGCCCAGCCCTCTCCCGCGGGCCCGAGGCTCCGGCCGCGCGGCGTGGGGACCGCCTGACCGGCCAGGTTCCGCTGGCCAGAGAGGAGAGCGCGGCTGCGGAGGCCTCCCCCGCCTCCAGCTCGGCCGTAAAACCGGGCACTGAGGAGGGAGGATAGCAGGGCGAGCGGCGGGGAACGCTTCTGCCTGCTGGGCATTGCCCTCCTGCCCTGAGCCCCAGGTGGCGGCCGGAGCGCACCTGTGACCGGGGCTCCGGACAACCTGAAACACCTGCGGGCACTGCCGGCCCTTCTACATCCTTGAAAATGCCGTAGGGTAGTTAAAGTCAACAAGTCTTTGAAAACACCCTCCCTGTCCACCTGTGACCGGGGCTCCGGGGCAACCTGAAACACCTGCGGGCACTGCCGGCCCTTCTGCATCCCTGAAAATACCGCAGGATAGTTAAAGTCAAAACGTCTTTGAAAATACCCTGTCCACTCCTCAGTAATCAGGGCAGCTCAAAATAACACAGCAATGTTAAGTCCCACTTAAAATAATGCCAGTCTGTAATAAGCACGTGATTTTTCTTTTTGGGCTAGCCAGCATTTAGACTCCCTCAATTTTTCTAAACAAAGTGACCAAACCTACATTAAAAATAAACACAAATTGGATGAGAGGGGAAAATAAGCTCATACTTTTACATTTATAATACTTCTGGCAAACAGACATTTCCACAATTCAATTCCCATTCATTTGTCAGGCCTATTTCTTTCTGTGATTGTCTTCTGTGGCTTAAAACAAATTACTATCACTACGTATCAGTATTCTTCCCCTTTTGTAAAGACTAAGAGAAAACAAACAAAAAAGTAACTGCACTTCTCATAATTCAAGTGATCACTTTGTTCACAGCGACAACAACCACCCAGTCCATCTCTGTGTTCAGAGTCTAGAGTTTATGCTACTGCAGAGCAATGCATGTTACCAATAAAATGCACATTAAATACTGTCTCAGATTATAATCTGTCAGAATTTACTAGACCTTGTAATCAAGGTAAGATAAGAGGATTTGCATGTGACAGAAGCACAAGAAAAATACCTCTCCACATCTCCAGGCCTGAGGAATTTTAAGTTATTACCTCAAAGAACACCAGAAAGATTTTAAGAGCTTTGCACTACCTCCCCGTGGGTCAGGCAAATACAATAAGGAAGTAACAACTTCCTTGATGAGGCAAACTTTCATCCCAAGGGACCAGATAATTATTAAACAGGTGCACTGTTCCTCTCATTCACTCAGGTGGGACAGCAACGATCAAACAGTAAAGCTCAGCTCCCTCCTGACATCTTGAAGGACTTTGCATGCTTGCACATATGAACATGGCACCCATCTCCTCCCCTCTGCTTTCTAGTATGGTTTCATTCCAATTATTGTTTCAGTTAAAATGCAACAGTGGAGAAACCATCATAAGCTGCTTAACAAGGTTCCCCTTTAAGAGAAAAATCATACCAACATCAGCCTTTATTCATTCCATCTTTCTTTGCCAGAGTTAGAATTTCGTGACAATATCCAGCAGTATTTGCACCTGAGGACGCGACACTTTAATCTAATGGATTTCAGAAAGTGAATAAATTACAAGTGAGAGAAAGACCGAGGCTTAAACTATAGGTGGGGAGATTAAAGTTCATTAAGCACTGCAAGCTCTGCCATTTACATCAACATAGTAATGCATTACACATCTATTAAGAGAGTACCTTTTGTTGAAAATGGCTATTGGCAGAGCTAGATTACTACTTATAAATCAACTTTTTAAAGTTAACATCCTGGATAATACTGATGGACTGAAGGGAAAAAAGAATGCTTTAAAAGTATTGGCTACCTGTATAAGCCACAGATATATCCTGGTGATATAAAATTATGTTCTCACAGATGTTTTTACATTAAAAACTACCTATCCTTCTTCCTGGATTTGTTCACCCAACTCTAGGTATTATCTTCTTGGAACTTAGTACACTCTAGTTAACAAATATTAATTATAATTACGGTATGTGCTACATGAACAGGTTGATTTATTCCCTGGGTTAAGAAAATCACAAAGCTGGGGAAGAAGAGGTTGGGCAATGGTTTAAGGAATAACCAGTACAAATGCCAGTAAAATCCTTTTAGCAAACTATTCCATTGGGTGTCAGCATTATTAGCTGGTCCTCCAAAATGAGGACCCAGTACACAGAGAACAGTCCTATGGATCCCAAAAGCAAAATGCTGCAAGAACTAAGGGTAACAGCACAGCTCCAACAGGTGTAACAACAGCATTTTCCTACTTCCATTCCTTATTTTCAGTCCATCTTGATTTTAGGGGCAGAAAATATGGTATTGCTCTAAATCAGTGCACAGACTGCTGAACACAGTAGTCAATAAAATTGATTTGTGTGTCCTTATTTAACTGACAACTGACCCAGCCTGAATTTTCTCTGTCAGTTTTTGAGGGTTTTTCCCCCCTTCAGTTTCTCTATGAACTAATAATTATTGAACTTGAGGCATATTTTCTGGATATTCCCAGCCCATCAGATCCAACAGTCTGTGTCAGATCTCTCTACATGGTGGAGTCAGTGGCCGTTAATCTGACAAAAGAGTGGGATTATGCAAGCAGTGTTAAGTGGAACATTTTCCATAGCTGATTCTGTCATCAGCTGTCTTCTGGTGCTTTGAAATAAGAGAAGTCAGCCTCTCACCCAGTGTACTGGTAACACATGAGCAACACTCAGTGACATGCAACTTGCAAACTCTGAGACTCCAAGGAACAAGATTTTCAATGAAAAGCTGCAGTTTCTTGTTTTACTGCTCTGGAAAAGCAGTTCAAGGATTTCAACGATTTTGACTGCTAGGGAATACAGCTGAAGGGATGAGGTTTCCATCTGCAACATTTCACCAAAATAAATGATGGATATAGCAACTCAGTAGTCTTGGTCCTCTCTTGAGCAGACTCAAAAGTAACGACATCTGTTCCAATATCAATTGATTTGCACCTGTTTTCTCCATATCAAGCCAGACCACAAAGATATAGACAATCTTACTGAGATATGATACAGAATATGCTGTACCAGGTTCTATAATATTGGCTTTTCTAGTAGAGGTTTGCTGTAGTTGTGTGGTTAAACTATGACACTTCTGCAGACTTGTCTTCGTTTGATTTTTTTTTTTTTAATATTAGCAGAGGACAACTTTGGTGCTGAAACAAGCATTAGGAGCCTACTTTATCAGGGTTTAACTTTCCGCAGCTTTGAGAAAACCTCAGTTAAGTCTGGACAAACCCAGGAAGTCCTGATGATGAGGAGACCACTGGTTCTTACATAAATGCATGATGAATCTGCAGGTTGTGACAAGGAGATGTTGCCACTGCCACTTTGCCATTCCAGTCAGCTGAAATGCATTCTGACCCTGATGCTTTCAAAGCCCTAAACTTCTTCAGGACAGAGGAATACCTTAAATAACCCTATTAAAACAAGCAGTGGGTATGAACTGCACCCCCATTCTAGGGATGGCAGAATTAGATTTTCAGAAATGGCATCACATGAAGCTAGGCAATAACATCCAAACCTGCTCATCATTAAGAACCCTACATAAAACCAACAGCATTGTGCAAATACACCTTTTCTTTGCAACTGTGAAAATGCAAAAACATGTTTCTCTCAGAGCTATACAGAATACAAACAACATCTGAAAAATCCAGGCCTCTCTCTTTTCTCCCCCCACACTGCTATCAGGTTCAATCAATCACAAAAAAAATACCTTGTCCCTTGAACCAACACTGGAGCTAGCAAGCCAGGCCACAGGCCAATTCTGCAGGGCAGAGGAGGAAGGAGAAAAGGACAGCCATCTACTTTGCAAACAGCAGAAGTTACAAATTAACCAACTGATGCTTCAGACCTGTTAATGTACGATTCCCTGGTAATTCCAGAAACTCAGTTAAGCCAAGCATAAACAGGATGCCATTTCAAACCTTTTCTGAGATAATGAAACTGCTGTCTGAATATTTCTGTCTGAAAACAAAGGCAGAGTATCAAAACAAGACAGTCAAATCCCCATGTATCACACCAGCATAAAACCCCTTCCTGACTGGAATACTCAAATTCTCTGGCACCTTGAGATATGTTATATACACATGCCCTATATTACACAGCATTACAACAATTGCTTACCAATTAAGAAGTATAGAAAGCGTGAAGCAGCATTTTAAAATTTAAAAGAATCATCACAATTTAAAACCAACGTATATTTCAGTAAATAAAAAAGGAACCTTAAAAAGCCATGTACTTGCAGTTTTGAATAAACTATCACCTCATGCAATATGCAATCACATCAACAGTATATATACACACCATTGTGATTCATACCACTCAGTACTGAGAGGCTCTCAGATGGTTAAAATGAAGAACAAGAAAACTAAAGTGTCTGTCTTTTCTGGGGTTAGGGAGAAACGCTGTTATCAGTTCTGAGTCTAGACCACGTAAAAACAGTAAGAAAAGGACATTTCTTTAATCCTGAAAACAGCAAAGCCTGCTGGCTGCACATCTCTTAAGATCCATTTCAGAGTCATGGGACTCAGTCCCAAAGGCTGAGCTCTGCTGTCACCATGCTGCAGCCCAGCAGCCTTGTTGCTATGACAAGGCACAGAGAGAAGGGTGAGTACTGGCAGAGATCAAAGGAGGGGACTGGGGTCCTGAACTAGATTACATATTCACAGAGAACCTAGCACACTCAGCAAGAACTGGGTGGCTGCATTCACAATTGATGGTTAACCCTTCAAGCTTTTCCCAGAACTTCTATATACAGTTATCTTTGAAATATAATGGCCACAGGATAAGGATATTTCAGGAATTATGTACTAAGCATGTACTATATCATATGCTATAAAGCACCACTGCGGCCAATCCAGGTAATTCTTAACCTTTTCACTGAGGGTGTACTGAAAGTAGATGGATATTAAAACAAACCAGACCAAAGATAATTGTGTAAACATACATGCAAACATGCTGTGGTGCTGAGAGAATAAAAAACAGAGATATAAGAGAACATTGGAGGAGTTGTAAATTAAAGAAACTATTAATGCAGACCACTATAAAAAGGCATCCCTACAGTACCCAAGCTGTTTAAAAAGAATGTATTGAAGCTCCTACTATAGGCATGTACTCTAACTTTAGAATGATAAACTGCTATTTATGTACATCAAATGGGAAAACAAGGAATTATAAGAATTGTCTTGTATTTAGAATGAGAAGTGGCAAAACTTTGAAGAACTGTTAAATAAGAATTCCACCTAACCTCAGTCAGTTTCATGGGGAATGCTTAGTATCATGTGTCTTGCTTAGCTCACCCTCAGGAAGCTGACCTTCATCAACAGGTTGGTATCTACTGTGAACAAGGACATTTTAGAGATAACACAATAATCTGAGATGATGAAACAATAAATCCATCTCTCAGTAGTGACAGAAAATGCAGTGCTCTTGGCAGGGTATATTAAGTGCCTGCATGCAATCCCTAACAGTATGTTCAGATAGACATGATATATACCAAGGTGAGTTGAGAAGAAACAAAGGTATTTTCACTTCCACACATATCAAAGTGCTGCAGTCCATTGCCCTGGAAGTTTTGTCCTCTTTGGCAGGGATGAGCATCTGCATCCAAGACCACAGAAAGGCATGTAAGCCCTACTGAGGTACTGCAATCTTTCTGAATGAACAAAAAAATCATGTGGGATGCCCTTGAAATCCAGTGGGATACTGCTTATTCTGTGAGATCCTTCCTCTCTACTACTAGAATCAGCTTGGGTAATAAGTTGAATAGTAAAAATCTGCATGGTGGGCCAGTTTTCCAGTTCAGCTAGCAACTTTCCACGTTCATGGCTGGCTAATACAGGATGATATAGCCCTTCTTCCAAACAGTTATCCTTGGTTTTAGTTTAGTTTCAAGGTCCCAGACTGTGGTGGGCCCTTGTAGTTAGTTTGTTGACTCTGTAAAAAAAAAAAAAATTAAAATGAAAAAAAAAAGATAAAAAGAAGGGGAAAAACAAAAATGAAAAAGGTGGAGGATTTTTGTTACAAAGGGAAACTGGAAACTTCTCTCCACGCAAGCAGAGACATGGCTGTATTGCAGAGGCCTCGGGGCAAGGATTAAAGAAAAACAAAATAGAAACCCTTCCATCTCTAATTAGGGTCTTCATTTGCCAAAGAGCCATTCCACAGCGGGAGGAATTACATTCAAGCCGTTGCTTGGATAACGTCTCCCAGCAGGTTGGCTCCTCAGAACAGGCTACTCCGAGCCAACAATTTCTGGTTACTTGGAGGCAAGCAGCCTGCATATTGTTTTAACTGGCCTGGCTTTTACAGCCAGTTTTGCTGAAGAACAATCTTCTATTCAGAATGCAGAGATAAAAGCTTCACTTGTTTTGAATTTGTCGCCAGTTTCTTTATCCCTTTCTTTTTTTAAACATGGGAATTATAGGTTCTGGAGATTGCATTATTTCCCTTGTAGACTTCAATGTTTTTCTCCCTCTAGCCACTTGATTCTTTGCCAGTGAAGGCTGCTGTCTGGAGTCCAGCCATTCATCAGCCCCTACCTCATCATTAACACTGTGGTGCTGGCGGTCACAGCTCATTGCTGGCGACAGGAAATCCTAACTTGCAAGAGGTTAACCACAGCCCATAAACAGTCAGACTGGCTCATTAGACCCTTACACTCAGCTGAAGCGACCCTCTGGGAGTTTCAACACCATCCATGGACCTCAAGTCTATGGATTCTGTGCTCTTTGCAAATGCCTCCTCCCCCCTACACCCATTTAAAAGCTCACTATTTGGATCCTCAGGGCTAAGGTCCATCTTCCTATCCCAGAGGGACCAAGTTATTTGAGCATTTTGAAAAACTACACGTCTGTGATGTGTTCTCTTGGCTTACCAATTGAACAAACCACCAATGGGCCAAGAATGGAGACATTAATGCACTAGAATACATACATTCTTGTGATATTTTTAGTAATCTCTATGAGAGTTTTATATCCCTACTGAACAGTTCTAAGGCCACAGCAATGCAAATACTAATAATGTATAATTAATCTGTATAACCTAATTCATGTCACAAATACGTCCAACTCAAATGTTCAAAAACTAACCTGCTAGAATTTTAAGTAGCTCAGTCAGTACTCCCTACACTGACTAAAAAGCACTTCCTACTCATTTTGAGTTGACAGTATGATCACTTGTTTCATTTGGAGTCATTTCCTTGAACTCAGTACAAATGTTAAATCATCATGTTATCCAAAACCGCACCTCTAGATATCACCTGGTCATCAAAAAGATAAAATGTTTAAAGCAGAAAAACATGTTCTGGCAAATTATCTCAAAGCGGTAGGATATGAAGCACAATTTGTGTAATTTTTTTTTCTCTTTGTTCCTTTCAGTCTTGTGAAAATCATTGCAAAACATTCCCACTTTATGTCTGTAATTTCTCAGGATCCAGCTTTTTACCACTGTCAGTTGTATCTGCCCAATTTTTATTCTGAATATTGGAGTCCCTCTGATGCAGCTCTGGTTACATTCTGAAGCTCTCCAATTTCTTTCAAAGCCTTCCGTCTCCTAGTGCACCAAAATTAGGCATGTCACTCATCTGTGAAGTCCTAAATAATTCCATTCCCTGCCTCCATATCTGCTCCTTATTTTCTTCACTTTCTGGTCCATTTATCTGATTCTGATTGCCAGGCTTCTTTTGTGCTCATTTCTATACTCCAACACAGCAGCACTTACTTGCTCTCTCATTTTTCTGTTTCAAACTCTTACAACTATGCATTATTCCTGTTAGAGAAACAGGTAGGTTCTGCATGTAAAACAAAAACAACTCTCAATGTCTGAAAGGCTTCCAAGGCATATAGAATAATGAGGGTCCAGAAACTTAAGAGACATGAAGCATTTATTATTATTATTATTATTATTTTTTTTTTTTTTTTTTTTTTTTTTTTTTTTTTAAGTGCAGCATGCCTTAAATAATTGTTCCTTAGTCTTCACTCAGCCCTTTGACTTCCCTTAGTTTCACTGGGAGGTCTGACTGAGCTGAACTCCAGTAACACATGTAGTGCAACAACAGCTGCTTCTTTAGCTTAAGGGAGAAGCAGCTGTGCTCCACAGTTGGTTAGAAGGGAGTGAAGATGGTGCTGGGGACTGCTAAGGACTCAACTCTAAAATTGGACTTTTATTTAGAGTAATCAATCCAACAATGGCAAATCTAAGGAGTGCCCAGAGGGTGAAACACGAGAGAGGGCTTTGTTCATGAATAGCTGGTGCTTTTCCTAACTGCGCAGGCAACATGGAAAGAAAGTTAGTCAAATAATACAGTAGCAGATTGCTGGCACTAGTTACCAATGGAAAGAGCTCAGCAGTACCCATGAATGAAAACCTGACAGAGCTACTTCTTCTGAACTGCATAACCTGATTCAGCCCTTGTTTGGCCCTTCCTTTGAGCTCTCTCCTCTTTGGCTTTGATCCAGTTCTTTTCTTTCCTTCTGCATCTTTCACCATACAATCCATGCACAAACCTTTCCTCTCCCCACATTTCAGCTGGCTTGCTTGTCAGTTCTCTTTCCTGTGCTCAACCTCTCCCTTCTCTCCTCAAAGGGACTGCAGAAATTACAGTGGAAAGTAGAGATGGAATGAGAGGATTTAAAGAGGGAATACGTGAGAAAGGAACTTATCAACTCAAGAATTCAGTTATAATGATGACACTGCTGTTTCATGCAGTAGCCACATGTTCTAACACTCTTAGACTGCAGCCTTCCTTCCTTTTTTCTTTCCCATTCAAACCTCTTTCTTCATCTGTTAAAATAGCCTTGTTGCTGGAGTATGGTCTGTGGGGGGTGAAGAGGCAAGGAGATGGGAAGCAGAAATACACTAAGCATTTGGCAAAAACATTTTGTTCCATGTCTATTTTTTTCTTCTTCTTGTCTTTTTCTCTGTGCCATTAAGGAAGCCATCTCCTTCCTGAAAAAAACCCATGTATTATCCCCTCTTCTGATCTCATCTATGCTGGAGTTTTGTTAGAACTCTAGAAATCACTGTGTCTATATGGTGCAGAGGTCTGATACACTGCTAGCAATGGGGAAGTAAGAAAAATTAATGTCAAAACATAAATGACGTCAAAAGTACTTCACAAATAACAGTATCACTTCAGATATCATTTTAAAATATGTTCTATGGTTGTTTAAAATGGATTTTAACATTTCAGGTGTCCTGGAGATTATAAATGATGCTGAAGTGGAGAATAACAAGAAACAATCATTGTGATATTACAGTATTTATGAGGTTCTTTGGTGCTTTGGGAAAATTATAATTTTCTCTTTCTCAATCTATTCTTTAGAACAAACACAGTAAAGACAAACACAAATATGGCAGGGATTACAATTATATATATTGTGGTTTTTTACAGTAATCCCTAATTTTAGGTAGTGCTAAGACAACAAACCTTGGAAATAAAAAATTTTAATGCCAAGTTAATGAAGACTCTTAAGGAACATGACTGATTCAGAAGGTCTGAATCCTTAACACTAGCCAGGATGCTATTTTTCCCCATTAAAACTCGTATTTATTTTTCATTACAGAACAATGGGATTGATAAAAACAATAGTTTTTGTTTTGATCAGGGTTCTGGCACGCTTGGCATTGCAATATAGATCTGACACCTGGTCCACAGCCAAAGGAGTCTAGTCTCATGGAGAAAGCTTTCTTCTACTTCATAACAACTTCCTTCTTAACACAGAATGTCTGGAGTTCAAAACAAGCAATATTAAGTTTATACTGCCAAAAAACCTTTCTCAATCTGTAGTCTAACATACATTTATGCCCACACTGCCATCACAAAACGTAGACCCTATCTCCTCTTGTTCTTATCTCCACTGGACTCTGCACTGTCAGCACAAACCTTCAGGTGAAATAAATAAACCAACCAGCTTAAAAATCACTCATACTATTACTTTTCATCCAGATTGATGAGATTTGGCCATTAATTTTTGAGACTACTGCCTGAAAAAGAATTACAAATGCTTTTTGGATGCTGTCTGCAAAGAAGAAACATAGGCTAACAAACAGAAGGCAGAAAAGACCTTCAAATTGTGGAATAGATACCATGAAAAGGATGTCAGCTACTTCAATGGATAGAAGTTTTCCTGAAGTGACAATATTCCCTACTGCATGCAGCAAGGACTCAGCGCAGGGTGCCTTATGCAGCTGTTACTACCAGTTGAAACTATCTGAACAAGCAAAATGTTGGAAACATTGACCAATGGTTTTAGGCATGTCTCTCATTAATTTTAGACCTTAATCTATGGCATAGTTCAGTCCTAATTTCTGAACAAGTTTAGCATAGAAGAGTGTTTGCCTAAATTCAATATCCATTTCTACAGGAAATTATCCAAACTGTATATAAACAATTAATTATAAAGAAACAAAAAGTATATTTATACTGTCAGCAACCAACCTCAGCACATAACTGATTGCTTAATTTAGGCTATTAATATAAATGTGTAAGTTGCTTTTGTTTAATTTGCCTTTTTTTATTAGTTTTATTAACTCTGAAAGAAAAAGATTAAAATGGACTCCTCACAGGCCTTCTTGTTTCTCAAGTCTTAGAACAGATCTCTCTTTATTCAGGAACTAAACTACCAACATAGCCCCATAAATTCTTATTTGATTACCTTACAGGAAGTTTTATACTTAAACTAAATTGTTAGACAAAAGGTTAGGAATCACAGTTCAACTGTTAAGTGCATTTTCAAGTTATAATGATTTTTGTCCCAGCCTAACTAGTATAATAATAATAATAATGATGGCATGGTAAAACAAGAGATTCTTCTAGTTAGTACTTGTGTAAATTTTTGTAAATAAGCTCTTAGAAAAGAAGTGAATGGATATTGGAAGAACTGCCAGGAATTTCCTCATATTACAGATTGCTTTCATGTGAAGAAAACAGGAAGCTGTAGTAGCAGGGACATCCTGTCTTTGTTAGGTTATACTCAGATGCACATCCTCAAATACATATATCCTATTAATACAGAAGAAGAACAGTCCCTGGAAGAGAAAGAAGAACTAAAATCCTTTCTTGTGGACTTACAATCCTGCAGAAAAGGGAAGAAGTGCTACTTTTAAACTGATCTTCAGCATTTTCTCACTATCTTGTACTGAAATAAAAAACAATGGTATTGCTGAATTGTATTTCACAGTCTTGACAGATGTAATTTGCTTTGAAAATTACTGGGGTGGGGGAAGAACAGGAGTCTGCATATTGGAGAGTACAGGGCACGTGCAGGTGCAGCGGATCACAGAATCCCAGAGTGGTCTGGGCTGGAGGGGACCCTAAAGAACACCCAGTTCCAACTGCCCAGCCCTGCCAGGATGCTGCAGGCAATCAGTATTGCAGGCAACCCTGCTTCTCCCTTCCTCCAGCACAGTGCCACTGCTGGAGCAGTGAAGGAGCCTCATTGTGCTGTGTGCAGAGGGAAGGCAGGAATTCCAGGAGGGGAAAGGTTCCCTTTGAAGCACATGGCACCGAGAGCTTCCCAGTGACCATGGCAACAGCTCAGTGGGTTCCCAGCCTGAGAACCAAGCTACTACAGCCATGCCTCAAAAACAAAAAAAGTCTGAAAGAAGGAGAGAGGGGGAGGTGGGGGGGGGTGTGGGGGAGAGAGGCTGAAGCAAAATTAGCCTGGCAGAAACTGAGCGGCTCCCTGGTAGGCAAATCCAGCCAATAATGCTGCTCGGGTTCACGGGGTTTCCTTTTCATTTCCAAAAGCTTTCTTCTGCCTCTGTCATTCCTCTTCTAGCCTATTCAGGAGCTCATAAGATCAGTAAAACCCAGGCCTTTGCTTTGCCTGCATGCAGCATGGCCTCAAACAGGGCTGCACTGTGATCAAAGGTAATGGTAAAACACAGCTGCCACACACACTCCTTGCCTCAACCAAGGCCCAGTTTCCACAGGCACTCCTAACAGGAGAGAAATTTTTTTAAACACTTTCATTTCCATTACATCATATAAAGAAGGACAAGCAATGACTAAGAAGGATAAGCGATTATAAAATCGATATGAATTACAAATCATGAAAATGGACACATTAAAGTCTGTATAGCTACCTGTGGATAAACAACTAGAACAGAACTTCTAAAAACACAGGCCAAAGTTTTACTTAAAAAAAATCCAAACAAACAAAAATACCACTCCTAAATAAAACAGACCTCAACAACCAAAACCAACAGTAAGAATAAAGCCATACAAAACTTATTACCAGATTCATATGCCATGCAGTTTACCTGTACAGCTTTTAACTAGTCTACATTCCGCTTCACCATACTCCAAACTTTCAACAATATCACCTCTATGATGCCCCACCTTGGGGCAAGTTAAACCTAATGAGGAACAAACTGTAGGTTTGTACTCCTTGATTTCTTCCTCCTTTTCTACATGGAAAAAATTCCAATTCCTTTCCCTGTTCAAGATCAGCCCTCCCCCATTTTCCTTTTTTTTCCTTCCCCTACTCCTTTCCTTTTTCCTTTTCCTTCTCTTTTTCCTCCTCTCCCTCCCTCCTTTCCTCTCCTGTCCCTCTCCCATTCCTTTCCCTTTCACATTTTCTTTTAAGTCAGCTGCCCAATCCTAAAAATAACCAGAAGAAGACACACATGCAGCAGGTTTGATATTTACCCAGGCAAAATAGTTTACAGGCCACACTGAATCCTCATAAAGCAAATTTGTGTACCAAACTGCATAGAAACTGAGCTTTTCAGAGACCCAAACCATCACAATACAACTTATTCTCTCTGCTAAGATAACCAGGCTGGCTTAACTGATACACCTGAAAGAAGCTCAGGGCTGATGCTCCTGCTGCCATCTGAACTCAACAATATTCCAAGAATTCTGAGAGTCCTTTTAAATCAGGACATAGCTTAAGCAGAGTGAGAACTGAGCAGAAGGGTTGCTAGCAATAGATGGAGAAGAGAACTACAGAAGAGAGCATGAAATAGGGAAGAAATTTTTCAGGAAGAGAATTAATAGAGAAAATCCAGAACAATGAAATGCAGTGCAGTATTGACTAGAACCTTGGCCAGATTTTTTCACCTGTTGAAATTGCTATGTATAAACTGACACATTTGGAACAGTCTGTCCCAATTCTCTGGACACACCCTATGTCACATCACCATCATTATGCATCAAAGCAGATGCTACAGAGCTCCTGAAGCAAAGCCAGTCTGCTGCTCAGCAGGCCAAGCTTTAGGAAGCAAACACCAGCAGATACTGAGCTGAATTTATTCTGGAGATGGGTGTGGCTTTGGGGACATGGGGAGTACAGAGGACATGGTGGAATTTGGAAACATAGCAGTGGGTCAGGTAGAGAATTTAAACTTTTTTTTTTTTGTGCAGGGTACCTATGATTCAACTTTCTTTATCTATTTTTTACATCTATTTCATCACATAATTTTCAAGAGCCTGACAGATGGGACTGACCAGACTCCTTCCTGACATGGCTTGCCTCAAGATTCAACTTACTCCTGGTGTTTGCTTATGGATCAGTGTGCATCTTCCAGGACTGATTCTTCTCTAATTCCCATCCTTACAAGACCTCATTCTCAGATTATCTTTCTAAGAACAAAGAAGCAACACCTAAAATTTCTGTGAAACAGTTTTCCAAGTTAGAAAAAAAGAGCTGTATTATGCTGGAATTCAATAGAAAGGGAAGCCACTTCTTAAAGAGATGTTTTTCCCCATGCACCACAAGCTAAACCTACAGCAACTTTTAGACAAGCAGATGGCTTCCCATTTCCTTGGAAAGATGAAGTTTTTAGAAGTTTTCTTCATAAATTTACAGAGCCAAGCTTTACATGAAGCTGCAATTTTATTTTCTGCTTGATCCACTGCTAACCTGAAGTCACCAACACAATCTTACCAAATTTAGGCAGCTGGATTTTAGGATGAATCTCTGTTATACAGTAATTTTCAACTACTCAGTTACTGGCAGATCTTGTGGCCTATGCTCTTTCACACACTTTGAAACCTTCTAGACTTAGAATGCCAACATATAATAACCACAATACTCAAAAATTCTAAGGCATGAACAAAAGAAGGTCACCTTTCTGCTTTCTTTTTTTAACATATCAGTAATGGCATTTTAGTTATTTCACCCCATAAAACAAAGAGAAAAGTTTTGCACTTAATTTAAGATTCCAGAGGCCCCATTCTATCGCAAGATTTGAGGATTATGAAAATTTTGATTTTTTTCACCAGTACAATAAAATTCACTTGTTATTAGAGGTACCTATCCTGAGATTAAAGTGAATAAATCTTTCTAGGTTAGAAAGCTTCTCTTTCCCCAAAAGGAGGAGATGAATGTATGTATTCTCAGAAAATGGTGCCTAAGGAAAACCAGGAAGATGCTTTCATTTTCACTGCTTTGACCAAGTAAATCACAGTTGCAGTTCACCCTTTCTACTCCAATACTGCTTCTGCTAAAAAGCCATTTTTGCTTTCATCTTTCTTAGGTTCCTACAGAACTCAAAAAGGGAATGTTTAGCTCCCCATCACCATCTCTATCAACTGAGTTAGGACAGCATCTTTCCCTGAAGTACCAAGACTGAAAACAGGCAAAACAGGAATATTTTGTGGAGTAAGGGGATTTTCCATGGCTTTATTTCTTGCTGATTTTTCTCCAAAAGGAACTAATCCTTCCAAGAAACATTTACATGCAGCCCCAAACTATGCCCTTACCTTTCCTAAGACAGTGAGGCATGGTTTAGGCTCCAACTCTGGCTGTTCCAATTTCACCACTCCTACCCAGCCATATTCATACAGGTCTTCCTCATCATTGCTATTACACAGTCCAAGTGGATGCATCTGAAACAGAATCAAAAAGAAACTTTTAGCTAATCATTAGAATTCAAAACCATACAGGCTTATAAATAAATAAATAATAAAGTATATTTGTTTTAAGTTAACATACACCAAAAAAACTGAAATGTAAGGCTGGATATATGAAGAATTCAGTACTTTTCTGAAGCATGCCATGAGTACAAAATCTTTGCAAATTTATGTAAGCTGTTATTTTGCTTATAAAAATCATTTAAGGCTAACAATTAAATGTGATTTTAAGTCCTTTGCTCAGATATAAAATTCTTAACTACAAAGCCCCCCTCGATATTGCAAACTACCTTTCCTTGCAAACAGACAGAAATAATACAAACTGCTTGGCAGAGTCCCTTATAAAAGCTTTACATAAAAATCATTTAAGGCTAACAATTAAATGTGATTTTAAGTCCTTTGCTCAGATATAAAATTCTTAACTACAAAGCCCCCCTCGATATTGCAAACTACCTTTCCTTGCAAACAGACAGAAATAATACAAACTGCTTGGCAGAGTCCCTTATAAAAGCTTTACACATCATTAAGATCCAGACCCCATGTTTCAGAGCCGTTATCACCTTTTTTTTTTAAATAATTGCGCAGTGTTAACAGGCTGCCATCCTTTGAAACAAGCTTGTCATGTAAGCCAAAGTAAGATACAATAAACTTCCTACCCATTGTGAAGCATTCTCTATTGTTTTCTGAACCCAAATGAGGTGGAGGGTAAGGCTATCGTGAAGTGAGAAACTTTAGTCTCCTTTCAGACATTTGTGTTTCTTACTTAGGCAACAATATGTCTTTGTTTTAATTTCAAATATTTAATCTGTTCCTCCTCCTACCAACACTTGGTGTAGTTACTCTAATTAGTTACTCTTAATTTTATTGTGGCAAGGAGCTTCTTACACATCGTTTGTATGTTCCAAATTTGCTGTCCTTCCTTAGGATAATATCTTTGTGTATAAACTAGAGTGTCACACATCTCACTTCTTATACTGTCTTCTCCTTGTTCTTTTTCCTTGGATGTTTCACAGACCCTTGCCTGTTTCCCAGGCTTTAACATATATTCAGAGGTCTGTGCAAAAAAAGTCTGTACTTCATCCAGTTTAGTGTCTTTCCTTAAATCTCAACTTTATCAAACTAGCTGAAGAAAACCAGGAACTGATACCAACACTATGACAACTCTGCTTTCTGGTAGCTGATTATAATAGGAGGAGACTATACTATACTGCTCAATAATTTACATATACATACCCCTCACTAATCCATGCAAAGTAGCACCATGTAATGGCCCCTAATCCTACCATCACTTCTGCATCACCAGCTTGTCGTTTTGTCCTTTTCTCCTTTTCTCCCATGTCTTGTACCCTGACTTCCATTTTGCAAGCGATACAATACATGGAGTGCTATTTATATTACCTTGTGGGGCCCTAACTTTCTGAATAACTTGGGTGATTACTGTAAAATATGGGAAACATGACAGTGAACTGACAATACAGGGATTTTCCTACCACTTGTTATTTTTCAAGATTCATCACCAAAGCATTCCAAGAAAAGAGAAATAAGCCACACTGTACTAGGTAGGCTCTTAATTTAGCCTTTCTTCTTTTTTTTCCCCTAAATGAGTTACTATCACACACTGCTGAGCTGTCTACCACCTCACATGGATGAACAATTTAACTTGGCACTAAAAGCTTGGGGGAAGTACTATCACTGGAAGATGAATCACTCCATAAACTCAGTATCTGATGGATAAACTCTTCAGCACAGACATTAGAACAGAGGATGGAGTCAGGCAGAGTGTTCTCTCCTGAACTGCCAGGGCAGATATACCAACATAATCAACCCCACAAAGAGCCCACGGGATCCTTTAAGCAAACACAAAGCTTTAATCAATATTAAGCATCTAAAGAAACAGAGAACTATTTCCTTGATGTAATTCCCTTGACATAGGTTATATCAATTGAGCTTTGAAACCATAACCCATATCTAAGAAGTTTCAAAATCATTGAAATATGCTGGGGCACTTTGCACATGCCTGAAAGGGTAAAACTGAAATCACGACTCAGGTGCTTTTATCCAAGGTTACAAAATCTGTATACATTGCTGAGGGTCTAAAATAACTTTATAAAGAGGTGCAACAATTTTATGTGGGTTAGTGTTACAGGGCAGACAAACATTAAAGCAACAGATGAAGAATACTTTGCTCTGTAACTCTATCACCTAAAAAGTCCTGATGATTAAAAGAGAACTTTTACCCTTTTGCCCTTTTTTTTAATGTCTGCCAGGATAAGGCATCATAGTATTACAAAATGCTGTATGAACAGCTCAGGATCTTTCTACACACAGTCTCGTGTATAGAAAAGCTTTGGTCTTTTTTTCCCCAACCACAGAATAAATAACAGCTCTACCCACTTTAGTCCAGAGAAAAAGGACTAAAGAAGGTAGAAGGCCAAAAGAACAGAAAATTCTTTCCACTGCCACTCTCCTCTGGAATACTGTTATTCTGTACCAGCTTCCAAGTGTGAATGACCCTCTGGATCAGACTCACCAAGCAAACTCTGCAGTTTTGTCCCTGGAAATCAGTATAAACCTGAAAGAGCTTCCTCTCTTCCTTTTACAAACATGTATTAAAGACTCAGAAAAACCCCAGAATCAGCACCAAGGCCAATAAGACATGAGCTTCACTGACAGAAAACTTTCTGTCCAGAAAAGCACTCCAGCACTCCAAGCCACAAGCAGTTGGTAGATTCTGCTTGGATACCACAAGCTTACATTGCAGTGATCTCTGTAGATCATGACAGATAAAATATACTGTAATTTTCCAAACCAGAGATATCAACTAGAAGTGCAACAACAGCATGTGAATTTAAGAATTCAAGCCTGAAACACTGGTGTTACTTCTGATTAGGTGCCCACATGGAATGAAGAAACACCATTCACTGGGGCTGATGGTGACAGGACTCATCCAGTGCAAGTGTATGCCATGTTCTCATGGTTTCCTGTCACAACACAAGTGAATTAACCACTGAACACCAGAAACACAAAAAAGTAAGGCTAATTGAAAATATCAGTCAGGCCCAGGAAGGATCCAGGGTGTTTCTCCATCACAGACATCTTTTACTTTAAGCACACTAAACAAAAGAGATGATGGACAACCTACAATGGCAACAATAAAACTAATTATTTTCTGTTAGGTGGAAAATTATCAGTAGTTACAAATTGTCACAGTAAAAAGCAAATTCAAAACTACAGTGCACAAGCCTCTAAAAAGGAGCAGGACTACTTAGTCTTTTTGTGAAGACTTGAACTCTTTATTGCTGTACAGCCTGAAACAACAGACATTCCATATAGCTTTCCCACCTGGAATGCACTTGGCATGGATTCATCTCTGTCCACATGAATTCACATTCTTTCACTAGACAGGCTTTTGAAATAAAATTTATGAGGTTTTGCAGTACTCAAAAGAAAACATAAAAACGAGTCAACCCGAATAGGAATTCTATCATCAGGGAAAGCTTTCTCCTGAGCCAGGTGTAGCCTCTGGTAGCTGAAAGAAGAGATTCCTTTCCTGGCTTAGCCCAGGTGTATGGGAGCAGAGCCTGGTAACTGAGTTCAGACTTCAGACACTTTTGGTTACTCAGCCCCTCAGTGTTCTACCACCACTTCCAAGCTCTAGGTCTTGTTCCCTTTCTCAGGGAAGCTTCTTCTAAAGGAAGGATCCAAAGTCTGAAGTGTATCAAGGCTCAAGTGAAATTAAGGCAACCAAACAATGTGTTTTACAGGAAGCACAAAAATCATTAGTATACCTCTGCTGGGAGTTCTGCAGTAAATATCTCCCCTGTCAAACCAGACTTATTAAACACAAAAAGTGGACTGAGTGTACATGCTTTATCCAAAATGCAGTAAGTCACCAAACAGATTTTGAACAAATAACTTCATTCACTAAAAAGTACTTAAGGATGCAGAGTGTCTGATTCAGAGACAATCCAGTATTTTGGTCCTAGACACTCCAGAAGTTGGATGGAATAGACATAGGGAACAAGGGGCACACTCACAAATACAGAAATATTCCTTGGAGATGCAAAGAATTAGGAAAACAATAGGAGCTCAAATTGGCAAGAGATGTCAAGACTAACAAGTATATTAACAGCAAAAGAATTGCAAACAATAAATGCCTGCTATTGAATGGGGTTAGCACAAAGCAGTAACAAAGCAAGCAACCAACAGCTGTAAGGAGGATGGAGTTAGGAATCATCCATGCAAACCTGCCATAAGGTGTGCAAGGAATCAGAGGATGCCTCCAAATATCTAATTAGAGCTGGATGCTGTAATTGCAACATCAAACTCTATTATTTTTCACAGGTCATGGAGATTGGGGCAAGACCCCTGATGCCAGGCAAAGAATGCCACACTCATCTGCAAAATCCAAGAAGACAGATCTGGGAAAGCTTTCTTCACATACTCTTCTGTATTGGCACAGCAAACTGTTACCAAAAACTGATTTAAGGTTCTTGACTGCAATATTCCAACCCAGCATTACTAAGACTTCACCAGAAAGAAAAGGATAAAGCCTTAACTCCATGCTGTTTGAAAAAGGCTTCAGTAGAATGTGCCATTACACATAAGCAATCCAAAACTGTACAAATAGGGGGGGGGAATTTTCTAAGAACTAAAGAACAGGGTTTCTTTTAAGAAAAGTTAGGCATTGCTATTGTTTCTGCAGCCTTATGATAAAACATGAGGGTTTTTATGCTGGCTGCAGCTGGAACACAGCAGCCTTTCTGGAAAAGGTGAAAGCCAGAAGCATTTCCCCATTCCTCTGCAGCTTTGCCATGCAGAGAAGAATGTTTATTCCCCAACACAAGTAGAAAAGTCCATTAGAATATGGTTTCTTTTCCCTTTCAGGCATATTTTTTTCTGTTTTAAAGAAGTACATCCTGCAAAAAACCAAACTGCCACAAAATGTAACATGATAGGACCTGAGCCTTTCAGCAGGGCGCTTTTCTTGGCTATCAATTGTGACCATGCTGTCCAAGCCAGTGGTCAGCACTGAACCCACAAGTGGCTTCCACTCAGCTTTCTCTACAGCAAGAGCATCAGGCATTCCTGAAATCCTCTCACAGTCCACTTACTCCAGGAAGCATGCCAAAAGGGATGATGAGAAATCCAGCCTATGCTGTAACTGAGTGTAAAACCAGAGATACTCAGTTGAACACATCCAACAGGCAGGAGAGGCCATGCAAATTCCACAATGCAGACTGGTCAGTGCTGCACAAAGTCCACCAGATCCTGTGAAAAAGAGCAGTAAGTTTTGAAGAGCAGCCAAAGGAGGTTTTGTTAACTAGGGAACCAGATCTTAGCACTGATCTAGTTCATCAGCAAACTCAATTCGCCTGTGCCATGGTCCAGCTTCAAATCCCTCAGGAGAGGAGAACTGCCTGAAAGACATTCCCAGGCATCCTCCTGCTAGGACTGTCCCAGCTCAGAGACACTGCAGATACCACAGCATGTGCACAGTAACACATGTTTACAAACCTAAACTCAGCACATTTGCACCAGATTTGCTGCACAAGCAGGGACTGTACTGCCCAAGCTTTGCAGCTGAGCAATCTATTGCAACAAAGCAGCTGGACACTAATTATTCCAAACATGGCAAAGGAAGCTCCTGGTCCATTCAAACAGAAAACTGGTGTATCCTTCCTTTAAAGCATCTCAAAAAGCAAAACTCCCATGAAAATATGTACATACTGTAGACAACTTGAAGGAAGATTTCGTCTCTCAAAAATTTAAGTGCTTTGATTACACTGAGTTCTCCTACCACAGTATTGACAGACCAAAGGAGAACAAAATCATATTTACAGTTGCGGCTTCCCCCCCCCACACACACTTTAAATTGGTGGAAAGATGCTGACAAAAAGTGAAGGTATAATGTCACTAAGGATGGGAGAAACTAGAGAGAAAATCCGGAATAAAATGATACCTTTATAAATTACTTTCAGCAGAAGAAGGCCGGTAGCTACATGATAAAAGAAAAGAGTTTCTGGCTCTATAATGAAGAAGACAGACCCCCAACACTAATTACCAAAACTTTAGACATAATCATAACTGGCTGGGAAAAGCAGGATAATCTTACATCTAGTGAAAAACTGCATTTGTCCCATAGCACTCAAGCAGGGACTTATAACTGAAAATATTAGGTCACTGCAATATAATCTCCATAGCTTAAATTAAAGGCCTGATATGGAGTTACCAACATTTTGCAACTAATTTTTCTAGCAGAAAATGGAGTAGGAAGTATGAAGATACCCTGACAAAGACTGTACAACATAATGGGATTTGTTCAACCTTATGGAGTGTTTGGGGCCCAGAAAGAATGAATACAACTATTCAACAACAACAAAACCCAAACAAACAACAACAAAACACTAAACCCCAAACAAGCAAGCTACCAAACCCAGCTGACGGAAGCTGTTCCTATAAGGAACCCTAAAAGAAATTTCTCTTTGCATTCCCTTGCCAAAAGCACACAAGATGCACACTTAGAAAATTTGGCTGTGATGAAAATTCCAAGACTTTTACGAGAGAATCAGAAGAAAACACAAACACATGCATGTAGGAGGACGTGAATATATGTGTTATAAATGGACGAGGCTTTAAATATATATATATTATACCTGTACTTGAATATCTTTACCCTGTCTAGTCCTAGTTATCCTTGATGGGCTGCAGCTGTGATGTTCTTCATTGGGCTGCAGCTGTGGTTTGTCAAGGTAACTAGGATAAAAGGGGAGTGGGCTACTTAAGTCAGGCAGAACCTTGAAGGAGCTCTGACTAAGGAAGATCTTGATCCTGTGCTGTGAAGATCTGCCGCCCACAAGACAACAATGAGAGGTACAGGACTTATGAAATATAATAGCTATAACAACATGGGACTTATCTAATATGCTATTGGACTTACGGAATATGTTAACTACAACATATGCACATACCAGAAAAGGTAGCATTTAATTTTACAAAAGCACACAGCCCTGAAAAGTCTCAGAACTATTTATTTGCCAATTAAATTTCAGCAAGGAAGTTTAAGAGATTGACAGATCTGATGCTGACCCAAAATTTCACAGTATTGAGACTCCAGACCAGCAGTGACTGTTCTTTGTAGGTCCACACTGATTTGAGACATCCAAACTCACTGCAGTTCATTTTCCTGACACCTGAACTGGTCTAGATCCTGGCTTTCCAGGCAGTCCTTGATGTAGTAAGAGGTGACCTCTGACAAGAGAAGATATTATTTTGTGTATTTGGAATAAGCTGCTAACAAGCAGAGCTGCTTTGCTTGCATTCAGGTTTGTGGGGAACTTTGCTAGACAGAGAAGGCTAGGGAAGGAGAGAAAGAGGAGTTAAAAATAACACAAATTATTTCTGTGGCATCATTTGGGTTAGAAAGTGAAGATCCAAT
The DNA here is from genome assembly GCA_024865655.1 of Emberiza elegans. Classification (NCBI taxonomy): domain Eukaryota; kingdom Metazoa; phylum Chordata; class Aves; order Passeriformes; family Fringillidae; genus Emberiza; species Emberiza elegans. The sequence continues at coordinate 52,553,032 of JALJVW010000184.1, forward strand.
TAGACAGCAGTAAAAGGATATATTGATTACATCTGCAGATCACAGATACCCCCCACACCCTATTCTTCTAATTTTGGGTGGAATGCTGCACTGAGGCATTCCAGCTGCATACACAGGTACATCCAGATTATTTTCTTCATATTTGCTGTAAAATACCCTCAAACATATATTCCTCTGCCTTTATTCATCAATATTTCACATCAATGTCAACTACCATTCTGCTGTCCTTGCCACACTTCAATGAAGATTAATTTCATCATTGAGAAAATCTGAAAAAGGAGATGGTGAAATTTGTAGAAGTGTGCAAACACTGGTACTTACAATGCCCTGTCCTAAATAACCTCACCTGTTCACCTTTCACCATAGTGAAAATTTGATGTGTTTGATTCCCTATAGTACCATACTTCTTACTCTACAGCTACTGCCCCTATAAGACTCTCATGAAGGATATTCTCAGTATTTAGCAAAGTCTCATTGTTTGGATTTTCAGAAGTACTGTCCATGCAAAATGTGACCCAGGCACAGAGCTCTAGAGCATCCCTTGCCATCTCACACCACAGCCTTCATTAACAAGGTGATTATATTGTCCTGTCCCCAAGAGGAAGCATTCACTGGGGCAAGAGGGAGGGAAAAGGGACAGAAAACATGCACACAGAGAAAAGCTGCACTATAACTAAGAACAATATTGTACTTAAAAAGAGGGATGGGGGAAGGGAACTAATGTGAGTAGATTGTTACAGAAGAACATAAAGATCTTACCACAACACTAATCAAACTTCCTTTGTCCTATATACACATGCCAAGCAGGAACTCTGTATTTCTGCCAGAAACCATTTTCCATATGCATGACAATATTTTATCTATATAGAGAGGTAAAAGCCACAGAGGGAAAAAAAAAAGGTGAGAATACAGAAAGAAATGAGGCTTAAAATGCACAACACTCCATTCCATCCCCCTTCCCCTCAGCCAACCTCTCATCTATAATCCAACACAAGAGAGACAACAGGCAAACAGCAAGAGGTCATCTTCAAAGGGCTGGTTGCCAAGGGAGGCCAGTGGAAAGAGCGAAGGCATGTCCTCATCAAAGTCCAGCAGCTGTGGGAGAGCCACAGAGGTGCAGCTTCCCCTGGGGCTGCAGGGAAATTCAGAGATGGAGGATAAAGCCGGAGCTGGCAGGGTAAAGTGGGCAGCTTTGCATTTTGCTTCAGGGGAAGCACAAAAGAGAAGGGTTAGGATATTTTAATCCTTCTCTCCACCCATTTTTGCGCTCCAGATACTTGAACTGCTGTTTAAACTCATCAAGATACATAGTGTAAAATACTCTGCACTAGGCATAAGGCAGCAGCAAGAATCAGCTTTCTACTCAGTTCAAAATTAAAATTTTGTCTCAGTGACTATGCTTAGAAGAGGGATGGAAAAGGTACAGCAGATAATGCACAGCTAGCTGTAGTTTCATTACTGCTCACAGAAAACATAAATACATCTTCACAGTTGGAGCCTGGGGGGCAGTTACACAATAAACACCGCCTGCAAGCACTACCCAACAAAATTTGTGTTATTTTTCTAGGAGAAACTCTGGAATAACAAATAACAGACTCCTAGCTACCTGCAATATTTGCATAAAAATTAGAAGGCAATATAAGAGCAATCCCAGACTCTGCTTTTCAGAATTCTCATAACTTTTTGAGGCATTTTTATTAAATATGCACATGATGACCAAATGTAAAAATTAAGCCCCTAGCCCTCAAAATACAGGAAAAGCAGCTGCAATTGCAAGCAGTGAAATCTAACAGATTAAGTAAAATCTGAATGTAAAGAGGACAAAATTGCTCTATTAGGAACCAAAAAATGAAAAATCAAGAAATAATTAAAATTTTAATATTGTAGTTCTGAAAAGCTAGGAGCTGTTCTATTTTAGAAAACTCGTTTTCCCCTGATAGAACCAGTACTTTGTTCTAATTTTCTCTTAAGTGTCTTAATTAGCTGACAGAGCTTAAAAGCACAGTTGCTGAATTATCATGTAATGGTAGGATAGAAATAATTTCATTATATTTACCTCCCACATCATGCCCAGTATCTTCCCCAAAATAGACAAAGAAGGGAAGCAGCTGGCATCTGCTAAAGGATGAACAGACACAATTCTTGAGTGTGTGTTCTGGAGCATGAAGTTTCAGTTGCTGTCAGCACAGTGGCAGCCTGAGTGCTAATTCAAGTGGCACCAAAGCTACATGGTTTGAACAAATCCTCTGGGTTGCAGTACAAAAAAGCTGTCAGCAAAAAAAGGTTTTAATATTTAGAAAATTCTTGATCGCTACCCTTGACTGCAATCAGTATGGAAGTACCATTAGGGAGGGAAAAGACAGATACAATCAGCTTTAGTCAGCATGAAAAAGAAGTTTTCTCAAGGCTGAAATGCAATAGTTCACAGCCTAAAGATCAACTCTGTTTCTCAGTTTAGTATGGGAACTGATTTTTGAATATTTACATACACACTCTTTCAAGAGTCTATGAACCATACAATCTCTGGCCAATAAAAAAGTTCCTTCAGCCTGTGCTGCACAAGATGCTCTTTGAAGTTTTTGAATATGATGAAAATTGAACAGCCTAAACTAGAACACCGATTTTGTGTCTTTCAGAGTGATATGACGGAGGCAAACAAACCCCCACCTCAGAGATGTGCTCCCAGCTCAGTGCTGGAATAAGGATTTCCCAGTTCCCAGAGCCTGCAGCACGCCCTGAGGCACAGGCCCAGCAGAGGTGGGATTCCAGCAGTGCCTGCTCTCACTGCCCAGACCAGACTTTCCAGCACCCACTCTTCTTCTCCACACTCTCCCTCCCACACTGCATTATTTCTAAGGAATTGTATTTATTCTTCTGTCTTGATATGAAAGTACCTGTGCTGCATGCTCTGTTCAGTCTTTCCTCATTCCTCTGCCATAAAATCAGTTCTGACCCAGTCTACTGCAAATCCCTCCACACATCTTTCTCTCAAGACATTAGAGGAAGAAAAATATTAGAATCAACTATTATGGGTCTTCATTACTTCTTTGTTATGCTGCTATTAGTTAGACTATTTAGGACACCTCCTCTTATCTCTTATCTTTGCAGATTTCTGTGAAGCTTAACCTTCAAGATTTCTAAACTTATAAATAGCTGACTTGAGGATAACTATCGTTTTCTTGTGTTGAATTTTGTCATAACTACAAAGCACTCTCCAGGTCCCCACATTTAACAGTAGCTTACACTGCAACAACAAAAAATGTTCCAATAAAATCTTTGTGACAGTTTACAATCTGAAGGTAGCGTTCGTCTTATATTGTTTCTCAAAGTTTGCCTTTTGGTCAGATTCTTTACTTTTTATAAGCCATTCTGGATCAATATACAAACGAGTAAAGTTTACAGAAGTTCTGTTTCCAACTCCAGCTATCACATGCCTTCTCATATCCCTGTTTCCCCACTTTGTTCTCCAAGCTTTCCTCTCAAAAACTTATCTTTTGACCTTCCTTTCATCTGATAACCTAGATTACTTCAATGGATTGTATTCAATTTATGGCTTCCGCCCATGTGAAAACATTTTAAAGTGCTAGGTAACTTTTAGAAGGAAAGGACCCAAAAGGGAAAGCAGAGGTCTCCAAATTGGTACTGTTTGCTTCCAAAGTGTCTCCTGTTCCTTCAGCATCAAGTTCTCAAGAAATTACTTCCACAGGACCCTCCATGCTCTGCACTTGCTTTGCACATTTTCTGGCAAAATCCAAACATCACACCTTGCTTTAAATGCACTTCTTTGTCAGCTCCAATCAGCACAATCTCTCTGACCTATATCCTGTGGAAAGAAGGTGAAGCCAAAGTCTCTTCTGTGGCTACACAAGATGAGGCTCTAGAACAGGATGTAACAACAGAACACAATCTCCTTTACTGGAAGGTGGGATTCCCCTGCCCAGAGAGGAACTTTAAAAGAAGTACAGGCCAGTATGTAAATCACGTGCCAAGAGTTGCCCCTGAAAACATAATATTGGGGTTTTTCCACAAAAGAAAAATACCTGCCGCACTGGGTTCTCCATTTCAAGCAAAGCAATGAGTAATGCACTGTTTCAACACTTTCCATTACTAGAATTCCATGCACATTGCAATCTTTCATGTTAGCAGACAGAAAGCACTCAAATCCACTGGGGGAAAAACGCCCTTCTTAAAAACGACCACCTGATGGCAGCCTGTGGCTTCACTCCTATTGTTCCAAGTGGCAACTGGCAACCATTTTGAGTGAGATTAGCTCTACCCTGAGTCACCACTGAAGAATGCTCTGTACTAGAGAGAATGACTTGAAAATAAAAAGCTATGCTTAATTCTAACGCAGCACGTTGCTGAACTAGTCTCTGCAAACACTTCACACGCTGTGAAATTCATTCTTCCTCTTTCAGGGCTAATTTGTTTTGTTTTGCACAGGAAATAACCAACTTAAATGTAACACAGGCTCCACAACTCAGTCCAGTGCACAATTCATACAGATCAAAAGCTGACTTGATGGCCAGTTTCACTCCCTGCTCACAGCCTCTGCTTTGACATCTTGAACCAGAATCAGAACTACTCTACACTCAAGTAATTATCACTTCTTTGCCCTTTTTCATTTATCAATGCATTTATCATTAAATGCACATATGCATTTATGCATTTATCCTGCACTTGCAAGAACTTAGCACTTGGTGCCTGGAGGATTCAATTAATGTTATTTAAAGTCAAACGAACAATAATGGAAGTTTCTGGAATTCTGGAGACCTGATGCACTTCCTGTCCATTACAAGAGGTTTATTCCTGATCTAAGAGCAAAATTCAATTCCACTTTGTATAAAAATCTACAAAAACTGAACCGTTTTACAGAACAGTAAACCAGAACAGGTTTTCTCAGCTTTTTTTGAGAAATATTAATGTACATACTTCTCATATTACAGCACCCTATGTATGGGTGGAAAAAAACAGGTACGTTAGAATTTTTTACCATAATTAAAATAATTAAAATCATGAGCCCAATTCAACCATAAATTTCAGATGCTTGTGCTGTGTTTCAGGATACATCAGAAGTTCTTCCTCCTTTTCCCATCTCTTTCCAGATGATTCCTCCTTCATATTGTCACTAATCTATTCCCTCAATTCTCCTCTCTTCCTGACCAGCCCTTCACCACTTCACTCCCACCCCATGCTGCCCCTTTTTTTCTCATCCAACTCCTCCAGCCCTGGCATACAATCCATGCTAATAAATCCAGTCAAGCCCATTGGCTTGGGTGTAGTGCTGTGCATCTCCTGCTGGCACACCTCAACACTGAGGTATGCCTCAGTGATTGGGAAATTAATGCTGTAAATGCACTCCAAAAACACAGCAGGGCTGAGGGCTGAATGAGTGCTGGCTGTAGGACATTCCCCTCACATGTCAGGAAGTTTGGACAGTGCAGGGAATGAGGTAAGATACTATGAGAAAAGAAAATACAGTGTTGTGGTTAAAGCAGCTGAATGCTTCCCAAGAGATGAGATTGCTTCCTCTGCCACAGGATTCCTGTGCAATGCTGGGCAAATCAAAAGCAGCCATGCAGGGTGTGACCAAAAATCCAACCAGCACTGTAACCTATCCCCAACAGTTGCTAACTGCAGAAATTCAGAGAATATGAAAAGTGGAAAAAATACAGAATTATTATGCTTTAGACAAAGCCTCTTAATTATGGCTATCCGTGATTAGGACCTCCGGAGCTGAGATTTCACCCAGAACACTGTGTTTAAGTAAGCAATGCATCTATGTTCCATGTTTTTACCTAATTCCTTAGGAATGACACACATACTTATGGCTTTTACACCATCCTACAGCAAGAAACACAACTTACTTTTTTAAAAATGTACTTTCTTTTGCTTCACTGTAAAGCTGTTTTGTGAATTTCACTGGGAATGCTCTGATAATTGTACTGCAAGGAACAACCAGTAATTGTTCCTTAATCACTGTCTTGACATCAGATTTTATTCCAAGTCTCTTGCTAACAGCCTCTTTCCCAAACTGGTAAAAATCAGGTCTTTTTCACTGTTACATGACTCAGATGATCCATAACTTGTGATATACCTGCTCCATTAGCTATTCTCCCCTTCCACTTTTATGATGCATTTCATTTTTATATGCAGCATTCAAGCTCTTGGAGCCCAGTGGTGCTCACCAAGTCTTCTGCTTTGCCCTCTGATAATTTGCTCTCTTACCTTTCCTACCAATTGCAACCTCCCATGAAATTTTTAGTGCAAGGATAAGGTTTTCAGAATACACTTTATTCTTAAGAAGGAAAAAAAATCTTAGCCACAATTTTGAGAAGCTTTTTATGATGCTTCTTTTTTCTTCCTGGTGCATGCCTCCAGCTTGTATTACAATTAACCAAGATCAGCACTGATAACCTGCTGTACATACAGCTGTGACTTGGGAGAATCCCTTTAACCAAGGTCCATAAAAGGCACATTCAAGCAGATATAAACAATGGGAATGAAGAAAATGTGACAGACGCAAAAATAAAAACAAAGTCAATGGAATCTCTGCAGAATCATGAAAACAAACAGGAAAGGGTAGGCATTGTGAAAAGAACAACCAAACTCACAAGCACATCTTTGCTCTCCACTGCTGGGGAGACTCTAATTTTGCCTGTAGTATTTAAATAACACTGAATTGGTGCTCATTTTTAAAAATAAATGTAAGAGTCCATTCCATCAGGCATTTTGAGAAGTTTATCTATCTATAGAAAGCTAATATATATCACAATTACCAAAGGCCACATGAGAAGAACATCTGTGCTTGCAAAGCCATGGTTAGGATGCTTCATTTACTGTCACACAACATGCAGCCTCTTTCAGGTAGCTAACAGTGCAGCAAAGTATTTACCATCAGTCTTGAAACAGTCATTCCAGTTCAAGAAATCACAATCCCCCCAAAAAATACAGCCATTCAAGTAAACTTTTCTTTGTATGACAAGGCCACAGACAGAATTACTGTATTTATACCTGTAATACTGTTGTTCTCTATAAAAAGTTAGCACACTTCCTCCTAGATTAACAACCTTTCCTAGTTTCTTACACAAAAGAAAATCTGTATGAACAAATCAGACATTGTAGCTGACAGTGCTACAGCTCTGTTCCTATATATACTCCCTCAGGCTGGAGTCTGAGTAAAACCTGTTCGTGATCAAACTCATCTGCTCACTATCATCATCAGCTTCCTGTTCATTCATCAGTATATGAATGGTTACAATACGGCCATCAAGACAAAAGATGGCTTCAGAGGGAATGTCTAACAGAGGAAGAAGTTACATCAGCCTGACGCTCCTTTGTTCACAAAGCTCTGACCATTAATAGCAGCTAAAGACAAGGCAGCTGCTGCACAGAATTAGGAAGAGACAGAAAGAACAATTACTTCCTGGCAACGTTTTTTTCCCCTGGAGCTCAAAAAAAAAATTTACACTGAACAGTAAGAGAATGAGAAAAATTTTGGAGATTTAGTTGTCTTCCCTCCAATCCTGATACAGTGAGCAATTTAAGTTGGTACCTGTCAGACATGCCAATAAAACTGCTGTTCTACACCTCATGCACAACATGCACTCCACCACTCTTCAAATATAAAGTACAATGTCACAGTGTCCAGCAACCCCCAAAACCAAAACAGATCTTCCCTGTGTGCTTTCAAATTTAGACAACACATGAAGTAATGGACTGGAAAAAAACATGAAAGAAAAACCCATCAAGGGCTCCCCTGTAGAACTTGATCCTTATGGGAAGACCTAAGCCACAAGCTGGCAGAGCCTGGAAGCATGTACTGCAGAATTCTCACCATATGCTTGCTCTAATCTTACTTTCCTTCACAAATAGCTGCTACTGGTTTCTGCCAGAGTCACTGGAGCAGAGGAACTTTTATGGTTAACTCAGCATGGCAGTTGTGTTAATTCATTTGGCTGCATGAATCCAAAGGCCACAGATAACTGCTGGCAGAAGTGGCTGCACAAACTCAGTAGAGCATACAGGAAATCAGCTAAAACCTCTTTTTTTTTTCATTCTGTTCCTCACTGGAAGCAAAGAATGGGGATGCCACACTGATGGCAGAACCCATCAATTTACCCTGTTCTAGGGGCAGAGAAACCTCTGCTTTATTAACTGTCCTCTACATACTGGAACAGTCTGTCCTTCACATATCTGGGTCGGATTTCCAAAAAAGAATGTATCTTAAAGCAGAAAGCCATGGTAACTGCTAGGATTCCCATCCCAGAATTTTTCTCTAGCCTCTGTGTATGGTGAGGAGAAAGTGCCTGCAGCACTAACATGAGTACATGTCAGAGCCCATCTCAAAGCTCTGTAAGATGTGCAAATTTCCTGGTGCCTGAAGGTTTGCTAAGTAAAAACCAAAATCAGAGTATTTTAGGTGTATTGAAGCACTTTCTGTTAGTGTCAAGTATCAAATCACACACATCTGTAGAAGTAGCATTGCAGAAGAAACATGCAGGAGGGCAAAGAGAAAAAGTTTTGATGCTGACCAGCAAAATTTAGAAATTTCCACATGAGGCAGCACAAGAATGCCAGTATCATCCCACATATTCCACAACAAAGAGGATGAATCCCTTTTTCAGCAGGGACCTTAGTGCGTGCCTTGTTAAGGTAATAAACTGATTCAGCAGACTATAAATGTAGCTTTGACCCAAGAAGAAAGCATTAAAGTTAATATAGGCAATCACCTTTCCCTCATGATAGATTTTCAGAGAACCACAATTTTGTGTACTAATCTGAACTGCACTGCAAATGGTCTCAGACCTACAGGGGAAGGAAAGCTGTAGATTTTGCCAGCTGAAACAACCACTTTGATCTCTGGCATCCTGGAAAACATTTTGGGACTGAGATAATCCCATTAAGTCTTTCTTCTAAATCAATAAGTGAAACAATGCAAAATGGTGAAGCTGACTTTAAGTTCTGGAGTTAACAGCTTCCCAAAGACTTAAAGAGGGACAGGTTCTCCCTCCCATGGACCTCCAGTCAATACCAAGAGATGCATTGCAGGCTTTGCTCACCATCTCAGCAGAAAAGCTTGTCCTGCCTGAGCTCCAAACGCAGTTGTGTTAATTCATTTGGCTGCATGAATCCAAAGGCCACAGATAACTGCTGGCAGAAGTGGCTGCACAAACTCAGTAGAGCATACAGGAAATCAGCTAAAACCTCTTTTTTTCATTCTGTTCCTCACTGGAAGCAAAGAATGGGGATGCCACACTGATGGCAGAACCCATCAATTTACCCTGTTCTAGGGGCAGAGAAACCTCTGCTTTATTAACTGTCCTCTACATACTGGAACAGTCTGTCCTTCACATATCTGGGTCGGATTTCCAAAAAAGAATGTATCTTAAAGCAGAAAGCCATGGTAACTGCTAGGATTCCCATCCCAGAATTTTTCTCTAGCCTCTGTGTATGGTGAGGAGAAAGTGCCTGCAGCACTAACATGAGTACATGTCAGAGCCCATCTCAAAGCTCTGTAAGATGTGCAAATTTCCTGGTGCCTGAAGGTTTGCTAAGTAAAAACCAAAATCAGAGTATTTTAGGTGTATTGAAGCACTTTCTGTTAGTGTCAAGTATCAAATCACACACATCTGTAGAAGTAGCATTGCAGAAGAAACATGCAGGAGGGCAAAGAGAAAAAGTTTTGATGCTGACCAGCAAAATTTAGAAATTTCCACATGAGGCAGCACAAGAATGCCAGTATCATCCCACATATTCCACAACAAAGAGGATGAATCCCTTTTTCAGCAGGGACCTTAGTGCGTGCCTTGTTAAGGTAATAAACTGATTCAGCAGACTATAAATGTAGCTTTGACCCAAGAAGAAAGCATTAAAGTTAATATAGGCAATCACCTTTCCCTCATGATAGATTTTCAGAGAACCACAATTTTGTGTACTAATCTGAACTGCACTGCAAATGGTCTCAGACCTACAGGGGAAGGAAAGCTGTAGATTTTGCCAGCTGAAACAACCACTTTGATCTCTGGCATCCTGGAAAACATTTTGGGACTGAGATAATCCCATTAAGTCTTTCTTCTAAATCAATAAGTGAAACAATGCAAAATGGTGAAGCTGACTTTAAGTTCTGGAGTTAACAGCTTCCCAAAGACTTAAAGAGGGACAGGTTCTCCCTCCCATGGACCTCCAGTCAATACCAAGAGATGCATTGCAGGCTTTGCTCACCATCTCAGCAGAAAAGCTTGTCCTGCCTGAGCTCCAAACATGTGTAAAATCAATGTAACTATATTAATTGATATGCATTGCTTTTCTGGTAGTAGTCACTCATTCAGGCTTTGAGTCATGTCTTCATGTAACTTTTGGGTATCAGACTGTGCTAGCTCAGGTTATTTGCCATACACCATACAGGCACAGCTTTGGGTGGAAAAGCTGGACTACCATGCTCTAGGTCATAATTTCATAAGATTCCCTTTGAATTATAAAGGTGGGACCTTTATAAGCAAAATGAAAGTTCAGAAACACTTCTGCAGCTGTAGCACATAAAGTGAGGTCTGTAACAGAGAAGGTTAAAAACTTCCTCCACCCCTGCACATCTGTTCCAGAGAAGTCCCACCTCTTCTTCCCCCTTTCCACACATAAAGGGGGAGAACAACTGTTTCTTTCCAATTCACAGCTTGTGCCTGAACAAGCCTGTTCTTCTTGACAATGGATCTGGTTTATCACTTCCCCTCCAACTCCACCTTGCCTGTGCTTAACTTCTTTTCATACAAATCCCAGAAAATTTTAACTGGCATTCTCAAAGAAAACAAAATAAGCTTCCACTTTAATAAGGACTGCAGCCTGAAAACAAGCATTCCTTCCTTTGTCATTTTCCTACTTCATTCCGCATGGACACCACAAGTGAGAGAATACCACATGCAGAAGTTGTGCAAAGTAAAATAAGAAAAACTGAAAACTTTGCAGACACTTCCAAATGTTTGAGCTCCACACTCTTAATGAAAACCTTCCATATAGTGAGGTATCCCTGCTCTATCTCTGTGGCACATGCTTCACCTCTCTAAACAAACAAGGACTGTCTTTGTGCCTTTGTTTAAATTAAGGAAAAAAAAAAAAAAAACAACCTGTCTCACAGGCTGTGATTACATCAGCAAGAGCATTCTCCTTTTCTCTATCAATCCTCCCTTACTCAGGCTTTGAAGAGCCTCTGTGTGCTGCTGCCACTTCCTTTGATCTTTCTATTTTATGCCCCAGGGCCAGCCCTGATAATATCTTCTTTGCCTGCACAGTTTTGGAAAAGGCAACAGCACCCATTCCTGTCCAAGAGCAGCTTTGTGAACACTCAGAAGAGGCATGTGTGCCCTGTGATCCCGGAGCAGCAGACACACAGCACGCACAGCACTGCACCAACATGCGGGCAGCCTGCCTGTGTCCTCCTGCCAGCGCCTGCAGCTCCCTCTCTTAAAGAATAGATGACCCTGACAACTTAGGGTTAGTCTTTCAGCCAGGCAAAGCAACTGCAGAAACTCTAGAGGAAAATGCTGCCTGTTTTAGCAACTGAATTCTTGACACTTTTTTTGTTCAAAGATTAAAAAAAAGGCAGAGGTAGAAAGCTAAAGACTTGAGTGGCAGAGCAGCAGGGAAAGAAACACAGAGATCCTACCAACAGCCAAGTGTCTGATTCTGAAATGAGTAAAGATGAAAGGACACTATCATTATTATTGCTATTATTATTTTAAATAACTCTAACTTGAAATTTGGAGATCTGACCTGCAGCACTACCATCATAGTCTCTTCAACAGATATAGCCAGGTATTTAAATGTTACCCCTCATTAGCTGTTGGGGAAATTGCTTTTGATTGTCCCTTCAATGGCATTGCTAGAAGGAAATTTGTTTTCCTCAGTTTCACATAATGGATCTCCCAAAAAAATGCATGACAAGAGATTATTAATCTAAGAGAGAGAGTGTTGCCCTAGAAAACCAGGGAGCAACTTCAGTCAGTCTAGTTCCATGCTGGTCCTGGCAGGAGACACCAGTGTGTCAGAGGCAGGGCGCAGCAGGTTTAGCCGATGGCGAGGTTTGCTCTGCAGGAGAGCCCCCAGCAGTGCCATGCACAGCTCTGACAGCAGAGGATGCACAGCTTCCCACTGCACAGGGCTAGAAACCCATGGCTTTCCTTGCAAACATCATGGCTCAGCTTCCTCCATGTGGGCCAAGTGCCACTGCTGTCATTCTCCTGTCAGCTCTGCACTGAGAGCTCAGCCTGGCTGAGGTGGAACATCAGGCCTGAGATTTCACAGATTCTGGCCAACTTTGGAAAGCTCTTTCCAGACAAGAGTTTGACCTGTTTTACATCACTCAGGAAAGTGAATCCTTCTCATCCCAGACAGCAGCAGGGCACACTTCACCACCAGATCACAGCAGAAGCAGTCTGAAGGAACTTCCAACAAGACCCCTCTATTTCTCATGCCTTTTTGGGAAAGGATATTTTTAATCTGTATTTCTTGCAATGTGTCCTAATCCAGAAATTTTTAAGAACTTGATAACATTTTAAGAATTTCAGAAAAAAAGACAGTGATGGCAAGACCGAAAGAAAGCCTGACCTTCTCTCTCTACCATCTCACCCTGCAGTTGCAGGAAGCTGCCTGCTCCAAGCTGAGCCCACTGCAAACTGCTACAACCCCATTCCAGGTTTTACCCTCAGCCGCTCCTCCTAGCACTTCAAAGGAAAAGTATTTTTGTACAGCCCAGCAAGGAGTGTAAACTGTTCAGCTGCTTCCAAAGCAAGATTATTTAACTCTTAAGTACCCAATATCCCTGCCCTCAGAAAGGGATTGCTGTGTAAAGAAAAAAAAAAATACCAGGAGCCTTAACATTAATTCTGATGTGTTCATGACTTAACTAAAAAGCGACATGCCAATAGTCACATTGCCATTTCCCCTTCCTCTTGTTTTGGAGGTGAGAAAGAGGTCAGAAAAATTAGGACTCATAAAATCAATTTGTGAGTGCCATAGAATCACAGAATGGTTTGGCTTGGAAGGGAATCTAAAGCTCATCTGATTCCAATCCCCTGCCGTGTTTGGGACACTTTCCACTGGACCAGGTTGCTCCAAGCCCCATCCAGCCTGGATGGGGCATCCACAGCTTCTCTGGGCAACCTGTGCCAGTGCCTCATCATCCTCAAAGTATTTTTTTCCTAATATCACACAGATACTTTCCATAACACATTATGAATTTGTTTAAACAGCTAGAAGACATAATTTCTCTTCAGTAATGTCAAGTCAGCTATAACTATCTAAATACCTTCTGAAGTCAGGCCAAAGGATCCCACAAATCCAGCAAACTCCAGTAAACGAAATGCTTCCCTTGGCCTTCCACCCATTCTCACAGTAGTGACAAGCTGGAGCACAGGCTTCCTAACAAATGAAACCTCAAATAAGTCTTTGCAGAAAATATGAAAATAGCCTGGCTGTCTTTATGCTGAGAGACAGCTATAAAGGTAAACACTCAATGTTCTGTTCTTACAATAAAAATTGGACCAATTTAATTACTTTTGTTCCAAAGTTCCCCATGAAGATGGAGTTTCCACACTCAGCAGTTATTTCCCCAGCCCATGGAGCACACAATGAGTGGGCCACTGCCCACCACTCTCCTCCTGTTCCCTGGGGTCCCAATTTTGCTTCAGGCCCAGATGGCTCACAACTGTATACAAACACTTACAACCCACCTTCCACCAACACACAGACCCAGGGAAAGGCACTCATCCTTACATTAACAGAAGATGGGTGAACTTTGATCTCAAACAAGCCAGCCACTTCATTTTGTCTGACATCAGCATGTATACTCAAGCATATGTACTCATATATTTCAGTTACAGAATCTGCAAAAAACATTGTGATTTACTGTATCCAAGCTTCTTTTTGTTTGGTTATTAAACAACAGAGGTTGCCTACTAGTTAAAAACAAAACTCTTGCTTATAGTGAGGCTGTCCATGCCATTTTTCTAATCATGTTTTTATTCTATACTTTATTTTTTATATTGCAGTTTGTCTGACTTGTATTTGTACAAGACTACACTCAAACTTCAGCTGTATCTCCTTTACTAAGGCACATCTGTATTTAAAACACTCAAAACCTGGTAGATGTGCTGCCAAAACCTTCATCCAGATTACAGCACAGGGTAAGATATTGCTGCATTTTTAGTTTGGATATTTTAGTTCGGAGTTTTTATTTCTCTCACGCACCTAGCTGGTATTTCAAATAACTGCACCTCTGTTACCAACACAGAGAATGAAAGCTCAGATAGATTCAACTCCTCATTGCTTTGTCAAATGTTATCCTGTATCTGCAGAGTGGAGAAGGGGTTCCTTTAGAGAGTGCTGCAGGTATATCAAGTTAAGTCCCTTCCTCTGAAGGATAAAATAAACAGTGTTTGCTGCAGCACTGCCACCCCCATTATGACAGTTTTGGTAATGAGGTTGTGAATTTGCCACAGTAAATAACCTCCCACATCGCCTTCTGTCTGGTGCCATTAAAATTTCTCCTTTTTTCTCCCTTTTTTCAGCAGTTTCACTTATTTGGAGGTGGTCCCAAAGCTCTGAGAGCAGGACAGAACTACCAATAGCAATGTCAGGGATGCATGTGTGGAAAACACAAGCAATAAAACTGGTGTGTGTGTGTGTTACACACACACTTTGGGTGTGCAAGGCAATGAGGTACAGCCAAGTGCTTTCGCCTCAGACCTGATTTTGCTGAATGGAGGAACAGTCTTGAATTCTTCTCCTAAAACTGCTAGGAATCTTTAACATCCAACCCATGAGATACCTCTTCCAACCCCTCTGTGGTTTCAAAACTATGGTTTCAAAGTTAAGAGCAGTCAGAACTGAAGAGAAGCTGTAAAATTATGACTTACTGTGAGCATTTAATGTGATAAAGTTGTTCATTTCATGATCATAGTTTTCTACAAGACCTGTCTCAGTACACAAGCTGGAAAAACAGAGGAAGGGTTAAAAAGTTAGAGAGGTTACAATCTGTAAGAACTTATTTGAATGCAGGTTGAAAAGTTAACTGTCAAATGATTCTGTGCAAACCTGAAACTGGCTAAAAAGCATCTCCAATATATGATTTATATGGCTGCCTGAACAGCTCCTTCACTGAACATCTCTACAAAACATGGGTAAGAAACTCACACCAGAATATACAGAAATAACAGCCAGTTCTACATTATTCAGGTGTCTGAATTCCCATTCAAAATATTCAATGTTCTAGGTGCTGCATTACTTCACTTCTTCTGGCTAATATTTGCAACAGCTGCATCACTCAGCAGAAGAGCCTGAGGAGTCAACACAAACTCTACACACAGGAGACCCAAAATTTCAATTATTTTTTCCAAAACCTATGGCAACAGCTTGGGCAAATCACAACAGCAGCCCTCCCAGACAGATAAACCAGAGAGAACTCAGTTGAGCTGTACCATGAAAACACAGCTGTGGCTGTTTGCAAAACTTTGGTGCTGCAATTGACAGCGACCAGGGCAAGTGCATGCCAGGGAATTTCCATGTCATGCAGCAGTGCCTGTGCCTGAATGTCCAACATAGTTCTCAAGGTCCATTGTCATGCCCAGTCCTTCCCAGTGCTGAGCTGGAAGACTGGACAGAATCCAAAATATTTGACAACAGATCACTATTACCTGGAAGAAGTATAAACTTTATATTAACATTTTTGCACAAGTGATTGATGCAAGGGGATGTGTCAGGCCTGCAAGAGCCCTTAAATCACATTCTAAAAGTTAAATGAATGTTCTAATATTTATTTGAGGGAAAACAAACTCTGCCTTTCTCATTTTCAGTCTAGAGACATCTTCAATCAATACAGCAGCTTAAAATCTCACAGTACAATTTCAGAAACTTGATTTGGCTTTGGGTAGGTAGGCTGGGGACAGGTGGCTGGCAAACACTTCTTATCACAAAATGTACTAGAAAATGAAGTTGATGACCAATTTTCAGGATCCTGCTATATGGACTACCAAAGCAGTATATTACCTACCAGACTAGCACACTGATGCAACTATTCATGTATGACCCATCTTTTGGGCAATATTAGAGCAAAAAAAAAGTAAATCCTGCTGAAACTTTGAGATGTGTCTGAATAGCCAACTTTTGGATCTGCTTATTTGCACTTTAATTCTCTCTGTCAGATCCCTAATTTTGACCCTAAGAAGGGCACTGAAGTGATTTCCAGAGCACTACTAATTAGCTTTCTTCAAGAAAGGGAAGGTCTATTGAGATAATAAATACCAACCCTAGTTTCTCTGCCTTGCAACCCATCTGTAAGTAATTTCATCATGAAATATCAGAACATGACAGAAATAGTGCCACCTATAAAATTGTCCTGAAGGATAACCAGACTCAGCACCAGTGATTATTTTAACAGACCCTGCAGGGCTGGGTTGGGAATTCCAAGATTGTACAGCACCTTGGCATTTCCCTTCAGTATCTCTGAGACTTGGTCCATGTCAAGGGACCAGAGATGAGACATATTAAAAATAACACTTAAAGAGCATCACATGTAAGAAATTCTCTCTTTTACTAATTTAATTCTCTTTTACTGCACTTTTGTGGCTAGATATAAGAGCTTTTAACAAATACCTCCAACTGCAGGACTAAACCAATCACATTTCAAAACCAACCAAAGCTTCCTTCTCTACCCTCAAAGACAGATGAGAAGAGAAATTCAGCTACACAAAGATTAACTCTGAATTAGTTAGAGGCTATTATAATTTTTTCCTGTCTTAATTATTATAGAAGAGTGGGGTTGAAACTTTAGGATCATGAACTTTTATTCATTCTCTTGCAAATAATTTTCACCTTGAAGTTCAGAAACTGTTGTGTGTTTCCCTGGTAGTGCCCTGAGAATTCACACAGGAACTAAAAGCAACCAGAAAGTGAGAATTCAAAGGCAAGAAAAAGGCACCAGGAAAGAAATCAGAGAAACCTGATTTTTTTCCTCCCTTGCTTATCCACCCAGATGTAAAATCAGTCACTGCTTGTCCATCAGGGTTCCTGTGACCATGCTGCCAGCCCCAGAAATAATCTCAGGTTGTAACCAGCACCTGAGCCCTTCCAGAAGCTGCTCCCACTCCTCTCCATCCACCTTAGAGAGCAACAATGTGGGCTTGGAAATGCAACCTGTAGGACAGCAGGGGAGAGCTGCTGCTCTGCCAGGATCAGCTGTCAAACTTTAAACACCCTGAATGAAGTTTATTCACCCACTGAATAATCCAGGACCTGCCTCAGTACTAGAAATATGACCCTGGAGTCTTAACATCAGAGATCAATTCTCCACCAGCTAATGAGAGACTGGAACAGGCCAATATCAGAAAATGTAAATATTTTCCTAAAACATTCATGATTTCAAAGCAGTATTTTCTAGCATTTCAGTTAAGCAGCATATGCTCACCTGTTGCAAAGCAGAGCATATGTTTTGTTCTAACCCATTTTGTTTGTGCTTCATTCACTGTAAGCAGTCATCCCTCAGCATCTGCAAGGACATTTCATTGACAGGTTTCTAAATGGACAGTAAAAAAAACCAAACCAAAAAACACAGATACCCACAAAGTCCCAGTCAAACAGCACATTCTTAATTGCTTTAAAGATTACTACACAATTATAAATGTACTCTGTATCCTTAAGAATCAAGCTGAGGGAGCACTGAAAATGTCTGAAGTTACTCTAAAAAAAGTATTTTTAATGTAAATTGCCTTATCTCTAAATAGATATTGTTTAGTTTTTTTTTTAATTATATTCTTCTAGCAGCTGCCTCAGCTTGAAAAGGTAAATAAAACCTCCTTCCAGAGGCACAGTCTGTAATGTTAATTCCATATAACACAAACAGCAAAAATCTGTGAATTCACATAGAGATTCTCTTTCAGACTAAGAAATGCTATTCTGTGCTGAGAAATGGAGCCCTGCAGTTGGGCATGGATATGCCACATTATCATACTGATACAAAGATTAAATTCCTCTATCATACAGTTCATGAACCATTCCTTAAAGCAGAGCAGCCATAACCACCATGCCTCCAGAGGCAGAGCAAGTGCTAGAGGATATTCTCCAGCTGGGCAGTGTTTACAGTGTGCTGTACCCAGCAGCTGCTTTAGGATGACTTTCTTCTAAAGCTTGTTCACCTTCTCTCTTGTTCTTCTTGTTTGCTGTTCCAAGCTTTTTTTTTCTGGCAAGAATGCTATAAAAAATTCAAGTTCCCTGCCCCACAACTTTGCATTGACAGATACTCAGGATTCCTATTACTTTTCTCAATCCTTCCTACCTGGACTAGTCCTAACCTAGGTCAAATTCTGCTGTCTCAAGAATAAGAACAGATTGCATCAGGTTGTGGATTCTGTTCTAAAGACTGCAGAAACCATTTTATCTAGAATATGTCTATAATGACAAGATTTCAACATTCACCAGTACTTGGATAGGACAACTGCTAAAAAATATATACATATATATAATGCAGCTTCTTAAGCAGTGCTGCCTAGTCTGACAAATATCTTTACCTACAAGGTTATTTGCTAGCAATATCCTTACCACCCAGTATGTCTTATCACTACACAGGAAGCAAATATTTTCCCAGCTTCACCAAGTTGAATTCTAAGACACCAAGTGCAACTTAAGGATGGAAAAGTAATCTGATTTGCAAAAATTCTAACTGCAATTACACTTAACTAGATGTATGCTACTGTCTATTACTTCCTACTAAGACAAAAGCACACTAACAGAGGGAATCACAGAACCATTATTAAGATCAAGTCCAACACCACCATGTTCATCACTAAACCATGTCCTCAAAAGCCACATCCACACATTTCTTGAACAATTCCAGAGACAGTGACACCACCACTTTCACTAGCCAGTCTTTTCCAATGCTCTGTGTGAATTTTTTCCCTAATATCTAATGTAAACCTCCCCTAGCACAACTTGTGGTTGTTGGAGAAATCCTGCCCAGAGACAGAAGTATTGAGTATTTCCACACTTGATTAATTTTCCTGTCTCACAAGGATATTTCAGGGGATGTAGGGAGAAGGAATTTGTTAACAACAGTTTGGAGGCAGGAACTAAAGAAAAATGAAGTCACTGTCACATCCACCCATACCTAGACACAAGCACTGAATGGCACTCCAGTAGCCATCCAGTTCTTTCTCTAGCTTTGTACATTACAAAGTTCTGTTTATTGGCATATTTCAGACACTCTCACTGCTACATTAGTAAGTTACAGGTCTCCATTTCCCTGCTGAATGTCTATAGCAAGAGAAGCCTTACTCTTTGCGCAAACTGCTTATGTCAAATAGAAAGCAAGCACTTTCCTCCTGTGGTTGATTTCCAGTGCTATTTATCCACCCAGGCAGTGACATTGATTTCACTTACTGAACTAGAAAAGGCTGTACCAACAGAGAAGTGCATCTACAACAGAAATGTCTAAACCCACAGACCTTTTCCTCTGTAGGCTGTAAATTAAAACAAATTATCATCACTGAAAGACAGAATTAAAACCATTCAAAATAATACACACAAAAATCTGCTACTTCAATAATGGTGTTCCAAGTTTACCTAGGAGATCATCCTGCAACACGAAGTGTACAGAACTTCACAGCAAACAGTGAGTGCAGCAGAGAAGGATACAGGAACCTGCCTGAACTACCAGCATCCACATGGAGGAAAAAATGCCATTGCTCTGCTGTCCCAGCTGGCCATGGCAAAGTTCCTGTGGGTCAGGATATCAGGAATAAGGGAAGCCACATGACATCCACCACACAGGGCTAAGAGGATACAGCAGAAGGGAAACATGGCAGGGAAGGGGGGAAAGAGAAGCCCACAGCAGAAGCTGAGGGAACACTTTCTAATGACCACAAGCTGCCTCCTGTGGCAGCATCAAGGTAAAGGTAAATCACAATGAGGCCCTGGACACCAAAGCCAGAGGTATTTGAAGTGCCCAAACCCCACACCTCTGTTTATTAAAGTACAGAGCCAGATCTGAGCAGCCACTGCCAGTGGAGCAGGGAAGCACTGAGGCAAAGAAGCCTGAGATGGGTTAATACTTGAATGAAAGCTCATCCATCAGGTATCTTTTTTAACACTCCTGCCCAAGGCTGGTCAAAATTTCACTCAAGTCAAACTATCTGAGTAGCAATTTCCTTAGAAAAATTTTTTCTATAGTTTCTGATCAGCTCCTGTTGAGAGACAAATCCCAAGTTTTCAGTTCCTCTTCACACCACAACCTGCTCCTTCCTTAGGGTCTATGACAAACATTTCTGTGATTCCTGAGGGTGCTGCAGGTCTGAGCCACTGCAAACCCACCTGAGTTTACACAGGTAATGGAGAAGGATTCACTGTAACTGGGTTTTGCTCAAATCTATTTTACTGCATCCATCTCTTTTACACTGTGCCTGTAGCAAGGCTCAAACAAGGAGCTATGATCCAGTTACTGGACTACCCCCAAGCTGCAGGAACTAGAAAGGAAATCAAGTGGTTCCCCCCCTTTAAGTAAGTATTTAAGCAATATTTCTGTAACATAAAACCACTCTGATGTCTACAAATCCAAAAGAGACCAAAGAGTAAACAGAAGGAAAGAAATTTTGTTGTGTGAGAAGAACTTCTGCTCCAGTTAAAAAGAATACATACTGGAGTGATCTGAAACTGCCTATAAATATTCAAGAACATCAAAGCCGGTCCTGTTAAATTAAAAATGCTGTCACACAGATAGGAACTAGCCTCTAGCACTGCCAGCTTCAACATGTGAGCCTCTGATCTGAGAGGCACAGGCTCAGCTCTTCAAGAAATTTTATTCAGCATAAGAAGAGGAAAAAAAAGTGAACCAGCATTAGAGTTTAATAAGGATATTAAATACCTTATGAGTGAGCTAAGTAGAGCTTAACTCTTTCAGGACACTTCAGCCCTTTCCCTGAAAAGGACAGTAGCTTCTTCCTATACAACTTCCAGGGCTGGGATGTCTCTGGGCTCCAGGAAAGTTCACATCCAAGCCCCTGAAACAAACACTTAACACAGACTTTGGAAACAGAGATTCTGTTTGTACTGCATACCTCACACACACATGTGCATGCATTCCGGCTGACTACTCCACATCAGGGATCTATGTTTAATACTAAAGCTGTCCAGAAAGATTTCCAATCACCTTCCCATGGCTGTCTGAAGATAACAGGAGTGGTAGACAACAGGAGAGCAGACCAGTTCATTTGATTTCTTATTTGAGGACATTCAGCTCTGGTGTGACAAATTTACCCCAATGTGCAACTACAATTGTGTTATTTCACTGTAGAAAAAAACTCTGTCAATTCCCAGTATCCAAACCCCAAAATACTATCCCTGACAGTTCTGAATGGGGCAGGGGGAACTCTGGCAGAGGAGCTTTCTCAAAAAAATAGTGGAAAACCAAAATACTATCATACTTTGGAAGTTCTTTAGCATTAACTAGTCACAATGTCTTTTCTTCAGATGCAATGACTTTTCTTCAGATGTAAAAGATAGTATTTTTTAAGGAGGCAAAACACTGCTGGCTACCAGACTGGGGATACCTCGTCTCAGGGTAAAAAGAGGTCTCCAGACCTTGGCTCCTCTTTAATACTGAACTCAGCAGCATCCCTTGGCACTGTTTCAAGAGTTCATTTCTTGCTCCCAGCCCTGCTACACATCATCCAGGATATCTGCCAGCTTGGCACCCAATCCTGAAGTGTTCATCTACTCTTTATTCTCACAGCAGGCAAGACAACATCTGCTCCAAAAGGTTTCTAAATAAATACAAATCAGGTATGAGAAAGCATGCTGGACTTATTAAAATACAACACTGGAATGGTGACCAATACCTTTCCCTATTTTATCACACACACCTTTAGAGACTGCTTTAGGAGAAAAAACCCATTGTGCCTAAGAAAAGGGCAGCAGCTGCTGCATTGCATTTCCTAACCTCCAAAGCCAGCAAGGACATGCTAACAGAACAGAAAACACTAGTGCCCACAACTGGCATGCTGTATATAGAATATTGATGTTTTATCTATGAGACACAGGTATGATTACTGTTCTTGTTGTTATTAGCATAAAACTGATCAAAGCTCAGTTAAGAGTGCCACCATTTATCCAAACCCAAACAAGTCTATAAACCTTCAATGGCAGTCTCTGTGAGGAAAATAAAATACAATTTAAAAAAAACCCACAGCCTTTAAAATAGGTTCTTCTCCATGAACCACAGAATTGTGAAATTGACCCATCAATGTAAAAAATCCAAACAGAATACCTTCTGCATTTCCAGTTGAGTCTTTCAAAGGTGCATTTTTTAATGTGTCATCAAAGCAGACAGTTTAAAAGCTCAAAACTTGCAGTTCCAAAGGTGAACTCAACTGCAAGTTTGGTTTGAGCCTCTTCTGCTCGGGGGAGGAGGGGCAGAGTGGAATGCATAAAGAAGTAGAGAAGGATTTTTCACAGCCACACTTAAACCACTTTTTATTGTGTGTATTTTTTTAAAGCAGGCAAGCATCAAAAGCCTCAAAGTAGGAAAACAGATCTTGGCACAAAGTAGGCTCTTTTCTGAATTAAAAGTAATTTTTCAAACACTACAATCAGAAGTATTTGAAAGTTGCTTACCAAGCACATGCAGTAAATTCACAGTAGGAGGCACATACTTCCAACATGCATGCCTGTACAGCTAATTAAACAGTTGTACTCAAACCATGACTGCAGACTCTAGAACATGGCCCTTCGTTCTTCTCAGGCCAGTCACCTCCTCACTGCGGCTTCCATTTGCTTTACTGCTGAAAATTGTGCAAAATAATAAAGCAGCTTAAGCTCAAGGAAACCAACAGAAAGCTTAAGCTGACCATCAGCTTTAGAAAACAACTAAAATCCTCACATTAATGCACCGAGTAACATGTGTCTGGGAAGCCTGGAGAGTCTGCATATATTAACCAGCACGTTTAGGGTTGTACTTGTGTCTGGAACATAACAGGCACCTAATCAACCTTTGTAAACTGGCTCTTCATCTTAAAGCCAAGTGCAACAACAAAAGTCTCTAAGCAGCATGAAAAGAAAATTCAAAAAAATGAATGAAAGCAGTCTGCCACTGTGAAGAGGACACCCTAAGTCACCAGAGGCCTGTTTTCCTGAGCACTGCTGCTCAAGCCTAATGTAAGCGCAGCTTCACCAATGGGATAAGTGCAGTCAAATGCAAATTTTGGGAGTCTCAGTTAGGAATCTGCAAGATCACATTTCCCTGGTCACCTCTGGTTTGTGCCAAGCAGTCAAAAAAAATGCAGAAAATATGATTACTTTTTTCTTTAATATGAATCTTCTGCTGCTAACAACTTCAAACCACACCTTTGTTTAAAAACAATCTGTTTTTCCTTTGCTGGTCTCTGTGAGTGTGAAAGGCCCTCCTTTTAAGCCAGGAAACTAGGAATAAGGCCAAGCATTCAACTTGCATTCATTCTGTTTTTATGTGTAGGCACACGCTCTGGTTTGAACATATTTGAATATTGAAGGGCAGATGCCCAAAACAAGATATAGTATGTACCAGTTCACACTTAATGCTTCCTAAATTGAGCACTTCCAATGTAATAAGTGTATTAATGCAAATACCTGTACCACCTACATAACTGGGTAGAACACACAGCAGATTATTGCAGTACAGATTACTGCATCCAGATCTTATCTTTCCTTAACCAGTCCAATGCTGGTCTCCTGAAAGCATTCATACTTTGAAAAACCATTTCTGAAAGTTATTTTGGTTCAGAAGGGCCTCACTTTGCAATTCCAAAACAAGAACTAGAAGACTGTAATAAAAAAGGGAGCCTTTTTAAATACACACTCCACCACAAGATGGTATAAACTGGAAGAAAATTACTATGTATGCTAATCAATGGTTTTATCCAACTACTCAAGACTTTCCTATAAGATCTGCCTTCAGTAGAGCTGCCTCCAAGTCTGCCACACTGAATAATGTCCTGCAGACACTTCACCTGGTGTCATTTCAAACTAAGGCAGCAGCTGTGCTGCCCAGCAAGGGCACCAGAGAGGTGCTTAGGGGGGCTGAGGGCCAGTTCCACTCATGGGGCATGGCTGGCCACAACTGCTGGTAACACCATGAAGTAGGCTGTAATTAGATATAAACCATTGTAGTCACGTAGATCCAGTCTAAACATAAATATATATATATAAATGAAAATAAATTCTCCAAATGGATGCGTGTTGAACAACTTTTGAGCACCACTCCTCTATGGGTTTGCCTACTTCCAACTCTGAAACAAGCAAGAGGAGCATGTGGAAGTGCTCAGCATCCTGCCACCAAAGGCAAGGTTTTCAACAGTGCAGAGCTTCAGCATCTGTAAGGAAGTTTAACTAAGCATATAGACACATGCAGAAAAGTTACCTGGACTCCCACAAACTATTTCCCCCACTGATTCCCCACCTTTACATGGAAGTATGGAAATTGCAGTGGTTGGTCTGAGTATTGAGCCAGTGCTGTGAGCTTTCTGCTTTTATTTACTTGGTTAACCTACTTTATTCCTCTTCCTCTAAATGGGTCACATTAGCATTTTTTGTTCTTTCCACTCTAACTTCTCCATACTTAAATATCTTTTACTACATTTTCTTACACTGTGCCTCCCACCCTTTCTTCAAGGGACTGCCTTAGTCTTGCACCAAGGTTCTGATAGGAGGATTCTGGTATTGCTGCAGCTCTGTGCAAAGACCAGAGACAGCTGAGCTTCCTCCAGAACCAGTAACTCATCACTGAGTTTGGTACCTCATCCTCAGATCAGTCCCCTCCATGTCTTTTCACCACCATTCTAAGAGACATCTTATATATTGCAATGTTGATGAATTAATAAAAAATAAGCATCCTTATTTACACTATCACAGCTAGAAGGCAATGAGAGCAGGCAACTCCTTGCAAAATGAGCCAGCAATGGTGGGACTGGGCTGGAGCTCAGGGTGTGAGGACAGTGCTCAGTGTCAAGACAAAACAGTACAAGAGCATAAAAACTTAAACAAAACACCTTCAGGCTGTGTTCAACTACAGCACACAATAGGATAAACCATGGTTGAAACTTAAAAAAAAAAAAAAAAAAAGATAGAGGGAGGGATAAAACTGTGAAACAGCTGGACCAATCTGTCCCGAGAGCAAGCCCAAGACAACACCTCTGCTGTGAGCAAGCTGCTGTGCATTCCACTCTACAAAGGCTGTCCAGGTACAACAAACACGCAAGTCTTTGCCTAAGTCATCTCTTATTTTGAAAGCAAATTATTCTTCCTTTAAGGACACAATGACAAAGCCAAAGCCAACCTGGATGCGTGTTGAACAACTTTTGAGCACCACTCCTCTATGGGTTTGCCTACTTCCAACTCTGAAACAAGCAAGAGGAGCATGTGGAAGTGCTCAGCATCCTGCCACCAAAGGCAAGGTTTTCAACAGTGCAGAGCTTCAGCATCTGTAAGGAAGTTTAACTAAGCATATAGACACATGCAGAAAAGTTACCTGGACTCCCACAAACTATTTCCCCCACTGATTCCCCACCTTTACATGGAAGTATGGAAATTGCAGTGGTTGGTCTGAGTATTGAGCCAGTGCTGTGAGCTTTCTGCTTTTATTTACTTGGTTAACCTACTTTATTCCTCTTCCTCTAAATGGGTCACATTAGCATTTTTTGTTCTTTCCACTCTAACTTCTCCATACTTAAATATCTTTTACTACATTTTCTTACACTGTGCCTCCCACCCTTTCTTCAAGGGACTGCCTTAGTCTTGCACCAAGGTTCTGATAGGAGGATTCTGGTATTGCTGCAGCTCTGTGCAAAGACCAGAGACAGCTGAGCTTCCTCCAGAACCAGTAACTCATCACTGAGTTTGGTACCTCATCCTCAGATCAGTCCCCTCCATGTCTTTTCACCACCATTCTAAGAGACATCTTATATATTGCAATGTTGATGAATTAATAAAAAATAAGCATCCTTATTTACACTATCACAGCTAGAAGGCAATGAGAGCAGGCAACTCCTTGCAAAATGAGCCAGCAATGGTGGGACTGGGCTGGAGCTCAGGGTGTGAGGACAGTGCTCAGTGTCAAGACAAAACAGTACAAGAGCATAAAAACTTAAACAAAACACCTTCAGGCTGTGTTCAACTACAGCACACAATAGGATAAACCATGGTTGAAACTTAAAAAAAAAAAAAAAAAAAAAGATAGAGGGAGGGATAAAACTGTGAAACAGCTGGACCAATCTGTCCCGAGAGCAAGCCCAAGACAACACCTCTGCTGTGAGCAAGCTGCTGTGCATTCCACTCTACAAAGGCTGTCCAGGTACAACAAACACGCAAGTCTTTGCCTAAGTCATCTCTTATTTTGAAAGCAAATTATTCTTCCTTTAAGGACACAATGACAAAGCCAAAGCCAACCTGAAGCCCAGATAAATGTATTGTGCCTGAAGTCCTCAGGATCATTACTGCAAGCCACAGATTCACAGCTAGGTATGGAAACTAACACAAACCCAATCACAGGCATCTTCATATTCTAAGAGGATAACTAGCAAAGAAAACATCCAATAAGACAGTGACTCAAAGCCACAAATAATTTCACTACCTCATTTTGAAAGGCCTTCAGGCACTCAGCAAGAAGAAACTTAACCTGCATATTCACAAAAGAACAACCAAAGATATCCGAAAATATGTATTTTTGTCTTCCACTCTCAAAGGACACAAACATTCCCTCAATTCAGCCTCCTCTGATCATGGCTAGACATCTTCTGTATCTGCACAGTTATTTCAAATCACTCCTTTCAACACCATCAAAACCTGCCAGTGCTTCTGAGTGAAGTTTGCAACCTTTAGTAACTTTTGCATTTTGAGAAAACAGAGGAAAGATTCAAAGCCAGTGAAGTAAGGGGTGGGAGGGAGATGGAAGGAAGGAAGGAACACACAGGTTCTGTCTTGCAGTCCAGTTTGAAGCCTCCCCACCTTCTACAAGAGAAAGATGGGCAATAATTTGCTACTAGGATGTACCATGCAAGAAGTTGGGAAGTGTCCCACTTCTGTTTTATTCCTGGAGCTTAAAGCACTGAGTTATGCTTGTTCTCCCCAGACTGTTACCTTTTAAGCACAAAAAATATATGCAAGTGGAGATTGTTACATCATCTACACACTGCTCCAGTTCAATGGCTACATAAAGTTCATCATTTCCCTGCTGGGGCTTCCAAGCAGAAACAAACCAACCAAAACACAAACTTCTGTTGCACAAGAAAAACCACCCATAATATCCTCAAATCTCCCCTCCATGCTGCTTTTCTGCAAAATTGTACATATCAGTGATCCACCCATATCACTGTATTCAACAGTAGCTTTAAGGCAGGAGTACAAAAAAAGCAAGACTGAGAGAAAACTGACAATGATGAATGCGCATAATTTAAAGGTTTTGACACATTACAGGCATTAAATTTGATCCTCTTTCGTAAGCACCTCACCTGAGCAGCCCAATCACAACCATCACTTTATAAGAAACATGATATTAGATGCTCCACACCTTAGCTATCAAGCTGAACAAGCAACAGGAACAGGATCTCACCAGTTGCAAGTAGATTAAAACACATAATCTCACTCTGAGCAATAAAGCCACTGTTAGTCAAATCAGTGATTTTTACTGTCCAAGCACAGACTGTGGCCATGTAACACTGAGTTTGAGACAAGGCTACATCTGAACTTTTGCCCTGAATGGTAAGAGAAGTTTCAACCATAGGGAGTTCTCCAGTGATAATTTGTTTCAAAGCAATATATCATTTTGGAGGTTTCAACAAAGTCTGGTTTTCACAGTCACTCTCTAACCAAACATCTGCAACTTCCAATCTCTTGCCCATATCAATGGCCAGTAGGCTGCCCCAAGAAACATGGGGTATTCCTGTATGCCAGATACGACCAAAATTGTCAGACTTTCCAGCAGTTTAAGGACCAGCTGACACTGCAACATAAGGATGAGTTTGCTGAATACAAACTGTGGCCACATGAAAGACAGCATATGAACATTTCATCTCTCTGAAGAGTTATTCTGGGGAGACACTTGACCCTAATAAGATTCATTCACAATAACTTGAGAAACAATATAATAGCACACCACTACTGGATAGGAATCTGACCAATAACCAGTTCAGGAGTGGATGTATGACCTATCAAAAGCTGAAAGTGCATTGTTTCTTAAGGTTGGGGTTTTTTTGTTCAGACTTTCAAGACCAATGAGTAATTGGTGCTATTAACATAAACAAAAGTAAGCCTTTGTGTAGTCCCAAAACCACAATTCCTTTGATCCTTTCTTTAATGTGTGCCTGATTTTCAAGAACTTCTAATATTTCATCTTAAAGAAAAATGCATCTTATTCTTGAGAGAGCTGTGTGCACTGACAAAGGGGCTGGGGCCAAGAAGAGCTTGCTTCACCGACTGATGTACAACTAGCTGCTGTTGAACAGGTTCTGAGTGGCAACAGCTTCATGAGCCTTTTCTAAATCTCACAGTGAACTTTAAATGATGATCCAGAACAGCTGATTAAAAACATTCTACAAACACACAGCCAGCTGAAAAAGGGAGGCAAGACAATGCTGTGAAAATCTTGATCAATTTTGGCTCTGATAAACTCTCTTTCAGGGTGAGATCGAGGAAGCAGGACACTGACAAGAGATGTTATATGCAATCTAAAACCTCAGCAATGAAAATACAACTGATAGCATTCAGTCTAGCTGCTCTGGAACAGTATCTGCCAGGTTCTCTCCTCTGAAAAAAAGAGCAGCACACACAGCTCATTAAAAAAAAACCAAACCCAAACCTGTCCATGGTATATGTTATCTAGCACACATCCAGATGAATAAGCAAATCAATTTTTGATTGATAAATGACTGTAAAAGATTTGCCACATCATGTGACTTTCACATGTAAGTAGTTTTTCCTATTTGGGGTGCTGTCTATTCAGGGATGAAGAGGAAGCAGACAGGTGATGTTACAAACAGTAAGTCCTGCTAAAGTCTATTTAATACCCTTGTTTCAAGTTGTGCAAATCTAAGTCTTAAGAGAACAGTTTAAGTTTATTTTTTCCCCACTTTTACTTACAGTCACCAAGAAAGTATGACCTCAGCCTATGTTCTGTTCTTAATACTAACACCTGACACAAAAGAACCTTTGAAGTCTCCTGCCGGCTTCAAAGACACTATTAAGTCTTAAAATGAAAAAGCACTAAAAGGTTAAAAAAATGTCCATGTCAGTTCCAGCCCCTACTAGCACCACCTCTTCTAAATGTCATAATTATAACTTAATGGGTCCATCCCTCTTTTCTCTGAAAAATTACCTTACATCAGCAATTTGGCCTCACAACTCTTCTGCTTCCAAGAGAACTTTTATAAGAAATCATCCCAGCTGAAACTGTTTTGAAATATCAAGCATTCATAAGCAGTATTCTTTATTTTTAAAAAAAAGTAATTTTGATAGTAATGTATTTGTGTTTGTAGAGCTTTAACAATGGTTTCTATACACTACTTGTTACCAGTTAGATTCTTGTAAGTTTTGTATGTATATTTACGTGTGTATGTATGTGTACATATGCATACATACATGGAACGCAAACAAACCAACCCCACAGCTGTTAAAGAAAAATAAAGATTGCTATTGGCACTTGCTTAACAGTCAAACTTACTAAAACACCATTCAAGTATTTTTTCTCTACTTAGCCAAAGGGGGAAAAAATAAAGTCAGTAATTACAAGCAACTACAAAGGAATTAGATAAGCACTTTAAGAGTTTCAATAAGAGTAAAGGGTAGGTGCGTTCAGTCAAAGACAAGAACCATTTCTCTGGTGAGCCAGCCAAGCACAGCTCTGCACGAAGCGTGACGCGGTGGAAGCCGGGCTCCGAGGAACCCCGAGCGCAGCAGCCCCGGCTCCAGCTCCGAGCGCCGCCGGGCGCGGAGCGGCCAACGACCAGCACAGCCCGAGGGCTCAGCACCCCATAACTGCCACGGCAATCCAGCCTGGCCCCCCCCCGCGGCCCGGCCGCCCCCAGAGCGGAGCAGCCCCGCGCGGCTTCGGCCGCGCACCGCCGGCAGCTCCGGGACCGGCAGGGGCCGCCCGGCGCGGCCCCGCCTCCGCCCGCCCGCCCCGCGCCCAGCGCCCAGCGGAGGGGCGAGCGGAGCGGAGCCCGCCGCGCGTGTGGGGCGGCCTCGGCTCCGCCCGCTCCCGCCGCCCAGCGGAGCCCGCGCCGCGCGCCCGGCTGTCAAAGCAGGGCGGCCCCGCCAGCCGAGGCCGGCGCTGGGCCTTTGTGCGCGGGCGCGCATCTGTCACCGCGTCCCGGGCCGCGCGGCGCACGTGGGGCGGCGGGCCCGGCCCCGCTTTGTGCCGCAGGTGCCGGGCCCGCGGAGCCATCTTGGGGCAGGCGGCGCCCCCCGGCCGCGCTCACCTGCACGATCTCGCCTTCGGCGCTCAGCGTGGCCCCCGCGCGGGAGAAGCGGCCCTGCAGCCCCGTGGTGTAGGTGGTGTAGTCGCCGCTGGGGCTGGACTCGAAGAGCACCACTTCCACGAACGCCGTCTCCTTGCCCAGCGCCGCGCCCGGCGCCGCGGCCAGCAGCACCCCGAGCAGCAGCAGAGGCGGCGGCAGCGGCGGCACGGGCAGCCCCGCGCCGGCCCCGCAGCCCCTCATCGCGCGGCGGGAGGAAGCGGCGCCCCGCCGCCGCGCATCTCTCCCGAGCGGCTCCAGCTCCGGGGCCGGGGTCCCGGGCCGGTCAGCGTCCCATGGCAGCGGCCCTCCCGCCGCGCTGCGCCCCGCTCCTCGCTGCCGTGCTCCCCTTCCCTCGCCCCGGCTCCTCTCCGCCCTGCCAAGCCGCTTCCCTTTCATCTGCTCCACGTGACGGCCACCACGGGGTTATCCCCGCCCTCCGCGCCGCGCTGACCCGCTCGGTCCCTCCCGCCGTGCACACACCGCCCGCAGCCCCGCCGGGCCCGGCCGAGGCCCGAGCTCGCCGTGGCTGCCGGCCGTCTGGCCTGGCTCGGCCCGGCCCTGCGAGGATCTGAGAACGAGCGGCACTCGGGACGGCCCTGCCGGGATCTGCTCTCCGCGCGGCCGGGCCTGCACGGCCCGGAGGCGGAGGGCAGCCCTGGAGACCTGTGGCAACCGCCTGGGCCCGCGTCCGCCGGGGCCGCTGCCCGCCGCTGCCGGGGCTGCCGCGCTGCCCAGCGGCGGGCTGCGGGCCTGGCGCCGTAGCGGCTCGGCCTGGCCGCTTCCCGGCGCTACCGCGGCCGCCGGCCATGGCCGGCGCGTTATGCGCGGATCCCGAGCGCGGATCCCGGGCGCGGTGGCATAGCCCGGGTGGACGCGCCCAGGCGGGCGGAGCGGTGCTCTGGCAGCACGGGTACCACGGGCACCCATTCTCCGCGGCCACCCATCCTCCGCAGACACCGCTGCGCTGCTGGCCGGACGTGCCAACTATTCGCAGGCGGCACCCCATGGGCTCCTCGTGTCTAGGCTCATACGAGCCCTGATCCCAGCCTCCTGAATCTGAGTTAAGCCAGGCTGGGTTACCTGGGCTCTTAAGCTTGACTGTGAATGCAAGCCTACAAAATCTCCATCAATGATAAGGGGAAAATGTGTTGGTAATGATTTTTGTTGCAGTCTCGCACAAGAACTGGATGTCAGCCAATTACACGTTTTTCCATTAAAAGTATGTACAGCTAAGTCATGGAACTCATTAATAGGTGGTGTTACACAGCCTAAAAATATAACCCAGTGACAAGGAGGATTGAGACAAACTGATCCAAGATCCCTTGTTGGCTATGGAACACAATGTTTTGAAACAAAGCCCAGCCCTAACTCACTGGCAGAAGAAATAATACTATAGTCTGCAAATGGCCAGCTCTTTTCCTAAGTATGCTTTGTTACAGGTGAAGACAAGGTAGTGTCTTCCTTAGCATGACACAGTGAGCAATGTTAGCTTAACAGATCATGGAGGATTTCTTCAGTGGCAAAGGGTCAAGAAGGGATTGCAGGACCATAACTCTGGGCTCCTATAGTGAACCACAAAACACCCACATAAGACTACAGTGCAGTGCATCAAAGGCCACAAAACTATTGCATGTTTAGAAAGGGAGCTGGAAGGGACATCACTGTGGTGCACTATGCAAATTTAGATGCGGTCAACAGGTGCTAATTTTTGATTACAGGTATGCTTCAGTACAATTTCAGAAATGTATGACATCTAGTGTACTAAATACAAGCATTTTAATCCCTTAGTGCAGATTACCTCTACTTGATTTTCCTTCCCCAAAATGGCTCATGCTTAGCCAACATATGGTCTGCTACACCACAACCAACATAAGAACAGCTTAAACTGTCTGGAAACTACCAACAGAAAAAAAATGTGAATGGGGTTTTATACAGCAAGTGGACAAATCCTATGCCTAAAATAAGAGTTGCTGAAGATCTGATCCATTCCACTTGGACTACAGACATAGCAAAATTGCCTTAGAGCAGCCTCACAGTCAAACACTGAGCAGTGACATGAGGCACTAGGTCTCAGGTCACCAAGTTCCCTCGACTTGGGCAGAAATCCAAGCAGGAAGTTACAGGAAGAGAATGGACTGTCTATCATTAAAGCATCAAATATTTCTAATTGGCATCCTGCCCAGCTGGCAGTATAGAGTTCACAATTCAGTTATGCCATAATACTTCAGATATGTTTTCTTTTTTTTCCCCCTGAATGACAAACTGAGGCCCAGGGTCTGAATAGAGAAGTCTCAAGCATTTATAACTACAGCTGAGGACAGTGAGAACTGTGATTTGAGCAAAACCAAATTATGTGCAATGCCAAATGGTCTGAGAAAGCATTCTCTAGGCACTCAGTCTCTTCTTACCAGTAACAAGTGACAGAACCAGAGGAAAAAAACTCAGGTTTCATCAGGGGAGGCTTAGATTGGATATTAGGGAACATTTCTGCATGGGAAGAGTTGTCAAGCATTGGATCAGGGGGCCATGGATAGAGATGGAGTCACTATCCCCCTGGGGGATGTTAAAGATGCGTGGATGTGGCACCTGGGGACATGGTTTAGTGGTTTAGCAGTGCTGGAGGAATGGCTGGACTCAATTGTCTCACAGATCTTTTCCAACATAAACAATTCTATAATTCTATCTCAGAAGCTGGCAATCAACACTAGAGGATGCTTTCGACACTGAACTTCCTACATCTCATTTCCCTTGCAAAGAAATGGATATTTTAGAACCCTCCTCCCTCTGCTCTTGACAGAAAACAAAGTTAGTGAAGTAGCCACATAATACATGCACAATGTATACACAATATATACACAATCACAAAATAAATGTGATGAACATTATAGAAAAAGCCCAAAACAATTTCCTCAGAGCAGACTAGCTGTCCATAGGAAAGATAAAAAGCCTGGTTAACTCATTCACACACCCAGTCCAGGTGTTTTCAGGAATTGATAACTGCAACTATTGCCCACATTCCCTATATGTTGCTCTGCAGAGCTTATTTCCTAAGTAAATTATATTGGTGTACTCTGAATAAGCAATAGAAACAAGTGCTGTCCTTTTCCCAGTAAATTCAAGGACATGTACACGCCTGCCCTTTTTCTCTGAGACAGAATTGCACAGCAGAGAGTTTTCGGGCTGACTTGGAGCTTTGCTCGGACACACCCGGGCGCTTGCGGAGCTCTGGCTCTGAAGGAGCCGCCGCAGCTCCGAGGGCCGCGGGGAGGGGCCGGGGCGGGGCGGGTGCAGCGCGACACAGCCACCAGCAGGTGGCGAAAATGTAGGAGGCAGGAGATGGATGATTTATAAACAAAAGAGAAGCGATGGTTTGTCATTATCAGCAATTATTCCAAATTAAAGTAACAAACCTTTGTAGCTTGTCAGCTTAATTAAAGAACAAAAGAAAAGTTTTTGTCAGTGGATATTTTTACTAAGAATGTGTGGATATTTGTACTAAGAAAAAAATGTCGTGCAAAGTGGCTTTGCCTCTTGCTATTTAAGGTTTGGAAACACAATTCAAGTAAATCAGCATCGAAGCAATGCAAAAGGGCCCAGGACGGGCCCAGGACGTGCCAGGGCCGCTGCGGAGCCCGAGCGGGCCTGGAGGGTCCGGCAGTAGCACAAGGGTTAAAATAACTCCCACAGCCTCGAATCTTCATCTTCATCTCCATCTTCATCTTCATCTTCATCTTCATCTTCATCTTCATCTTCATCTTCATCTCCATCTCCATCTCCATCTCCATCTTCATCTAGAGTCTAGCATCTGCAGGCTTTGGATGCACTCTGAACCTTAAAGCCCATCGTAATGGACAACATTTTGACTATAGATGCTTTACTAACAGAGCAAATCAGTGAGGATATCAGAGACGAACCATAATAGACTTGTCCCTCTCTGGACATCAGCTGCTACCCTGTGCCCTCTGTGGAGTCAGCAAATCGAAAATGTAGGAGGCAGGAGATGGATGATTTATGGAAGTGATGGTTTGTCATTATCAGCAATTATTCCAAATTAAAGTAACAAACCTTTGTAGCTTGTCAGCTTAATTAAAGAACAAAAAGAAAAGTTTTTGTCAGTGGATATTTTTACTAAGAATGTGTGGATATTTGTACTAAGAAAAAAATGTCGTGCAAAGTGGCTTTGCCTCTTGCTATTTAAGGTTTGGAAACACAATTCAAGTAAATCAGCATCGAAGCAATGCAAAATAACCAACTGACTAGCCACAGCAGCTTATTGATTATAACAATTTTTCATGAACAAAATTTGTAGTTAATGTTTGAATAGTTAAGGTTTCTGATGTTTTAAACAATGTGTAGTCTTTCAAATCTGTAAGAATATGGTGACTGGGGAATCTTTCACCTCTCTGTACATGTAATTGTCCACTGAAGGGAAAAAATAATGAATCAGGTCTGTAAAACTGAATTGTGTCAATTGTACTGAAAATACCCTTATTTATATAAAGTCAGTCCTTTCTTTTGGCAAACTATTGCCCAATATACAGTACAAGCTCAAGTAAGAGTTGCAAGACAATACTGCCATGCTTGATGCTTTCCTTCAGAGTCCTCACCAGGCAGGCACAGGAGATCATGTTACCAAAAGAAGAAGAAAAGAATTCTGAGAAACAAACTTAGGAAATTATTTCTATATGCTTTTTGGTCATCTAAAATCTCTGCAAGGGGTGGCAGGAACAGAATGGATTTGGAAAAAAATGGAGCCATATTTACCAAGATTCTCTGTATCCATTCTGCAAGAAAGACCTTCAAATGCTTCCATAGCAATATCTTTCACTGTGCTGCTGTGTTCCTGAGACTGCTCTGTATCACTTTCTGCTCTGTATCACTTTCAGTTACAGTTGCACTAATCCCAGACTACTGTTGATTTCATGTGTTCATTAGGTCAATGCTTAGCAGTTTCCTCATTCATAATATAGAAGAAGCCACCAATGGAATTAAATATAAATAACACACCCTGCATATTTCACATATTTATATACAATCTAGATATTAACATTTCCGTATTTAATTCAACATTGTTATTAGTGTTTCTGGAGTAAATATAGGGTACAAGGTGCTGTTCATGAAGCCCTACTTCAAGCAAAAATATAAAATGAGCAATATTTAAATATTGCAGAATAAATTTGAACCATATGGTTAAGGTGTATGACGTATCAGCTGCTAATACTAATTGCAATATGAAAAACTCTATGCTAAAGCCAAAATATAGATTTCACTGCTTCTGAGTACCAAAAGCAAAAAGCACTCTTCAAATGTTACTGGCTAAAATGAAGGAATTCCTACATTAACAATGGATTGATTCATGTGACAGTGAGTTTAAAAACTATTTACTCTATTTCATCTTAGGTCATCTATTATATTAAAGACTCACCTAAGTTAAAAGATCTGACTGGCACTTTTAATTAATCACTTTAAAAACTCATTTTCCACATTCAACTACTAGTACAGGATCTATTTAATTAATAGATTAAGGGCTTTAGCTGTCCCTGCCTGTTTACATAAGAGTTATCATTAAAGTCAGTGCTAACAGAGCAAATCAGTGAGGATACCAGAGACAAACCATAATAGACTTGTCCCTCTCTGAACACCAGCTGCTACCCTGTGCCCTCTGGGGAGTCAGCAAATCAAAAAGGTAGGAGGCAGGAGATGGATAATTCTGACAATATTCCCCACATTTTGGGTCTTGAACTTATGGTGAAACAGAACTGATTCATAACTTGACATTTCCTGATAATTTCCTCTTCTCATACAGGGTCACATGACAGCTGGAGACAGGGTTCTGCATACAAAAGGGCACCCAGATGGAAGAATATAAGGAAATAAATTCAAAATTACAAAACAAGAAAGCTTCCAGGACTCTCAGGGGCTCTGGGCTTGTAAAATAATTTCAAAGCCTAGGGAAGTTCTAAGAAATAAGAAAAGGTTTTCCCTTTTAAATGCTGGCAGTGCTCCAAAGAAGAACTGACTTCTGCAAACAGGAAGCAGCCATCAAGTTTTCCTAAGCCTGGTTGTTTACCTCCCTGGGTATTTTCCAAGAAGAGGTTCCAGTTCTGAACCAGGATGTGCAAACAAAAAGACTTACTGGAACAGGAGCTTTTAGGTATGTGAGATTTCAAGTTAAGTGTTTTCCTCAGAGAGCTTGCTCAACATGTGAGACACTGGCACAAAACCCAGAACAGCATTGTCTGTTCCCTGGGACAGCACAGCAGCAAGTTCAGCTTCTCCTGTACTGCCCAAGCACATTCTGCAGAACCACCCCAAAAAAGGCATCATCTCAAGTCAGTGTAGGACCTTTGCCTTTTTTGTTTTGCTTGTGACTACCACCTCTAATGTGTCATTGTGCATCAGTGTACACAGGTGAGCACAACACCTCTCTGTGCTCAGCTCCTGTGGCATCTCCAGAACCTCCAAGTCCTGCATACTCTGCACAACTCTCTGGTTCACATTTTCCTGCCAGCAGGAGGAGAGAACGCTGCAGGGGAACACTGTGCTTGGGAACAAGCTGGAAAGAGAAAAGCCAAAGAGATGAAGTAGGACTACACATGGGAATAGGTACTACGATCAGACAAACCACAGCAAAGCACCAGAGGTGCCAACAGCTGGACCTTTTAAAGGGAAAGGGAATCCATGCAATGGAAGCAGAATCAAAACAGCAATAAAAGAATGGTGTGGGAAGGGGATGAGCCAAGGTGGTTGGAAGGAGAGGCCAGAACTACTAAGCAAAGCAATAACAACTACAACCTCCTCTTTACCTGTGGGATTCCTGCAGGGATCAGGGCTGCCCACCAGACAGATCACCTGACCTGAGCCCATTTTCCTGGCTGAGTGACCAATGCTGTTTGATTCCCAGCTGGACTCTTTCAGGGACTGGCAGATGGCATAAGCCTTCCCAAGGGCATCCAGTGGCTATGTATAAAGATCTGTTTACATGACTAATGTTTGCAGAGTTTTCCCAGTAACTTTTCATTCTTCCAGAACTGGGCACAGGGTTGCCAGCCTTTCTGTTTACTGTGGTATGGATAACTTGTCTTCTTTTAAATTCCCAAACCATTCCCAGTGGTTTGCTCCAAGCTCTGAATATTCAAGAGGAATTTCCTTCTCTGTCTGACAGAAACAATCTAATCAAGAGATCTTTATCTCAAAATACTGCCCTGTCCTCGTAAGTGGATAGATTTTCCCTTTATATCAGCAATCCTTGGCAGTGTAAGAGGGATTAGGAAGCTGTCTCTACACTGGGACCTCTGCTGTTTAATAAGCATGTCAGTTTTCTGGAAAAATTAGTAAATTGGCAAAAAAAAATGCTGCTGCTACAAAATTATATACATTTGTTAATTTCTGGTCTTGCCTGAGACCAGTGAATTCTTGAGTTTCAGAGGAGCCTAAAAATGAAGCAAATTGGCATTACAATGCAAGTGAAATTTAGGGGAAAAAAAAACCCACTTTGGAGATATAAAGGAACATGCAAGGAACATTGTGAGACTTTTATAGAGATTGCTTGATCTCAAATTTACTGTTATCAGTCAAAAAGACATTATATCATTAGACTGTTTTGGAGGTTCATATTTTCTAAAAATTAAGTTAATCAGTTGCTATACATGCATCTACACCTGGCTTTTGGGCAGTTGCTCCTCATCTCCCTTTTTTTATGACGTACAGCATTGAAATGTATTGCTGCTAAGCTGCCATTAAACCTGGAATAGGGCACAACCTCTTTGAATGTGGGTATGTCCAAAGCAGCTCCAAGGGGAACCTCAGTGCCTATGGCTGCTGGGAACTCCTGTAGCACTGAAAGGAGACCTTCTTTTCCTGAAGAAAAGCCTTATAAAAGGCCTAATTTCTAGTCAACTTGCAGAGTATTTTGGTTCCA
Source organism: Emberiza elegans (assembly GCA_024865655.1). Classification (NCBI taxonomy): domain Eukaryota; kingdom Metazoa; phylum Chordata; class Aves; order Passeriformes; family Fringillidae; genus Emberiza; species Emberiza elegans. The sequence goes on from JALJVW010000184.1 coordinate 52,591,471, forward strand.
GAAACACTGATAGCGTTGCCTGAGTTAACTCAGACTTGTTTTGTGAATCAGAAGCAAGATTTCATTGACTATGGTGATGGGAGAACTCTGTTGCCTGGGGAGGCAGATAACCCTACAACAGGGGCATGTGAGACATCTTTGTCACAAGATATGGGCTGCCTGAGCCAACTGCAGGATACTGTTATGGGACACTGCTATGGGGGAAATACAGACAGAGCTCCAGCAAGAAGGCCTTGAAGGAATTAGAAGAGGTGTAACAGGAGTCACTTCAGGTACAGGTGTGATGGGATCTCTCCCTCACCACAAATCAGCTAGGTCAGAGGACTGGACCATAAAAAGACCAAAGTCAGACTCTCCAGCCCATGCCTTTGGCCCACAACCAAGATCTAAGATGGAACTCAGGCAGACCTACCTCACTGTTCCTTGAAATTCTGGGTAGCTGGAAGTACCAGCAACATGTGGGTGGAAAATGAGGACAGGAGGACAAAGAACTGGAATGCAAGGTACACATATGTTAGGAAAATCATGGTTTGGAGTTGAACTCACTGTGTCTTTTCCATGCTTTTCTGGTGGTAACCTGGGAACAATCACAGAAGCCAATGAAGTGGAATCCCAATAATTTATTAAGTATTAATGGAGAAAGGATGAGAGCTGAGTGAAAATCACCTTTCTGAAGGGCTTGCTCGTGCCAGTGTTAAGAGAAGGGAAAGCCAGTGCCACTTTGGACAGCATGCAGGCAGGGTGGCAGTTCCTTGCTGATGATATGGATTCTGCATATTCCCTGAGACTGAGAGCACTAAAACTTTGAAAAATGCACTCCTGAATCCAAATGTGTAATAACAAAATTTAAGACTAAGTAAAATTTGTTTGCAGGTTTTGAACAACCTTGTTTTAGGCTGCTAAACAGGTTCTCTTCTCATTTAATCAGCTATTGATACAGGTATGGGAACACTCCAGCTGTTGTCAAGAACTTGAGGGCCTGGGCCACCATCCAAGTATTTTCAGACACACATTTGGCAAGCAAGCTCTTTCTCAGATTATGATTGTCACGTAATCTTTTCTCTACGACCCCTCTTCCATTTTACTTTCCTCCCTATTGCCCCTTTTTTATGTGTAGATAACATTGAACACACATTTCATTCTCTGTATCTGAGATTACACAAGGGTAAAGCCTCTCCACCTTCGTTAAACAAAATTATTTTCTCCGGTGGGTTGGCCACCTGGAACATAAAACATAAAGCTGTTTTAGCAGGAACTAATGTGGTTTCTGGCAGGACAGCCAACAGAATCCTCATTGGCACATCCTTGGGGGTAGTGCTGTACCCCCCAGTGGGGTGAAGGCAGGGTGAGATGCATTCTTGAGTCACGTGGATCACAGGATTAAATCCAATGACTGAAAAAAAGAAAAATACAAAGACCGGAATGTGTAAACAGTGAAGGGGGGGAAAAAAAAGTGGAAATCAGAATTAAACTTGAAGCCTTTTTGTTAAAACTCTCTGAAAGGGTGTCACAGTGTAAGACCAGCTTTATGGACCTTTTCTTAGGCACTCTCTTACCCAGTGACTCAACCATATATGTAATAAAACACTTTATATATCCTAATGGTAGTATGATAATATTTTGAGCCTAAATATATTCAGCAACTGCCCCAGAGCTTATCTTAGTACTACTAAAACCATTCAACAGGACTAGAATGCAGGGTGTCATGCCCTTCTTTTGCTAGCTATTACTGCCAACACTAATGGATGCTGTTATTATATTGAATAACAATGGACACCACCAGTGCCAAGGGCAGCTTCCACTTTTGTTGGTTACACATCACTGTGAAATAGCTCAGGCACTACTGCTAGCACATATGTCCCTGCACTTCTGTGGTTTATTCACGATCACAAGTGTTTGTTGCAAAAGGAAACATGCTTTACATGGGCTCTGGTTCCACATAAAATTTAAATAGGAAAATCAAATCACCTGCAGACAGAAGGTCATGATTTCTCTTCAGTCATAATACCAAGACATGTGGATATCTTTATGATCATGATAAATCAGATCTCTTCAGTGCAGCTGTAAATATTACAGATCAGCAATGTAAGGCAACCCTGTTCACCCCACTTTTCTTGCAAATAAGGGCAACTTGAAATGGATGTCTGAAATCTGAAATAGTATTATTAATACTGAATCTGCATTTTGGTAGAAAAAAGTAACATTTTAAAGTGGGAATTACAATTACAGAAAAAAGAGAAGCAGTATCTCCAATGGCCAGTGTCTCAGGGGCTTAGCAGGACCCGAACAAACAATTTTTTGCACTTCGACTAAAAGGCTTATTGAAAAATTGCCATGTTTTTCACAAAGGTGTCAAAGTAGAAAGATGAACTTTCAGCCTTAGCTCAATGTCATGCTGCAGTGCGCAAGAAAAGAACAAACACAAGCTTACAAATGCAGTTTGTTCTCTGTATCATGAAAGCCTGGCAGAACTCCAGTGCTGGCATAATGCCAAACCAGCACACCAGTGCCTTTGATCTTCCAAAGCTCATGTTTTCCTTTAGTGTTTAACATCTCCACTAATTTAAAATCAATGTACAAATGGCTTTCAGAAATAATTGTGAGCAGCCAAAGTCTCGACATTTCATAACTATTCAGGTCGTTGGCAACTGTCACAAGTGGAAACTTGGAGAGCTGCAGGGGCTGAGCTGCCAGAGGTTCAAATACCCTCGATGCCCTGCAACCTGTGCATTACTGCCCGTAGGTTGCTGAACACCTGCATTCACCATGGGCAGAGTATTTCTAGGCTTTCTACCTGCAAACCTTCTGTCTGAACCCCAGATCTATCGGATCTCACACCAGCCCGTCAGGGCAGGGTGATTTCCTCCCTCAGACACACAGGAGTGCTCACTTCACTCCCACACAGCTTTGCTGCTCCTCAGGGGGCAGCGGTGCGACTTCTCTGAGGGATTTCTGCATGACCTCCTGCAGTTCCAGTCATCAGTCACTAACCTCAGTGCCTTTTTAGTCTTCTTAGACTAAAAAGTTCATTCTTATGGCACCTGCTACAGCTCCATTCGTGGCACTTGTGTTCCCCATGATTATGCTTGTGACTACTTGTGACAGGCCGGCTCCGGGAAGGAGACCAAAGAGAGACTTCAGCTGGATGGCCCCGCCAGGCCCGGTTCACTGCCGCCTCGAGTTCCGCCATCGCGGGCACGGCCCGGATCCCGCCCGGATCCCGCCCGGGTCCCCTCCGGCCCCGCTCTGCCCTCATAGCTGCCCGCAAGCCCCGCCCCTCGCCAGCGCCTCGCAACCGCAGCCCCTTGTCTGATGCAATTCGCTTCCCCGCCTTGCTCGCGGCCTCGGGCCAATCACAGGCTCTCCCGGCCGTGGCGTCACGCCTCGCAGCCAATGAGCGAGAGCCACGATGGTAGAAATCCGGGCGGGGCGGCGCGGGGTGCAGTCGGCCGCGCTGGTGACGCGGGCGGCGTGTCCGGTGTCCCGCTGTGCCGCCATGGCAGCCCTGCCCGGTGCCGCGGCCCCGCGGCTGCTCCTCATCCCTAGCAAAGCGGCCGAGGCTCCCGGCACCGCGGCTCCCCGGCATCTGTCCGTTGTCCTGCCGGCAGGAGCCGACCCCGGCCTCCCGGGGATGGAGACCGCGCAGCCGGCCCGCAAGCGGCAGCGGCTCACGCATCTGAGCCCGGAGGAGAAGGCGCTGCGCAGGTGAGTGCGGGGCAGCGGTGGCGGGGCTGCGGCTGTATTTGGGGGGTGTAAGGTCTCCCGCTCACAGCCGCTCTTCCCCGCAGGAAGCTGAAGAACCGCGTGGCGGCCCAGAGTGCCCGCGACAGGAAGAAGGCGCGGATGACAGAGCTGGAGCAGCAGGTGGTGGAGCTGGAGGAGGAGGTAAGGGGCTGCGGGAGATACGGGGCTGGAGCAGGGGGAGGAAGGGAGCGGCCTCCATGCCTCGCGGCTCTTTGCAGAACCAGAGGCTGCTGCGGGAGAACCAGCTCTTGCGGGAAAGGACGTGTGATCTCGCGCGGGAGAACCAGGAGCTCCGCTGCCGCCTTGGTTTGGATGCTCTGAAGACGGAGGAGGAGGGTGACGAGTTCCAGGTGAGCCGCGCTGCTGGCGTGTCCGCCCCGCCTTGGGCAGAGCTGCCCCGATCCCGGGGCAACGTCGGGGCTGTGGGCAGGGATATGCCGGAAAGACCTTTGTCCTCCATATGGAAGCTGTCCTGAAACTCTGCGGGTGCCAAATGGAAATGTGTGATGTGGGAGGTAGAAAGCTGATTAGTTCCAGGCTGGTTTAAGACAGTTTTCTCTGTTTTTTACCTTATAGAAGTGAAGTCAAAACTGTTACAGTCACATAGGTGTGTCTCAGATGTGGTGGAGAGGGTCAGGCTTTCATTTAAAAGTGTCAAACAAAATAAATGTGCAAGTGTAGAGAAGCTTCAGCTAACTTTGAAATTACCTTACCTTCAGGTTCCTATAGAACAAGAAGGTAGGGAAATTTGTGTTGGAAGCCTTAGCAGAAGAATTAAGATCTTGAAGATCATGTACTGTACTGCCTGCCATTACATTTGCAGTGACTGAGTTTTTGTATTGGTACAGGTTGTGAAGGAATCCCAGGTGGATGAGATCAGATTGGTGACCGGGTCCGCTGAGTCCGCAGCACTCAGACTACGTGTTCCTCTGCAGCAGGTGCAGGCCCAGCAGTCACCATTTCTGATAGTTTCCACATGGATTCTGATGGCAGTGACTCTTCAGACTCTGAGGTGAGCATCCAGCCCTATACAAACTGTCCAAGAAATTCAGAATTACTGTAGATTTAAGATGAGTGTTATGTTTTAATGTTAAATCATTTGGTGATTTCTATCCATTCCAAATCTCTGTAGATCAGAACACCTGTGTTAGGCTGTGTCCAGTGAGTATAGGAATTCAACAACACCCACATGAAAAAACCCAGTCCCCCCAGCTTTAGTCATGTGCAGGTCTGCCTAAGCCAGATTTTGGACTGTGCTGTGTGTAGCCAGCAGGCACTGTGGTGTTTGTACTTGATGGGTACAAGATCTCAAGAAGCTTCTAAGAATGTCTGTAAATCTCAAATGCATGTATAATTCCCTGGGGATTGCCAGTACCCTTACAAAAAAAGCTGTGGGCAAAGAATGACTGTGCCCTGGTACAGATTGCCCAAAAGGCTGTGGAGTCTCCTTCACTGGAGACAGTTGAAAATCATCTGGTGCAATCCTGTGCCATGTGCTCTTGGATGACTCTGCTTGAACAGGGAAATTGGACCTACTGTGGTCCCTTCCAATCTGGCCTGTTCTGTTAATTTCTGCAAGATAGGTAACTGCCTGAACTGTGTGTTGGATGATATTCTTGGCAGAACAACTGTGATTGCATCAGTATATATTAACTTCCACATGGAGATTAATAGATGCCATATTTGGTGTTTGGCTGTAACAGTAATAAACTGTCTTTCTAAAACTGTCTTTCATTTTGCAGTCTGATGTCCTATTGGGCTTTCTGGACAGTCTGGACCCAGAGTTGTTTCTCAAATATGCTGATTCAGAGTCAACATGCCTGGAAAAGCTGGACGAAGAGATCTCTGGAGAAACAAATTCCATACCAGCCACCCTCTCTCCCTCTTTGGGGTCCCCATCAGCCAAGCTGGAAGCCATTAATGAACTCATAAGGTTTGATCACGTGTATACAAAACCCCTGGTAGTGGAGATTCCTGTTGAAGTGGCCAACCAAACCAATATGCTAGTGAAAATTGAGGAAGAAAATCTCTCTTCATCTGACAACAAGGCTATCCCTGAAGTCCCAGTGTCTGTGAAGAAGGAACCTGTAGACAGCTTCATGCCTGAACTGGGCTTTTCTCATCTGCTTTCTTCTTGTCATAGCCTTGAAACCTCAAGCTACCTTTTGGATGGCTGTAGTGACTCTGGGTATGAAGGATCCCTGTCTCCCTTCAGTGATACATTGTCTCCGCTTGGCCCTGACCATGCGTGGGAGGACAGCTTTGCCAAGGAACTCTTTCCCCAGCTCATCAGTGTCTAACCTGCTAGTGTTAACTGCCTGGGAGCAACTGTCCTGGCAGGAAATCAGCAATACCCCTTTGGGGTGTATGTGGGCAAAATCAAGTCCATTCAGAACAGTGTTTCTCATTTTTTACCATGCTAGTTGATGGTATGAAAAAGCCTGGGGTGTCCTGTCCTGCCCTGGCTCCCCCCAGTCAGTGTTGGCTTAGGAGAGAGGCAGGTTTGTTTCTCAATAACTTGCTCATTCTGTTTGAACTTGAAAATGTTTTGTTTTCCAGTTAAAATTTTGACACCAAAAAACTAAACTGGGATATTCATGTATAGGCAACTGGGCTAGACCTTAATAGTCTCTAAGTCTTACAGCTTCACTAAATGCTTGTTTTCCATTTGCTATGTAGAGTTGCTTTGTCCATTTAATATTTAACTATATTGGTGCAATTAAAAGGCCGTGCAGCTCACTTGACCCTGTTTTGCCTTAGAACTCACTGGGGAGGGGAGAGTATCTGGGCTTTGGAGAATTTAAGTTCAGGTCCCTCAGTGTCTCATCCTGCCACAATGCATTGAGGAGCACTGCTCATAAGGTGTCTGCAGCTGGATGCTTCAGCAGTTCCCTTCTGGGGGCACTGGATGTGGTAGATGGGTTTGTGTGATAACTAGAGCAAAATCTTCAGCCTCTGTAAGGCAGGCAGGTGGCAGGAGCTTGAAGTGTGAATATTCAAAAGTCAGGGCAGTGGTGGCACCCTGACGGCCAGTAATGATGCCCAAAATTCTCAGCCTGATGGGAGGTGGGTGTGAGACACACAGTGTGAAAACAGTTGCAGATTCTGTATTACCACAGGAAATCTTGAATACCACAGCAGGACTTCTCATTGTCCACATCCATTTGCTCCAGTATCTAGTATTTATCACAATATTAAAAAAAAAAACAACTTGGAGAGACAGAAGAAATTTTATACTGAAAATAAGAGAGCTGTTGCAGGTGTTGGCACAGCTGTTCTTGGTTTCAGTGCTATTTCACGTTTTGCATTCAATTTTGGCAAAAATAACTTGGAGTGGGGAAGAAAGAAAACCAGCAATGTTTCAGTCAGTAACATTCAAGGTGACAGGACTGCTTTGGATTACAAGCTTGAGTAAACCTGGTTTATAATGAAGGATTCCACCTGAATAGTGGGTAGAAGTAAAGACTACAGCTGTGCAGTGTAACAAATTTAGACTGAAAATCCAAGTAGTCAGAAGAATAAATTGCTTTACTTTCACTGTAGAAAAGAGGGATGACTGCAAGAGTATAAAATTGTTGTGAGTCCAGAAAAAGCAGAAGTGAGGGTTTGATCTGTAGTTTTGCAATACCTTTTGTAAGCACACTTTTATGAAGCCCCAGCTCCTCCTGGCAACCATGAGCAAGCCATTTTAACATCTAAAAAAATCCAAAGAAAATTGTATTACAGTCTCCTTTCCATCACAGTAGGACATGGGATGTGCTTAACATTTCAACCTTGTTAAGCACAGGAGACAGAAATGTTCAAGGACGTGGTCTTTACATTGTTGTGCTTCCCCTTCTCAACAGCTCTATCCTGGCATGCTTTATCCTGACTTACTGCAAACACTGGTGTTAATAGTTACTGAGACCTCTGCTACTGTAAACACAGAACTGGTTCTTGTTTGGCATCTGGAAGCCTACTACCATTGAGAATTTCTATGAGCACTAGTATTTTCTACTAGAATCAAGTCCACTAAGATGGTACACAAAAAAAGCAAGTCTTACCTTCCAAGAAAATGACTAAAATCTGAATTTAAAACTCTTCTCAAACATTCCTTAACTTTAAAAATACCTAGCTTGCTTAGTTCTGAGTAGTTTTATTCTGAAGTAAAATAAAAGATCTCAAAACATAAGCTATAGCAACACTTATTGGTACCCTTATTGCTTTGGGTCATGACAGACTTAAAGTAGCTTTTCCTTCCTGGCAGCTTCAGGTTTATTCTATTCTGCTGTTGCCTTCCCTTGTCCTGCTGAATACTGTGAAGGAAAAAAGGGGAATGCCTTTGACATAACATAGATAAATTCAAATCTTCTTAAGCCAGAAGAGTACTTTACTGTCCTGCTGAAGGACTGCACATAGCCTCCCAAGGTTTTGTCACTCTTACTAGGAATGAAACAGTCATCTAAAAAATATTTTAGAAAATTTATTGAAAACTGACATACAAAGGGTGATTTGGTCCCAAGAGAAGACAGAGCAGAATCGGATCTTTCATATTTCAAAATAATATTTTTCATAATACTGCGTCGCATTTGCCATCCTGTCTGTGAACAGCATTAATAAAAGTCTTTTAATGAAGACAACAACAAATGAAACTCACAAATACAGAAGTCTGTAAATGCCCACAGCTTGATCTTTCATCCAATCACCCTCTCCAAGTGACTGCTGCAGCAAGGATCTTGCTCAGTGCTCCTGTCACTTGGTTCCCACTCTTCCATCAATATAAGCAATTCAACCCCACTGTCTTCTATCACAAGGGCAGAAATGCATTGTGAAAAAATGAAAGCAAATGTTTTCTATCAAAGCAAACTTTTTAGACAATTTTTTCTCCATCTCATATTCTTTGTCAACAGTGCACCACTCTATTCTTGTTTTAGATGGCAGGTAACAGGTCAGTGATGCCCTATTGGCATTGAATTAAGAGGAAAAACACCTCTGAAAGTCAACCTTTGGTAAAACCTAGCAGGAAAAAAAGTATGCTTAAAAGCCATCTACAACAAATTCTTCAAATCTGATATGCAATTTGGTGTTTTTAAGATGAAAACAACTGCATCATTTGATGTATTTAAGCCTCCCAGAGTTTTTTTTAATCTTCTGTTGCAGCTTCAGTGCTGCTGAGATGGTTTCATCACATTTTTGAAATTTTCATCCTTTTTTTTTTTCAGTTTATTTAGGATTCAGAGCTTTCACCTAAAATACTTTAACTATAATCCAGCAAGCTGAAAACCAGTCACTTACTTGGAGGCATCACATTTTCTACCTGCAGTGACTACAGCCTTCTCCAAACTGACTGCTTTATGTTCTACTCAACCACTGGAGCACATCAGAGGCTGTAGGTTTTAAAAGATGTTCAGCAGCTTAATAATACATAAGCAATTTTACACAGTTCATGCAAAAGATTTATAGCAGACCCTGAAATTAAATTAGGCATTATAACAAGATAGGCTGCACATGTTCTTCAACTTAATAAACCTTCCACAATGGTACAGGTGTATACTGGTTTCCAGAGTAATACCTACTCAAATGCTGGAGTGGTTTTAGTGAAACTGTAAAATGTTTTACCAAGAGACAGGAAATTTCAGACAACCTTCAACAAAAGCAGCAAGATAAACAGGGTTTATCAAACAGGTATGTTTTCAACAACCAGAAGGACTGCAAAAAGAGAAGACTGATTTTAAGCTTTCAGCTATGGGTTATTAAACAGTAAAGAATATTATCACATAGATTATCTTTCAGCTGTGCAGAGGAAGAGTAGATTTTCTGCAGCTGCATTCCTGGCTACTTGCTCTTGTTAGCAAGATGTCAAAACCAGATTGGACGTAGGACTCTGAACAGAACCTGTTACTTGGAAAGGGATTTCTTATAAAAGCCTCAATTCAGGTATCTCTGAGAAAGCTCAAGGACTTATGAACAAAAGATAAAACCCCTAAACAAGTTAGAAAACCTTAAGCATAACTGCTGTGCATTGAGAAAAGGTAAAAACATAGCTCATTGTGAACTCCTTTCCTTGGCACCCTGTGCAGGGTAGAAAGTTCTTTTGGCATACATCTGTATGAACAATGTGATGCTATATTATTGGCACATATTGTGGCTTAAAGTTTATGTCTAAATTCTGTCAGGAAAAAGACAGGCATCTCCTTTACCTCACCACCAAAGCCACCAAAGGCTGGGATGTGGGTACAGACCAAGCATTTGACTCTCCTAATGGCAGCAAGCACCATTATCCCTGTTAGCTGATTTGCTTATCATGTTTGCCCAAATCAATGGATGCCATTCATTCCAGCAGAAGTTACACTGTCTTCAGCTGACTTTCCAACTCCATGCATACAGAGAATCTCAGCACAATGTAAAATGTGAATCTCTCTGCTGAGAACCACTTTTCTCCAAACTTTGCATTGTTTGGGATGGGGAACATCAAAAACCCACAAATAAAATTTAGAAGCCAATGAACCAAAGACGACTGAAGTTAGCAGGTATCCTGCAAGTTACAAGTGCTGGCTTTACTTTCTACAAAGCAAAAGACTTTTAAGCTCAGCTGTAACATTCCTTCCCTAGCAACCCGTGGATTGTGTAATTTCTACATCTGAGTTTACATCAAGTCCAAACAAATAAGATGGTGTGAAAAGCTGTATTACCAGAGGGACTGCTTTTCTATCCATGACTAGATTTGAAGATGTTTCTTCCTTTACATTTTGTAATTCAAATGAAACCAAATGGCCAAGAATAGTATGTGCACCAGTTTCAATGGCTCAGTAAGACAAAGGTGTGGCTTAAGCCACAGTTACATTCAGTATTTGGATTTTATGCTTTACCAAGGGCAATTAAGAGGATATTTCACCACTAAGTAAGATGGAAAGCTACTTCCCTGTTCCAAAGGCCTCTGAATTACCTTTTCAGTAAAAATAAGAATATTTAACAGATTGGAACACAGAAATCTTAGGGTGTTTCCTGGCCACCCTATGATTGTGGTGTGCTTATGATTGTTAGTAAGAAAACAAAAATAACTTCAGATTCACACATCAAACCAGAAAAAAAATAAAAAAACATCAACAATAAGCATCAGAAGCTCACCACTTCCAGTCTAAAATCTGGCATCTACAACTCCATTTCTTCTTCTGCACACCCAGATATTCCCAAACTAGCATATGGATCTGGAGACATGACAGTCTGTTGTGATCCAGGGAACGTTTCAGTCTGTGGGTCAACAGGAGCTCTTGGTGTTGGCTGCTTAGCTTGACATACTTCTGTACTCTGCTGCTTGAAGTTCTTAACAGAAACAGACTTCAGTTTATCTGTCATAAATTCAGGAAGAGGTTTCCAAAGCACGAGTTCCATAGAAGGACGGCTCCTAGAAGGGATGGAGTTTCAGTAAATTTTAATTTCTCCAAGCACAGCTATTAAATGCAGAAGAGCTGTATCTTCATCCTTTGAACTAGCCTGGAACCATATTCCAAAAAATAAATACCTTTTTCCCCCCCTCTATTAAATTTCCTCTTCCCTATTTCCTAGTTCCATTATTTTAGTTCTAACCCTGTATTTCCCCTCTTTTTTGCACCAGATTTGACCACTGCTGGTCACACTTCAAGATCTTCTCATTTTGGAAATTCATAAACATAAAACCAAAACTGATACTGGTTCACTCCACAAATTTCACTCTGTAGACATGAGGAGTACAAAAGAGACATCTGATGACCACTCCAGTTACACTTCTTTTTTACATCAGGACAGTTTTTCCTATTTTAACTAGATGAATGGTCTGTTACACAATGTTGGCTGCATCATGCAGTAATCAAGGACATCTCCATAAACATGAAACGAGGTCTCTCTTTTCATTTGCACATGTTAGCTACATAGCACCATGATTTCCTCCAGAACTTACATAGATTCTATTATTTTCTTTGTCAGGACTTCACCAAAATCCCTCTTCATCCCTTTCTTAAGGGTATCTGACAGGATAAGAGTGGGCAGATTGCTAACATTTCCATCAGCATGAACTTCCTCATCTTCATCAATTATCCTAGGAATGGAGGGGGAAGAGGGAGATAAACACTATTGAGCATACTGTTATCAGGAACATCCACTGCAGACTACAGTCACATCTACGTGCTCTGCTCTGTGCACATCTCTGACCTGGGCTGGGTACCAGGAGCAGCAGGGCCATGTTAACATGAGTCTCTCTTGGGCTAAACCACCCTGAGAAGGACTCTAAGAAGCCACTCGAGCAGCAATGCCACTCCTGGTACCTGAGCTAGCTTTGTTACCCCTGTGTTATCCCAGCAGTGTCACTGCAAACATACACTGAGAGAAAATAAATTCCCTCCAAGGGAAACTGAATGATTCAGTCCCATTACACAGGTGAGTCTCAGCTATGCAGCTGCTTCACCTGCTCAATTCCCCAAAACTGGAATTGAGAATTATTGCAAAGGTACTGAAAATACTGAAAATAGTGCTTCACTCTTCCCAACGCTGTGCCAGTTTCTGAGATTAAATCAGCACAAATTGTTGAAGTGTTTAGAACAAATGGAAGCATCTCCTTTGTTTTTGGTTTTTGTTTTCTAGAAAATTTAGCAGTGTAGCTGAGAAGAATAGGGAACAATCCTCCAAGAAGACCAAAGCAGACACAGACAGATAATAGAGACAGATTTCCCTACTGTGATTTACCCATTTAAAAAATAACAGTCTAGCAGTACCCTGCTTCTCCTTACGCACCATCTACGGAATAATCTACAAAAAAATCTTGTTTTAAAATTTCTGTAACTTTTGGCTTTTCTAATCATCTGCAGTGGTCATTTTAGATATTTTGGAATACCAGCTCACCTGCAATCAACTGATACATACACATGCCATTCCCAGAAAACTTTCAAGGGCCAGAATGCACAGTAAAATTATTTAAAGACTACAGCAGACTGTCTATAGCCACCCAATTACCCACATCACACCATCAGCGAGATGAATCTCAGCCTTACTGCATATGTGCAGAGAGACCTCTTTGGTTCATGCTACTCCCTCCACTGACAAATTCACAACTATTTTAAGTTTAAATCACAGAACAAGCTGCAGTTGGTTGAAAAAAAACTGAGCTCAAGCCTGAGCAGGTAAATGTTAGAATTTGAGCTTCTGGATGCTCACAGAAGAGCATTAAACCAAATAATGGTATATTGGAGCTGCATAATGATTGTGAGCAGGGTGTTATTTACTCAGCATCTCCTGCTCTAGCACCTGAAATTTCAGATCAGCCTGAAGACCCACAGGATCATATGTAGCCTAAAATTAAATAATTTGAACAGAAGGTTCACCTGAGACTTACAGCAGTGTTATCACACTGCTAAGTGCTAGATTTATCCCTGAATGCCCACAAAAAAGGGAAAGCTCAGCAAAGCCAGGCTACTCAATCCCTGCATTTACCTGTCCTCAATTTCCTGAAGTTTCCTGCGAGCAACCTCGCATTGCTGTTCCCCCATTGTCTGATCCATTTCTTCACAGGGAATTTCTAACATGGCAGTTTCAGGACCGCTGCCACCATACTGACTTGCTACCTCCCCAGCTGCCTGCTGACCTGCACAAAGAATCCATTCTTCAGTGTTGGGATTCAAAGGGCAATTTTTGGCTCCTGTCAGCCTCTTCTTCCTCACAGGACAGCTAGGAAACAAAGTAAGTTTACAATCGTCAAAAAAGAAACGTGGCATTCTACAGGAACAAATGTAAAGTGCATTTCAGCAGCATTGACACTCTATGGCAATGCAGCCTCAACAAAGAAAATAAACCCACACTGCTCTTAGTAAAATGTGAGTACCTATTCAGGAAAATCAGTGCCACACAATTAATTAGGTAACAGAAATGGATTTGGGCTCATGTGCAATTCAAGTGAAGAGTTCCAAATGAAAACAATGATAGATTTCCTTCCTGTTTGTATTGTAGGTGAGATGTGCTCAAACAAAGCAAAAAGCAAATCAGGATTTTTCAGGCTAAAAAACACAAATTAATTTACCCTTCTGCCTCTTCTTCTAGCTTATGCTTCCTTCCACATCGCACAGAGACACTACAAAAGAAAAACAGTTACTTAGCTTCAAATTGTATCTTTTGGTTACACTGATAGCGTCAAACAATATTTTCCTCCCTTTTAAAATTTCATCAGAGATCAACAGTCACAGTATGTCACCAGCTGTGATGGGAATAAAAGTTTGGGATAATAAATAACCACATTGTTACAAAGGAAGTCAAAGGCGGCTGTAATTGCTCTGTTCTCTGAACAGAATTCCATGCTAATTTCTTCTCTTTTACGTTATTTAGTTTCCACGAGGGGCAAGACCAATTTTTTGGTCTAAAATCCAAATGCTTCAAGAAGCAACACATGACCGAGCTTGACTCTGTATTACAGGGACATACTGAAAAAATACTGAAACAAATAAATGAGTTTGAAAGTACGCAATGATGCTGGTTCTTGCCTTTTAAACAGCCCCTTCATCCCCCACCAGCCAGCTTCAAGGTCTTTAACCGAGCACAAGACAATTTTCGAACCTCCTACCAGCTCAACACTGCTACAAGGAAACAAATCCCAAAGCAAAGCACCCGCCGCAGTTCCCCCCTGCCGGCCTGGGCCCTGCGGAACGGCTCTGGCACTTACTGGCTGTGGCTCCTGGTGAAGGAGCTCACCGGGGCCACCGTCAGCCCCTCGCTGTGGCTCCCGAGCGCGGCCAGGGAGGCCAGGTCGAAGCTGCTCTGCAGACAGAGGCCGGAGGGTCCGTCCACGCCGTCGTTTCCGATCCCTGCCATGACCATCCCGGGTGGCTGCAGACGGCCGTGGCCGCCTGCTAAGGGCTCCGGAGCAGCGGCCGGCGCTGTAGGGAGCTCCACGGCCGGGCCCGCCGGGATGCCCTGGAAGGATCTGCCTAGCGCTGCCATTTCCTGCTGCGGGGGGGGGGGAAGCGCACATCAACGCCGCAATCCACGCTGCGCCACACGCCGGCCCTGCCCGAGGCTCTCCCGCACGAAACCTCCTCCGCCCGCCGCGCTCACCCGGGCCGAGCCGGGCCCGCGGCTGCGGCCGCCGCAACAGCCCGGGTCCTTCCAGGCCTTTCGCCGCGATCCGATAAGGACCCGCGGGCACTGTGGGAGCTGTAGTCCCGGGCTCTGGGAGACCTCTGGGAGTTGTAGTCCCGAGTGCTATAGGACCTGTGGGAGTTGTAGTCCTGGGTGCTGTGGGAGACGCGCTCTGAGAGCGGGCTGCCCGCCGTGGCCCGTGAGGGGGCGCCGCGGGCAACCGGCCGCCGTGGCCCGTGTAGGGGCGCCGCGGTGCCCCCGAAGGTGTCCGAACAGCCCCTCTCTTGTCCGTGGCCCGTGAGGGAGCGCCCACCGCGGGCTCCCCACCGTGGCCCGCGTGAGGGAGCGCCCACCGCGGGCTCCCCACCGTGGCCCGTGTGAGGGCGCCCACCGCGGGTGTCCGAACAGCCCCTCTCTTGTCCGTTGCCTGGCTTAATCCCCGCAGCGGGGCGGGCACGGTCCGGCCGCCAAATCCCGGTCAGCTGAGGAGCTCAGGCGGGCTCGGGGAGGTGGCGAGCGGAGCGGAGCTGAGCTCCGGGCGGCAGGAGGGAGGGATGGCGCCCAGGCACACGGTAACCGCTCGTCCTTGTCTTTGGCTGCGGGAGGCTGCGGGTTCTGCGCGGAGTTAGAGGAGGACAGTGCATGTGCACAGTGTAAGAAGTGGGAAGGCTCCCTGAGGCTGCTGTGAGGCTTTATTTAAGTTGGACATCCCTGTCAGAAAGTTCAGAACCCTTCAGGAGAGTCCCAGTGGGCGGGGAGAAAAAAAAAAAAAACAACAAAACCAATCAAACAAAACAACAACAAAAAGTAAAGCCGTGTCTTAATACATTAGTAACTTAAGTTCTTTGGCACTTTTTTTTTTTTTTTTTTTTTTCTGTAACGTAGTTTATTAAATTTTGCAAAGGAAGTCTAATTCAGCCCATGCTTAGAATGGAGCACCAGCCCCTGCTCAGAGGGTCTAGCTCGCCCTGCAAGGTAAGCAGAACCATCCTGAAGGTGGACCCTGCAGGGAGTTTGTGGTTTTAGCAGTGATGTACAGATGTGAAATGTGAGGGTATTTCATGTTAGCATTTGAACAGAAATACTTCAAGTGATTAGACTTGTAAAGTTTTGTGCTTTCCTTAGACACCTGGCTGTGTTAGAAAGTGGAAGCTATAAAAGCAGCTTTCTGATTCTCATGGTTTACATTGAATACAAATCGAAATTTGTTTGTGTCATGTTTTTGGAATGAAGTGAACGCCCTTATAAACTGTCAGGAGTTCAGAACACATGAGGCTGTTATCTGTGCTCTCTCCCAACTCCAATGTCAGACAGCATACCAGTGTCACGAGCCCAGCTGATTTGGGCAGGAAAAACAAAAGATCTGTCATAATAAAACCAAAGTGACATGATGTATGTTCATTATTTCGTGTTGTTTATTTTCTGTTCCTTCTAGATTCCAGGTTGTACCCATAAAACACACAAAATAGGTTTACAGTACTTAGTTAATATAAGGGTCTGAGTGTGCAGTGCCAGTATTTACCACATCAATTTTGGTTTTTTTCTACCATACTCACTGCAACCCTAACTTATAACTCTTAATTCGTTGCTTTGGTTGACATTCAGAGAAACACTTTTTATTCTTGGAAATTGTAAGGAAATGTAAATTGGATTTTATTTTAATAAGATCAGTTTCAACTTGCAAATTTCAGGGAGGGAGGGAAGGAAGGAAGTTTTGATGAATTATCTTTAGGAAGGACACAGCTCTGTCAGAATACAGTACAATATCTAGAATAACTCAGCATTTCTGGGAACTGGACCAAGAATGAGAATGATGAAGAATTAGTCTACTTACCTAACAATGAGAAATTCAAGGAATAGAAGTTTATTAAAATAAATATGTACAGCCTTTATATATGAAGGAAGGGGAAATTTGATCACTGACGTGCCTTGATTTTCATTTGCTCCCCAGCTCCCCAGCTGGACGTTGTTCTTGGCTGTTTGTGCTGTTGGAATTGGAGGCACCTTTCAGTATGGGTACAATGTCTCTATTATCAATGCACCCACTCAGGTAAAAGCTCATCTTTTGTTCACTGGGCTGTTTCCTCTCTGAACGAGGCCACGAGGCCAAATGTGCTTTTGCTGTGATCACAGTGGGAACTGAAGCACTCTTCCTCTCATCTGAAGGAATCTTGTTCATTTCCTAAGTGGTTTCATGTGCATTTGTTTGTGAGTACCTCCTGTCAGAGCTATGCTGTGTCAGACAAAAGTGTTAATATGCCTCATAATTACCTTTATTATTAGAAGGATTAACTGAGTAAGTGATATATTTTTTGATTACTAAAATAGAACACTAAGGGTAGAATAGACCAGAAGATTTTCAGTTGGAAGGGACCTACAATGACCATCTAGTCCAACTACCTGACCACTTCAGGGCTGACCAAAAGTTAAGTGTATTACTAACAGCAATGTCCAAATGCCCTTGGAATATTGACCACTCCTCTGGGAAACCTGTTCCTCTGCTTGACCACCATTTCTGTAGGATGTCACCACTGTTTCTCCAAATGTCAAGTTGAAACCTCCCCTGACACAGCTCTGAGCCATTCCCATTCTTTCTATCACTGGATAACAGGGAGAAAACATAGTTACTATTTACAGGTGTCCGTCACAAGGCATATTACTGAAAAAGATCTCCTTAGGGAATTAAAATGTTCCATCTGTAGTGTCTGAGTATCTTGTAAATATTTTCACTTGTTACTTGAGCGTTCTTTGCTGTAGCCTCCAGGATTCTTCATATTTTGTGGATGACTCAAGGATCTGAGCAAATGTTCTTGTGAAAGTGGTGGGTATCAGTTTTTGCTACCAGCTGATTTATTTGCTTGGGAAACTGTGAAGACTGAATTTGCTTCAACATTGTATGCTTTTTACAAAGCTTCAAAGGAGCTGTTTGTGAAAGAACAGGTCATATGCTGGGAACAGAGGGAGAGTCCAAGAAGTTTGTTCTTCTGTAGTCTTTGTTTGCAGGCAAAGAACAGGAGCCTCTGATTACAGACACATGCCGGTTCAAGAGCTTCTAAAGGCAAATTTTAGAAAATCAAGCATGTGGAATAACAGCTTCAAAGTTCTGACACATGACTACTGTAAGGTGGACTATTATTAGAGCTGAAAAAGGGATTTTACTGTGACTTTCTGGATTACACTGAGGCAGGGAGATTTAGACCAAGTGTCAGAATGAGTCCCCTGACAGTAAAATTTTTTAGGTTGCAAAGCATCTGTGTTGTGAGATGTTCCTAAAAACAGTAGGACCAACCATCCACCCTGTTCCCCTCCTTGTTCAGAAGTACCTCAGAGCTCTCTCATGGCAGTGCATGTCAGGGTTGTGCTTCTCCTCTGCTGCAGCACCTGAGGCAGGTCACAAAGCAGAGCGGCTCAGCAGCCTTTGAGGTGTGTGGGGAGTAGGAAACACAAGGTCTTCCTTATGGTCAAGGAAGATTCTGCCAGTCAGCTGATATCTCTTAGAGTTAACTCCCAGAATTGATTTTCAGGATTGGGGTGCAAGTTATTTGTAGTGCTGTGTGTAGGGCTGTATAAAATGCTACACATTCATCACTGTTTTCTACTGCAGCATATACACAAGTTCTTAAACGAGACCTGGAGCAGTCGTTATCACAAGGAGCTAAATCCAGATTTGCTGACTTTTCTTTGGTCTGTCATTGCTTCCATCTTTTCCCTGGGAGGCCTGTGTGGAGCCCTGATTGGAGGCAGCATGGCCATACGCCTGGGCAGGTCAGTTGCAGCAGCAGGCACATCAAAACATGTTTGTTTTTCCTACTTTTTCACTGGAGTAGAAAGTAAATAAGTGGAAAAAGAGTGGGAGAAAAGAGTACCTTGGTGAAAGTTTTTTTTTAACTTTAAAACTGAGTTTTCTAGTAGAATTTTACAGTTTATTCCAAGGATGTGCCCTGAATTATGACCTTTGTCATAGTCTTTGCATTACACTTACTGAAATCTGAGTAGGGGAATGCACACAGAGTGTGTTGGAAACGTGAGTTTCCCTCTGACACATTTGCAGCCCTTGTGCCAGTAAGGATATGCTGCTTCATCTGTTGCACCTCATTTGTCTAAATGAAGAAACCCCACTCCTACCTTTTCAGGAATTTCTGTCATATTTATACATTATTCTTATATTTAGACATTTTAAAAACATAAGCAGTTGTATCAGATATCTGGGCTTCCAGGGAATAGCATGTTTCTTCAGTATAAAGTCCATTTATCCCCCCACATTATCAGAAAAGAAAACTTTAAAAACACACATTATTACAGATTTCCAAAATGTCTGGTTGAGACATTGGGGTTTTTTTTGTTTGTTTTAATCAGTTTTTGTTTGTTCTGTGGTGTATCATTATCATTATTATTTTATTTTATTTTTGTTCCTCCTTTTTAGGAAAGGAGCTCTTTTGATGAATAATATTATAGCAATACTAGCCTCCATTTTAATGGGGATCAGTTTTCCTACAGGATTGTTTGAGTTACTGATTGCTGGAAGGTTTTTGATTGGCATAAATTCAGGTGAATGATTTCTTATTCCTACTATCAATAAACTATGGTGAAAGATAAATTATTGTTATTTTTGATCCTTTAGGTTTTATGATGAAAATGTTATGTACTTTAGCTTGGAATCTGAAGGCAGCTAAATGAATAGGAAATTAATTAAGTCTCATTTTGTATGTGTTTTGCTTTAGTAACTCTTTGCAAAGCAGTTTCTATTGATAAAAATGTTTTTTCCATTTACTTGCAGGTGTTGGGCTCTGTGTGCAGCCTCTTTATATTGGGGAGTTTGCCCCAAAACACCTCAGAGGTGGCTTGGCCATGGGGACTTCCATCTTTCTGACTGGGGGAATTCTGACAGGACAAATAATTGGTTTGAGGTAAAAAATGTTTGAGGGTTTTTTCCCTGGTTTGTGTTATTCCTGTGTAAAGAATTCCAATTTCCTACAGCTTATTACAGGACATTCCTTGTGCCATTGTAGCATTAGAATTCACACAAGGTCCCCCTGGGAGAAGAAAATCCTGCTTGAGTCACCTTATTCCTACAACTGCCAACCATCAGTGCTGTCTCCTCAGGGGAGTAGTGTCAGTTCAGATGGGTCACCAGAACATCAGTAAAGCAGCCACATTGGAGCTGAGTTCATGTTTTCTGCCAGTTTCTTGCTGGAGACAGTGGATGTTGGCAAGGACTTGAGAGCAAAGGACTCACATTTCTGTATCACAGCACTAGCACTGCTTTTGTCCCCTGTGTGATCAGAAGAAGTTGCTCAGGCCTTCATCCAGCTGGAACTTAGAAGTTCCTAGAGCAGAGACTGCACTGTATAGTAACCAATAGCTATTTATTGCATTTCTTTGCCTTCTTTTCCCACATTTCTCACAGAGAATTATTGGGTGGAGAAAAGCATTGGCCTCTGTTGCTATCCAGCAGCTGCATTCCAGCAGTAGCCCAACTGTTATTCCTTCCATGGTTTCCTGAAAGTCCCAGATATCTTCTTATTGACAGAGGTGATGAGCTGAGCTGTGCCAAAGGTAGTATTCAGCACTTATACTTTCTCTTCTCCAAAAAGGTACAACGAATATATTAAGTTCCAGATTCTCCTTTTATCTTTATCCACACAGCACAGTTGTATCATCTAGTGCTTTTTGGCCCATGTTTTTCCTCCGGTGAGCTTATATGGAAGAAGGGATTGTGGAATTCAGGAACCCATAATGGGTTATGAACAAAACTTTATTATCCTGTTTCAAATGTAAGTTCATTGACTGAAGCTCCAGGCTGATTACTCTCAATGGAAAGGTCATTATCAGGATCATCAAAACCCTTACTATTGACCTTAAGAAAACAGACTGTCATTAGAGATATATTTAATCATGAAGATTTTAAAGGAATGGATGCTGTATAGTCTTTAAGTTTTAAGACCATTTGTAGAGATTTTAGTCTGGGATGCAAATGACTTCTGATTATATTTACCTTAGGAGAAGGATTTTCTGTCTTTGCTCCAGCTCATTAACTGCATCCATTGGCAACATTAAAGTCAGGGCCATAACAAAGGACTCAATATCTGCCTAGAATTTAAGCAAAACTAACCAAAATGGCAAGAGTGTCCTTTAAGGAAAAGGCTATTTGAAGGTCTGAGGTTCAGATACAAAATATTTTGCCTGGTGAATATTTCAAGGTCTGATATTCCTCTAAAAAGGAATATTCCTCCAAATCCACCACAGCAAAAAATGTTGAAAAAACAGCATGGAACAAGCAAGTCATAAAGCAAATTTTGCATATCCTAACAAAAGCCAGGTCATTATGAAAAGAGATTATTTCCCAGGAGTTGTGGTTAATAGATAAATGTAAATTATTTTTTTCTATTTGTAGCTTTGAAACGATTTCATGGTTCCTCAGAGTACCAAAGGGAGATGGACGACATCCAGCGGGAATGTTTTGCCTTGGATGGGGAGAAACCCAGGAAGCCCTGGCAGTTATTCACTGACCCTGCTGTGAGATGGCAGCTCATCACTGTCATCGTGATGACCATGGGCCAACAGCTCAGTGGCATTAATGCTGTGAGAGTGAACAAACAGCTTAAATAATTATTTCATTTCCACTTGGTTTTCAACCATTTATTAACACAAAAGGTCCACATAGAGAAGCTCAGCGAAATGGGATAAGTGGGAAAGCATTTTTTCATGTTTTTCTTTAATTTTTTTTCTCATTTCTGTGTTTCTGATATGCAAACTTTTCTAAAGAATGACTTGATACTTCCTCTGAAAAGTATTCCTCTGAAAAAGCAAATAAAGGTGGATCAGTTTATCCCAGTGTGTCTGGTTTAAGAATATAAAGCATATTCAGTAAGTTGAATAATCCTCTTGGCTTTTATGATAGCCATATGTTTACTTAGACATGAATTTAACAGATTGTAATTGCTGCTTATGTTGAATTAGTAACTCACAACATAAAATACACTGGTCTATATGTTTAGTATGATCATGACTTTGTTTCCAGACAATGTTTTAAATACCAGAAATACCTCATTGTTTGTTTTGGTTTTTTTTTTCTGTTGTAGATTTATTTCTATGCAACTTACGTTTTTGAACAAGCTGGGATCGTGGCAGAAAAAATCCCGTATGTGACACTTGGTACTGGAGTTTGTGAATGTCTCACAGCCCTCTCCTGTGTAAGGAGCACTTTGCTCTACCTCCCAGTACAAACAGTAATGATTCTTCTTGAAGAATATTGGTAAAAATGAGATCAGTATATTAACAGAAGGTTGTATCTTGTCCACAGGGTTTGCTGATAGACTATGTGGGAAGGAGATGCCTTATCATTGGGGGTTATCTCCTCATGACACTCTGGTGCACTGTTCTGACCTTCTCTCTGACTTACCAGGTACAAAGGACTTGTTCCTGTTACCCAGTGTGACTGAGGAGTGAAAAGGGCACTTGGTGACACAGTAAGGGGGAATGGGTTTAAGCTGAGACTAGGGTTAGATTAGGCAGCAGGAAGAAATTCTTCCCTGTGAGGGTGGGGAGGCCCTGGCCCAGGGTGCCCAGAGAAGCTGTGGCTGCCCCATCCCTGGAAGTTTTCAAGGCCAGGTTGGATGGAGCTTGGAGCAACCTGGGATAGTGGAAGGTGTCCCTGCCCATGGCCAGGGGTGGGATGGGATGAGCTTTAAAGCCCCTTCCAGTCCAGCCCACACTATGACTACATAATTCTATGATATTATTTAGTAAAAATCACTGAATGAACACTGTTTAATTTCTCTGAAGCAGAACTGTTAAATAAATTATCTGTAAAAGAGTCGTGAAAGACTGCTGGTCTCAATTGCAATAAAATACAGAAGGAAACATAACAAGTCAGATTTTAAAACTTGATTATCAAAATCTGAACTAAACCTTCTCATTGTCTTCTGTTTCAGGACCTGTACTCCTGGGTGCCTTACATGAGCATGATGTGTGTATTTGCCTTCATCTTGAGCTTTGGGCTGGGCCCAGGTATTGCACAGGAATGTGTATGAGTTGGGGAAGGTCTGGGAGGGCTGGGGTGTCACACAGCCAAGAAGCCTTTGCAGCACAGCTGCTGCTGCTCTGGCTGGGCAACCCACGTGAGGCCTTCCTGTAGCCCAGAGCTGAGGCTTACCATGCATGACTCTGGAGCAGCTACGTGTGAGGGAGGGCTTAGTTCTGCCCTTCAGAGCACAGGGGTTCTACACTTGTCAGAAGGGGCCTGCCCCCTGGTCAGTGCTGCTGAAATGGGGCTGTGTTTTAGTGGGAAACTTCCTGCAAGGGCAGTAGCTTCAGAATTGTGCTGTTAGGAACTAAAATAGATCAGCTAATGACACATTCAAAAGCAAGTCAATCTTTTGTAGCATTGGAAATACCTCAAATGGACATTTAGCACAATTCTCTGTTTCTGAACTATCCCCAGGTGGCATAACAAACACCTTGACAGCTGAGTTATTTGTACAGTCCTCACGCCCTGCTGCCTACATGATTGCAGGGACTGTGAGCTGGATTAGTTTCTTCACAGTTGGAATGCTCTTCCCCTTCATAGTGGTGAGTATGAACAGCACAATTTCCATTTCATCTGCTCTCAGCTTCCATCCCATTGCTTGTATTGCATTATATACACTTGTATATATAACTGACACTTGACCAGGATGCACACTGTCCCTCAAATGAGTTTAACTAGATTCAGTCCCTCTTAAAAGTATTTTTTACACATCACAAACCTCAATATAACATGATAAATGAAAAGTAAAGAAATGTACTGGAGGGCAGTGCTTATGTTCAGATGAAAAAAACCAGAAGGTATCAAAAAGAGAAAAACTTAATCAGATACTGAGATTTAAACAAAATGTTTTTTAATAGTGCCTTGTGCTTTTATGGCAAAGTAGTGTTGAGGTGGTACCGGTAGCCAGTAAGTCACATCCCTGAGAACTTGCTGAACTGACAGAGTTCTGTAGGCAGATTATTAGGAAAGGCAAGACAGGCTTTCATCTCTAGCTCTGTATTTTTAGTTTTAGCACATATTCTTGACAGCAAAACCTGCAGGAACAGCATGAATCTGGGTATCTGGATCTGCCTGTCCTTTCTTCATGGTTGAGCTGTGCTTCTCAGTAAGACAGCTGGTTTTTTGTAATGCACAGCATTAACAAATATTAACATTCAGAGGAAGTTAAATTACATATTATTTAAAATATATGACAGATAAGTAGCAAATGTTGACTTCTAGACTGAGACATTTGACTGTTTAAATGATTTATCTTATTTTTAAAATAAAAGTCTATTGCACATCATTTGACAATCTTTTATCTAAAAAGTTACAGGTAAAGATTAGGTTGAACGACTCCTTTTAGAAAAACATCTGAGCAGCAATGTTAAGTGTAAATGGAAACAAAAAGCTGGTTTTTTCAAACCTACTATTATTGAAATATGTTGCAATCACATTTATTTTCAGAATGGACTGAAGCAGTATTGTTTTGTGGTGTTCTTACTGGAGTGCTTCTTTGTTGCTGCTTTTATCTTCCTCATAATTCCTGAGACAAAAAACAAATCTTTTCTGGAAATCAAAAAGGAATTTAACAAGCTTAATTTTGGAAGAAATGCCAGGAAAAAGGAAACGGAGCTTTATGAAAGAAGGCAACTACATGACGAATTTTTAAAGGTTTCTGCATAATTTGACAAACGCAACAGAACTTCAGTGAGAATTATGAACCTTGTAATACATGATCAAGTAGCTTATTAAATCTTCCTGTGTATTTAGAGGAAGTGTAACTAAGGGCAAGTTAGTACTGCTGAAATGGTATTAAAATGTGTATTACTGAAATACAATTAACAACATATTGTATTATCCACAGCAAACTTGATCTTTAGCTGTAACCTGGTGCTGTAGGGATGCAGAAATGCCAGGGAGGACGTTCAGTGAGTCCCTCTGGCAGATTTCTGCAGAGAACTCAGCAACTCTTGCATTTCAAAGCCCTGTGTTCAGCTTGGGTCATTGGGTACATCCAAATGCTTTGCTGAGTAACATTCTGAGTTCTTGTTAAAACCCACACAAGAACTGATAGCTCATATTTGAAATATTCCAGTTTATGTAGAAATAGTGGTATTTAGTTTCTGTTTATCCAGTTATGTAACTTTGAAAGCCTTAACGACATGCCTTATCCAGTCCTACTACTGTACTGGGCAATGAAAGTACAGAACTCTCTGATTACTGCTATTTGTAATAAAAAGTTTTATCCTAATAAAAGACTGTCTGGGGTTTCAATTTGGTTACTTTTCCCCCTAACCTAGCATCCAAACGTTTTAAACTATGCAACAGGGTAAAACTTCTTCTGGTTTTGGAGATTAGTTCCCATCAGACTGAGATCTACATACCCAAAAGCATGAAGCAGCAGAGAGGACAGATGTCAGGAATTAAATACTTTTTACCTTTAAACTACAGGGAGCCTGTAGGACATGCTGAATGAGCCTTCTGCCTCCTCTCTAGTATTTTTTCCTGGACTCTTTTTCAACTAAAATAAATTCTTCACATGTTAGGAAGTAAGAAATCTCACATCTGGTGTTTGTGTGCCTCTCTGTTATTTGTTTCCATACCTGCCACTGCCAGGACAGTGGCCCACCGTACCCAGTGCGACTTTTCCTGGCTGTAAGCATTTCCAAATGCCATCTGTTACCCAAGTGCTGCAGCAAACATTGGGATTTCTTTTCTATTTATTTTCCTTCTCTCAGAATCAAAGCTTTTAATGGAAGTATAGGAAACAAACACCTTTGGTCTGATTTTGCTAATAAAACCATTTATTTAATTGAAAATAACACTAACTCTTAATAGCTAAGAAGGCAACATCAGGAAGGGATCTTCTTGGCCTTTAGTTTATCTTCTAAGTTGGCAAAATACTTCATTCTTCCTAGTAGCTTCTTGGCTTCTTGAAGATCATCTGAAATGAAATAAAACATTTCTGGTTTACAGAGGGAGAGGTGAATTTGCATTTTCAAAATGAATCTCAAGAGTTCAGTGACAGCACCTGTTTTAGTACCAAGAGTTGTGACCTGCAAGGACTCAGACTCTATTAAAACCATGCTGCCTATTGTTTTGACCAGAGATGGTTTGGGAATCTCAACTCAAAGGTTCCACAAAACATATAACAATAAACAAATTGGGAAAGAAATGTGAATGAATAGCCTTTAATGACTCCTGTTAAGTGGCTGCAGTATTGATCTACCCACTAGGCAAGACAAATGTTTTTGTTTAAAATGTGTATAAATAGACCAACTGACATAACTGAAAAATGCAAATGAGGAGGAGTCTGGTCTGGACAGTGCCAGTTCCAAAACTGAGATTGAAACAATTTCTGCTCAGTTAAAGGGGAGGGTGGTTTATGACCTCCACACAAAGGCAACACAATCCTTCTCGTGGCACAGAGTAACAGAATGTAACTCCTCATAGGCAGGGATAGCCAGCACCACTGTGATGTTTACAGTTACACACACCCCGACCAAAGTGCAGCATTCTGGACCTGGCACACAAACACAAAGGTTTTTTCCCCAGCTTCAGAAGCTCAGGAATGGTTCAAGCCTGTGCCTATGCACTGACCACAATAAAGTTATGTTGATTATTGCACAGGAAGTCCCCAAATGTTATGCTGAACAGGCCTTTACTTGCCACACAGCAGCTGTGGCTTTCACTGCAAAGAACAGCACTCACTGCTCTGCTGCAGCTCCAGGACTGCAGAAGAACATCTCCCAAATTCAAGTGTGAAATCTCAGAATATGTCTAAGATCACGTCTGTCCTTCCCAGTATTCTGGGAAACAAGCGAACAATTTCTTAGCATCTACATTCCCACTGAAAATGATTATTTAGATGCAAGATGAATGGAACTTTTGTACTGGACTTTGCTTTTAATGTGAGGTCCTGAATTTCCCAAATCGGCAGGAATGTCAGCTTAGAAGTACTTATTCTAAATACCTAACAAAGAACCTTTGTCAATGCAGTATTTCTATTCCATAGCTCAGGAAATATTTGCCAGTAAGAGAACTTTTAAGCATTTGACAGGTATGTATGGCAGCTAAAAACATAAAATCAGGTACCTCTTTCAAAAGCTGCAGTCACCTCTCTGGTCAGTTCTTCTTGTTTAACTGCAAAACAAATGATTTCATTTACTTTTTGTTATACTTAGGATATTTGATACCACTGCATTCTGACTGCCTGTGGTGGCA
This sequence comes from Emberiza elegans, assembly GCA_024865655.1. NCBI lineage: Eukaryota > Metazoa > Chordata > Aves > Passeriformes > Fringillidae > Emberiza > Emberiza elegans. Next base: position 52,618,526 of record JALJVW010000184.1, read on the forward strand.
AAGTTCATTACTACTTTCAGCCTTTGGGAGCCAAGCGAGTTTTTCATTATACTGCTGTCAATGTTGTTTTAATTATCATTTCAAACATGTATTTCTTTATTTAAACAGGTATACTGACAGCAATTGCAATGCACATCAATGGTCACTAATTTCCCAGCAATGTAACTTATTTTTGGTTTATCAGTTTACCCTGCTACACTTAATTTTCTCCTGTGCTACTCAGTTTTTATTCTAGTTATTGTAATTGCTTTTAGCACATAGCTATTATTGAAAAGAATTAAATATATCAGTAAACCAAATGTTTTTGGTATCACCAACAATATAAAAAGAAAGTTGCTCATGTAAGGAGAATAACCATTTAATATAATGGCTGCCAGACGAAGAAGGTGAAAGAACTACAATGCCTTTATAAATAACATTATTTAGTGTGGTCAGACAAGCATTTTATTAACCTTCATTCTGACAGGGTTTTTTTTTGAACAATTTACTAACCCTCACCTGATGAAGGTTGAGTAAATTCCTTTTTATTGTCTATATAAATTTATTTTGACATCAGAATAGGTTCTGTTGTACAAATATTCTCAAGACAGATGTGATGTTTAGGTGCATAAATAGGTAAAGACAACATTGGAAAAGGAGGGAACAGGGCAGAAGCTCCTGCAGTGAGTCAATTCCAGACTAATACAAACTGAAAACATTACAAGAAATATACCAACACAGTTTAAAGCTTTCAGACTCATGTATTACACAAGACTCAGTATATTAATTCTGTACAAATTCCTCAAGTCATAACCTACCTTTAATTGAAGTTTCAACTTCTTCAAGGTTATCCTTGTTTTTGGACTCAGCTAATTTCTCATTAATTTCCATGACTTCCATAAGGAAGGCTGCGTCTGCATCACAGTCTGTCTCTTTTGCTGGCTCCACTCCACTCAGCTCCAGCTGGCAGAGGAAATGGGAATTTGAAAATAAATATGGATTCCTATGGAAATTATTTTCTTTAATATTAAGTCTCTTAGTGGGGCATACTCAGATTCATATTCAATAAAACTACAGTGCATTAAGTCAGTCTGAAGTTAACTTCATACATAGGCTGACCATAAAAATCAGCAGCTACCCAAAGCCAAAAAAACACAAAAAAGGCTGCCATGGGCCAGACTGAAATTCTGAATGAGCAGCCATGGCCAAACACCACATGTGATGTGAAATTACTGTAAGATGAGTAGTAAATGAGATAATATGCTGATTAATTTCCGGACAAACTTGGTTCTGGTCTCCCTTTAATCTCTGGTGATCCTCTTCAGGGGAATTGGCACAAATTAGCACATTAAGGACTGAATGGAGGGTGGGATCCTTACCAGCCCCAGGGTTAGTTACAGAACACTGCAATACCTAACGGGGACCTTACTAGATAGAGGCCTCGGCTCAGAGGGTTCAGCAGAGTCTGGTAGGCCTTGTTGATCAGGGAAGAGTGTTGCTCAGAGTAGTACTGCTCTTTCTGCAAATGGATGGCAAATAATTGGAAGCTAATTACAAGTGGCAAAATACACTTGGTTACATGCGGAACGGCCGCGTCCCCACAGCAGTCCGTGTGTGAAACGGAGAAGGTTCTGTGGACCTGGCAGCTGCGGCACTGCGCTCAGCTAAAGCCTGACGAACCGCAGCGGGCCCGCATCATCGTCCGCTCCTCCGCAAATCCACGGCAGAGCCTCTCTGAGCACCGAAACACAAACACAGGCGAATCCCCTCTCTCCCCCAGCGGGAGAGACATGGGGACTCCACACTGCGACCCTGCCACGCAGCCGAAGGCTAAAGGCGAGTTCGTGCGGCGCTCACCGAACCCCGCGGGCCCCTCCCGGCCCGGCTCCCCCGCCCAGCCCGGGGCTCACCGGCGGCCTCTGGCCGAAGCGGTCGGGGTGCACGGCGCGCTGCAGGCTCCGGAACCGCCGCTGCAGCTGCCCCGGGTCGATGCGGAACGAGCGGTCGCTGCAGGACACAGGCCGGGTGAGACCCGCGGCCGGCCGGGCTCGCGGCCGCCACGCCCACACTCACCAATCCATCAGGCGGAAAAGGTCAGGCCGCGGCGCCGGCGGCTGCAGAGCCTGGCAGCCGGGGCAGAAGTGGGGCGGCCCATCGCTGCTGGGGAGCGGAGCGCCGCAGCTCCAGCACGGCGGCCCCGGGGCGCGGCCCAGCGCGGCCCCGCGGAGCGCCAGGCGGGCCCACCCGAGCCGCGCCCGCAGCGCTGCCCGCATCGCTCCCGGCTCCCGGCGGCCCCCGCGCGGGCCGCCCGCTCATTGGCTGCGCCTGGGGCGCGCGCGCGACGCGCACGGCGGCCCCGGTCCGGCCGCGCGAGCCCCGCGAGCCGTGAGTTCGGGTCTCGGCCCGCTCCCTGCCCCGCTCCCGGCCCCGCGCTCCTCTCCCGGCCCGGGGCCGCCGCGGGCTGCGAGCCCCGCTTCTCCCGGGACACACACGCCGGGCACGCGGGGCCGCAGTGCTCATTGGGGACGGCGGGGCCGCTGGTGCCGGTGTCGGTCCGGGGCCGCAGAGCTCTGTCAGGCAGGGCCGCACGGTGCGAGGCGGCCGCTGGGGCCCGGCCCCGCCGTCTGAGCGTTCAGACGGAGGTTCAGGTTGGACACGAGGGAAAGCGCCGGTATGGAAAGGGCTGCGCGGGTCAGAGATGGGGTCACCATCCCTAGAGGGTCCCGCAGCCGTGTGGGTGTGGGAGCAGGGGACAGGGGCAGGGTGACTTTGGCAGTGCGGCTGGACTCGATGGCCTCTGTGTTTTCCAGCCCGAATGGCTCCGTGGTTCTGTTCTGTCTGCGGGCAGAGCTTGGGCCTCGCCTGTGTTTGTAAACACCTATAACAAACGGGACGGGGCAGGGAACTTGGGAGCTGTCGTGGTTTTATGGCTCGTAATGAAATGTAGCAAAAGATAAGGAGAAGTATACATGGAAGTGCATGGCAAGCAGTTAAAAACCTCATATGCAGGTGCTAAGATTGGAAGGCTCATGGGCACTGCTGTGCTGGAGGAAGCTGGCTAGAGAGGGGGCTGGAGCAGCGTTTAAGTAGAGACGGAGGCACCGCAGGCTGTGAATTTCCGAGCTGTTTCCTGCATTGAGTCAGTCTGAAAATTCACCGGCAGCTGCCGGGGCAGTGTCTGAATCTGCAAGCTTTTGTACACTTATTATGTACAGGCGTGATAAATCTCTCGGGGTCTTTCAAGTAAACGTAAGTGATTTTACAGTTCTTACTCCTTTCGCTTTTCTCTTTGTGTCGGGGACCAGCCGCGGTACCTTGCACTGTGCGGGGATGCTCTGTCAGAGCACAGCCCCTGCCTGTATGACCCCATGGCAGCGCTGAAGTCCTCGCTAGCAATCGGGAATTAATCAGGGTTAGTTCTGCTTCAGAACCAGCAGAGGCCGCCCCACGTTGTCTTTTAAAAGGAGAACCATCCTGGTTTGCACACTTCCTGGGAATTTACGTATAACCCAGACATGCACGCTTTGGTTGTAAGTTTTGCATCTTTGAGGCTGAGAATGGACTTGGACATTATTAGTGCAGTGTGTGAGTGTTTGCCAGTTTTACTTTGCTGTAGTAATTGTGGTTTTTTTTAACATTCTCTTTTAAAGCCAACATGTCTCGAGAGACTGGAAGCGAAGCACAGCAGTCTCAGAGTGCCCAGCAGCCACAGAGTGGGACCAGTTCTTCCAGTGGCTCACAGAGCACTAGTCAGTCTTCCTTAAGTTCTGGTACTGTCAGTTCTTTGGACACTGTTCCCACTCAGGAGCTTCCCTCCATCCCTGAGGACCAGGAATCTGAAGAGCTGGCTCCTCAGCCTTGGGGTCGACTCTTTGCACTTGGAAAAGGTTTCAGCAACTGTGGTAGGTGCATACTGTAATAAATCTCTTGGTTTCTTTGTAGGATCTTAGAAAAGTTCTGAGCAGCTTGCTGAAGAGCAGTGTCTTCATTTTCAAGTTAGGTACAAGCAAATTTAGGTATGGAACTTTTTGCTATAATGCTTTATTCCATATTACATCCCAGTGTTTACATTGAATTCTCAGATACACAGCTGCCATAGACTTACAGAAATTCTGGGGTGTTTATATTCTTTGTTACATGCTTCATTTAAAACAAATTTTATATTTTATTTTATTTAGTTATATGTCTCTATATTGCTGATGGTGAACTGAAAAATACCACTGCTGAAGAGGGTAAAATTATTAAAGGATTTGACAAGGTGTGGTGCTTTGTATGAGTTAAACTTTCTATGGGGAGAATCTTGTCTCTTACCTGATCTGTTACCATTTGGAATCATTCTGTAGTGCCATAGTTATTAACTTCCTGAAACATTGTCTTCTCTCTCTGCTGTACCTTCGCCTCCTCTGCAGACTGTGTCAATGAGGAGTACTGGTTTGGGAGGGACAAAAGCTGTCATTACAGTTTTTCTAAGCTGGGATTGTCTGAGACTGGCTTCTACCAAAACTATAGCAAGAAGCACTTCCGAATTTTCAGGGTAAGTGCTGAAAATGTTAATTCTATTTTGGCATAATTCAGAAAGAGACTTTGGGGCAGAAATCCTAAAGAAATCAGAGTATCTTCAGGGTTGACTCCTTTAACATTACTTTTGGCAATACCCTATTCATATGGCTTATGAAATAAACTCAGTCTCATTTCTTGAGTCAACAGTAGTAAATTTCTAGTGTATCCTGTCTTTATTGTAAAGTCATTTATTCTTTACTGTCATCTTCCCCATTTTTTTTCTCTTTGAGGAAATGGGTCCAAGAAATTCCTATGTTGCCTACATTGAAGACCATAGTGCAAATGGGACATTTGTTAATAGAGAGCTCGTTGGAAGAGGGAGGAGGCTTCCACTGACACACAACTCTGAAATTGCATTGTCTGTACAGACCAATAAGGGTAAAGTATGCTTTAACTTTAGTAGATTTTTCATATATTGACCAGGAGATTGTTTCTGTATTGATTTGAATGTGTTTCTTGGGAGCTGAGCTGCTTTGTGAGCACATCTCATTAATAGGTGTTTTAGTACTCATGTAAAAATTATCCATGTCAACCCTAGGAAAAAAACTGAAAAAGAAAACTTCAAGAAATCTGTATCAGGCAGCATCTTACTAGAGTATAAACTTTTATAGTTTTTTTCCTTTTTGTGAAACCCTTTTGGGCTTCAGTAGCTGTGCATAAAGAAAAGTTGAAAAAACCCTCCCAGATACCTAACCAGATGCTGCATAATAAATAGAAAATCCTCTTAAAAATAAACAGGGCTGGGCTTTTGTTTCTTTGTCTTTGATTTAACACTAAGATGCTGTCTTCTTGATTATTACTTCTCTTTGATCTTTGCTGGGACATTGAAATTTTTGCTCCTTTTGTCCTTAAATGTAATTAATTACTTAAAGACTGTTGTGAATTTAATCCCAAAATGCAATTTTTTAGCAATAAGACCACCTTGCTAACCCATAGCTGGTAAAATTTATAGCATATATTTAGTTTTTCCTCTAGCAGGCACTATTTTCTCAGTTATATTGTTGATTATAAAAGCTCACAAAACATAGTTGTTTGTTATAATAAAAAATTTAAACTTAATAATAGAAAAATGATGTCCACTTGTCTTCCCAGTGTTTGTATTTTCTGATCTTACGGTGGATGATCAGATGATGTTTCTAAAAATTTGAGAGAAATATATTATGTCAAAGACTTTGGGAAGGTAAGCATCCTTATTCAGAAAGTTAGAAAGCAGCTAGCTCCAAATTATGCTTTTCATTTGCCTGCACTTGTTACACAGATTTTCACAGAACTGTGCTCTTGTTGTAGTGGTGCCTGTGGAGAAGTCAAACTGGCATTTGAGAAGAGCACCTGTAACAAAGTTGCAGTGAAAATCATCAATAAGCGGAGGAAGTTTCGACGGCAAGTGGCCTAACTGAAGAAGTAAGTATTTTTGTTTGTCTGTCTGTCTTGGCCACCTTGCAGTGGTCCTGGAATATTTGGTAACTTCTCAGACTCTCAGCTGTCTTCAAATGAGGATTTTCTTACTCTATGTCTTCAGTATTTAATTTAAAAATGCTTTTTGATCTTGTATGATGTACAGAATTCTTGTTTTTATTCCTTGACCACATTCCATTAGGTTCACCATTTAGGACTTCCAATGGGATTTATCCATTGGGTGGTGTGGAGTCTTGCAGGGTTTGGTTTATGTCCTAAAATGCCTCAGATAGACACATCATAACCAGCACAATCTTGACCAAAAATGTACCAACTAAAGCTCATTTTGTTGAATATTCCATCATAATACATTTGGATTTAAATTGTATGAAGCCTTTAGGGAAGGTCTAATGGCAGAAGCCAGAATTTGGAAGTACAAAGACAACTGGCTCAAGATGCTGTTGTGAATTATAATTACTGATACATGCCATTCCACAAAACAGACACAGGGTGTATCTGGAATGTTGTGTATGGGTTGTGTGTTCAAGAGGACTGATTTGGATTGGAAGAAGAGCAAAAAGAATCCCTGCTGAGCTGATTTCATTTGTTGAGCCTAAGCCATGGGTTAGAGAATCTGTTTATGTTATCTTGCAAAATAGTAGCATGTAATTTTAGGTTGGCCCATCTGCAAAGCATCTTGGAGGGGAAAAGCTGTTTAAATACAAGTATATGAGCAAGAACAATTTTTTTTTTTTGGAAGCTAGTTGGGGATTTCTAACCTGCAGTGAAATTTCATGTCTGGAGCAATATCTTGCTCCAGATAGTGACAACACTCTCTTTATTTAATTCACTGAAGGTATCGGATAATTTTATGGAAAAAAATTGTATGTTATGGTCACTTAGAGTAGCAAAAGGCATGGAATTATGTATTTCCTGGTACTGTCTCTTATTTCTCACGTCTTATTCCAGAACAGCTCTGTCTTACCCAATATGGTATTTGATTCTTTTAATAGAACCCAGGTTTAAATATCAATACAGAATTGAAATTTTGAAGAAAATAGATCATGTGAGTATTACTGTACATTTTTATTTTTTGCTCCCTCCTGTATGTACTTGTTTAGTTAATGGGTCCAAGAAATTCCTATGTTGCCTACATTGAAGACCATAGTGCAAATGGGACATTTGTTAATAGAGAGCTCGTTGGAAGAGGGAGGAGGCTTCCACTGACACACAACTCTGAAATTGCATTGTCTGTACAGACCAATAAGGGTAAAGTATGCTTTAACTTTAGTAGATTTTTCATATATTGACCAGGAGATTGTTTCTGTATTGATTTGAATGTGTTTCTTGGGAGCTGAGCTGCTTTGTGAGCACATCTCATTAATAGGTGTTTTAGTACTCATGTAAAAATTATCCATGTCAACCCTAGGAAAAAAACTGAAAAAGAAAACTTCAAGAAATCTGTATCAGGCAGCATCTTACTAGAGTATAAACTTTTATAGTTTTTTTCCTTTTTGTGAAACCCTTTTGGGCTTCAGTAGCTGTGCATAAAGAAAAGTTGAAAAAACCCTCCCAGATACCTAACCAGATGCTGCATAATAAATAGAAAATCCTCTTAAAAATAAACAGGGCTGGGCTTTTGTTTCTTTGTCTTTGATTTAACACTAAGATGCTGTCTTCTTGATTATTACTTCTCTTTGATCTTTGCTGGGACATTGAAATTTTTGCTCCTTTTGTCCTTAAATGTAATTAATTACTTAAAGACTGTTGTGAATTTAATCCCAAAATGCAATTTTTTAGCAATAAGACCACCTTGCTAACCCATAGCTGGTAAAATTTATAGCATATATTTAGTTTTTCCTCTAGCAGGCACTATTTTCTCAGTTATATTGTTGATTATAAAAGCTCACAAAACATAGTTGTTTGTTATAATAAAAAATTTAAACTTAATAATAGAAAAATGATGTCCACTTGTCTTCCCAGTGTTTGTATTTTCTGATCTTACGGTGGATGATCAGATGATGTTTCCTAAAGAATTCAGAGAGAAATATATTATGTCAAAGACTTTGGGAAGGTAAGCATCCTTATTCAGAAAGTTAGAAAGCAGCTAGCTCCAAATTATGCTTTCATTTGCCTGCACTTGTTACACAGATTTTTCACAGAACTGTGCTCTTGTTGTAGTGGTGCCTGTGGAGAAGTCAAACTGGCATTTGAGAAGAGCACCTGTAACAAAGTTGCAGTGAAAATCATCAATAAACGGAAGTTTGCGGCAAGTGGCCTAACTGAAGAAGTAAGTATTTTTGTTTGTCTGTCTGTCTTGGCCACCTTGCAGTGGTCCTGGAATATTTGGTAACTTCTCAGACTCTCAGCTGTCTTCAAATGAGGATTTTCTTACTCTATGTCTTCAGTATTTAATTTAAAAATGCTTTTTGATCTTGTATGATGTACAGAATTCTTGTTTTTATTCCTTGACCACATTCCATTAGGTTCACCATTTAGGACTTCCAATGGGATTTATCCATTGGGTGGTGTGGAGTCTTGCAGGGTTTGGTTTATGTCCTAAAATGCCTCAGATAGACACATCATAACCAGCACAATCTTGACCAAAAATGTACCAACTAAGCTCATTTTGTTGAATATTCCATCATAATACATTTGACGCAAATTGTATGAAGCCTTTAGGGAAGGTCTAATGGCAGAAGCCAGAATTTGGAGAAGTACAAAGACAACTGGCTCAAGATGCTGTTGTGAATTATAATTACTGATACATGCCATTCCACAAAACAGACACAGGAGTGTATCTGGAATGTTGTGTATGGGTTGTGTGTTCCAAGAGGACTGATTTGGATTGGAAGAAGAGCAAAAGAATCCCTGCTGAGCTGATTTCATTTGTTGAGCCTAAGCCATGGGTTAGAGAATCTGTTTATGTTATCTTGCAAAATAGTAGCATGTAATTTTAGGTTGGCCCATCTGCAAAGCATCTTGGAGGGAGAAAAGCTGTTTAAATACAAGTATATGAGCAAGAACAATTTTTTTTTTTTTTATTTGGAAGCTAGTTGGGGATTTCTAACCTGCAGTGAAATTTCATGTCTGGAGCAATATCTTGCTCCAGATAGTGACAGCACTCTCTTTATTTAATTCACTGAAGGTATCGGATAATTTTATGGAAAAAATTGTATGTTATGGTCACTTAGAGTAGCAAAAGGCATGGAATTATGTATTTCCTGGTACTGTCTCTTATTTCTCACGTCTTATTCCAGAACAGCTCTGTCTTACCCAATATGGTATTTGATTCTTTTAATAGAACCCAGGTTTAAATATCAATACAGAAATTGAAATTTTGAAGAAAATAGATCATGTGAGTATTACTGTACATTTTTATTATTTTTTGCTCCCTCCTGTATGTACTTGTTTAGTTTACTGACCTTAGTGTAGCAATGAAAGCAATTTTATCCATTCAGAAATGTGTTAAATGAGTATATAATTTCCCTTGTAAATTATTGAATGGGTCTTTTTTTCTTCTTTTAAGTGTATTATATCCTAGCAGATTTGAGATTTTAAAGCTTTGCATAACTTAGATATAAATTTGAGAAGAAACATCACAGGAGAAGTTTTAACTGAGTGCAGAAATTTTTATTTGATGCAAGTTTTTCTAAATGCTGCAAATTAACTAAATATAAAGACTAATTTTCACTGGCAATTTATTGAATTTGTATCCTCTTTTTCCTCTCCATGTAAAATAGATAAAATATTGAGGGTGTGGTCTGGGGTGCTTGCAAGTCACTTGTGTTAAGTGTAAGCTTAAGTGACCTGGTTTGAAATACTGAAATAAGAACTTTAGGCTTAATTTTTACAAATTATTCTATTTCGTGTGTGTCTGATTGTGTTTCCTTTTCTGTTAGCCTTGCTTAATCAAGATTAAAAACTTCTTTGAAGCAGACGATTACTACATTGTTTTGGAACTGTAAGTAACCTGTTTGAAAGTAAATGCATAAAATGAAATGCTTTTTTCATAGCCACAATGAACTGTGGAGGTTTTGCTTTTTAAATTTTGTTTTCCTTTTGCTGGCCTCCACTTTCCTCTAAAACCTTTGTAAGATTAGGAGATAGGACAACCAGGAGAAATCATCCCTCTATGCTTTGTAGGCACTCAGGGCCTGGGTATTGTTTGCTCTGCTGCTGTTGTGGATTGCTGCTATTTTTTAAAATTTATTTTTGAGTCATAAGAGGGGGCTGATCAAAAATTATGTAACAGCTCCCAGTGGAGGCTCAAGAGATTGACCCTAACTCAGTCATGCATGTGCTGTGTTTAGGATGTTCACTCATTTTCAGAAATCTATTATTTCTCTGTAGCCAGAATAGCCAAATGTTTTGGTCTTAGTCTTGCCTAATGAGATGAATCTTTTGGAAGTTATATGTTGGTTTGTTAGCCTGCATTTGTTTTAGGATGGAAGGAGGAGAACTGTATCACAGAGTGTCAAGACCAATCAAGATGAAAGAAGATATCTGCAAGTTGTACTTTTATCAGATGCTGCTGGCAGTTAAGGTACATAACTGTGAATTCTACCCAAAAAAAGTCACTAAGATGAGTTTTTCTGTCACTTGTCATTGCTGAAACCCATGTAAGCAATCAGCACAGTGTTCTTAACAAGTTGGTTTAACAAGAGAGAGACAGAAAAGCAGAATTCCTACAAATGTGACACAGAACGTGGGTCTGCACACTGTGCTTGCATGAGATTTGATATTTGAAGCATAATGATTTCTAAGGTGCTTTTTTGTTTCTTTGTGATGGTGTTTTGGTGTAGGTTTTTTTGTTTTGTTTTCATTTTGCTTTGTTTTTTTTAGGGACAGTCACATGTTAGGAAGCTTTAAATGTTTGCCCTCCTCTTACACAACCATTTCAGTTATCCCGCCGTTGCTATGAGAAAAAATGGAAAGCTCACATTTTAAAATAAGTCAATAATCTCTTTTTCCTTAATTACCCATCTGTATGTATTTAGTATCTTCATGACAATGGAATTATACACCGAGATCTAAAGCCAGAAAATGTGCTACTTTCATCTACTGAAGAAATATGTCTTGTAAAGGTAAGGAAAATTACATTTCTTATTATTTGAGAAATTTGGGAGTGTTCCTTCACATTCTTCTTGATATTTCATTGAACACAGCCAAAAAGATATTATGGAATTAGTCATACAAAGCATGAAGTAACTTGAAACATAGACATTTTTTAATAATTGTAATTTTATTTTTATGGATATTTCAACCCATACACTGCATATGTATTTTCAAATGTCAATGATTTTTTCCCCAATATAATCTAAATTCTTGAATTACAGACAGCATTCCCACAAATGTCCAGGCTGTGTGGTGACAGTGATTTTTTTCTTTTGTTCTTTTGTTATTTTCGGGGGGGGGGGGGGAATTAGGGTTGTGTGTTTTCTTTTGTGTTGAGAAAGCATTGACTATAATTGCATGCTGAAATGCATATTTTTCACATCAACTCTTCTAATAGGCTACAATGCCTTTATTCTGTAGTTGTCCATTTATATGCATATCTTAGAGTATTTTTGCTAGTGTAAATTGTGATCCTTTGTCATATTTCTCCCTTTTCCTCCTCTCCCATTCTCACTTAATAATGTTTGGGGTGACTTCTATTCATGTACTGGAACTGGCTTGGAAGGAAGAAACTTAATGCTACCTCCTGATGTATGTCTACAATATGATGTGTTCTAGTACACTCCATCCTAATATGTAATGTGGTGTTACCATTTTTAAATGCAAGATTACAGATTTTGGACAATCCAAGATTCTTGGAGAAGCTTCTCTTATGAAAACTTTATGTGGTACTCCCATGTATCTTGCTCCTGAGGTTCTAAATTCACTTGGGACTGCTGGATACAGCCGAGCTGTGGACTGCTGGAGTTTAGGAGTTATTCTTTTTGTATGGTAAGATATTGTGGAGATGTACCTTCACTGGGCAGTCTTTGACATACCTGGCTTAGACTTGGCAACTTCAGTGTCTGTATGAGGAAGTGAAAGTTTAAAACTCTACAAGTATAAAAACACTACGATAGCAGATGCCTTAAAATGTGTGATTTCAGTGTTTCATTTGCTATGAGAAAGTCTGTGCTATTTAACTTCTTTTCTTTTATACAGCTTGTGTGGATATCCACCATTCAATGAGCAAAACACTCAACTCTCTCTGAGGGATCAAATCACTCGTGGAAAATATACATTCATTCCAAAAGAGTGGAAGCATGTGTCAGACATGGGTATGACTCCAGCACAGTGGATAGCAAAATATCTACCTCTTTTCTTGTAGTTTTTGTTTTCCTTTATCTTCCTTTCAGCTGTGTGTTAACACTGTGTGTTAATATGTTTAATTTTTAAGCTAATATATTAAATATATATTTTTAAGTTCATAGTTAAAGCATTAGAATGAGAACATACTTTATTATTGAAGAGATTTCTTAGTAGTATTTAGCATAATTAACCACACAAACATAGAGTTTGTGGGCACATACATCTATTTCTCCTCTTTTCACTTTTTCTTCTGACTTTATCAAGCTGGTCTACAGACTTTGCCTAAAGATACTTCAAGTGTTGAACCAAAAATACCAGGAATTTAAGGAATACGAGTTAGAATTCCAAAAAACAAACGTTCCAAGAGAGTCCTTTCATGGTGCTAGTCTTTGAGCTGAAAGTGTCAGTCACATTTGAGGAATCATCTATTATGTTTGGCCCACTGTAAGTGAAGTAGTCTGTGAAACTGAGTTTTTGCATAGCAAACTAATATGACAATTACTGTCTATGTGTTTTTAGTTTTCCAGGACATTTTATATGCACAAAATAATTGTAGTATTTACCTTGGACACTTCTTTGTATGTGCAGAGGAGTTTCTAATAAATGATGTGGTCATCCTTTGTCTAATAAACTTAGCAAATATAACTCCTTCCTGGATAGTTTGGAGCTTATTTAGTCAGACATTCATGAGAATGTACAATCTTAACATAATTTCCATAGTCCTACTTGTATGTATTTAGAATAATCTGATCAAATGAAAAGTAAATCTTGCTGAAATTCCTTTATGGGAGATTTGGAGTAATAAAATACAACATAAATGCTATATTTTTCACAGTGTCTACTAAGCAGCTTCCTAAGAAGATGAAACTTTATGTTAAGCATACATGTGTATGTCCTGTCTCTTCTCTCCCACTTTCCCAGATGGATAATCTACTTTCCAAGACACTGTAAACCAGGATAAATTAAGCTGTCTTTGCTTTTCCACAGTAATACTGGAGCTTTTAGGGAAGTGCTGAGCCTCCTGTGCTCAGAACATAAACTGTGTATATGCTAAATATATCTCTGGGTAATTCTGGTATACTGAGAATTGCTGAGTTGTGTATATGTGAAGGAAAGATGAAAGAGTGAAGGAAAGATGAAGGATGGTTGCAGTCTGCAGCCCTTCCCATGCATAGCAAAAACAAAAGGGATCTGCCCAGCCTGCACTTGGGTGCATTGCTCTGAAGGGGTGTAAGGCACATTGTCACACATGGTTTTGGTCTAGGTATATTTCAGGTAATGAATGTGTTGATCACATGCCAACCAGCTCATTTTATTGTCTTAGCTCTGGATCTGGTGAAGAAGCTGTTAGTGGTGGATCCAAGCAAACGCCTTACCACAGAGGAGGCCTTAGAGCATCCTTGGCTGCAGGTAGGAATTGGGTTTTAAGTGAAAGCCGAGTTGTTTGAGGGATAACTTGTTGATGTCTTGTGTTTTCAGAGATTTAGTCACTGTAGAGAGACTGCAAAAGCAGCATGGAATAATCTCCTGAATACCTTCTGTCAATACAATAAGCAGTTTCCTCAACCCTTCTGAGACATCTCTTCTCAGAACTCTTTCATATATGAGATCAGGATGTGTTTTTTAGAGCCCAGGTCTGACTGTGCTTCTGGTAGGATGGACCTCTCCTGAGCATTGGAACAGAGCCCCATCTCCTCAGATGTTTGTGTGGGCAGGCAGTGCAGTTTGTTTGTGGCAAGCATCCAATACTAGTTTGTTTTTACTCTCCTGTGCAGGAGTAAGTGTCCCTGGTTTGGGAAGCCTCTGAGTAGGAAGTGATGGTTTCCCTGCCTCCCTCCTGAGAGGGATAGTCTTTAGGTGGTCTTTTCCTAATTTTGGTAGAGGTATCCACTGAACCTATGAGCTTTATTGAATATTTTTCTTGAAGAGGCTGAAAAATGTCACCCAGCCTACATCTGAGCCATGCAACAGGTTCTGTTTATTCACACCAAGCACAAGGCTATTCCTGTTCCTCTCCTTGGAACAGGAGAATTTCAGATGCTTTGGTAAAGAGCATAAGAAATGGGGGAAGCAAGGGAGTATCCCTCAGTGCTCAACAGCTGATAGTGTTCTGAGACAAAAAACATGTGTGGATTGCTCTTTAAAGTGATTAACTTGTCTTGATTATGCTCCTGGGCATCAGGAAGCATTTCCTGAGATTCACGGGTTTTACTTACTCTAGTTTTGTGTGTAACATCTACAGTGAGTTAATCAGATATAGATTCTTGCACTTGAATTACAAATCTGAGCAGGAAAACTTATTCAGAAATCATGCAACACTGATCTTAAAAATTGCGGGTATGTATAAGGGGGAAGGGGAAATAGATGACTGATTTAGATGAGCTAAGAATTTAAGATATTTGAGTATATATATTCAAGTTGTTATTAACTTGATTATATTTTCCATGTAAGGATATCTCTTACTGTTAAAATTAAATTTGAAGACAGGGCAGAAGGTTCCAGAAGCCATCACAGCCATAAATCCAGATGTCATCTAGCACTCAGCTGCTGTTCTTTGAGCTGTTTCCCTGCAGGGGCTGTTAATAAGAGTGTCAGGTGTTCATAGGTGATGTACACTGCCTGCTTGGAAGGCCAGCATCCAGCATGCTCAGTTTAGGATATCACACATCTCAGAGCACCAAAAGATCTCCCCAGTCCTGTTGCTGTGAGCAGTGAGGAGTTACTGGCTCCTCTCTCCCTCTTGTGTTGTCTGGAAGTATTGACTTTACAAATCAGCAGGAAAAACCCCATTGTCTCTGTGTCAGCTGGTGCCTGTTAGCCCTCTGATCATTTTGGGGGCACTAGGGAATTTCTAAATTTTTTACTAGAAATAAGCATGTTCTGCAGATTTATTTAAACTAGTAGTGCTTTCAAATTAGTGTTTTCAAAACAAGTTGTTTACTCCATTCTTTGCTCAAATCTAGAACTTTAAAACTTGTTGAGCTGTGTAAACCTAAGTACTGCTCAATAGAAATGTTTTCTTACCTGTATTTACTTAATAAAACATGTTTTAAAGGCATATAAACAATTATTGCTGTTCCTGCCTTAGAAATCTTCACTGAAGTCTTTTGAATGGTACAAGATTAGTTTGGTTGCATGCTGAAGAAGAACCACATGGTCCTTGTTACATCAATGGAAAAATATTTCTTACCTTATCCATCAATTCAAATGTAGCCACAATCAAATTAGGTAACACTGGAAAAGAAAAACAAGTCAAAATTCCATATAAAATTAAATGGATATTCAGGTCAAATCCTTCCTGTAGCACTTAAGAATAGTTAAATAAAAAAGGAGATACTGCAATACTCCACTGGTTAGGAAAAGGACCCTCTCCACTGCCTTCACCTAAAAAATCTCAGTGAAATCCTTAGTACCTCAATGATCTTTATTTCTAATTGTCTGTAGTACTGAATGTCCCATTCACTTCTCTTTGAGTTTCCCAATCTTTGCTTTTCCCTTAAATATTTTAAATACTACTTAGATGCTGGGGTTTTTTTGCAGGATGAAGATATGAAAACTACCTTTGAACAGCTACTTGCTCAGACATGTAGCAAGATGAACCCACCAGAAACATCAAAAATGGTATGTGCAGTAAATATTTGAAGATTCATATTTGATGCACAGAGAAATTAGATTTTGAAGTAATCTTTAATAAGAAAATAAGTTAACTTTGAGACTTTGGAGAAATGTACCCTTGGGCTGTATGTGGCAGCCTGCTGGTTATTTCTGTTTCCTGAACAGCAGCAATGGATTTCCATGTTTTGTCAACACTTTGTTTAAATGTTTGGAAACACTTGCCTAGTTTTAAGTTTTAAAGGATTATTCCTATATTTAGAATAAAATTTTTAAATTTTGTTTTAATGGATTCAAGTCACTAATGTTTAGTATTCAAGTAAAAATTCTCCTGCTGGTGCAAGGTTAGAACAGCATTGTGCCATTCCTCACCAGATGTTAATTAGTAAAATTGTGAACAGTGGCTGTTTCAAGCTCGGAGCAATGTCTTATACGAGAACCATCAAATATAATTAGATGGATCTTGGGAGATAAACATGGGTTAGTTTTTGGTCACACTGTCCTGGTGTGGTTCTGGAGCAAGCAGAAAGTCAGGTTCTGCCTTACCTGGTTTCCTGGAGCCATCCTCCTGTGTTTTTCTTCCAGCCAACCACAACGAGAAAGCGTCCCCATGACAATGAGGAAGACAATGGCTCTTCTAAGCGTGCTGTTCCTTCTACCTCCTATCAGAAAATGAGGTGAAAAGCAAGAGAAAATGACTTTGTTAATGACAGCTTTTTTATGGAGAGCAGAATTTTTTATTAAGAAAAATCTTAATAGTGGAATAAACGGTTAAAGATGTATAATTTTCAAATAAAAGTAACTTTGTAAGACTGAAGTGACTGCTGTGACTGCATGAGAATCTGCACAATTAGTCATGTTCTAGTCCATCCAGCTGACTCGAGGAAAGTATCAGAAAAACTCCTGAACTAAGTTACTAACACTTTTTAAGGCTAGCTTCATCCCCACCTACATCCTCTGTTTCTTCTTTTCCAATTTCTAGGTTAGACATGGAAATAATGCTTAGTCCTAAGAGATGAAGAAGGAATTGTAAACTTGCTGAGCTTTTGCCTGAGACACAGCATTACCTGATACAGTGCTGCCCACAGACTTCTGAGGACACTTAGTTCAGATGTAAAACTTCTGATGGACCTTGAGGTGCTCTGGGCTTCAGGTAAAGCTCCCCAGTAAATGCTGGACTGGCAGAATCACAGCATTGTCAGCACTGTGCACTGGGATGGGGCTGATTGGCTTCCAAAGCAACACTTACCATCTGCATGGTGTTTTAACATGTCTGTAGCATGTTTATTTCCCAGAGGAGGGAACATGATAACAAGGGATGAAATGAAGATGGATAAATTCCTGTCAGGGAAGAACTAGGAATTGGACTGAGAGGAAAAACTTGCTTGCCTGTTAGGTGAAAATTTTGAACTGTGTGCCTCTTATTAAAGGATTGCTGATTATTATCATTACTGACTGAGAGAACAGTTTAGTAACTCCGTTTTTAGTAACTCTGTGTTCACCAACATGTATCTTCTGGTTAAAGACATCTCCTCTAAGATTGTTGATTTGTAAGGAATAAAACCTAATGCATTATGGAATAAACCCATGTCAGGTAGGAATTAAGATATTCATGAGTCACTTTCCTGTATGTGCCCATTGCAGAGATATGTGTTTGGACATATTTGATATGAACCAATGTTAATGATAAAATGCTGATTCTTGTACATTGACACCTTAATGGATTGGATGGGAAAACATCCATGGGTATCTGCATGGAAACAAAACCACTGGTTCCAGTCCACTCCAGATGCAGTGGAGTGATGGAACAAAGGTGTGTCTGTCCTTGGGGAAGTGCCTTTAGTGCAAATCTGTCCGTGGCACATCCTCAGGGAGTTCTGGTGCTTGCTGTAGCTCATTTGAAGTAGAAGGGAACACTCAGCTGCCATTTGCTACATAAAAGAATCACAGGATGCACTGAGCCAGATTTGTGTCCTGGTGTAGTGCAAAACCTTTGGGCTTTGGTTACCAGTCACTTTTAAAAGACCTGCATCATGGCTGATGAGAAGCTAATTCCCTAGCTCTTATTTACACTGTCAATTTGTTTTTACATAGAAAACTTCTATAATTTATTCCTCCATCTTCTTCTTACATCCCACAGTTGTTAGATAATCAGTAACTGCTTTGTTTGGGTCCTTTCCCTGGGTCCTGACTAACACCTGCTTTCCAATGATGTCCTAAATTTGATCTCACTCATTTGATGGCAAACCTTTGGGCTGCTGGCCATGTGCTCATCATTTGATTGCAGAAAGCTTTCTGAAGTTTCAGACTCAGTTTTTTCCAAGGAAGAGTAAGTTTCACTACAGTGAAGTGGCATCCAATTTTCACATAGATAAGAAATTATGTATCACTTATCTGCAGCACAAGAGTCTTCAGCATATTTGCCAGTTCATTTCAAGAGGCAGGATGGGTCACAGCAGTTGGAAGTTGGGTTAACCAAACTGCTGAGGCTCGCTGTGCCTAGTCAGTGCGGTGTCATTAGTGACCAGCATCACCACCAGCATCACCACCTGCGGTCCGTGGTGGGCCCCGCTTACTCTCGAGCTCAGGCTGCCGCTTCTTTTGGCCGACGGTCCCCTACCCGTACGGCGAGAGAACGGCGCTGGAGCCGTATCCTCCGTGAGGACGGAGCCCGTCCATGTTGGCGGAGAGGCGAGCGCTGCTCCGGCCGGAGCCCGCAGAGGTGCGGCCGGGCCGGGGCAGCGGGCGGCAGCCGCAGGACGTCCGGCGCGGGCCCGGCGCCGTCGGGCGGGGGTGCCCGGGGTCCGGGCGGAGCCCAGCCCCGGGGCGGGGCCGGGGCACTGCGGGTCCCACTCAGCCGGGCCCGGAACGTGGCGCCGGGGGCCGGAGTGGGATCGGCCTGGCGGGGGCGGCGGCGGCCCCGGCCCCCGCAGGAGAAGGAGGAGGAGCAGCGCGATGGAGCAACAGGCGCCGCCGCCCCCGCCGGGGGCCGTGGCGGTGGGCCGGGCTCGGCGGGAGCAGGACGCGGAGCCTCCCCGGGTGAGTTGCCGCCGGACGGGCAGCGCTGGAGCGGCCGGGGAGGCGGGAAGGAGCCGCCGGGCCGGGCCGGACGTGGGCGGCGGGGGAGGCTGCGGGGCGCGGGCTGGCGGCTGTCCCGGCGCGGAACGGGACGGGGCTCGGCGGGGGTGTAGGCCCGGTGGCCCGAGGCGCGGCGAGGGGCTGGGCGGCCGTGGGGCAGCTCCCGCCAGGGCTCCGGGGACGCCAGGCCGAGCGCTCGGCTCCCTTCGCCCTGGGCACGCTGGGGTGCCGCGAGTGACCCCGCTGCCTGGGGGTCCCGCCGCAGTCCCGGCCGGGTCCCGGCCGTGAGGAGCGGCGGAGGGCCCGGGCCCAGCCCGGAGCGGGGGCTGTGTGCCCCGAACGCCGCCGGCCGCCGCTAGCTGGAGCGGGACCCTCGCGAGCACAGAGCTCGGATGTCGGCGTGGGCATTGTGCTCGCTCTGGCGCCCCCGTAAACAAACTCGGATCTCGTTGAAATGTGCAAAGTTTGGAGGTGAGCGTGTCAGGTGTACTTGGCAGCGCTGCAGAGCTCCTTACCCTGCTCCAGTGGTACAGAAAGTTGTTGTGAACTTGGTTATGAGGGCTTTGTCAACTGGCAGAGCTTAGAAGGCGGAGACTGGGTTCAGTCAGCGCACCAGGGGTGACAGCAGATGTCACCAATTTGTCACCGATGTGGCTCTGCCCGTGCCTGAGCACGGACTGGCGATCAGCGCTGCTGCTCCGGGCAGCAGCCTGCGCTCTCCGAGCTCGGTGTTGCAGCCCCAGGGATGCCCCAGGCTGTCGCCAGTGAATTTAGAGTTGAAATCCAGAGAGCCGGGTGCCTGTGCCATCTTGTCCTTCCTCCTCTTCTCTTCTGGAGTTGTTCGTAATTTTAATGTCTTTGCTTTTTCTTGGAGGTTTTCACAGTCTTTGATAATATCTCTCCTGCGCTTTCTTCTGGTGTGGAGCAAGAGCTTTTCAGGTGCTAATGGAGCGCTTTATGGGCTCTTTGAAATGGATATGTGGCGAATGGATAAATTCCTAAACGGATGAGTGGATGTGCCTTGAACGTTGCCCTAACAGGTGTTCCTCGAGTGAGGTTACTGTTCATGCCTGGCTTTTGCTGAATTACTGGTCCGTCACTCCCTCGTGGCTGCCTCTGTCTCCTTCTGGCTCACAGACAGATCAGAGGGAAAGGTCTGTTTCCTCATTGATAGTTTGTGATTTATTCTATATATATAATTATTATTAACAATAACTAGCTTTAAAAATTATGTATGAACCAAAAAGTACTGTTTAAATTTAACTATGGATTAATTAAAATTACAATTATTAGCAACATGTTATTATAATTACAGTTGTAATTATTACAATTTTTAGCAATATGTAGCATGCTTTAAATTAGGGTAGATCTGACTGCTGTAACAAGTGCAGATCTCTCCAAGCTCAATTTTGAAAGCTCTCAACTTTTTTTTCCATTTTTAAAAAATTCTTTCAGTAAAACCATTTTCTGTAGAAAATTCTGTTTAAGCTCCAGTTAAGAAAAAAATCTTTTTCCTTCCTGTTGATACGTTCATATCATCCTGCAGTGGCTTAAACCTCCAGTTTTGGTGGTCCTTCATTTCTTTCCACAGTATTTCTGTTGAAATTCTGCTCTGTTTAGGGGAAGGTTGGCAAGGTTTCATATCTCTTCAGGAGTGTGGTACAGCCTGGTTGAAGTGCTGGCTGCTGGGAGGTATCAGGGACACACTTCATGTGCTTTATTTGTTTTTGGGCTCTTGTTGAAGCCAATTTCTCTTGCAGAAAAACAGTAATTGCCCAGAATATGCAGAGAAACCATGAAACCATTTTACAGATTAAAATATAAGTTGTGCAGAAGTTTTCCTAGAAAGGGAAGCTCAGTTATAGATTTAAGCTGATTTTGGAAACCTGTATTTAGCTTAAGTTACTGTCACTCTTTTTTTTTTTCAGAATCCATTGGGAATGCCAGTCTTTCTGCTTGCCTCTTTTTGGTTTTTTCCTCTTCCTAATGCTTTAATAAGTCTCTTGAGCTATTTATATAATTTAAAATATAAAAAATATACATATCACATGGTATATTTTTTAAAAAATTATAAATAATTTTTTTTAGAAAGGTGTCTTGACTATGGACTTGCCACCCAAGACATCATCAAATTAAATAAAATATCTGCATTATGTACCCTTAAATAAAAGGAATTACATACAAACCAGCAAGCTCTGAGGTATAACATTGGTGTTTTGATAAAACATTTGCTTTTGTACCACATTGTTTTCTTTAGTCCTCTTGGAGCAGAATGTGGATTTGCTGTTGTCTCTTCTCATTCTTACTGGAATTCACTGGGAATCTGTTCCCTATGGCTGTTCAGACACATTTTTCAGTGTGTATGGGCACTTCTTGTATTTGATGGATGTTCTGTAGAGAGGACTAAGTTCAACAAGCTTGATCAGTGAAGACAGAAGTTCTTGTAAGAGAAGTTTTGCTGTATATTCAAGTTCCTGTTTGCTTTGGGGGTGGTTGGGAGTTAATTTCATCTTGAAAAAGACCAAGGAAGGTTGTATGTGTTTTAACACTCCACTTGCATGGCCTGCAGGGTTGAATCCTGAGCACCTTCTCCCAGAGGAGACTTTCTCACCAGTGAAGGAAATTGTGGAAGCTTCTGTCTGACATGACACCAAGAGCTGATTTCTGCTGTCTTATGCTGGCTTGGAGAAGTATTGTTGAGAAGCTTGTGCCATCTTCTACTTTATGAGAAATATATGAGCTTCGAACACAGACTTTCTCACTAGATCCTCTTGTGCACTTCATTAGAACCTTATTTGTTCTGCTGCACTAAGAAACTTCTTTAGCATTGGTTTGGTACATGCAAGCACCTTCTGTAGCAAAATATTAGGTAGCCCAAAAATGTGCATTACCATCACCTTCCACTGTGTTAACAGGAGAGGAGCAGTGGTGAGCAGTGGAAAGTGGGGATGACTTTCTAATGAGTACTTTTTGTGAGTTGGTTCCATAATCATAATCTTTTTTTATTTGTGGTTTGAGTGCCAGAGTGACTCAGTTTTACTGTTTCAGGGTTTTTTCTTTTAGCTCATGATGTTTTACTGCCTTATGTAGTTCTCATGATAGCAGGAATTAAACAGGAACATATTCCACAAATTATCGTCATAGCTTCCTTTTTTCTTTTTCATGAGATTGTTTAGCGTCACAGGATAGTAAAGGCAGAAACCACTTCACTTGGATGCAGAGGATGTGTCCTCATGGATTCTCCTTGTATTACAGACTCACAGTGTGATCCTGGAAGGATCATTACCAGCTTTGTGCGTGCATTTGTTTGTGCATAATAAACTGCCAGAAAAGACAGCTGTTGTTGGACTTGTCTCACTGGTGCTGCTCGAGGTTGTGCTGGGTGTTTTGTGCCCTTGCAGAGGCCCCAGTGCTGAGGGCTCAGTAGCTCTTGGTGGTCCTGGGCATGGAGCTCCAGCAGAGCCCCTGTGGTCAGGCAGAGGGGTGGGTGAGATGCCACTGATGCCTCTGAGCTCTCCTGTGCCTTCACACTGGCTGTGCCCTCACACCAGGTCAGCCTCCTGCTAGAGGACTTACGGCCACAGCTGCTGAGGAATCTATTTCTTGAAGTATTTATCTTCTGAATTACTTAAGTTCATGGCTCATTGTGATACTGCTTGTGAAAGCTGCAGTTGTTCACTCTGAATGTGATAAAAGCGTGGGAAATAGATGACATTTGGTATTTCTCATTGTCCCTCATGCAGGTCAGTGACCAGGAAATACTCAGGGAGGGAGGCAGCAGCCACCTTTAAAGACACATGGAGAAACTGCTGCCCCTGGCACCTGGGTACTCACCAGCCCCCTTTCCTGCAGTTCCTCCAAGCCTTCTGCTGACTAATTACCTTTCTCAGGGTTTTCTCATCTTTGTGTTTGGACACGTGCCCGTGTAATAGCTGCTGAATCTTCGTACTCAGTTCTTGCCCTCAGGTCACAACAAACTGTCCATGGGATGAAGTTTATTGTCAGATCTCACAGATGTGTGAGTTACTGCACTGCTTGAATGAAGCAACATGTTCAATGCCAGCATTAGCAAGAACACTATAGAAAAACCAACCTCACAGGTGAAAGGAAAAGAGGTTTTGGTTCAGTCTACTACAGGACAAGAAAGAGTACATTTACTGACACAAAGGAGATTTGGATATTAGGAAAAATATTTTAGTGATGAAAATCTTGAAGCAATGTAAGGAGATGGCCTGAGTAAAGAATAGAATCTCCTTCAATAGAGAAGTTTAGAAAAAGTTTGGACAAACACACAAGCACTGTCAGAAAAGAATGGATATAATAAGAAAAATAAGAAATCAGTAGTTTCTAACTTGATGCTTTTCTATTGTTGTTATTTGACTTAAGGAAGAAAAGAAAAAAAAAAAGTCTGTAGACCAATTGATCCTTGTGACAGGATGTCAGTTTGCTGCTTGCTTCCCTTTCCACCTTTAAAAATATTCCCCAGCTGGCTCTGGTAATGTATTTAAGCCCTGTAGCTGTTGTGTTGTGGTAACAATATGTGATATTCTTAAACTTTTTCAATTTGCAGGACTAAATCTAGATGACACGAATCTTAATTATAGTAGTCTGAACCTTTAATGAATATTTTCAAGTACTTTGTATGTTACCATCTGTATTGTGTTGCCTGTTGCCAGATACTGTTACTGCACAGCTCCCAACTGCCTTGTGATGAGTGTTGGACTAAGATGTTCTGCTGAGTTCTTGAGTGTCCTTGGGAGAGAGTAGGGTTTGTGTGACAGAAACAGACACTGACTGCAAAGGGGTGGTTGAGGAAAATGTGCAATGTAGGAAGTTAAGTAAGGAGAAAAAGTGTACCACAGTCAATGGAACTAGGATTTTCTACAGCTCACTTTAAATAATGTCTTATAATTAGAAGGCTTAAATATTTTTTCTTTGTTATGTTGTATTACCTGAAGTTGTGGGAGGGTAGTGCTGCCAAGGATGACTGTTCTGTTATTACAATAAATTGTATGTCCCACTTACTTCTGTGAGTGTATGTGGTTCTAAAAACTCCTCCTTCCCTTCCCAAACATGAACAATTTGCAGCTGCATGTTCTTGGGTATGAAGTTTGTGAACAGAGGTTGCAGGGCAGATTCTTTGGTTTGGAGAGGTTTTAGACATTTTTCTGTTGTCTGTGTATGCATCAAAGTTCAGATGTACCAATATCATCTTCATACTCACAGCTGCCACCTGTTCTCTACCTGGCAACTTTGCTTAGTGCTGTAGAATCCAGTAGCATGGCTGAGGAGAAAAGCACTTCTAAATATGTGGAGTGCAGCATGTGTAAACAGACTGCAGCTGCTCTTGTGTCTAGAAGACATCATTCATAGGGAATGATATGTTTTGCAAGACTCTTTCTGGTACTCCTGTACGCTCAAAAAGAGATTCAATAGATAAACAATTTACTTTTAAAGAATCTGGTTCTGAATTCATCCTTTGTTCTGCAGCAATTTAATTTTTGCTGTACAGTTTCTAATAGTTTAATCTCTTTTTTGAGTAGCATTTCTTAACACTAACATACAATTTCTCCCTTTGCCCCCCTGTCAGATTTCTTTCTGTGGATCAAAATCCTTGAGAAGAAAAAGTCCTGAGTGTCCCATGTTGAGCAAAGCTGAGTTTGTGGAGAAGGTTCGGCAGAGCAACCAGGCTTGCCACGATGGTGACTTCCACACGGCCATCGTGCTCTACAACGAGGCCCTGGGCGTGGACCCCCAGAACTGCATCCTCTACAGCAACCGCTCTGCAGCCTACATGAAAATCCACCAGTATGACAAGGCCTTGGATGATGCCATCAAGGCACGACTCCTCAATCCCAAATGGCCAAAGGTAAGGAGCTGTATTTGTCTTCTGCGTATTATTGTTCCTCTAGGGGAAGGAGGAACTCCTGTGGGGTTGTTGGTCACATGTGTAGCACCCAGTGTAAAAGAGTGCATGTATTTCTGTACTAAAGTCTGGTTTTGTTAAAAGCTCCAGATAATAATGTTGGGGAAGATAAAACAGGAAAGCCTTATCAATATGATTGCCTGGCAAAAGATTTTGAGAATAATGAAACTCTAAGCGAGATTGAAATGAAAGCAAGCTTTGAGATACCTTAATCACTAAACAACTGGAAAACAGTGATATGGTCAGCTGAAGGTATATGCCCTTTTGATGAGACAATACCCTTGTGGTGGTCTTCACAGGAGTCCCAGGATGAGGGAAGAGATGAGAATCTTGATTCCATGTTTCAGAAGGCTGATTCATTATTTTATTATATATATTATGTTAAAAGAAAATGATATACTAAAACTATACTAAAAGAATAGAAGCAAGGATTTCATCAGAAGGCTAGCAAGGAATAGAAATGGAATGAAATGGTAATAAGATCTTGTAGTGAACCCCAAGGATACAGGAAAAGCTCCTTGGAGAATTGAATGCTGAGTCATTCCTGAGCGGGTGTTGTCCTGTTCCTCTGACCCGACCGTGTTGAGGCCCTGTCCTTTAATCAGTTAAGACAATACTATTGTAACTCTTTAGCTATTGGTCAGTTAAGGAATATGCTTAAACCTGCGGCTATTGGCTGGTTTTGGATCCATGCCAAGGCTATAAAAATAGCCCTCTGTACCCCCTCTGAGGAGAAGAAGAAGCGCTGTAACCCTTCGCAGACCTCCCGAATAAACCTTCACTGCGGAATTTCGGCGTATTCTCTTCCCCTCTCTCTCCCGTCTGCTTGCCATTGCCCCGGCGATCTTCCTAGCAGCTGAGCTGAACTCACGAAGGAGCTGAAATCACTATAAGCTGAATATCACTGGCTTGCTGGGAAGGAGCTCGGTGGCTTGGCCCTTGCTTAACTCAGCTATTGGGTCTCTGCTAAAGACTTGATCTACTGAGCTAGCTGGGCATATTATATAATAATAATCGGGCCTACCTAGAGAGGTTCGCATTATTATTATAAGATCTTGTGACTGAACAGAGAGTCTGAGATAGCTGGACTGTGATTGGCCATTAATTAAAAACAACCACATGAGACCAATGAAAGATGCACCTGTTGCATTCCACAGCAGCAGATAATTATTATTTTTCTTTTCCTCTGATGCTTCTCAGCTTCTCAGGAGAAAAAATCCTGGCAAAAGGATTTTTCATAAAATATGTCCATGACATACCCTCTGCTTGCAGGCAGGTCCAAGGGTCAGAGCAGACCTTACCAGCTTGGCAGAAGGAGTCCAAAGAGGAGTTTTTAGGGTTTAAAATGTAGCACAGTATGGTAATATAATGATTTCTATAGGCTGTATGTAAATGCTATAGGATTTGTATCTTGGACTAGATTGGTTAGTGAGAATGAGAATATTCAACACAGAAGAAGATTCATGGTATTATAACGGGAACCTTGTTCTCTCTCATCTTCTTTACCACACTCTTGCCTTCTCTCTCTTTCCCACTCTCTTTACTTATCTCAGGCCTGCTCTGAGCTGTGTTTGGCAGCTCCCAGCAGGGCCCTGCACCCAGGCCCTTTGCAATAAACCCCAAGTTCCTGACCTGGCTTCAGAGATCTCTCATGTCTGTCTGTCCTGACCATCCTACCCCCTGTTGCTCCTACATAATAATATATTTTCTGTTTAAAAGTTGTTTGACTTGAATTACCTGTTGGGTATTAAACAGTTTTCTGTGTAAGCATACTGTTCCCCAATGGGAATATGCTACTATTTTACTGTTTTAACACAGCATGGTTCCTGGGTTGTGAAGACCAGACATCTGTTTTAATGTTTAATGTAGTCAGTATTCATCAGCATCCAGGAACATGTGGTTCCAAAACTTTGAGAGGTAGCATAGACATTCTTATTAGTACATTAGAATGATAAGGTCTTTCAAAATGCTGTTCAAAGAGTGTTTGTGTGTAGTATATTTTGGACAAACATTTGAAGAAATATGTATCTTGGCATTCTCAGTAAGACCTGACTATGTAAGGAAACATTTGTAAAGAGCAAATTATGTTGGTTGCCTCTTCCTCCTGGGCTTGCTTCCCACCAGCTGCCATTGATTGTTCCAGTAGCTGCCTGGCCTTGGCTAGTCCAGGGCCAGCCCATTGCATGCTAATTGATTTTAACAGCATCTGCTCCAGATTCCATTTCTCCTGTCAATCCCTCACCCATCCTTATGAACCACTTCAGCTAAAGGTGCAGTTTAAGAGCAGACTCATCACCCAGGTTCCTCTCCTCAGAAATTAGAACAGGTGGCAAACATGGTGCTCTGCACCAGCTGGGCTCCAAACTATTGAAGTTTTCTTCTATTTCAAAGCAGATCACTCTTAATTCTTGTATTTTCATTTACAGTTGTTTATTAGCCTCTAGAAAAGCTTTTTTGTATGCTTCCTGAAGACTTTAATTGGTCCACACTAGAAGAAAGTCCTGCTTTGTCAGGGAGATGCTTTATCTTCACAGATGGAGTGGTTCAGAATGGGCTCCCAGGGAGGTGCTTGAGTCACTGTCCCTGGAGGTTTTTAAAAAAAGCCTTGATGAGGCACCCAGTGCCATGGTTTGGTTGTAAGGTGATGTTAGGTCGCAGGTTGGATGCCATGGTCTCACAGGTTGGACTCCATGATCTCCAAGGTCTTTTCCAACCTAGTTTATTCTGTGGTTCTGTGTTCCTCATTTTCAACATTTACAATTTCTAAAAGGTGTATTTGTATTTTTATTACATATTTAATCCTAGTTTTAGCCAGGACAAGGAAGGGTGTACTTTGGGGAACAAATTATCTAGTGTGTCATGTTTTGAACACAAGCATTTCAAGAATATCTGATAGCAGAAAATATGAAGTTGTGTTCAGAAGCTGAGAGGAGGTGCAGATGGTCAAGTGTCAGTTTGCAGAATGTCCCTACACAGTACAGGGGTGTTTGTCTCCTTGTGTGTGTTTGTGGAACTTGTCAGAGACAAAAGGAGGGCTCTGTCCAAAGTTGAAAACTTGTATATTTCAATGTCAACCTTTATTTACCAATTTTTTAAAAGAATTGATTATTTTTTTTTAATAGAACAGAACTGGGAAGATCAAAACTTCTGCATACAAAGTCTAAGCAAGTTTATTAATTAGCCAGAAGAGGGAGCTTAGTAGGGACAACTGGTATATGGTTTGAAAGGCCTGAGTTTTAAATACAGAACCTGACTTCCTTTCCCTTAGGAAGTTGAAACATTAATTTGAATGCAGTTTTTTTGAGTTTTGAACTACTAAATATAAGTTTCTATATTTCTTTTCCTTCTTTGGGTACAAACTACATTTCTTAGGTAGTTTGTTAATTCTTACTTTTTTGCTCCTATTCCACTTAGTGCTTGTTAACATCAGTTCAGTACAATCTGTGGCTGAAAGTAATGCTCTTGACATCCCCACCCCAAAATCTTTCTTTAAAGCATTAAATAATGTTGGGTAATGAGCAGGTGTGTTTATATAAATGCATATGCTTATCTATGCAGCTCAAGACATGAACAATGAGAAAGTGATTGCAGAGAGAAACATCAATCTCTTACAGACCACAAGAACTTGTTGTGTGTGGCTGAAACATGTTTATAACAACAGCACATAAACCTGTTCATAGGCTTTGTCTGAGAGGGCTGGCTTGTGTGTTCTGCTATTTGAAAAATATTTTGTGTACATAGCACTGAGAAATGCAAGGATAACAGAATATTTCAGGAATTAAACTGCATTTTGGAAATATCCAAGAGGCAAATCAGATCATGCTAATTTTGTT
Source organism: Emberiza elegans (assembly GCA_024865655.1). Classification (NCBI taxonomy): domain Eukaryota; kingdom Metazoa; phylum Chordata; class Aves; order Passeriformes; family Fringillidae; genus Emberiza; species Emberiza elegans. Next base: position 52,647,215 of record JALJVW010000184.1, read on the forward strand.
CTTTGATTTCCCACTGAACAGTTTTCTTTGTTTTGCTGTTGATTGTGCTGTAGAAAATTTTTATTCTATTTCTCTTCACAGCTGCACAGCCTTAGGCATGGTGCATGAAAATGGAGGGATATGTATTATGTGACTCTGATACCTGAATAGTCTCTCCTTAGTTCTTGCTGATTTTGAGATATTTTTAAATCCTCACATTATAGGAAAAATGCTGTGGCTTAAATAGTTTAAATTTGGACCTAATTCTGTCCTAAAATGTAGATTTCACTTCCCGTTGAGTGCTGGCTCAGTGCTGTAACAGCTAACAAAAGGTACAAACAGCCTACTGCTACTGAACAATTAACTGGGTTTTGGCATTGATTTATTCTCTTAATCTCGCAACAGAAAAGTTGTTCATTAACAGGAGATGAAATGACTTTGTCAGACTTGAATACATTTGGCTAATAGGAACATTTACAGCCTAAGACAAATGGAAGCAAGAATCACAAAGATGGATGTTTTCAGCACTCTGAGGGGTACCTTGATTTTATTGGATTTCTTTGCCCTGTATGAGTAGAAGGATGCTGACTGTACCATTAGTGGCACTGTGCTGTTTGAAGCCCCAGGGACTAGTGCTCGAGGAGCAGCATTCCCTGAAAAGCACAGTGGGTTGCTGAATGAGAGGGGGCCAAGCTGGCAAATTGAAGATCAGGGTTCAGTAATGATCTCTGATTATTGCAACTGTTCAAAGCACTAGTCAGGGAAAAATGTTATTTCTTAAAACAGGACCACCTTTTTGTTAGCAACATTTTTTAGAGCTGAAACACTTTTTAGAGAAAAGCTGAATAGTCTGGAGGATGTGGTTGATGCAAAAGAAATGCCCTGTGCATATGTAATTCAAAAGTAGCTAGGAAGAATTACAGCACTTTTCATCAGGCATGACTTTCTCTTATGGTCTTTGTTTCTCCTAATTTAAAAGTATTGTCTCAATTTAAAAATGTGGCTTAGCATCTCTAGTGGAGAAAAAATACAAAATAACTGAAAGAAGAGGGAATTGTGAGCTGTGAAGCCTTTCGGTATTTGCAGTGCAAGAGGAGTTTAGGTGCTGTCATCTCAGTGTAGGGGAATTTGGCAGAAACCTTGCACTGGTATTTTGTTAAGTGCCTCCAGCTGTCAGTCATTTGACCAGGACTTTTACAAGAAGGAGGGACACTTGCATGTCCACTTGCACTTGTCCTGATTGCCTGACCATCTTTATAAACAAACCTTCCCATGCTCTAGCAATCCCTGACAATCTCAGAGTTTCTCAGTCAATGGCAAGCAGAGTGCCCACCCTTGGTTTCATGTAAAACTTTTGAGCAAAGAATGCGACTTGACCATATAACTTTTTTCATGAATAGACCTCTTGTTTTTAATTTGATGAGCAAGGAACTTTCCAGTCCTGTCCTTCAGGTTACAGTCTGTCTTTAATTTGCAGAAAGTTGCATTCCAGTTTTTCAGACATACATAAAACCATTTAACAGACTTCCTTCACTCTGCTAGAACTTGTGTTACGTTATCATGAGATTTGTGCATTTCTTTCTGTCTTTTTGTGTTGCAAAACCACAGCAGAGCTGAAGTTGGCTGGGACCCTTGGAGATGAGTGCAGGGTCAGCTGGAGCAGATTGTCCATGACATTGTCTGGTCAGGTTTCGAATATCTCCAAGGGTGACACCTCCACAGCCTCTCTGTGCAACATTTTCCTGTGTTTGACCACCCTCACCTAAAAGTTTTCTGTTTCCCCCTTTTTTTTCCCATTTAAATAATGAGCATCATGTATTATTTTGACAGCTTTATGGAGTTAATGTTTTCCCCAACAGTCAGGTTCACTGGGAAATTATTCTCTGCACCAGAAGCAATGGTTGTGGCATTGCTGGGGGGAAAATGCTGTGTAGATAAGTTGTGTAGGTTCTCCTTTCCCTAAATTCTTAAAATTACAGAGCAGTAGCAGTGCAACAGGAGAGTGGGGGACAAGGACACAGTGGACTGATGACACTATAGTTATGTCATCCTAAAAAAAAAAAAAGTATTTTCACCTGTGGTGGTTGTCTGTCTTAGACAAGTACACAAGAAAAACAGCTCCTTTCTAAGAAATCAGTTTATTGCCTTAGAATTGGAAAAGCTTATAGAGGTACTCGAGCTCAGCATGCAACAAATCAACACAAATTTTCCAAGCACTTACTCTAGGGTTTCATTATTCCTTCCTTTGTTTTCTGGAACCCTTTTGTATATGGAATAAAGCAACTTAAAATTTTCTTTTATGGAATTAACTGCAGTTATTCTACTTAGTCTAATGCTGTAATATAAATTTCTCTCCTAGAAGGTGGTAGTTTTTTACCCCACAGTTCTCTTTCCACTGGAACTAGTTATATTACTGTGCAGGAATGGTCACAATATATATTATTCCTCATATAACTGAATATCCAAAGCGCAAATGCAGAAGTAATTCTGAACTGCAGAAATGAGGATTGATCTGCAAGGGTGATATTTGAGAAAAATATCTTGTTACCTACTTATTGAGATTCAGGCAATTACCACTGGATAGCATTTTCAGACATTTGGACTGCTTTCATTTATTTACACAATGCTGGGTTTTGCACCCCATAGTTTCAGACTAGAACCTCAGTATGTGTTGTTACCTCCTTTTCTCACCTACCCAAACCTTGAGGAGTTAACTGCCAGATGATTTTTCTGCTCAGGTTTTAGTTCTTTAGTGGTTTGTTCCTTCAATTTTGTTATTCTTAAGAGTGAGGTACATATTCCTTGTTTTAACTCAGCACACAAGGATTGAGTTTTCTCATCTTGGAGCGTAATTCCTTTGCTAAATGACCATAGTGGTGACTGATTGTGAAGTTGTGGGATTGTGGAGGGGTGGAGGGATGTGTGGAGAAATGAGTGAAGCACATGAGAGGGCGCTCTGTGCTCAGGCATTCAGCAGGGCCTGGGATCTCATTTCAGCTCTGCAGAAATTCACGTTTTTTAGATACTTTTAAGTGGAATTTCGTCAGTTTCTTTCCACAGTCGGTGCTGTTCTTGCTGCCCACTGTGTTTTTCTGACATCAGGCAGGAGTGGTTGGCAGGGCAGTGCTGGCAGATCTGGCTCCTGAGGCTGCAGTGTCACTGATGCTCAGCAGTGGAGGGAGAGCAGCTGCTCTGAGCTGTGCTTTCTGAAATGCTTTGCTTTACACTCACTTTATCTGGATTTCTTTGCATTTTAATTGTTTACTCTAATTTTGTTACCCTAGTGCCTTTATGCCCCTTCTTCCCATCTATTTTTTCTTTTGCTACAATTACATTATTTGCTGCTTTGATTAATCCAATCACCAACAGCCAAGTCTCAGATGTTTTTGGTTATGTTCTGCAGCAAATAGTCCTGTTTTACTTAGGGTTTGCCATCCTGGGTTTGTTCCAGTTCTCTGAATTTATGCTGTAGTTCTGGTTGGCCAAGGACTATAATTTGAGACTGCCTAAGAGGTTGTGGATGATAAGGGGTGCATCAAACCCTCCTCTCCTTTGAGAGCTGCCTATTGGTGGCTGAGTGACAATAAAGAACAGGAGGGGATTTGAGTGAATTCAAGGATGCTGTACCTGGTTTCTCTGTGATAGACAAGAATGCTCTTATAAATCTGCATTTCTTTTTTGGGTATACAGGCTGATACATCATGGCCTTTCTGGACGTCACTGGGTCCTCATCACAGACCTACAATCTCAACCAGTCTCTGAGGAAATTAAATTAAATTGAGAGTTTATGAGAGCAAGTAGACAGGAGAAAACACTAAAAATGGAGAAAGCAGGAAATTGCCTTGACTTGCAAGCCAGTGTGAAGCACTCAAGGATACCATTTACACAGTGTGCTACACTGTGCCAAGGGCAAGAAAACCCAACCAATTAGCAGGGGCCTTGCTGAGAGCTCCCTGACAGCTGAAAATACATCCAGGGCTTAACATTCCATCTTGCTGGCCTTATAGTGCCAGCAGGGGTTTGTTCAGGTCATTCCATCTCCCTCTCTGCAGCCAAGTGAGATGTGAAGTGGCTGTGATCATGTACAAGTAGGAGATGCAGCACAGGGATAATTGCTGCATTAAGCCCAGGCGTTTTCTGAGACAAGAGCATAGTGACAGTTCAAACTAATGCAAGCAGGGAAGAGCTTTGTGGCAATTATTTTTATTTCTATAACCTGTTGTTCTCTGAGTCACTGCTCCATTTGTGTCTGAGGGCACTGAGGTCTGAACTGCTGCACAAAGCGGGTGACATTTCCCTTTTGCCACAAGCATCTTTGTACATGATTTCTTGTTTGTTCCAAAGAGGAAATTAAAAAGCCCCTTGTGTTACATGGAACGACATAAATAATTGCTATTTATCAGCTATTATCCACTGCTATTTATCAGCTATTATCCACTGACAGGGAATTTGCCCCTGCAGTTTAAAAGAAAGGTTGAACAATATTGTAGTTTCTGTCATGTAGTGAATGGACACTCTAGTTTCTAGTTTTATTTTCTGGGTTTGTGTTAGTTTTGAACTCTTCCTTTCTTCCTTTCACTCGGGAATGTCAAGTTTCTGTCCTGGAAGTCAAATAACTGAATTTCTCTAGAAGTTCTTAGAAGTCTATCATAGACACAATTTTTTATGCTCTTCAGTGCAGTTATTTTTGTAATTTCTGATGACTTTACCAGAAGTTGGCAGTGGTATGCAAATTCCTGTACTGCTTTTTTTCATTCTAAAACAGTTGAGGAACCAGCTTATAGAAAAAAAATATATGGATATATATATATTCATATTATAATATGAATATTTATGTATATAAAATATATAGTAAAGGCATTTTTCTTAGTGTCCAGTATTTGAGACTGTTCTCCTCAGGCAGTGTATGTGATGGCTTTTGTTAGTCAGAGTCAAAATTCTATTCCATGTGCTGGATAGGTCTGGAACTGAAAAAACTATTCCTTTGGTTTTTCCTGTGTTAGAACTAATACAGTGCTCAGTTCCCCTAATGGAAAACTTATTTTTTATTTAGACAAGTGTTAAATTCATGGTTTTATGATTCATTTTTAATGAACTTCTTCAAAGATGTATACCAAGCCCTAGATATTCTGGATGCTAACAAAAGGAGAATGTACTTGGATGAAACATTTGTTAATAGAGGCTTGTCTCATATGGTAAGTGGAAAGAAACTTTCTTAAAACACTGGAGAATGGGTAGTTCAGGCATAATTTTCCAACTTTTTTCAGGGGGAAAAAGGAGTTTTAATTTTTGCCAAGTATTTTATTCCTTGGGGCTATCTGCTTGCAGGCTCCTGTCCTTCACAAATAAAACACAAAAAGCAGTGCGAAACATAGCAGAAAGGAGAATGTGAATTACACAATATAAACAATTAAACAATTTAATGATAATTTAATAATTACTGATTTATGTAATTAAAGGTGATTTTATAAACCCACATCCTCACAAGCTCTGGGGTCCATGTGTCATGGAATCACAGAATCCCACACAGCTTTCTTCTGCCTCTTGGAGAGCTCTGTTCCCCTCTGATAGGAGGTGTTGGCTCTTCCATGAGAATTGCTGTGCTGTGACTGAAGGTTCACATGGTGGAATTTAAGCCCTGGTGAGTAGGAGATGTTTAAGGAAAGAGGAATTGTGGAGTTGGTTTTCCTGGCAAAGATGTCAGGCAGCTTCAGAGATTTTGGGGCTTTCTGTCGTCGAGGTTACATTTGGGCTGTTGTATCTTCATTATCACTCATGGGCTTCTCATGAACTGAATTTCTGAGCCTATTTGTCCTGTGAAGCCATAACATCTAGTGGAATCAGTTTCATAGTTTTTCTGAATGTGTGAAAAAGCTGGTGAAAGGTGGTTTTAACCCTGGTAACATTCAGTTCTGTGTTTGCTGGACAGCTCCCCCCTGAGTTGGGCAGAGCGTGGTTGGGTCCTGCCTCACTCTGGTGGACTTTTGCGATACCTCAGGATAGGAGTAATTCATTCTTAATTGGTCCAAAATACAAAATAATGATTCTCCTTTGCTTTTCCTTTACCAGATGAGTAGTGACTGGAAAACAATCTAATATCAGGTTTTGTTGTTGTTGTGTAACCTTTAGCCCCCCTCAGTTATCACACAGGAATACCTGTAAGTTCTTGATCAGCTCTTGGTTTTCATTGCTTAGACATCTTGTTTTGGCTCTGATAGCTCTCCTGCAGTGAGCCACAGTGTTACTGGAGGTTTGTGATCACTAATAGTGATTAATTTTAATGACAGTTGCCCTGAATCCTCTCCCATGCTTTTAGAGATACATGTCAAGCTTCAAGGCCTCTTATTCATTTAAATGTTCTCTGGGAACACAGAGTAGTAGTCTCGCTCAGGAGAATTCAGATGTGTGATGTGCTCATGTTTACTTTATGGTGATACATCTCATTCAGTTGCCATTGTTACCAGGCTGTGCAAGGAAATTACTTTTTATCATGAGTAGGGTGGATAGGAAATGCATGCAACTGTATTTCAGGGAGTAAATTTTTCATGGTTGTAGCCCATGGGTACTAAATAAAAAATGTCAGCTTCTTGGGTTTGGTTGCACTCTGCAAGTGTGCTGAGAAATAATGGCTTTTGTGACTGTTTGGGAAAGGACAGCTACAGCACTGAGCCCTCCTAGGCTTAAAGCAGAAAATATGTGCACTTAACTCAGATGGAAATGTTTGGTATTGCAAGGTACAGTCATGGAGGCTTTGGAAAGCTGTAAGAGAATAGGGAATGCAGCAAAATAGGAGCGTGGGTAAGAGGAGTGTGTATAGTAAATGTAGCTTTCTAAAGAGCCTAAATTAGTGTTCCAATGAATAAAAAGAAAATCAGTTGCCTGTATGATTTTGTGCCCTCCCACATTTGTTCTGCTTGGTCTCACACTCTGCACTGAGTGAGGATACTGCTCCTGGAGTCTGCAGAGGGAGCAGCATTGAGCTCTCAGTTAATGATCCAAACCAGCAACTCACTCCTGGCTCAGACACATCCATTGTCTCTCGTGCTCTCACACAATTTCTCCTCCCAAATACTAATGCTTTTGTTCTTTTTTCTTCTGTGTCTCCACACAAAATTGTTTATATTTAAAATTGGTTTTATATTTTATTTTGTATTAAATTTTGTTTGTACCAAACCAAAAAAATTCACAGAAATGTAATTTTAATTGTTTGTTAGTTTAGAGTGCTCAGTACTGTAAAGTACACTGATAAATCATATCTGGAGCTATAAATATTTTTAAGCGTTTGTAAATATGGAGCACATTGTGTTGGGTTTGGGAAAATTTAAAATTTGTATGAAAATAACCATCTGTATTTCACTAATTAAAAATTTACTGCAGCTTCTGTGAATTCATGTTTCATAAAATCACACTGTAGAACATAAAGAAACAGCTTGAATCTAGCAGATCTACAGCTCTCCATTCTGTGAATCTCAGTGAAAGACAGTTTTGCCAGGAAGGTAAATGCAGTGAGCACACTGGTCTTTCAAATGCTGAGGTCTCTGAAGGGCTTTTGTGTATATTTAACTGAATTTTTTGCTTTCTACCATGATAAAGAAGGCAGTGTTTACATTTTACTTTAGGTATCTCTGCGAATCTCTGTAGTGCTACAACCCCCAAAAATTCTATCAGTACAACATAAAGAAAGCTTGTTTCTTAGGTCTTTTCCTTTCATTGGGGTTGCCCCAGTCCCTTGGCCTCTGAAGTGAGCAGTAGCATTGTTCAAATATTCACACTTTCAATAATGTGTAGCTTTCAGGTTCAGCCTGAGGTTGTATTTGAGGAACTGGCTCTGAAGGTCAGGTACTCACAGTTGTGTAGGAATTTCATCTGCTGATTTTTAGTGAGGTTGCAATAATAAAGGTGGAGAAACACAACTGTTTGTGATCTAGATGTACAAAAATTTTACTGCTGGAAATAGACAGGAAACAGGCACAATAAAATTTTTTTACTCTTGAAGTATTTCCCAACTTCTAAATAGCTAAAAAGCCTTGAACAATGTCTGGCAGGTTTTTATTTTACCTGAAAACAAATGGAGGATATGAACATTTGTCTCGTAATCTAGAGAAGGCTAAATTTGCAGTCAAAAATTCAAGCAGATATCCAAAACAACTGGGTTTTATAACCTAAAGGACCCTGAGACACTTGCACCAACAAAAGTTGTTTTGTTTCTTATTCCCCGCTCACAAAAATTAACCATCTGCTCATTAGAAGTGCTACAAATGGAAGAGCTGAAATGGGGCTGGTATGGCTTGCAGCTTTTTGGCAGCTGCTGAGAGACATAGCAGGGTTTGGTAGTGCTTTTCCTAGAATCACAGAAGGGTTTGGTTGGAAGGGAACTTAAAGCCAGCTTGTTCCAACCCCCTGCCATGGGGGGCGGAAGATAGTAGCACACCTTCCACTATCCCAGGTTGCTCCAAACTCCATCCAGCCTGGCCTTGGGCACTTCCAGGGATGGAGTAGCCACAGCTTCTCTGGGCAACCTGTGCCAGGGCTTCCCCAACCTCAGAGCCAAGAATCTTAAGTGGCATGGAGGTGCTGATATCAGAAACAGCAGAATGTGTGAGCACAATTCACATCCCAGCCATCCTGTGCCACACACACAGTGAGGTCACTGAGTGAGGGAGCCTCTGCCACATGTCACAGGAATGTTCTAGAGTGGACACCCTTGGAGGACTATTGTGAAATTTCTGTTGTTCCCACCAATGCAAGAGTCAATCCTTTGGGAGCTTCAAGTCCATATTCTGTGCTTATTGTAACATAGAATTCACATGAAATGGCTTGGGTGGGATGGGACCTTTGAAGACCATTGAGTCCAAATGTCTTTAAAGCAAATGCGCATCTCTAGGAGGTGTACAGTTTTTGGAACAAGCTATGGAACAACAAGATATGGAGGAGATTTTATAACTGAAAAATTTTAATTTTGGTGCCTGACTGGGACATGTGCTGATATCCTTCATGCAGTTTGGTGGTTGTAATGTTTGAGGAGCACATGGACAGTGTGTTCAGGTGCCTATGTGTTCAGGTGCCTAATATTTCATGGCTAAACCCTCATTGGGGGCATCTCAGAGCTACAGAAAGTGACAGCTTTCAAGATAATGCCTTTATATATAAGATAATAAACTTTAAACAGCTGTAGGTTTACATGTAGTCTGCTTTCCAAATAGGTTTCAGTTATCTTTGTAGTCAAATTTCTTTTCAAGATGTTCTGAAAAGTAGAAATCAAGTAAATACATTCTCAGCTCTAGTTTTTTGATACTGCTATAACTGGGTGAAGTAGGGAATTGGCTGATGGATTTCAAAGGATTAATTGAGACAATTTTTGATTGGATATGATTATAAGCTTAGCTGTGAATTAAGAAGATTCCTGTTTTAACATAACTAAATAGTTGTTGAGGCTGAAAAAATCATGCTTAGAACACTGACACTTTTCTGAAGGATAAATATGCTAAATAAGACTGACCTTGCTGTTGAAATGAGCAAGGGTAATTGCTAATAGAGAAGATGATGAATTAAGATTATCAGCTATTGAGCTGGCACTGGCAGTGCCCACAGCTGTCACAGTGGTAGCCAAGCTGCAGGAAGGGAGAACATCTCTTCAGGAAGGTGGAGGAGGTGGGTGGACTCAGCTATTAAAGGATAGCCTTGGTAGCCCACTCTGTTTTGCTATAGCCATTCCAAGAGGCTAATGAATCATGTTGGGCTATGTCTCAATCTAGGGTTGATGCACTGCATTCTAATGAAACTGATTAGTGCTCCATCTTTATGATCACAGGATAACTTTTCTTTAAAGCTTCTATAAAGAGTCTGTCAGAGTAACTTGCCATGAAAATAGACACAGAACTGAAACTCAGGAACATGAATTTCCTTGCATTGCTGTTACAAGTGAGGAAGGACCAGAAATATTCAGGACTCCCTGAGTCAAAACAAACCAACAGTCAGAGTAGGAGTGTCAGATTGACTCTTCCTTCTTTCAGTGTTTTTTTAAATCTGGTATTTCTAAGGTCTTTTACTTTATCTACAGTTGGGATTCTCTTTATATGTTATATTTCCCTACCAAAAGTAAAAAAGAAAATACATTATCCCTGGAGTATCATATGTGACAATTAATTAATATGAGATTTTTTTCAGGGGAAGAGGTAGTATAAACAAAACATATGCATTTCAGTGTGAGAAACACATAGTTATGTGTATATAGCATGTTTTAAACTTTATTAATATAAAGCAAATTACTTAAACACTGGTCATCACTGGAAAAAGTACTAAAATAATAATTATTTTTTAATAACAATACTGGATGAAAAGAAATTCAAGGGTGTTAACTGGGTGACCTTTCCAAGAGTGCTCTGAAGTGAGTGGCAGTAGCCACAATTACTGAGTGCAGTTTCCTGATGCCAAACAAAGGAATTGGGCTTGAGAACCTTCAGTCAGGGGGGCAGGCAATAGGAAAAAATTGCTTTTTCATTTGGGAGTGCAGTGACTTGAAATCATTCAAGTGCCCTCATTTTTCTGTTCTGGAACATTAGACTGATATCTGGAAATGCTCTGGTGGCAAGCAAAGGAGATGTCAGTGGAATCTGTATCTAAATTCTGTATCTAGAAATGCAAGTACTGTCTTGGGAGAAATGGATTTATGGGCTGCTGCTGCCTCGAGCCAATGTGCCTGGTAATTTGTGACAGACCTGGCTTCTGCTGTGTCCTGTTTCTGTGGATAACCTCTGAGTGACCCTTGCCTGATGAGTGAGTTGGCTCTTTTGCACGAGACCACTTTGCATGAGAAGAAAGCTGAAATTTGTCATTTTGAAATATCAGTCTCTTGCAATTTTTATCCCCCCTTTGACAATTAAGCCCTTTTTAAGAGGAATCAGGTTTAGAGACCTTGTTTTTCACCTCTGTTAATGAAATTATTGCAGGGAAATATTACGGCCTTATCTCTCATTGTGACTTCATGACCAAGTTGCAGTATCTGTAAGTCTATTTCCTTCTGGCTGATTAGTTTGGGATTGATAACAGGAGTTGGAGCAGAGAGCCAGTTTTGGTAAATTCCAGGGTCTAATCGTGCAGCAGTTCTTGGCTCCAGGTCTCCCCACCAATAAGGGTGTAAGTCATGGGTCTTTGGTCTTGGCATTTGTCTGCCTTTCTTTAAATGGTTTTGAAAGATTTTGAACATGAACATTTTTCAGGTAATAGAATTATTTTTCTTCTGATTTGCCCTACAATGTAGAACCTATTTTCTTAAGTGTGCCAGAGAGCTTCTGTGCTGCTGAGGCAGTGTTAAGTAATGAGTATGACACAAGATGAGCCATTAATCCCATCTCCAGGGGACAATCAATCTATACAGTGCCACCTACTATTACCCAGAGCAAAGAAAAACAAATGTAGGTTTCTTTGGGAAATACAGATTTCCCAGTTTTCAGGTTGTTAAAGAGTTAAAAACCCACTGTGAGTAAAAGGGAAAAGGGTTGTTCTGCTGAGAAGTAACTGAGTAGTTACAGCCTTGTGCAAAGAAAATATCTTTACAGGCAGGATAGAATAGAAGCAATTTAGGAATGATTTGAAAACTGCTTTTGAGTAATGGATGTGAGTGGGAGAGAGTGCAGCACAACAGATGAAACACTGAACAAGATTTTGCAAGGGGAAAACTTTTGGGGCTGGAAGTTAGCCCTGTTCCCCACAGGGCTGCTGGGGCTCTGTTTTGGTGGTCTGTAGAGCAGAGACTGCTCCTTGGCAGGCTGAGGAGTGCATGATGTCATGGGATGCAGAACACATGCACTGAGAGCCAGGAACTGCTGTTCGCGCCGTGGTGCTGCCAGATGTGCGCTCTGAAAAATGGAAAAAGCAGCTTTGTAAAGATGCTGAGAAGTGTCCTGTGCTGAGCCTGGGCTCAGCCACGCTCTGTGCACAGTACAAATACACTCCATGGGGTTTCTCAGTCCTGGAGCCCAAGTTCTGCTCTTGGGAGCAGCCTGTATAGAATGCCTTTCCCAGTGTTTTTCTGAGATGAGCTTGGAGAAGTCCCTGTTTAATGCAGAAAACATACTGAGGGCTTCTTCCTAGGAGTTACTTGCAGCAGAGGAGAACCAGAGGAATCTGTTGACTCCAATTTTCACTTGTACTTCCTATTAAGGATGGTTCCACATTCCAGCAGAGGCTCTGGTGGCAGACACTGCTCTCTTTACTGATGCACAGCTCTCTCTGCAGATTAACTGGCCTCCAGGAATTATTTGAATCTCTTACCCAACAGTGCTTCACATGCAATAAAGCCAAAGGTGGGTTTATGTTTTTCTATATTTCAGGGTGAAAATATGGGGTTTTTTCCCTAGATTTTTTTCCCCATGGATTTTGAGGTCACCTAAAAATATTTTTATTCAGTACGGAATGTGTTATCTGGTCATTGGTGTACAGAGAGTTAAATACAGTTTTGCTTCTCCCTCCTTTTGCACAGGCTCTAATTAAAGGGAGGAGGGGAGATGCTGGAAGGCAGCAACAGGAGAACGCCTACAGAAAGTCAGGAATTCTTTGTCCAAATGGAACATTTCAAGCTTGAGAGATTTTTTTCTGTTTTATGTATTTTTTTTTTTATGTTTACTGATGATTTTTCCTGCTAAAGGATCATTGCTAGCTAACAGTATTATAATCTTGCTGGCCTGTGTACAAGACTACAAAGAAGTCTCCTGTAGTAGTCACACAGGTAAATTGCCACTCTGGAATCTTTGGAACTGTGCCATCCTGAGGGATCTGCTTAAGGGCACTCTGATGGTTCCTCTCAGAGGAATGTGAGATTTGTGAGGTGCCAGAAGGTTCATATTTGCACTTGTTGAGTAGAAATTGTTCTTCTGAGCTCAGAGACTGTACCACAGCAGGGATCTGGTTCCTCCTGTCTGGGATGCCCGGGTGTTTCTGCCATGCTGGCAGTGAGATCCTGTCCTCAGCAACCCATGGTGATTCTCCAGCTGGAAAAATCAGGAGGCAAATTGTGTTCTGTGCTGTTTTAATAGGGAAGAGCACAGCCCTGTAAGTGTCCCTGTGCTTGGATAGGTGTGGTAACTGCTCCCAGACTTCAAGGCATAAACTTACAACAAGTGGCATCAGAGAGGAGTTTTCTTCCACATAAACAAGATGCACCATTTGCTGTCTTCTTCATGTTGTAGAAGATGGATCTACAAGAGGTATGTTCCCAGATTTTGTCTGTTCAGTTAGAATGATCAGGACACCCAGCAGAATAAATCAGTGATTTAATAGGCCATGCTGTTAGATTTAGGGACCAGCTTGTCTATCTGATATGGGGTTCCTGTATCACCTCAGTTGAGGCTAGCAAAGCAACAAGAACATTTTATTTTATTTTATTTTATTTTATTTTATTTTATTTTATTTTATTTTATTTTATTTTATTTTATTTTATTTTATTTTATTTTATTTTATTTTATTTTATTTTATTTTATTTTATTTTATTTTATTTTATTTTATTTTATTTTATTTTATTTTATTTTATTTTATTTTATTTTATTTTATTTTATTTTATTTTAACCTGGAATTATTTGGAATAAACTGTTGTAAAACTGTTTCAGTTTTAAGATATTAAAGTCATGGTAATTAGGCCTAAGCCTTTATACAGCTTAATTAGAAGGAGAAGAATAATAGCACACTTCTCTGAAGTGTAAATATGAGCTTATTGGCAGCATTTAACCTAAACTCTGTTGTTTATAGAATGGTGGTTGGGTAGCAATGTGAAAACCTGACAATCACTGCATTTCTGACAGCCTGCTACGATGTTGTGTTGAACAGTGAAAGTCTGTGCCCAGGCAGAGAGAATATCTTGAACCAATTTGTGTCTCTTTTGTCTGTCATTGCTGGTACATGCACCATATAAAGGAGGAATCATGTGTAGCAGGGTAATTCAAGATCTGTTGCATCTTTTCCATTTCTCCTAGACCTTAATAAATTGAAAAGTTTTTGGATAATTCTTCCGCTTTCTTATTTTTGCTTATTTCATTCAGGTAATTCCTTCCCACGCTTGTTCTTTTTTTAATATTTCTGACACACATTCAGAACCTGCTGTCAAAGCTACTGTGGATCAGGTGTTAGAAATACTTACCTCAATCTTTTTTCCAGCTACAATTACTTAATCGCATTTCAGTTCTAATTGTGTTTTCTGTGCTGCATGGTGGAGCCTGGGCTTTGGGGTCTGTGGGTGACACTAGAGTCCTTGTTCCAAGGGGTCCAGACACATCAGCAGAGACATTCTGGGGAAGCAGATGTTATTTTTTCCTGTTTGCCCTGTGCCTGTGCTAAAAGCCTCTGTTTCTAAGGTATCTGCTGCTAATCTCACTTTTTAAAATAGAAAAATCTGTGCTGAAGAAAAAGAAGGGTGAAGTGAGTACAGGTTTCAAGACTGGGTTTGTGCTTTTGGGTCTGCTGTGGGGTCACCTTTTGTAATAAAACTTCAGTAAGAAAAGATGCTAATTGCAAAAATAGATTATGGAGTAATCTAATATCTAGTAATTAACTTCCATTTACATAACCTTCAAGAAAGTATTTTAAACCAATCTCTTATAATCAGTAAACACTTTTATGTAGATGCAGATTGAATATTTTTTTATTTTTGGTTCTTGCAAATAGTTCACCCCTCACCTTTCCTGTCAGGCATGAATGGAAACTGCTGCATGGTTGTCTCCCTCTGTTTCTCCATAGAGAAAAATTTTAGTACCTCTTTAAGCCTTCTGCTTTTTCAGTGCTGGATGTTTGAGCACATGAAGGTAAATTAAACAGATGTGTTCTGCATTTTTAGGCTGGAGCCAACAGCTGTCCTGGTTATTCTTAAATGCTCTCAGAGCTTTATGCAGAAAAATGCCATTGAAGTCAGGTTCTGACTGAGGCTTGTGTGCTGGCTTCACTGCTGTAGGACAAAAATAATTGCAGCTGCCTTGGTCACTGACTGGATCTCAAGTTCCTATTTTGGTGAGCTCTCCTGATTTTACTGCTTGAAGAAGTGAAGCAAACTAAAACTGCATCAGAAACCTTCATTGCAGTGCTGAGTTGGAGATGCCTCTCCTCAGCAAACTGCACTGGGTGATTGTTTCAGTTCCTTCCCAACTGGAACTCTTCTATTCTAAGGATCTTAGATGTGGCTCCTCAGGAGGCCAAATTGTCTCAGCTCCAATGATTTCAGTGGTGCTGTAGGGTTTTACAACACCTTGTTTCCCACTTTTGAAATGGTTATCTCTGACATGACAGTGACAAGGTATTCTTCAGATTACTGTAGAAGGAGTTGCTCTTTGAACATCTGTCTTCCCAAAGAAGATTTATCTGATTCTGGTTTTGAGGTTCATTGGCTGTCTGTAGGCACTTTGTCATTGTAGAGAAGTTCAGTTTATTTCTTTCCTCTGCTTTCTTCCTGCTGCAGCAGTGAAAAGGGCAGCTGTGAGATACAGCATGCTGTGCTCCGGGAAGATATGGTGCTGCATATGGATAAATTGTGTCACATCTCTTATTCATACAGTCCTGACTGAAAATGTGAACAGACACAAACAAAATTCCTGTATGCATTTTACAAGGAAGTTCAGCAGGTGAACTGCCTATCATTCTAAATCAGTAAGAGAAGAGTCCTTAGGGAGTTTTAAGGGCTGTTTCTGACAGTTACAGGATCTTTTGTTGAGTGTCTCAGGGCTCAGGTGTAGGATAGCTTGGGTAACGTGCTTACATTTCCACTGTGTGGAAGAGAAATTTAGAATAGACAGAACAGATCCTTTACAATACAATAGTTTTATTGTGTAGCCCTTTCAGACAAAGCTAAAAAAGAATTTTTATTAAAACTTTGCATATGCTCCTATGATTTCTTTAAATTGAGAAGGTATGTTCTGTATCCTGAAAACAGGACAAATTTAATGTGCAGAGTATGTCACCAAACTCAAACTCCCTCCCTGCTCACCTGTGAGCTCCAGAAGAGCTAATTGTTAAAGCAGTAAGTTTTGCTTTAATTTATTTTATCTTTCAGTTTCTTCATGTCATTGTCAGGTGTGCCTGAAGTCCACCTCTTTAGGAGGAGTGTCCAAGTGGACATGTGATTTTAAACCATAATTGAAAGGTTTCACATTTAATTTGCTGCTAGGATTTGGGAGCTTGTTGGTTCCTGTAGTGTACTGATGGATCTGTTTCCTCAGTGCAGGAGTGTCCTTAAAGGTACCACAGCCATCCTCTATCCTGCTTGATGTTATTTCATATTCAGACACAGATTCCTTCATTTCAACACAAATCTTTCCTTTAAATTAATTACCTCTTCCAGCAAATTAGCATCTCAGGCCTTTTGTCCAAGCAGCATCATACAAGGAAGGGCAAGATTGTTTTCAGTCTCGTTGCTGCCTGCATATAAGATAATACAGCTTGCAACTGGGATTTTTGGAAAGAATTCATAGGAATATATTTAAGGTGTACTCTGAGGAGCAGGCAGAGGGGACTATCTTGGGGAATAAAAGCAGTGTTTTGCTTCGGGAACCTGATAACATTGTAAGTATACCTTAAAAACTATTTAAGTTTGTATAGCCTTCTCCACTACATTAATGTAAATCTCCCATTTTGGGCTAGTAAGAGCTTATTTGAGGCTGTTATGCCCACAGAGACACTGAAGATGTGAGTGCTGGCAGATCCTGTGAATGGCTGGAGTCACTGGGTAAGGTGGGGCAAGGGAGGAAGAGCAGCTCTCCTGGTGAGAGCTTCCAGGTGTTACAGGTGATTTATTTGGCTCCTCCTTACCTGAGACAGCAGATGGTGATGGAAGTTGGCAAGGGAAGACTGGGAGAAAACCCTTCTCCAGCAGAGGACAGATAGCAGAAAGGGTGCTTGCTTTTCTGTGAATCTTTGCCTTCCAACTATTGCTTTGACCCACATCTTGCCTGAATTACGCTTGTCTCCATAGCAGCAGTAATTGTACTTCCTATGGAAAAAAGGAGGGGCAAGTCATAATTAGAAGCAGGTCCCAAACATGGTTTTCTGCTCAGGATCATGTAAGGGTAGAGCTGAAGCCTCCTAAGCCAATAACAGAGTCTCAACAGTTCTGAAGGCAAACACCTTCCTTGGTAAGATGCAGTTAAAATTTTGGATATGTTTCCTATCCACTGAAGTACAGGAATACATTTTGCCATAGGACTATCGCACAGATATTTCACAGCACATCATGTTTATGTAATACAGTCACAACTGAGGTGCCAGCAGAGACTCTGACTGTGCTGTGAGGGGAAGGATGATGGAACAGGGCACTGACGGCACTGTGTTCTCTCTCTCTGATTATCACCTCTCTTCCCCCTGTTATCCTCCCATTTCCCCTTCTCTTCTCCGAGGCATGGAGTAGGGCTTTCATTTGAAACACCAAAGGATGGATAATGATGGAGTGTTGACCTTTTATTTCCTGAAGGCTGTGAAATAGATGAAGTTGTGTCACAAGACTTGGTCTGGTAATTAAGAGAGAATTCCTGCACTTGAAGGGAGTTCCCTCCTCCCAGAGCAGAACTCCTTTTTCCCTTTTGCTGGCCGGACTTGCTCAGCAGCTGCTGTAGCTCAGTCACTCATGCAGAGTCTCATCTGTAAACCCTTGTGAGGTGCTGTGTCTGCCTTCAGCACTCTGGCTGGAGGGGGGGAAAAGTGACAAACACAGAAGTACTGTAATGAATCGAAATCTGCTTTAATAAATTCAGAAATAAAAGGACTTGATTTCGTTATCCTTCATGAATTTGCCAGGGGACTCAGCTGTTAGGAGCTTGGTCTGCAGTGCTCTGGCTGTGTGGGTGGTACTGAAGTGCTGGCATCTCACACTGCCAGGGAAGTGCAGGTTGTTAGTCTGAGTCTTCATGGACCTGCTGAGCACTGACCAATTTAGCTGCTACCTAAGTAGAGTGACACAATGAACTGAATTCTCATTCTGCTTGGATAGCCTGACTAGCAAACTGCTCAACAAGCCATCTCCAACAGGATCTTTTCCTCCCTACAGTGTGAGATTGCTTCTGGGTGATGCTCGCTTGGGTTGAGCAGAGGGTATTTCAAAGTGTAACAAAGATATCAACTTAGAATTTATTGAAAAGAAAGGATTGTGCAAGAAATGTGATAGTACATCAGACAGTTCTAGGTTCTTGCCAAAGATTAATTTGAAGAAGACGCTTTAAAAGGTTTTTTATCCATTGAGTTGTAAGATTGTGAGCTATCAGATATGTCTAATAATGCACAGATTGCTTCTGATATTCACTGACTGTAGGAAAGGAGGACCATATACTGGACTGTCAGATCTACAGTGCAAATTTAAAAACCAGTAGTAAAAAAATAAAAAGTATTGGTGTAGGCTGTCATTGTGCTGGATGATTTTGTGCTAACTGGCCAAAATTATGACCATTATTCACTCTAAAGTAGTAAAAGGAATAAAATATGTTTGTTTATGTATTTCGTTGTCACTGGACTTGAGATAATTGGAAATGGTGTCACCTTTATCTTATCTCAAATTTCCTTATGCTTCAGTCAGGAGTCACATCCAGGGAGGGGTGGGCTTTGGTGGTCTCAGCTTCTTTACACAGTGTTGCGCCATAATGGACAAAAAGTTCTTCATAACATGTTTAAGCCATTAACTGTAGCATTACAGTCTCTCATGACAGCTCCTGCATTGCTGCCACTTAATTACCCTTACTTGGGAAGAATTTCAAAAACCTCCTGTTGATTATGTCAAAACACCACATTTTGTAATCTGTGTGAATTTGATGAAGCTTGCTTCTGACAGCCACGTGGAGAATGGCATTGTCTGATGCTGAGTACTTATTTGCTTGACTCAGGCACCAACTGCTATGTACAGAACTCTTCAGAATTGTCAATACCAGTTTTTCAATTTATGGAAATCTGACTTTCAGGGCCCACTGCTCTGCTGTTGGTGTAATAGAAGGGCAGAGCTCTGTGACACACTAGCTCTGGGGAGTAAAACCAGCAGGAGTTCCTGTTCCAGGCCACACCTGTTCTTTTCAGTCCCTGCTGCATTTCAAAGCTTTATTTTTCACTTTTCACTCTGTGCTGCCATGTGCACTGTCAGTAATCCAGGGGAAGGTGTGGGAACAGAACACAAATCTTGTGTCTGAGGATAGTGGGACAAGATGGGACCTGCTGAAGGCAGCTTTGGGTCTGCTTTGGGTCTATGTCTGAGTTTTGTGTCACTTTGGGAGGGAGTTGCATCTAAGCATCAGAGCTGGAGCTGAAATACACCTGTCAGTGCTCCAGCCTCCCTGAGACCCAAGGCATGGCTTTCATTTGGGACTGAGGAGCTGCGATGGAAAGAAGCAACTGTTGTATTTCCAAGGGACCTGGCAGTGAATATTTTTGACCTGTGTTTTGATATTACATTTGCCATTACGTTTATTGTTTACCTCCGGGATGCTCCATTGTTGGTCATTCCCACAGCCATGAAAACTACACCTCTGCCCCATTTCAATAATGTAAGCCTGGAGTTAAACTGTGTTGTGTTCATGCCCTAAGGATTTGTAACTCTCTTGAGCCTATTAGAGCAGTCTCAAAACAGCCCCCAATCTCAGGCTGGAGCTGTGTGATGTTCGAATAACCGGCTCCTCCTTGGAGAGTGCCACAGTGCCCAGCTCTGCCTGCAGCCCCAGCCCTGGCAGCGACAGCTCTGCGGGAAAAGAGCGTGAACACAGGGCAGAGCTGGGGCTGCACGGCCCTTCCAGCACGGCCCTTCCAGCACGGCCCTTCCTGCTGCGGCCCCGCCGCTCCTCCGTGTGCCCGGGGAGCAGCTGTGTACAGGACACGGGGGCTGTCCCCTTGTGCCCGGATACAGCGGCTGTCCCCGTGTGCCCCTGACACAAGCCGGCTGTCCTCGTGTGCCGGTGCCACACGAGCTGTCCCCGTGCCCGGATACAGCGGCTGTCCCCGTGTGCCCGGACACAGGGACTGTCCCCGTGCCCTGATGTCTCCGTGCCCGGGCACAGGGACAGTCCCTGTGTCCAGGCACACGGGGACTGGCCCCGTCCTTGGACGCCCCGTGCCCGGACACAGGGACTGTCCCCGTGTGCCGGTCACAAGGGTTGTCCCCATGTGCCGGTGCCCCCCGGGCTGTCCCCGTGTGCCCAGACACAGTGGCTGTCCCCGTGTGCCGGTGCCGCCGGGGCTGTCCCCGTGCCGGGTGACACCGACAGGGGGCGCCAGAGCCGCTCCCGCTGGCAGCGCCCCCTGCCGGCCCGGTGCGTCCGTGCCCGCTCGCGTGCGGCGGGGGCGGGGCCGGGCGGGCGCCGCCCCTCAGCTGCCGCGCGCCGGGCGGGCCGGGCCGGGGCCGTGTCCTGGTTCGGGTCTCGCCGCCCGCGATGCGCCCGGGAGCGGCCGCGCCCCGCGGGCCCCGGGCGTGAGCGGTGCGGGCGGAGCCGCCGGCTGGGCACAGCCCCCGCCCATGGCCCGCGCGGCCGGGCCGGCTGCTGTCCCGCGGGACGCGGCGCGGGCCTGGCGGCGGGGCCGGGCAGCATGACCGCGGGCTGCGGCCCCGCTGCGCCCGCCGCCCCAGCGCCACCTTGATGTTGCACGTCCCCGCTCTACAAATATGATGAAATGGCAGCCCCGGAAGAAGGTGAGTGCCGGCAGGGTCCGCCCCGCTCCCTCGGCGCTGCCCTGGCCCCGGCGGGAGCTGCCGCCGCGGGCGGGGTGCGGGCGGCGCTCGGGCCGCGCCCCGGCACGGCCGCGGCTCGCGGTGCCCGCGGAGGGCCCGCGCCGGGCGGTGCGCGGGGTCCGTGCGCGGGGTCCGAGCGGGGCCGCGGCCAGGACGCTCTTCCGTGGCGCTTGGCAGTGCGTTTTATGGATATTCTTTGAAGGGAAAACCCAGCAAAGCGAGTGGGCTGTGCCGCCCCTCTGCGGCAGTGACCCTTTGCTCCTGGCAGCTGTGGACTATTAAACTTTTTATTTTCTTTTTTTTTTTTTTAATTTTAGTTTTTTGTTTGTTTTTTGGTTTTTTTTTTTTTTTTTTTCGTTTGGGAAAGCCTGCTTGAACCAGCAGGGCTCCTTCTGTAGCATGTTGTGTGATACTGTGTCTTACATCAGGGAAGAAATCGGAATCATATGTGAAAGGCATGAGAGTGTCTCTGGCTGTGAGTGTGAGACGCGAATAAACGGTGTTAGACTGTCCTGGCTGGAACGTGCCTCGTGCCACTGCAGCTCCGGCTGATCACTCAGGCTTTGTACGCGAGTACCTCATATCTTTTCAGCTAGTCTGAACCTCTTCCTTCAGGTTTTTTTCAAACAAGTGATTGTACCTAGTGAGAGGAGTTCTTATTTCAAGTCATTGTCTCGTAAGAAGGATAAACAGATGACAGTCAAGCTTGGTGGGGGTGTTGGTGCATTTTTCATGTCCCTCTGTGCCTCCTTTCAAACTGGTTTTAAGATGTCTACAAGCTGTAGGTTTTTAAATGTCTGTTTTTACTATTTTCAAGTGAATGTGCAGTCACTCCTGTGGTTACGGTTGTGGAAACCCCTCCAGGCCATGGTTACAGCTGTATTGACTGAACCACTGAAATATTATTCTTGGCTGTTGGCTGGACTCCTCGGCTCTGGAAGATTCTGTTCAGAGTGTCAGGATTCACTCGGCAGTATTGGCTCACCCACTTATGCTTAAATCACCATGTCAGATGGTTATTTTTTTTCTCTGCATGATTGTCTGTGTCCAAATCGAGTTGATTTTGGGCAACCAAATTTGATTGTGTAGAGGGCACACGAGACAGCTGAACTTCTCTGAACTGTCAGGCTTGTCTGAGCAAAAAAATAATTCCTGTTCCTGATGTGATGCAAACTGTGTTCGTGTTGGAGTTGGTTGTCTGTTCAGCTGTAGTCCCAGGGAATCTCAGCAGAGGTTCTTCAGTCTGAGCTGCCAGCAGCCTCATGTGAGCACGGCTGGGATTTCTGCTGGCCCGGTGCCCTTGCAGTGCTGCTGTCATGTGCTGCTCGCAGCAGCCTCAGGAAAGGGGCTGTGCACACCACGCAGGAGGTTCTGCTGCCCCAGCTGTGAGTGGCACAGAAAATGAGACAGGGCAGCACTGAGTGGCACCACTGCCCGTGGTACTGCTGGTCCTTTCCTCAAGTGACTTCCGAGAAGTCATTTCCCTGCATAGTCCCTATTAGAATACCCAAATAAGAGCTGAATGCATGTGCTGCTTCACTGAATCGGGAGTCTCCCTTGATTTATTTATTTATACTTGTGTTCTTTTGCTTTACCCATGTTTTTGTTATTAAATGTTTGAGGTGTTTTGCTCATTGAGAGATATTTGCTTTCACAGCTGTGAAATGGTGCTGTATAGAATCTCATGCAGTTTATTAGTCCTGTGTGTAACCCTGGAGTATGCTTCTTTGTCTGGTGATTCACAGATACAGCTATTGCCTGGAATGTGTAACTGGTTCTCTTGCCTTCAGCAAGTGAAAAACTGAATTTGCTTGTGGCTGAAATACTCCTGTCGTAAACCATGTGTGGTTTTAAGTTTAAAAAATGACTCTTTGTTTACTGATTTTTTTCCCACAAGCATCAGAACTAATAAAGACTCTTTTCCTGTGGACCTTGGTGACTCACCTCTGGCTCCACTTCCTTCCAGGTTCCCCCTGCATCCTTGTCTTCTAGTCCAGAGCAAGGTCCATGCTGGCCAGGTGCCCTGGGATGCAGGCACTGGGCCCAGGAGCCAGGGGCTGCCAGGGCAGTGTGTGAGTCTGTTGCCTTGGGAAGTCAGGCTGGAATTCCAGCATGAGCCATCCCCTGCCTTTGGGTGAGCACAACTGCACTGACAGCATCTTAGGAGCCAGGAATTGTACAGGGTCTGGCTGCAGCCATGACTGATTCGTTACATTGATCATATTCTTTGAAAGGCATGAAATCAGTCATGTCAGTGTGTTCAGCAGCTCAGTTTTTAGGAATTTAATGGAATTGTTATGTTTGGACACCAAGTCCAACTGTCAACCCTGCATCACCATGTTCACCACTAAAGCATGTACCCCCCTGCCACATCCACATGGTTTTGAAATTTACAGGGATGATGACTCCACCACTACCCTGGGCAGCCTGTGCCAGAGCTGGACAACTCTTTCCATGAAGAAATTTTCAATAATATCCAACTAAAGCTTCCCTGATATAACATGAGGCCATTTCCTCTTCTCCTGTCATCAGGAGAATAACCCCCAGGTGGCTACAGCCTCCTTTCAGGGAGTTGAAGGGAGGGAGAAAATCCCCTCTGAGCCTCCCCAGCTCCTTCAGCTGCTCCTCATCAGATTTGCTCCAGATCCTTCCCCACCTCTGTTCCCTTCTCTGATGACCTCTTCCATGATCTTCTCTGGCACTGAGGGCAGGCTGGCAGTTCTTGTGGTTCTGAAACTAAATCTTTCCTTTATCAAAACCTCTTTTTGGAGCTTCCTTTGACTCCAGGATACAGTTTGTTGGCAGTGCCACGTGTGCTGCCCACAGGATGCTGGCTCAAGTGGCTCCCTCCTCAGTGAAATGGTGATTTTTGCTGGATCCCATTGCCCTGGACTTGCCTTGGGCTGCTCTGACCTGTTGTTGGCCAGGGTTTGCTGCAGCCTCTGGGCTAAGGGGGGAAAAGAATGGCGTGGATGGTGGTCTGGTTGCGTTTGCTAATGCAGAATAGTGAATCTATGGATAATGATAAAAATATCATTATACTTGTGAGTGCATAATGGGGTACTGGAGTTCAGGGGAGAGCACTTCTTTCCAAACTGTTCAAGCCAGCAAGTTGTATGAAGTGGTGCTTCATGTTTATTAAATGTACCTTGTTTATGTGTAGGAGCAGTGTGGGAAATTCTGCCTGCTTGAGCCTGATAACAGCAGATGGTTTAGATAGTAAACAAAATTGCACAGAGGAGTCAATTGCTAATCAATTCTGTGACTAAATGCTGGACAAAACCTGAACTGACTGTGGTGGGTATGGATGTCATGAAGGATTCAGTAAATCATCAATAGCAACACAGGGCTGCGCTGAGATATCCCTTTGTTCCTGACTGCCGCAAGTTAGACATATTTACCAAGAACATTTCTGTAAGAAGATTCATTCATGTGTAATGCCTCTGTGTACAAACAGCTTCTTCAGTTTTCCTGGAGTACAGAAGAAAATATGCTCTTAGTAAATTCATGCAAATCTCATTATCTCTCTGCCATAAGTTATTCTCTTGGAGATCTGTATTTGTTTTTTGAAATCTGAATGTGTATATTATGGTATGTCCAAGTCCTCTGTTTGTATTTTCAGTACGTGCTGGAGACTGGATTAGAGCATTTCATCTTGGTCACTGTGTAATAGTAGGATCCAAAAGCTCAGATTTATGTCTTTTTTTCCTTGTAATCTGTAACTTTGTGCCACCATTCCTGGCTCCATCTGTTCCTGCTGCTACTGAATCTGGGCACACACATCATGTTCTCCATGGGAGAGGAGCTGTTTCCTTGCTGTGCCATTTGGAGCTGAAATGGAGTTGAATGGGAGTGTTTGGGTTCCTGGGACAACCTCTGTTATTCACTAGAAACAAAGAAATACCTTTTTCTGACCTTGTTCTTGTCAGTAATGATGTCTGTGTGACTCTTACAAGCAAGCACTGTGGGGAATCTACAGTGATTGCAATCTGTATTGTACTGCAGCTAAAATGTCACAAGCTGTGGAGTCCTTTTCCATGGGGAATGGAATGGGCAGGCCCCTGGGTGGGCCGTTGGTGTAAAAGTCACTTTTTCACTCTGTGTTGTGGGGTGAAATGGATTATGCCGTGGAAAAGGGCTGGGGAATGCTTGCAAGGCTGATCATTGCTGCAAAGGAGCATGAGCTTAGCTGACCTTGGTGTCCTCCTCTGGGCAGGTTGGCAGGTGATGGGCAGCACTGGGATTGGTTGCATGAGGATTTATTGATGTGCCAAATACCATGATTTTTCTAAGCTGGAAAATCAAACTGATATTCCAGAATTCTGTTCGTATTAGGTGAAAATAAGCAAATTTTTTTAATGTATTTTTCCCCCTTTTTCTTCTTTTCCTTTCTCACCCTTGCTTCTTTCCCCACTTTCATAACTGACAGTTATCAGAGGAGTATTCACAAGCTTTCCTATTTTATATTTTTAAGAGACTTTTCAAATCTAAATCTACCCTCTTATATGCTTAAATAAACAGAAAAGGATAGTATTCCTGACCTGTTAAATATTGCAGATCTTTTCCATTTAAGGCAATCCAGTCCTTGGCTCTGGAATGATGTTATGCCTGAATTCATAGCGATCTGAGCTGGTAATCTGTTGTTCTGCTGTGATGGACCACTGTCCTGCCTTCCTCTTAACAATGACTGAAATCAAAAAGCTTCTTTCAGAGAGGGGAGAGCCTGAGGGAACCTCCTCGAGGGGGAAGGCTGACTGGATGGGAATAGGGCTGATTTGAGTATTTCTAGTAGAAAAGTCTGCAAAATCCTGATAGGTCTTACCCATTTCTCACAAATTTCTGTGATGAAATGTGCGCTTTGTAACTACAGTGCATTAGCTAAGGTTTTTTATATCTGAGGAGAATTTCTGTATCTTCACTTCCAGTCTTATGGGCATTGTAAGATACCTGACACCTGCTTGGTGTTGCAAGCTCTTTTTCTGTACTGTGTACAGCAAAGACCCAGCAGCTTTTGAGGGGACAGTCCCCCAAAATGTTATCATTTTATCTCTTGCTATCAAATTGCTGTTTCCTTTCTCATTTCTTGTGCTTCGGGATCTCCTGCTGTATGGATGATTGACTTTCACCTGTCTGTGACCATTTAGAGTCTTTCAGCACACTGGACACTCTTTGATAATACTGTTTATCTGTTGGTTCAGTTGTGAGCTCTGATAAACTTACTCTGAAAACTCTTGTTCTGCAGTGCCTGGAAGATGCTGTGCTATGAGCAAGCTCAGCCCATCACTGCAGAAGATCAGTGAACACTGTGCTCCCCTTTCCACAGGCTTGGAGCAGGATGTTCTGCTGTACTGCTGGAAGGCTGAGTTGGGATATTATGGGATAACAGAGATGTATGGGGGTAGCAGCAGTCCAGTGGACTCTGCTCCCAGAGCTGGTCACAAGAGATGTGGGATTGTACATACTTGCTTATGAAAAATGGTGAATAACTGACATTACATGTTCCTGACAGACATTTTCCTTATGCACAAGGAGAACAGCTGACAGACATTTTCCTTGTGCACAAAAGCAACAAATGCAAATATTAGTTTCTCGTAACCTCTGGTATTTTGTTTGCATTTATACAGTTTTTGCAAATACTGGAGCAGCTGTTGCCATACTTGTCCTTATTGCCCAAAAAGGAATGCATATCCAAATGCTGTTTTGGAGCCTTTGATTCCCTCAGCAGAACAGAACTGTATGTCCAATATGCAGTGCTATAACTGATCTTCCTTTGATGTAATCTGTGGATATGATCTATTCCTTTCTTCTGCATGCACTTCTAAAAATCCATATATTTTAGGCTTTTATGAAAGCCTAATTATAGGGTCGTTAAGTAGGGTTTGGTGATTCTTGTTAAGGTTATCAAAGATAGATGCATATTTTGGCAGAGCAGAAGCGTGGGTTAATCAATGTGATGGCAACATACAGTTCACCAAGAAAAATATTCCTCCTCTATTTTCTAAATAGAGCATTTGGTGGGAATGTCCTTTGCAGTAAGTGCTGTACTGCAGAATTTCAGTGTAGAAGATAATTATTACTTGTAATTATGGAAATTTCTGCAAGGGAAATTGTATGAATTTGTTCCTGTTAGGAAATGGAATTGCTCCACTTGCAATATTTGAATCCTTTTAGATGATTAATGCAATCTTCCTTAATTCCTGTGAATGGGTCTTGTAACCTTCTGATACACCTAAAATCATCCCTTCAGTCCTACTCATCCATTTGAATTTCTACTAGAGCTTACTTTGGTTTAGAAGAAAAATCCATGACATGCACAAAGCTTCTCTTAGACTGGGTCTATTACTTCAAGAACTGACAAAAGAGGTTAAAAATGAGCATGAAGTTAGATGTAGGTGAAAGAAGAGGATGTGAGAGGGGGCTAAGGTCAGAACTTATCCCTTATAGCAAGGGTGCAGGATATGTACATTGTACCTGCACTGCACCCCAGAGTCAGGTTGGATTTGTAAGCACTGCTCTGCGCAGCTCATCATCTTGCTGTGTTTGTACATGTTTGTCAGAGTTCTGTATTTGAATTGAATACTGGAAAATAATTTCATGATTTGAAGTCTTTCTGATTAGTTTCAATGTCACTTCACAATGTTTTGTGGAAAGAAGGAAATCTTCAGCTGCCAAATGACATTAGTGCTTTTTAGTGTATTGGTAACATTCTTCTCTATGTTATTTTATTTAAGCAGAAATACCCTGCTCTGGTAAATCAACCTTTGTAATAGGAATTCCTGGGTCAATTTGTAAGAGGAGCAGCAGCTTGTATTGCTGAGTGTATTTAACTGGAACTTGGAATATTAGTTTGACAAGAGCAGCTAAGCATACAAATCTGAGAAAATACAGGCAAAATGAAATTGTAGAATTCCTTGATACAGGTTGGATGGACTGGTTCAGCCACAGAGTGTTTGTGAGGGAAAGCTTGTCCTTGGAGGAATGGAAAAGGATTCCCTATGTGAGGGAAACACTGCGGTTCATGAGCCTAATGTGGGGTAACAGCAGAAGCCCAGCATAGAGGGATTTCTTTGCAGAGATGCTGGTTTGAAAATGTTTGGAGTAATGAATAGGGAAATGCTCTCAGATTGCTTTCTCCTATGCTGCAAAAACCAGGGCTTTATAAATAATAAAATACCTGTCTGTGTCATCAGCTTAATTGGAACAATCTCTGAGAGGCCATTACGCTTTGGTTAGCCACAGTTAAAAGTGTCAGTAACATTTGTACTGGGATATTTATTAAAGCTGTATGGATTGTGCTGTCAGCAGAGCTTGGGTTTGTTCCCCAGGAGCACAGCTGCCTGGCCAGAGCTGCTCCCTGTTCATCCTGGGGCAGGCTCTGGTGCTGTGTAGATCCTCCAGTGGCTGTGCTGCTTGGGAGTGACCGTTGGAAGGTGTGTTTGGCTCCTCAGCACCTCTCTGCACCCTGAACCTTGCTGGTACTGATGTGATTTTTGGTTTGGGTTTTTTTTTTTTTTTTTTTTGATAGAGAGTTATAAGTCATGCTTTCCAAAAAAAAAAAAAAACCAAAAACCTGGTTTTTTTTCCCATTACATAAAAACACAGGTCTTCCTGTCAAAGTTACTTATTGTTTCTTTTATTCTCGTTTTTATTATTTAGTAGCTTACTACATTTAATGGAGTAAATGAGGATTGTGAGATGAACGTGTGACAACTTTTTGCAAGCTATGATTACATGCTTTCCAGGGCAGCACTAACAATTCAGTGCCTACAGCTATTTGAATAACCCAGATCTAGGCTTATATAGTTTCTTGCCTACATTGAAACAAAATTGCACAGCTGAGGTGGGAATGTTTATGAATTGGACTAGTCTGAGACTCTGAATAAGAATTAAGTGTGGTGGCATCAGTTGCAAATAATTTCTGGAAAGCAGTTTGTAGAAGCACTTTCTATTGTTACTGTACAAGTGATTGAATCTTTCCTGGACACAAGCTGCTGTTTGGATAGTTGGGTATTGCAGTGATGGATCGAGCTGAGCTGGAGCCGGCAACTCATGAGCAGGGCAGGTTCTGCAGCCTGGGCTCAGGGGTGTTTGGAGGAGGCAGGTTCTGCAGCCTGGGCTCAGGGGTGTTTGGAGGAGGCAGGTTCTGCAGCCTGGGCTCAGGGGGGTTTGGAGGAGGCAGGTTCTGCATCCTGGGCTCAGGGGTGCCTGAAGGAGGCAGGTTCTGCAGCCTGGGCTCATGCTGCAGTGGTGGACATGCAGAGGCTTTGGTAGCCAAGATGCTTCTCTTGGCCATTGCTCTGGTGCAGGGTCCAAAGGGATTGTGCAGGTCTGGGAGCTGCTGCCACCTCAGATTAATTGAGATGTTGTGTATTTGTAAAGAAGTCTGCCAGATTGTACTCTGAACTAAACAGCCATCAGAGGGAGAAAACCAACTGTCTGACCTCCTGGTAAAGCATGCTGGTTTTCTTTAAGATTTCTTTGTATTTTCCTTTGTACTTTGTCATTACTCTTTCCTTTTCTGATTATCTTGTAACCTGCCAGGTGATGATATCAGCTCATCTACCCTGAAACCCGAGTCTGGAATGGAAGGAAAGGCAATTCCTTTGATACTCTGACAGCTATTCACATTTCTGTGACAAACCTCCTCTGCTGTGACTTCCTTCAGCAAACACCATTTAGACAGGCAGTCCTATATGGATGGCTGCAAGAGTCTATTCTGCCCTCTCTTAAAGTGGAATCACACCTAAGCAAGCATGAATTAACCTCCATAAAACATTCAAATATTTTTACTCTTAAGTGGCAGGAAGGAGGGACTTAGCTGATACATAAAATATCCAGCTGTGTTATTCATGTTAATTAGGCCTTTGCAGAGACTCTTATGACTTGGCACCATCCCATTTTCCATAGAAATGTTACTCTGTTATGGTTGGAGAGCCCTTTCATGAATTTCTGGGTTCTGAGTATTAGCTCTTGCTCAGATGCAGACTCGTGACGAGGATATCTGGGCACAGAAACACCTTTGCCAGTCTCTCACAGCATGTAAGGCAAACCACAGCTTCCCCCTCCTCAGACTTGCTAGAAATTCTTCCCTGTGAGAGTGCTGAGGCTCTGGCACAGGTTGCCCAGAGCAGCTGTGGCTTCCCCATCCCTGGAAGTGTCCAGGGCCAGGTTGGATGGGATTTGGAACAACCTGGGATAGTGGAAGGTGCCCCTGCCCATAGCAGGGGGTGGAAGTGGATAGGCTTTAATATCCAAACCATAGAACCAGGGATTCTGTGAACAGTTTCCTTCAAGTGGAACAGTGCAGTCCCTCAGCCTCAGCAGTCCAGACAGAGCATCTTTGATGCCGGAACCACCAGTGCCTTGTTATAACTGCTGCCCTTGAAAAGTCTGAGAGTAAGCTTTGTTTGGTGTAGAAAGAACGGAGAAATCATTTTGAAGTAATGTTTAACTTCTGTCTGGGATTTTCTAAGATCAGATCAATGCAGCTGAGATTAAAGAAAGGAAGAAAACATCTTCCTTTCAGGAAGTCAAGTAGGTCCCACAGTAAGTGTTCCTATTGAGCTACAGTTTTCTTCAGCATGCCACCAGTTATTAGCAACGCTATAAAGAATAGATTCCTTAGGTTGCATGAAAAGCAGGTTGAGCTGTAGAGTATTTTGCAGTGAAGAAATGTGCTTGAAAGTGAGCCAAAAGCTCTCATTTCCCTTTTCATCTATTAAAAAGTACATTAACACTGTCAATCACCAGGCTTCAGAGGTTAGGCAAATACAGTCAGTATCTGCCAATAAAATCAAAGATTTAACACATCTCACTATCAAAGTTAGATTAAAAAGAGAAATTTGCCATATGGACAGGAGCCCCAGCTGTGCTCCAGCTCGGGTGACTCTAAACAAGCCATGATCCTTTGAAATCAGCATTGTTCCTGCAGTTAAAGCAGCTAAAGCAGTTTGAGTGGCTGTGCAGTGCTGGGCAGTGAGGCCAGCACCCCTGGGTGTCCTGCATCTTCTTGTCCTGGGGAAGGGTGGGAAGGCAGCTGTGGGAATCAGGGAAATCTGTCAGCCCTTGCTCCCAGGGTGTCCCAGTTGTAATGCAGTTGATTGGATGGTGGTGAGTTGTTAGAGTACAGGTGTCACTTTTATATTTTTTCTTAGACATTAATTGTGTCCTTTGTGTAGCTGGCAGAAGTTAAAAGCATTTGGTGGATTCTCTGTGCTGCTTTCCTTTCTAACTGGCATTATATTCTGAGCAGTAGCAGCAAAGTCCATCCAACAGTCCAGGCTAAAAGTCAGCTAAGTTAGCAGAGAAATTCCCATTATCCTCAGTAGCTGTTGGATCTGGGTCTGCCCAACCATTTTATGCCAGGGTTGCTGAAGACATTAGTGTTGAATAGTGTATATTATTTTTCTTACACTGTAGATTAAGCTTAAGACCTTGTCAAACCTTGCTTTCACTCTCTTTTAAGAAGCAGGTTTGTGTGTGTGTTTGTTTGGGGTTTGTTGGGGTTTTTTTAATAGGCTTCCTTAGAACTCTTCAGAGTCTATGGAAATGTCCATTTCTCCTCATACCTCCCCCCTCTCCCACCACAAAGCTTTATAACACTTTAGCAGCAGTTGCTTTGCTCTCTCTGCAGCTAACTGGATATTACAGCAAGAATGTTGGAGTTTGTGCATGCTTGTTTTTATGGGAAAGTGTTTCCTGGACCCAGCAATCTCCATACTGTGCATTACTCAAACTTCCTTTGAGCTAAACAAGAGCTTCTGGGGTAATAATTTTTTTTTTTTAGTGGTTCTGAGTGTTTGCAGTGACTTTGAGGGTGTGCTGGTGGCTCAGGGTGGCCAGTCTTGCCACTTGGGTCAGGAAGCTCTGGAGAGCTGTACCTTGTTTTTTGTCTAGATCAGATTAAATGAAATTGTAAACATGCTACAGCTCTGTGAGTTAAAAGCAATTCAGCTGTTTTAAATGTAAATGGTGTAGGATTATATACTTGATTTGTTATAGCTTCCTAATTCTGCCTGCCTCAGCACTTTACTGGCAGTTAATTGCATCAGGGCTCGGAGAAACATTCCATAAGCTGCTGAAGACAGCTTTGCCACAGTCTGACACACTTCTCCCTTGGTTACATAGCAAATGGACACTCTGGGATAATTAGTGAGGAGGAGTTCCAGTGGCCTGGGTACTGTTCTTTGCAGCCTTTTGCCTGTGAAATCCTCTCTCTTCCAAGTCTAGAGGTCTTTTATTTTGGATATCAATGTGTGCAGTGGTTAGAATGACTAGGTCTGTGGGTAAAGAAATGTAGGGAAATATTTAATATTTTGCACAGGCACTCAGTGAGGGAGATATGAAGCTCCCCAAAGCCACAATTACTTAAACTTTCCCCTAGTTTTTATTCAGTGCACAGAAGTAGTCCTGGAAGAGTAGTAATGCATTTATATTCTCAGTCTTACAGGACAAAGTTCTTAGCAGCAAAAATACCCTGTTCAGTTTGATATCAGACAAGAGGTCCAGTTTGATGGCACTGAGATGGGAACTGCCCAGTTACAGTCATGCTTCAGTTTGAGGGTCCTGGATACAGATTGAATCACTGTTTTTTTTGTCTTCATTTTCCTATCTACAGCATTTGTTTTCTTCTGTAGGTCAGCATCCCTCTGAATAGGTTGTCTTTGTGCTCTCACAATTCTGACTAGCTCTGTACATGGCTTTAAAAAACAGAACGTGATAAATCCCAAACTGTTAACAATTAGTGCAGCCTGGCAAGTTGCTCTGTGTGGTAGGCTGTCTGATGTGAAATAATGCATTAGAGGAAATTTTTCCTGAGGGAAATTAGACTCAAATATGCAGGTGGACCATGTGTCTGTCTCTCTCTCTTCTGGAGATGATGTGTCTTCTGAGGCATAATTAAAATTCTTTACAATTGTTTTCACAGTACACAGTGAATGGATAAGTGTGACAGTTGAATGACAGGCAGATATGCAGCCTAGGACAAGCAGAATGGGTGAATATAGTTTTCTGACTAAAACTTTTGTTATGAGCTGAATTCACAGCTGTTAGGATATAGACATGAAATTGAATCTGCCATTCTAGATGCTGATTTCTTTTCTTTGTGCTTCTTTTTGTATGTTGAACCTCTTACTAACTCTTTCTTCCCAGATCCTTCCCTATCCAAGGGTTGTGGTACATTGAGTCTGTGGCAGTGGAAGCTGATGGTCTGTGGCTCACTCTGCTGTTTAGGGAGAAGTCATGTCCCTTGTGATGTGGCAAGGCAGTAACAGATCCAGTAACCTTCACACAGAGCTTTTGGCTGCTTCCTCTTTGCTTAGAGCATCTACACCCTAGAGGCTTAAAAGACTGATGACCTGCCAGGTGCCACATTTACTTCTTAAACTTCTAGTTTTAACCTTAATCTTATCTTATTAATCATCTTGGCATTGACTGATTTTTGTTCCAATAGTTGAAACTAGGATTCACCCCATTGTGAGTGTTAGCTTTGTTAACCTGGACTCATTTGCATTGCATTGCAGCAAAAGTGACCTCAAACCTTGCAGTCATTTGCAGAGACATTATTTACAAGTCTGCTGGAATCCTTATGGTCCTGATAATGGTTGAACTATCAACTTCCATGAAAAGTCTGTGGCTTCTGTAGTAAATCCTACAGACTCTGAACCCTATCCCAAGGTAATGGTGCCATGTGCACATATGCTCTGGTTCATCCCTTGGGAGCTAGGATGTGTCTTATGCCATTTCACCCAGTGTCCAAAGGATCACTATCTTCACCTGAAGCTGTACCCCATGTCTGTCTGGGTTGTGACAGTGAGTGGAGGTATTACAGGCAGGTGTCCCCACTCTCTATTGCTGCTGTTTCATTTGCCATGTCCAATTGAATCCACTTGACCAGTACAGGTTCCAATGGGACACAGGCATTTCCTTGCCTGATACTTATTTTCATTGGAAAATACTCTTTCACAGAATCACAGAATAGTCTTTAGGTGGAAGGGACTTAGAAGGATCATCAAGTCCAGCTCTTAAGTGAATGGCCCATATGGGGATGAGCCCCATGGCCCTGGCATTATTAGCACCATGCTCTGACCAGCTGAGCTAATGTCACTCACTTGACCAGCCTTGAATCTATGGAGGTACTCACCTGGTCTCATTAGGCACTTGGAATTCAGACAGCACTGTTGCTTTTGTCTTGTGCAAAAGGTCACGTAAAACTGCATTGAAATCAGTTTCCCAGTTTTCACCTGAGCCTGTTTCAGGGGTTCTTATCCTGGGGTTTTTCCACTGCAGCCCTGTGCCTCCATCTGATGGGGAAAGTCTGAGGTGCTGAGGTTCAGGACCTGGCTTTGTTATGGACCGGCTTCAGGAGCGTTTTCATTCCCATTTCTCTCAATTCTCTCATTTAGGAGCACACGAGGGAAAAAGCCCATCTGCCACTACTGGAGTGTGTCCTGCTTGGCCTCCTGTCCCCTGGGATTGGGGCTGTCCCCTCTCCTTCTTTGGTTCCACCTCAGTCCCTGCTGCCATGGAGACGTATCACCAATGGCCATTACAGTGGTGCTGAGATGGCAGCTCCTGCTGTGCCTGCAATTCCCATCATCCTGCTTCCATCAGCATTTCTCTGGTTTGAATCCTGCTTTGATGAATTCCATCTTCTCCATGCTCACAGCACAGTGCCCTCCCAGACATACAGTCTCAGATGTAATGCTTTGTGGCCCAACACAAGCTGTCTCTCTCTTATTCTGATACCTCTTAATCATTGAAATGCAGCATTTTGAGCTGTTTCTGCCATCTGTTTTTTTTGCATAAGGCTTCTCCTGGCTTTCACATGATGTGTGAGAAGTCAGAAGATCTGCATCTTCCCCAGAGGAGAGGTGGTGGTGTGCCCATGGGATCCAGTTTGGGATACCTGTAATTCCAGTATGATTGGTGACCAGTCTAATGTGCATAAAATGGGAAGTTTTCTGCAACAGGCAAGTCGTGTGGATTCTGATGTACCTTCCTTTGCCAGAACTGTAGCAAAGAATGCACTAATCAGGCAGCACATCTGTGGGTAGAATTTAAAGGTTATTTACTTACTGGCTGTTAAATTGGAGTAAATTTGTTGTAGTTCAGTTTGGAAATTGTTCAAAACTGGTTCTGAATGATGACAGACAGGTCTTGTGTAGCCTCTGGAGTCTCTCAAGCTGGCCAGGGCCTTTGGTGGAGGTGTGAATAGTGTCTCCTCCTCTTGTGGGATGCCAGGCATTTATCAGTATAAGCAGGGCTCATATCACTTGCAGCTGCTGCAGGGTAACTATGAAACAGCTCTCAGGCTGTGGGCAGGGCACCATTTTCTTGGGGTATTTATTTATCATGAAGCTGCTACAGGAGCTGTAGTTCTGTAAAACCCTGGTACACTCACCCTGCCTTCTTCAGAGCATCTGGCAGGAAACTGCCCTGAAGTCCTGGTGACTGTATAAAGCACTGATCAGTTCATTGTTTTAATTTTCATTGTGGTTCCTTTAGCTTCTGGCTCTCCAGCATTCACAACACAATTCCATCTTTGTTTCAGTGTCACTGTCTAATGTGTGGTGGCTGGTGACAGTGCTATGCACAGAGCTTGTGGAGTCTCTCTGAATTAGTTTGCTTGCATCTGTGGGAAGAACTGGAGCCAAAAACCTCTCCTTTCAGAGGATTAGAATCACATCATTACTGGAGGGAGTTCAGAGAAGAGTGAAAAAAGTGATTAGGGGCCTGGAGGGACTGATGTATGAGGAAAGATCAAAGGGGCTGAATTTGTATCATTTGGATAACTGACTGAGTAGGGAACATAAAAGTCTGTGATTATGGAATGTGTATAAACAGGGATGTGTCAGGGAGAGATTATTCAATGTGGGATGATGAGGGCAATGGAATTACAGTAGAAAGGGGCAAAAAGCTGTTAAATAGGAAAATTTCCCAACAATGAGGTTGGGTGTTCAGTTGTCTTTTGCTGTAAATCCAGTAACTTGAGCTATTGCTTTTTAATTTCCTAATGAATGCACATAAAAGGTTTTTAATAGAGGTAGGAATGTAAAGTTAAGATTGGCGCAGCAGTGGCTCTCTGGTTTTATGTCCCTTGGCCTTTGTGGTTGCATCTGCAGGGTCCATCCAGCTTGGGTGGGACTCCCTGAACAGAGAGCAATGAACTGTCAGAAAAAGCCTTTCCTGGCTTTTTCATCAGGTTAATGTGATCAGGCTGAGAAGAGGTCACCTCTCTGTGGCCTCTGTCCTGCTGCAGATTCTTGGGATTTCAGAAGATGAATACTCACACAGTCAGTAGCTGTGTTGCTTTGGTTCAGCAGTTTGGGCTGCCTTGACTTTAAAGTGGGATCCAGGACCTTACTTCCAGAACCAGCAATTGCAGAAATTGGTGTTATTTTAGATAATATTTCCAGGATGCTGCTTTCATGCCTCCTGCCAGATGTCTGTGCTCTGCATTTCATGGCAGCTACATTCCTACCTCTGCCACTGAATTGCATTTTAAGCAATCTTTACATGAGTCTGGGCTGCTGTATGAATTGATTGGTTATCTTCTCTACTGACGTTAATAATATCTTAAGAAATGCAAAACATGTTTTGGAAATTCCAGACTTCAGTTGCAGCTGAATCTTTCTTTGCCTTCAAGCTAAATACCTATTTTAACTGAAGTGGTGGCTTGAAAATTTTCTTTCCCACCTGCTTATAATACCAAAGCCTGGAAGGAGGGTTATTGTCATCATTTTCTACCTTGTTGATAGTTTAAAGCAAATCTTCTACATTATCTAACATATCTTTGCCAGTATAAACTGTTGTTGCATTCTATTTTTCCCTGTATGGCTGAGAATAATAAATAACCTGTTTGAAGCAGTGCCCTGTGTCCTGTGTTTGTGGGTCAGTTTTGTCCCTGCTCCTGGGGCTGTGCTCAGCCACGTGGGGTCTGGCACCAGCCAGGAGGAGCTGGGGGAGGTGAGGCAGGTGGTGAGTGATGTAAGGAGATGCTTGGAAGGCAATGTACTGGGCCTTGTGTGTGCAGAAGAGAGGCTCAGAGTGTGTGTAGGGTAGGGATGGGTGTCTTTAAAAGCATTGGGAAAGTGTATTCTCTTGGTATTGTGTATTTCAGAGCAGAGGCTTATTGACTCAGGTACATGAAATAGTGATGCCTCCAAGCAGGATTTCCTTTGGGAGCAGTCACGTGAAAGGGCAGAGAGGAGATGATTGAAATTGAAACCTTCAGACCCTGCTGAATTACTTTTTCATTTTTTTTAAATGGGACTGAATTACTCAAGGAACATTTACTCCTACCCAGGTCTGTAACTGCTGTGTCCCTCTGTAGGATAGATGTGAGATGAGATGTGGCAGGGGTAGGGTGCTGCACGTGGCATTAGAATTGCTGTGGCTAGAGCTGCTGTGTCTGCTGGGCATGGAGCAGATGTTCTTGTTGGGAATATGGTGGCTGTTGGCTGCTTTTCCCCTGGATTGTTGTACAGAATCTCCCAACTGTAAATGAAATGCATAGCCACAAAATTACATGTCAGCATCATTGTTTATAAACTGCTTTCCTCAAAGGAAGGATCTGGTGTGAGAGGTGCCCAGTGTCTGAGGTGGTGTTTGCCAGGATAGGACAGCAGCTGATGGTTGGCTGACAAACAGGCAATCTTGTGGAGACAGGTTTTCCCAGATAGGAATTTTTTCAGATTTTCTGGTTAAAGTTTTTGTTTGTGAATTTTTTTTAATTTGGGTTTTATTATGGAGAGGCTTCTAACACAATGTCAGAATGCAAATACCAAGATGGTCCTCAAAAAGGTTTGTTCTAGGCAGGCTTGAGAGGCTTCAGGCTCAAAGTAGTTTCCCTGAAGAGACTGCTAGAGGATTTCTTGATCTGCTAAAGCAGGTTTGACTTATTTTCTGGCTGTAGGCTGCCTTGTGTGAGAACTATCACATGGCCATTTTTCAGAGCTTGGCTGTGTGTTTGCAATTTTACCACGGCAGCATGAACGTGTGCATAATCTGTGCGTTCAGTCCCAGTAAGGGACGGCCCTAGCACATTCCTTATCAAATTATAAATATAAAAATACCAATTTTTGTGTTATAGAAAAAATTATAACATCTGATAGTGAATGCCCTATAGCATATTTATAACAAGTATTTATATTATATTCAGTGTGTGGGGATCTGTGCTCATTCCTCACACATCCTCTGTTTTTCTCATGTATTTATGCCCGGAGATTGACCAGGAAAAGCTTTCACAATTCAGATTCCTGAATATGTTGGTTGAGAAGTGCCTTGTGGCAGTGAATCATTGCTAATGACTGCCAAGCTGCTGCAGACCTCATTGCACAATGCCATTAGTAGCCAAAGAACTCTTTATAACCAAGCAAAGATTTTACAAGGTGCAGTAGTTCTGATCATTATTACTCTGTTAATTGTGTTGCACTGGCTAACAGAGTATTGTTTCTTCTTTCCTCTGTGAAGTAAAAGAAATGTGATGAAGAGTAGGTTGTTATCCTTGCCTGTACCATGAAGGGGAGCAGTGAAATATTGATGGCAGTGCTGATGTCTGAGCACAGAGGAGTTCACTTGCCTTGACCTTCTGCTATCTGGGCTGCAGCTCCAGATGGGGATTCAGATTCTGTGAGCATGTGGCACATCTCACTTCCAGCAGCACGCAAGCTCTTCATCTTCTGACAAGGCAGAGCAGGATTCAGCTGTTTCTCCTGCACTAGTTGGTGTGCACTTCAGTGATTTTGCCTGTTGAGAAAGATAGAAAGTTGTCTGCACACTCTTCCAGCCCATCCTGGTCTTCCTGCAGGTTGGCTCTCCCTTCCCAAGTGAGCATTTCCCCACTCACTTTGGTGTCCTCAGCAAATGTCAGGCTGCACCTCTCCACCACTGTTCAGAATGCACAATTCTGGAAGCTTTTCCTGATTGAGTTCGGTTGTACAGAGGTGGTTTGAGGAGTGAAAAAGTGCATGCTCAGGGGCTGGGCTGAGAGAGAGACCCACTGGGTACACAGATTGATGACACAGATTGTGTCATCTAGATTCCAAACAGACCAAAATAAAGTATCAAAATATATTATTTTAAAAATCTTGATGCTTAGTCACCCCATCTCTTGCATATTTAATTAAATACTCCTTCATGTGGTTTCTGAGTGCAGAACAGGAGCCAAAACAGTCCCTTTAAATTGTGTCATACAGTTGTCTTTTTTGCTCCTGAGACTGTTCAAGTGGAAGGAGCAGAGCATGGCTGGAATTTATAACCTGTGACTCTCTTCATTGAAAACTGTAATTTTCAAAGCAAATCTCTGCAAGGGGACCGTGTTACTGTGACTTGTCATGCAGTATAAATAATGTTCTTTTCAGTTTACATCAAACAGAGCAGGCCATTGCTTCCTGATCCAGTGGAAGCTCTGGTAATTGCTTCTGTAGGTTCCATTTATAGATCAGACTTCTATGACTAAATTTAATTACTTGCAGCTGAATCCAGTGGAAGTAATAAGTTCAAAATAACCTCTGTCATGTTGCTGTGAAAGCAGCATGTTCCCTAAAAAAAGGCACTTCCTAATTGTTTCATTTTTCAGGAGAAGTTTTTAACTTTCACCTATTCATTGTCTGGTTGAGTGAAGAATGGAGCTTTGCAGGACTCTCCCTCTCAAAGCTGTGATGAAGCTCCTGTCTTGCCATTTCCAGTTGTAGTGAGTCACAAATAGGTGACTGCAGGAGCTTTTGTTAGACCCAGTGTGGTGGCTGTCATCTTGCATAGTGGTGTCCTTCTTGAGCTGTGGCACCCTGATTGGAAGAATATTTGGAGATGTGTGATGAGAAAGAACAGATGCCTTGAAAGATTGTCATATAATGAGAGAAAAGCTTGGAATTATTTACTGAAGTGTTAACAAAGACCTAAAGGATGATGTTCTTGTTTTTCACTTAATTAGGCAATAATTGAATGAAAGACCGCTTAACTGATCTGCAGAAAAAATTGCTGCAGGACAGTGCAGGGACACAGTGACGCTGGTGCAGTTGTGGCAGTTGTACCTTTGTTTATGTCTCTTTTTCTATCCCACTGGATACAGACTATCTCAGACCTGCGTTTTCTGATGTTCATATGGTCTGTTAGCATGATTGATCTGTGGCTGGCTGTCTTTTTCCTGTTGCATATGCATGAGTGCACACACGTGCTCACTTAAGTGAATTTGATTTCTTCATTCCTTGTCTTTTGCCTTTGTCTGGCATGTTGTCATTTAAATGACCAGTTCTTTCCAGACTCTTGTTTCTCTTTTCTTTTTGTTTTTTTGAAACATTTCCCCTGCCTTTTTAGCACCCAGGTGTTTTCTAACTCTCTGTATCCAGTTAATTACAATCACCAGTGCACAAATCCCACTGTATAAGTGATGATACTTTTGAAAAGTTTGTTGTATCTTACAAATAATGAATGGGCATAATTAATGCCTCAGGAAACTTACTGCAATTTAATCTAGACTCTTTCATTTAAATTATATTTTTAAGAGAAACATAGAAAAAATTATTATTGTGAAAGCCAAAAGAATATGTGCAAGTGTAATTGTATTACATTTAATTTTTTCCCTCTCAAATAATCCAATATATTACAAAATTCCTGTCAGCATAGGTGGAAGGGGGAATTCCTTGGTGGCTGCTTGCCTTTTCCACAGGGAAAGCTACAGGCATGCAGCTCTGCTTCTGAACACTGCTCCTTCTTCCTAGGGAGGTGCTCAGGGGAATAGCTCAGCTGGGAAGGATTCCTCTGTCATTTAAAGGATGAACTAGGAGGTAATTACTCATGCTGCCAGGTCAGTCAGTATTGATGGGGGCTGTTTCAGGATATTAGTATGTGGGAAAGTCTTTGATGGTTGGGAATTGATTTAAATCCTACAAGCTTTGTTGTATGTGACCTGCCTGTGTGCTCATATTATCTAAAGCAGATTTCTAGGAAAGCAGATTGCCCAGACAGATTGAGCTGTGCTCTCTGATCCCATCGTGGGTGGTTGGGTGTGGCAACTCTGGGATTCCACTTGGAAATGCAGGGATTTTTACTTGCTGCCATACAGTTATTGATTAAACAGGCTGGGTATGGATTGCTGCCCAGGTACCTGCCCAGCAGTGAATGCTAAAATTGTGAAATAAAATACACTAAACCAATAAAATCTGAGTGCACATAGCTACCTGGCAAGCTCCAAATGATGTCTGGGCAAAGGCTGTGCAGTGTTCATCCACTGCTCTGCTGAGCAAGTGGTTTTTAGTGGCACAGAGCTGTGGCTGGGGGCTTTGAGATGCTACAGACAGGTGAGCCTCTGGATCTGAGCTGGATGAGCCTGAGTCTGGGTGACAGGGTGGCAGATGCCAGCCTGAAGCCATCACAGGAGGGCTCCCTGGTCTCTCGTGCTGAGGAGCAGCACTGGGGCAAGGAGCTGCTGGGCAGCACTAAAGCAGGTTCAGAACCTGTGGGACCTCATTCACTGGGCATGACTGAGGGCTCTGCACATTTTTATCTGAGCTTAGTGTTTGGAAGGGTGAGTGGGTTGAGTTGTCATCACCTCTTCCCCCTGGACCCTGTTCTTTAGTGTGTTCAGACCCATTCAAGTGTCTTGAAGCGTGCTGTGAGTGAACAGCTGATGACCCAGTACTGACATGGAGATAAATTATTCAGTGTGTCTTATTTGGGAATTCAAGGCTTCATGATGAAACCTACAAAACTGTATTATGCCTCTGACATTCTGAGATTTCCTGACTGTATCTTCAATTATTCACTAAGCCTGTTGTTCTCCTCCTGGCTCTCTGACAGGGCTGCAGGCCAGTGGCAAGCAGCAGGCAGTGCTTTCTTCTCTTTGTTCTCCTGCTTGCTCTTGGTACCTTGTGGAAGAGACTTGCCTGGTGCTTACTGTATTAAACTTCTCACCCAAAGTTCAAATTTGTACAATTCACAGACAGGGAAGAGTCTACAGCCATCCCCATTGCTGGAGGTTTCTCAGTGAGCTGTAATTATTGTGAGCTTTCTCCTTCCCTAGGGACAGAGCTTTCACTGTGGCTGCATTTACCCTGCACGAATTCCACAGATGAACAGCCATGGCCTCGTTGTCAGAGCATCCTCTGGGAAATGCCAAAAGAGAGGCCAGTGGAAGAGGAAGTTGCAGGAAATACTTAGGGAAGGGTTTGTCCTTGGGGGCACGGTTGAGGAGGTCTGTGCCAGTGGTGCCTGCCTGGTGCTGAAGGTTCTGCCTGTGCCCAGGGGCTCCTGAAGTGGAGCTTTTACCATGGGGTGCTGTGTTGCAGAATGCTGA
This sequence comes from Emberiza elegans, assembly GCA_024865655.1. Lineage (NCBI taxonomy): Eukaryota > Metazoa > Chordata > Aves > Passeriformes > Fringillidae > Emberiza > Emberiza elegans. The sequence goes on from JALJVW010000184.1 coordinate 52,689,157, forward strand.
ACAGATCCTCAGTGCCATAAACCTCAAGCTGTTGGTTTTGTAGGGGCAGTTGCTGTGTCTGTTAGTCAGGAGAGAATTAACACACCAGATTCTGCTGCTGAGCAGCTCCAGTGAGCTGGGACTCCCCTGTGTTCTCTCCAGCCTGTGGTCCTGGAGCAGGGCACTGCTTGGCTTTTTCCTCCAGCATTCCTGAACTGTGCCTCTGGAAGTGCGGGGTCTCTCTTGGCTTACATGTCCCCTCATATTTGTGTTTTTACCACCTGGCACCTGCCTGCATCAGAGTCCAGATGTACTGATTTCCCATGAGCTGGAAGGAACTGTGACACATCCAACATTTCTCTTTGGTTTAGGTCTCTCTTAGCTATTTCTGCATGATTTGGAGTTTCTATAGAGCCCTGATAACTTTCTCAGGAATCCAGGCTTGAGCTCTGCAGGCAGGCAAGCCCTGGCCTTGTGAGAATCCCTTCTGCTGAGTGTATCCTAACAGAGCAATGCTCCAGTATCTGCTGTGTGGAAATTTTAGTCTGCAGTGGATAATTTTAGAAAAGAGAACTGAAATTAATACTATGAACTCATTGCCTGATGAAGGAGAAATTTTCCTGTGGATGTACAGAAAAATATCTTCATTTCTCCTGGGATTCCTGGAGATGGAAAGTCTGATTCAAGGTTGGAGTCACCATACCAAGGCATGCCAAATACCTCAGAACTTAGAATATTTTCTTCCAAGCCAAGACCTTACACAAGTAATGGAGTTCACAGGATATGTGAGAAAGACCAGAACTTGTCTACATAGACACAGCTTTTGCTTTCTTTGTCATCACTTGAATAATTTCAGCCAGATGAAGAACGGAGGGAATGTATGAGGAGGGAACGGAGCCTGCCCTTTACTGGCTTGCCCTGGGCACAGAACTTAGGCATGGTTGTCATTAGAAAGCATGCAGCCTCTTAAATTCAGGTATGTTCTGTAATAAAATGCTCTCTCCTGCCCATTCCAGTTATTTGAATTAAGTACAGTTGTAATTTAAAGGTTACTTAAAGATAACTTTAAATGCAAGTTAAAGATGTTGGAATAAGAATTTCCAGGTGATGTTGAAGAGACAGAAAGTGCCTCTGCACAGGGGAGCTGGTCATGTCCTCCACAGAGGAAGCCTTGCTCCAATGACACACATTCAGTAAATGGGAATAATAAGGAATTTGGCACTTTTATGGAACTGACACAAATCCAGTGAGTTCAATAGCAAAGTTGGAAATGCAGCCAGTACTCCTGCTGTTCTCCTGGCCTGTAGGAATAGAAGCTGCTAACTAGCATTTGTAACTTCTGGTGCCATTTTCTGTATGATGAATAAAGGAAGGTAGATTACATTGTTTTCTGGTAGTCCAGTACAGGCAATGCAATTACAATGCAATTTTCTGTTCCTAGAGCACAGACCCTTGCTGGCAGGGGAGACTATATTTTCTTGGGGTTGCAAAGCTGAGAAGAACTGGGTGCTTGCTGAGAAGGGCAGGGTGCTCTTCTACTGCTGTTTTGTCCCTTTTTTGAAGGCACAAGTGGATCAATGTGATGGGCTGTTCATCTCGTGGCTGGTGTAAGCAGCCATGTGAAAACCCCAGGGATCATGGTGAAAACCTGCTCTTTGTGTTGGTTACCACTGCCTCAAGTTGGTGCTGATGTGTGTGAGGGGGAAGAGTCCCCAGTCCTTTGCTGTTCTGCCCTCAGTAGGGCTCCATTGTTTGAAGGATTTTACAGTGTATTAGAAAATGAAAATCGCTATTTTTGGACTTGGCTCTTGCAACCCCACTGAAGAATGACACCTATTCTGGAGTCCATCCAGATACTGTTCTAACAGCAAAACAGAGAAGTGGTAGGGCAACTAAAATAAAGCAGATGTTTAGCAGGGAAATAATTTACAATTGGCCAGTTTGATGGTACCTCTTGACCCTTTCAGGGTTGTTCAATAAAGCTAGCAGTTTCCATAGCAACTACTAAATTACTTGGTGCTTCAGAGATCTGTGATAAAGGAGGCGAATCATTGCAGGGAAACGTGGTGTTGATGTTTTTCCCCTTTGCATTACAAGAGTAATGATCTGGCAAAACTTGCTAAATGGGACGCTCCTGCTGAAGAATTTTTCCCACGTTCACTTGGGCCAAAGAGATTTATATGTTTAGTACTTTTGCAAATTTGATTTTTCCCCTCTCCCCTGTCATCAGCTTTGTCCTTGGCAGGCGGAGCTGGCAGGGTGAGCCAAGAGGCAGGAGATGTCTGCAGTAGGTGTGTGCTGGGCTTCTCTGTCACAGCCCTGCTGAGCATCAGCTGCTCCTCCAGGGAATATGGAACAACTCCCCACTGCACGTACTCTGCAGCCCCCACCTGCAGTCACTGCCATCCTGTGCTCTAACTGCTGTGAATTTCATCTTACTGTTGTCTTCTGCTCTGCTCTCCTGAAGATTGTACTGCTCAGATTTTTTTTTCTACTTCACCAGTAAGAAAAGATGTAGCTTAAGATAAGGGCAGTGTTGAGAATGAACCCATGGAGATGTGTGGTAAAGGAAGTGGTTTTGGGGCTTGTTTTTCACGAAGCCCAGTGTAATTCTGGTGGCTCTCAGGGTGCATTTCACTTCTCTTTGAATGTTTGGTTGCATGCAGAGTGCTGCTCTTGTGGTGTCTGCTGTGTTGGGAGAGCTAGCTGTGTTAAAATCCTGAAATGTTAGTTTAAAAGATTGCATTTCTCTCATTCTTGTGAGACACAAATCACCATTTGCTGATCAAAGTTTATCTGACTTACAGTTACAGAGGTTTTGAGTCATTCGGGTGAATTACCTTCACCAAAGTTGTTAAAGGGCTGTTAAATCACCTCTGCTGTATCTTGTCTCAGTGCAGACAAGAGTGCTCCCAAAACAACCCTAAATGCTTTTCAGATTCACAGCAATCAAACAGCAGCTAAGACCAGGAGGAGGTAGAATAATTGGGAAGTGCAAGACGCAGGGATTTTACAGATGGAGAGTGAAGCCAAGAGTGCCCAGTATTGGCGTCCAGAGGAAGAGTGCCTGGATTGGGGAAAAGAACTAAATTTAAAATTTAAATCATGATGCAGTGCTGAAAGTAAACTAAGCACCAGGTAATAATGGTGTTAAACCAGCCCTGCCTCTGCCCCAAGCTTCTCTGAGAAGCCACCTGCAGGTGTCAGCTAATTAATTTCTTTTAAGTTTTGTATAATTATGTATCTGTTAAATATCTAATAATATCTTACGAAGACTGGTGTTACTTCTGAGCAGGATGCAAGGTGGCCCATCTTTTCTTCTTCCATTTCTAAAATAAGCTGTTTAGCCAAAAATTGTGCCAAACTGTCCCTGTCCTCCTTGTGGAGGAACTGTAGCAGATGCTGCAGTGCTGTCCCTGTTGGCCTCAGGCAGAAGAGGCTGGTTCTGTTTCCCTTGTGCTGTACTGGGCACTGACAGGTTGGTTGTTACTCCTCCAGAGCACTTTCCTCCCTCCACTCAGAGCTGGTTCTTGCTGTTAAGTGGTGGTTAAGAGTTGTCGCTGCTAAAGACAGGAAGATTGACTGCTGGCACTTGCTGTTAGAAATTGGAGAGGGATGTCCTCTGAAGAGGGGTTCCAGGATGTAGCTGCTGTTCCTAGTGTAAGCCTGAAGCATGTGAGAAAGGAGAAGCAAGGATAGGATTTCTGTGAGAAGCTGGGCTGTTTACTTCAACTAAGTAAACAAAGGTTTGATTCTTTATTTACTGATTAAATTTGATTTATTCCAGGTGGGCAAGTGAGCTGTGCACAGAATCCCATTAGCAGGTAGTGGAAGCACAGTTAATAAGAATGATTAAATGCTCTTTGGATAAAACCAGGCAAGATGTTTTACACACACACCCATCTTGTTTTTCTCTATATTCTCCATGTGTCTTAGGGGAAATTCCCATTTCTATGTAGGGTAGTTCTGTAAGAGGCATCTTGGAAACAGGTAGAAGATAAAGAAACAAAGCTGCAGAGACAACAAATCTGTTGTGCTGATTCTCCAGGGCAGGCTGACAGCTGTGGTTCAGGTGTCAGCCAGATGTAGGACTGTGAAGGAAAAGTGTTACCTGGGGTACAACCTTAATTTTGGGAAAGCAGGAATTCAGCTGGTGTGGTCAGCAGCAATATTTATGCATGTGCTACATGTGTTCTGAATTAAAGTGCAGTCTTCCCTCTCCTCGCATTCCTGAAATCCCACAGCAGAGATTTGTCCGTATTTTTCTCTAAAATTTGGCTGTAAAACAGTTACAAGGGGAGAGGATGGATCCAGCCTGATGCTTGGCCCTGAGAAGCTGTGGCAGCTGTTCACACATCCCCTCCCTTCTGCTGGTCCCTTGCAAGCTCTGCTCAGCCCTGGGCACAGCTGGCATGGGCAGCCCTGGGGGGCACCTCTGACTGCACAAGGGGTGTTCTGCAGACTGAGGACAGGCATTGAATGCATCAGAGATTATTCCTGCTGTTTTTGGCATCTTCTCCTGATCTGGCAAACCAAGGGAGCATTATGGAAGAAGCATTTTCTGTGTGTTTGCCTTTCCTGCCCCCATGGCCAACTGTCCAGGATCTGAAGCTGACAGCAGCACAAGGATGGCTGGAGTTTCCTCCCCTGTGTACAATGGCAGCCTTTGTCTAAGACCAAGGTGCTTTTTTTCAAGTTTTCCATGTTTGTTTGACAGGAATTTTCTGCTGCTAGTTCTTCTGATGCTGTTCCAGTTTTGTTCCTCTGCCTCTGTTATCCAATTAATGTTGGCCAGCATTGAGACATATCCACGAGCCTGTGGGGTGAGGTTTGGTGGCAGAGGGACCACGTGAGCCTGGCAGGGCAGGGTGGCTGTGGGATTCCTGCAGAAAGGGGGGAGGCACAGGAGCTCCTGAGCAAGGAGGGGAGATCCCAAATGTAGAATTTGTTGCTGCATTCCTTGTGGGCAGGACCTTGACTTGGTTTTATTTAGCAATATCTTGGGGAACTTAAAGGCACCATTCATTATTTACATGCTGTGTCTTTGTACTGCATTTTTATATTCATTGTATATTTTGTATTAATTATAAACCAATTACTGTTGCCTAAAACAGTTCTTGCATGTTGATATCAGAAGATTTAATAAAAATTTCAGCTCCCTTCTTGATATTGGCCATTCAGTAATGACATTTGCATTCTAATCCTGTTTCAGATTGCACAGGGAAATCTAGTATTCAGGGTCTAGCCAGTTACCTAGATGGGATCTCAAATGATGAGGATCAAGAAAGCTAATAAGCATGTTTATTTGTGTTCCCTGGACACTGCAGCCATCAGTCCAGTGGCAGCTCCTAGTAGGACAGACAGAAATTCTCCTTTTCCATTGAATGGGCTGTAATAAACACAGGTGGGAAATACTGGTGTGTACAGAAACGACATGGGTCAATAAATTGGGCAGAAAACATAGGACTTGTGCTTAGAATTGCAGAGAGGGGCTGTGCCTGCCTTGGCAGATGCTGACTGTGCTGTGGCCTGGCCCCCAGAACTGCCCTGTGCTCATACAAGTTTGGTAAAATTATGTTGAGGGAAGGAGAAGCAGTAAAAAACTTAATTCCAGCCATGAAAATATGGAATGCCCTGAAAAGCATGGGACAAGTCTGAAAGCCTGAGTGAGGTAGGAAGACTTATTCCCCTTTGGGTGCTGTGCTGGGAGTGATGCCACTTCACCTGGCTGGCTTCTGTACTGAGGCCAGCAGTGTGAGCAGCAGCTGTGTTTTGCATGGCTCAGAAGTCTCAAGTGCCAAATATATTTTGCCAGTTAATTAATTAGAGTAACTTATTTTTGCTTCTAGAATATCAACAGTGCTTTCAAAGGTTATATGGATAGGAAGTGCTGTCTATTCCTTGTCCTCCCTCCTTCCCTTGGCTGTATGAAATTGGTAACTGGGCAGAAGCTCAGCCTGCTTGTGAGAGCCTGCACTGGTGTTTGATTCTCAGAGATGTGTGGGAATCTCACTTTACAGCCTCTACAAGGTACAATCAAGTACTTGATGAGATTGGCTGCTTTGTAGAGCTGTTTTGGACTCTTTAATCCTCTTCCCTTCCCAAAGGGCTCCTGCTGGCAGGAGCTGCTCTCCCTGTTCTCTGCAGGCACTGGGTGTGCTGGGCAGAGCCCAGGCTGGAGGGGTGGGTGCAGGTGCTGGGAACCCCTGACATGCTGGGACTCTGGGGGTGGGAACAGCACAGCTGTGTCCATCCTGCTAAAACAAGGACAGGAGAAAATAATTCCCATTGAGGGAGATGCATCTGGTGCCAAATTCCAGCTGAGAATGAGGCTTTCTTCTTGCACAGTGCCTTGTTCCTGGAAAGTGTGGTGCAGAGACTGCAAAAATGAAAGGGATGGTTGCAGCTGTCTGTATTGAGACAATGAGAATGCAGAGAGCCAGGTTAGAAACACCTGCTGTTTCTGTCTTGTCTTTAGTGAAACAGTGTTTCTCTCCTTGCTTTAATCTTCTTAAAAGGAATTGATAGTTTTTTTCTTATTTGGGATCACTGGAAAATTAATGTAACTGTTACTGTGGAGTGAGCACTGTAGTATCTTCACATAATGTGATTTAAAATTTAAAGCTCTCTCAGCAGGGGAAGGCTCTGTCTGTGTCGGGACCAGGAGCTGCTCCTTGGCTCATTCCTTCAGCTGCAGCTTCTGGCTCCCTGCCTTCCCTTTTCCTCTTCTCTTCCAAAGGGTGATTCTCACCATTTCCTCTTTGCAGACTTTTCCCCTTGATACAGTGTCTTCATTCCAATGCTAAACTAACTTGTGAGTGCCTCTTTGGGAGGAAATAGGTGATGTGAATGCTTTTTATTTATTTAGTTAAAGGCCCGTGGGGAACACAATGTGCAGAAAGCATTCTTGTGTATGCTGGAAACTGGAAGAGGAAGGAAGGAAGGGTTTTTTGCAGGAGAAAAATAGGCCAAAAATTGTACTTTCTGCTATGATTAATAGGGTTCTCTTTTGGGCTTTGAATGTTGTGTTTGTATTCAAATGAAGCAGTTTCCAGGGGCACTTCCAGGAATAGATGTGGGGAGCGGATAAAAGCCCATTCCATAAAGGATGTTGAGAATGTGCGGAACTGACCTGGATGTTCATGGGTCTTGTCTCCTCCTGCCACCTGCAGCCTGTGTGTCCCCTCCATGTTCAGGGTTCTGGGGGTGGGTGTGGTGTTTGTGAGGTCCCCAGAACAAGGTGAGAGATGAGAATTTGACTCCAAGGTCTCAGAAGGCTGATTTATTATTTATGATATTACATTATATTAACAAATGCTCTACTAAAACTATACTAAAGAAAGAGAGAGGCTACGTCAGAAGGCTTCACAAGAATGAATAATAAAAATCCATGACTCCTCAGAGCCTCAACACAGCTGGACCATGATTGGTCATTAAATTAAAACAATTCACATGGAACCAATCAAACATTCACCTGTTGGTAAACAATGTCCAAGCCACATTCCAAAGCAGCAAACACAGGAGCAGCAATCAGATAATTATTGTTTTCATTCCTCTCTAAGGCTTCTCAGCTTCCCAGGAGAAAATCCTGGACAAAGAGGATTTTTCAGAAAATATCATGGTGACAGATAAGGGGTTCTCATTTGTCAGCATTCAGGATGTGCCAGTGAAGCACAAGGTGCTGAAGATGCGCACATGGAGCTCAGTGCTGGTGGCTGTGTCTCCTTCTGCAGAGCTGAACCAGGCAGGCTCAGCTGTCCTGACCAAGCAGCCTTATGGGCTGGAGAGGTCCCAGTCAGAATCGTGCTCTGTCCAATTTCCTCTCTCATCAGGCAGTAAAGAAAGCAATTACATGGTAATTCTGCAAAAACAAGACTTAATAGTGTACAGCATGATTTAGGTGACAGGTCACACTCTGCTGGGAGGACTTGTGCTTGGTGGCTGCTGCATGTTGTTAGTTCTTTGTATTTTCTTTGATTTAAAGCTTCATGCTTGTAATCTAGTTAACAATGAATTGGGTTTCCAGTACAGTGGCTTGTTTGGTTCAATAAGAACACATTTATACTAAAGGTTAATGAAAAGCATTTTGCTTTCATTGAATTCATTAAAAGGGGTTCTACAATCAAGACTTACTAACGGAAAAGAGATTAAATATTCATGTCTCTAAATTTCTCACATCATTTCTGATTTTCCTTAATCTGTGCTTTCCTGGATTGGAGTCCAAAAGTGCCTGAATGCTCTAACGAGTTCAAAAATTAATTAAAGATTTCTCCTGTTTAAGTAAAAGGACTTCCCAGATGTATACCTAATGTATCTTGAGTGCAGATCTCTGTGCTTTTATGGACCAAGAGAGAGTGATGAAGTCCTAGCCAAGAGAGCCAATCTCAAGGAGCAGTATTGGTTCTTAAAACACTTTTAAATAATACAAATAATGCTTTATCCTCTTTATTTGTGCTATTGAAATAGATTTGAATGAACTCGAAATGCAACAAAATTTGCATTAGAAAGGTATTAGCTGGGCATGAAGGTAAAACCTGAGTAACAGGCATCAAAGGTGCTTAAAGATTCAAGACCTTTTTATAACACAGTGTCCAGATGTGTGTGCTACAAATACCTGAGTACTTTGTAAATACTGGATTGTGGTTTCTGTGATCTTTTTTCCCAGTGTCCCCCAGGCAGCTCTGGATACCCTTTGGCCCAGGGCTTTGCCTGTGCTCATTATGTGAGCAGGGTGTGTGTCTGAAGCTCCTGCTTTGTGTGTAGGTTCCTGGTATGCCAGTGTGTGCAGATTTAGGAACTCTGTATGGGAAGGCTTTGCAGCTGCATATTGATGTTGCTGATGTAGAAATGGAGACACGTGGTGATAGGAGACACAAGTTACTCTGAAGGTATTGCAGGTTCCCATAAATGGTTTTCTGGAAAATTAAGAAGTGAAGAAAAATGGTGCTTTAAACAGTTTCAGAATTACGAGTGTCTTGCTTTAGTCTAAGAAGTTTGTACAGATCAATGTACACACATGTATGTGTGTGTGGGTTGTATATATAGTGCACTCAGCAAGTGGGGCAGTGCTGGACAGTGGAGAAAGAAGGCTCAGCTCCTGGCTGCATCTTTGTGTTGTGCTTCATTGCAGCTTGAACTTTCAGTACATTTTGGGCCCTGCTAGTGCTGGATGTTGATATTGGACTCATTGGCAAGAGCTGATGAGAGAGGAAGTGGGTTGCTTCTGTGCTGGGTGAGCTGAGACTGGAAAGGAGGGTCTTGAGGAAAAGCGTCTGGTTATAAGTAGTTAAGAGACAGTATTTCGCCAAGTTGAAGGGGAAAGCTTTGCGTTACCAGAAGTGACCAACCCTGGTCTGCAGAACAGTTCAGAGGCCTTGCTAAAGCTCAAAAGGTGATCACAATGAGGTGATGAGGTTCACAGACCGAACTGCAGTGTTGGTGGCAGTGATTGTAGCCATGGCACCAGAGAAACTGGAGTGCCATGGTGTGGCCTGTTGTCCACCAGCACGAGGTCAGGAGCTGTGTTACTGTTCCTGTTTGTCATGGCTCAGTGATGGGCATTGCTTTCCCTCTGTTCCTGCAGGAGTTGTGTTATTTGTTCCTGTTCGTGATGGGCATTGCTTTCCCTCTGTTCCTGCAGGAGCTGTGTTATTTGTTCCTGTTTGTGATGGCTCAGTGATGGGCATTGCTCTGCCTCTGTCCCTGCAGGAGCTGTGTTATTTGTTCCTGTTCGTGATGGGCATTGCTTTGCCTCTGTCCCTGCAGGAGCTGTGTTATTTGTTCCTGTTTGTGATGGGCATTGCTTTCCCTCTGTTCCTGCAGGCATACTTCCGTCAGGGCGTGGCCCTGCAGTACCTGGGACGCCATGCAGATGCTCTGGCCGCATTTGCCTCGGGGCTGGCACAGGATCCCAAGAGCCTGCAGCTCCTGGTGGGCATGGTGGAGGCCGCCATGAAGTCTCCCATGAGAGGTAAGCACGTGGGGGTTCTCAGGGTCTCACCTGCTGCTGAGCTAGCCAGAGCTGGGAGTCCCAGAATCTGAGCACAGGAGAACCTGGAGGCCTGAAGGGAAAGATTTCGAGATTTGGCTTCTCTGCCGAGTCAGGAGGATGCCAAGAATGGAGCCTGAGGTGTTACAGAAGGAACAAAAACCATCTTTCTGGTTAAGATGGTGATACCCAGCTTGAGGGGCACTGGAGGTGAATCACACTGGGTTTGTACAGCAGTTCCCATGGAGTCCTTGTTCATTTTTCCTTTCTCCAGTATAAGTGCAGGCAGAGGTGTGTGCTGCTGTGGCGCTGCCTGTGTTGTTACTGGAACAACTTCCCACAATGTTTAGGTTGGGAGCAGCACATCTGAAATGCCCCAGGCCAGTGTTTGCCCCAGAAGAGCACATCAGCAGCTTCTCTGTGGTACTGCTGTCTCTGAAAACATAGCATTCCAGAAGGCAAAAAGGCTGCTCTGCTAATTTGCTTCTGTTCAAGCAGTGTTTGCAATCACAGAGACCTTGAAGCCATATGAGCTGTGCAGTGTTTTTCTCTTTCATCATGTCCCTGTTTCCAAGATTTTTTTCTCTAGAGGAAGGGGATTGTCTCCTCCTAGCTCTGTGTCTCTTGCAGGCTTTGTGCTGCAATGCCCTAATGCTGTTAGTCAGGAGGGAACATGGCAATTGTCCTCCTCAGCAGATGATGCTGGGGGCCACAGGGCTTAGGAGCCAAGGAGTACTGAAATGAAAAAAATATCCTTGTTGGTATTTGATTTTACAGTGTTTTTCTCCATCCTCCAAAACGAATTCATCTGGAAGTTTCTGTCCTATACAGCAGTTACCTGATGAATGCAATTTGATTTGCTACCCTTTTGCTACTAAGGCTGCTGGTTAGATTGCAGGCTATATGGTATTCTGTGGGAACATCCCCAAATTTGGCAGGATGATCTCTGGCTGTCTGCCCTGCAGCTATGTATCAACTGTGCTTCCTTCTGCAGTTGGACAAATTGGAGCAGTTGGGCAGGTCCAGTGCTGTCATGCCACAGGTGCACTGTCTCCTGCAGAAGGAACAGCTTCTTTCTGCAGTTTTGGTCACCTCTCTTAGCACACATCATGTCCTTGGGTATCTGGACAGGCACAGACTTTGCAGATATTCGTCTGAAGGGTTGTGCTGAAAGAGCAAAAACTGCAATGCTCTCAGACACTGCAGATGGCCCATTTCCAGTCTCCTACAAAATTCCACAGGTATCTTCTGTATTCCTTCTGCCATTAGGCCAGACTTCAGAGCTCAGAATGAGCGTGCTCTATGCTGCGGCTGCTCTGAGCTCTGTTTTTATGCTGCCTTCCTGAAGTGCTTTCTGCAAGGCGAACAGCAGCTTGCCAGGTGATCTGTCTTGATGTGCCAGATCTTAGATGGTACCTTTGAGCCCCAAGCTCCCTTAATAAATCTTCACTGAATTTGGGCTGTCTGGCCCTTAAGTCATGTGTCATCTGTTTACAAAAAATCAAGATGAGTTGTGAAGGTGATTCCTGATGCAAATATCTTGATTTGCTGAGTACCTCTGTCTTCGGTTTTGCGCTTCAGAGTCCCTGGAGCCCACCTACCAACAACTGCAGAAGATGAAGCTGGACAAGAGCCCCTTTGTTGTGGTGTCTGTGATTGGCCAGGAGCTCCTGACTGCAGGCCACCACGGGGCTTCTGTGGTGGTGCTGGAGGCTGCCCTGAAGATTGGCACGTGCAGCCTGAAGCTGCGGGGGTCAGTGTTCTCTGCGCTGAGCAGCGCCTACTGGTCCCTGGGGAACACGGAGAAAAGCACTGGATACATGCAGCAGGACTTGGATGTAGCCAAGAGTTTAGGTAAGAATGCTTCTTTCACTCCGGGAGTGCTGGGTGGGGTCTGGTGAGACAAATCAAGAGCTAGGTTAATGATCAGCATCTCTCTCAAATGCTCTGTGGGTTTTCACAAGGTGCTAAATCTGATCTGAAGCTTCTGAAATGTGCAGAATGCAGGTTTGTGCATCCCTGTTTGCCTGCCTGTGTGAAGGGGTAGATGATCAGTGGGTGTGCTAAGGTTTTACAGGGTCTTCTAATTACCCTGATGTCATGTATGTGAGAATTGCTCTTGTTCCTTGTGTTGACTCGGGCTCAAAACCTTACATGTGTCTTAAATGAAGCCATCTGCTTTTCCAAGATGGACAAAAGTACTTACTCTGAGATTCTGGGGCAGTAGCCAGGGAAGGAACAAATCAGTAGTGACACTATGATGAACAAAGAGTGTTTAAAAATAAACAAATTCAAAAATTCCTCTTGAGTTCAGTACATTCTGCACAACAGTGAGAACATTTGACTTCGTGGGGTGCTGTAGGAGAGCAGACAGGTGTGAGACAAAGTCCTGGCTGTGCAGAGCTGGAGAGACAATGTCCAAAGGCTTGAGCCAGGACTGTTCACTGAGAGCATAGGGACTGCTCTCTTTGAGATGTTGTAGGTGTACTTTGTACATCTGAGCTGAGCTGTGCTGCAGAATTGCTTTCTGGAGAAAGCTGGCATGCTTTGTGCTTATTCTAGGCCTTGGCCATTTCTGACCTTCACAATGTCAAGCAAGGAATAAACAGGGAGGAATGGAAAATTGCCAAGTGTTAGGCCACAGAAGAAAGTAAAACAATTCTAAAAATAAGATTGGTGGCTACTTTAGAAGTTTCTGAAGGCCAGCAAAGAGGAGAGTTTGGCTGCGTATTAAACATAAAGATGATTTTGTTCTAATGCTGGTTCTCACACCAGAGCTTGTACCCCATATTTCAGTCTTCCTACTGGATGCTTCCAGCAGTGCCTGTATTAGCTAATCTTTGTTTTGTTTGCATGTGACACAGGTGACCAGACAGGAGAATGCCGAGCTCATGGAAATCTGGGCTCTGCATTCTTCTCCAAAGGAAATTACCGGGAAGCCCTTACTAACCACAGACATCAGCTGGTGCTTGCCATGAAGCTCAAGGACAGAGAGGTAGGAAGCCTTTTAAACAGTCAAAGCTGGTAGTCTGCACTGCATGGTTTTCCAGAGAGATCAAAATTACTTGTCTGTCTGCCCTGTTTTACCCCAAGAATTTGGGAGCTGTGACTTCTCCTCCTGGGTGTCCACTTGCCTTTTGTTAAGGAAAGTCTTTGTAGATAATGATATGTGAGCGCAAGGGGCAGGATGCTTGGGTTGCCTATTTGCCTCCCCCCTCTCTGGGCTCTGAGCAGGTCCTTTGGCCTCCCTGTCCCTTACCATCCATGTTCCTACAGCACAGAGGCTCTGGGCTCCAGGGTGGGAGCTGCTGCTGCTGGGTCAGTGTCAGTACCATGTTGCTGCAGCTGAGCCCTCTCTGTCCTCAGTACATTTCCCAGTGTTACAGGTGCTGCTGACCTGGACTCTGCTAAGCTGCATCCTGAGTTGTGCCTTTTCCTGCCAAGAAATGGGCAAGATCCCTGTCCCCAGTGTTTGCATAAAATACACTTAATCTAAACACCAGTGAGAGCAAAAGAACCCATGCAAACCTGAAAACAAATTGTGCAGGATCTGCTTTGCCTTGACCATTCAGTTATGCTGGGCTCCCTGCCAGTGCAGGGAAGTGGCTGCATGGGCTGAGGAGGCTGTCCCAAGGCATTTCCACTGCAAGTTCACTGTAAGGACAGAATCATATTTTAGTGCACAGGTACAAAACCTATCCCCTGCTCCAGGGATTCCCCTCTAGTGTGAGTGGGAAAATGGAGACGCAGCAAGGAATGCATGGCAGCAGGGCAGGTGAGAATTCCTGTAAGCACAAGTGGTTTTGGGGGACATCTAAAAGCTGAGGAAGATCAATTTCCCATTGGCAAGTAGTGGAAAAAATCTGCTAGAATTTGCTGAATGCTTTACTACTTTACTAACTTGGTAAGTTAAATATCAAGTAAGCCTTGGAAAAATGCATCTTTCAGTAGGTTGTGGAAGGACTGTGGCTGGGGGAGGGACTTCCTAGACATTTTCTTGATTATTTTACCACCTGGAAAAGCTCCTGAATCACTCCTGATTTCCTTGTTTCTGTTCATGAAGAGGAGAAAAGCTGTTACTTGTCATTGTTTGTGGAGTTTTCTTGATCGGGGTCGCTGTTGCTGCTAACAGAGTAACTTGTGTGGCTGCTGCTCTTCTGTGGGGTTTCTTGCCCCATGGGTTGCATCCCCTGTTGTGGGGCATGGAGGCAGCAGCAGGGGACTTGATGTGCTGGCAGGAGCACAGCAGCCCCAGAACCCCAGGCTGGCCTGGGATGTGGGGCTGGAGCATTTTCCTGTGTTCAGCCCACTGATTTAAACAGATCTCACTGAGGGGAGTCTAGGGAATGAGGGCTAATGGTAATAGTCTTTAGTTCATGACACATCTGGGCACATAATTAACAGTTATTGACAACAAATGACTACTTGGTTTAGCAAGAAAGCTGAGCTTCTTGGATTTCCTGTAGGATGTAACCACAGGAAATTAATTTGGCGCTTTCTGATGACATCATCTTGACCACAGAGCTTCCTCTGAACAAAAAGCTGTTTTTCTTGGCCTCCTTTGCAGACATTTTTATAATGCAAATGTTATAAAGTTGCAGTAGGGCTGATGTGAATTCCAGCAGAAGGGAATTTGGTGTGTAACTGTAATGAGGTAATTGTTTTACCCTTGACTGTACAGAGAATTGGCAGAAAAGGTAAAAAGTGCTCCTTTGTATGGGATGCTGCTGTCTTTGGAGGGGCTGTCAGGTTCTGAGGCTGCTGGAGCAAATGTTTGCTGTGTTGTGCTGCCCATAAATGGAGGGAGGAGGTTGCAGAGGGTCTGTTTGGAGCAGTCAGGTCTGTCCTCCCCATGCAGGCCTGGAGAAGGGGAGCTGGCAGCTGAGCAGGGAAGCACCTCAGCTGCTCACAGAGACTCAGGATTTGACATATTTTTCTTCCTTGGCACAGAGAGTGCAGCTCCTGTTACAAACACAGGCTCTGTGTCCAGGCAGGCCATTTGCTCCTTCAGTCATTGTGGGGAGAAGTCAGAGCTGTTTTGCTGTACTTGTGTCCAAAGAGAGCATGGGGCAGGTGTCACTGGGATTTGCCATACCTGTAGTGCCTGTAAGAGGGAATTTGGGGGATTGAACACAAGTGTGGGTTTGGTCTGTGCAGGTGAGGGAGAAGACTGGTTCTTAGTGAGGTGCTGTGAAGGGCATCATCCAACAGACACCTCAGGTAAGGAATGGGTTGGATTTTTTGACTAGCTTCAGTAGCTGGTCAGGAAATTCAAATGAGCTAGTTCTGTGGCTATTCCTGTCCCTGCTTCAGCCATGTCACTGGTGGCAGGGTGGGCTGTGATGGTGTTCACAGGGGTTTTCAGACTGGGGAAGAGACGAGGATCTGACTCCCATGTTTCAGAAGGTTTGATTTATTATTTTATGATATATATTATATTAAAACTATACCAAAAGAATAGAAGAAATGATTTCATCAGAAGTCTAGTTAAGAATAGAATACCAAAAAATGATGACAAAGGTTTCTGTCTCGGACAGAGAGTCTAAGCTGGCTGACTGTGATTGGCCATTAATTAGAAACATCCAACATGGGCCAATCACCTGTTGCATTCCACAGCAGCAGATAATCATTGTTTACATTTTGTTCCTGAGGCCTCTCAGCTTCTCAGGAGGAAAAATCCTAAGGAAAGGATTTTTCATAAAATTTGTCTGTGACAGTGGGCATCACCCATGGCAGTAGTACAAAGTGTAACCATCCCATCCTGAGTGAGGAGTGTGCTCACAGCCCGTCTGAACTCTGGGGGAACACATGGGCAGGGGGCTGCAGGACCCTGCTCAGGGCCTGTGTGCACCTTGGAGCTGATCTTTGGGCACCAGCTCCAACTAAGGCCCATGCAATTTGTGCAGAGGTGGAAAATCAAACTTTCCTGGGCTGGTGGGGCCCCGGTCTTGTCTTTTCCTTGCTCAGAGCCAGCTGCAGGCTGTTGGAGTTCACCCACTCCTGTCCCGCAGGAAGGAGCTGCTGCCTGTGCAGGGGTCATTGCCACTGAGCAGGAACAAGAAGGTCCAGTCTGAGCAGGCCTGGCTGCAGTGGAGTGAAATGTAGTCTTTATTCCTTGCTGATTGATTAAGATGGATAAAGAGTCACAGCCCTGTCCTAGAGCAGCAGCAGCCTCATGTTCTTGTGATGTTTTCCATGCTCTCTGTGTCTGAAATGTCAGCACTACTGTCCAGCAGTTCGTGTGCCAAGGAAATCCCATTCTGCTAGCTTGGGCTGCTGCTCTTTTTTCCAGTCTCTGCTTAGTACTCATGAAAGTGCTGGGAGTTGAACAAAGAGAGGTTCCCCAAAGCAGCAGCCAAGGTGCTGGAATGTGCCAGAGGAGAAGTGGCAGATGATGTTAGCAGGGAAGACTGCATCACATTATTTTAGCTTGTTGTCTTTTTCTTGTCACAAAAACTGGCTCTGATGAGCAGCAGAAAGTTGCAGCCTGTTTCTCCTCAGAGTGGTCTGAGAGCTGCAGTTACACCAGCCCATAATGCAGGTGCTGAGTGTTATGTCTGTGCTCTGTTTCTGAATTAATTACTTTGGTTTTAACACCAGGTAGCCTGATCTTCTGGAAACCATCAGGTAACTCATGTAGGTAGGGTGTGTTGATGCCACATCACAAGCTGTGGTTTAGACAAGGATTATGCAGCTGATGAGCTATGCCAGGATCAGAGGAAAGAATGGAATCAAAATGTAAATGTGAAAGCTTTCAGTGCCTGTGAGATTAGTCCCCTGTGTCCCTTTTCATTGCTAGCTGCTCCTCAAGTGTCCAGAACTGTCTTGTATTAGGAATTCTGCAAGGCCAGAGTGCCATGTAGAGCCAGTGATGTGTGATTTCTTGGGACAGGTTGGGGTGGCCCTTCTTGATGACCATTCTGAAGGCTCTGTGTTCCTTCCAGAGCATTTCATTTAGAGAAGTAACACTTGAGTTTTGGAACTGTGAGTGGCTGACAAGCAGAAATGGACAGGAAAGGGGAAGCTGTGGAGCTCCTTCTTGGGTGCAGTGTCCAAACCCTGACAAAGGCTGTGCTTGAATCCTGCCATGCAGAGCCCATGGACACCACAGGAACTCTCAGTCTCATAGCTCCCTGATCTTCTGGGCCCTCAGACGCCTTCGATTACAGCCCTGCTGTTCAGAAATAGCAGGGCAGCATGGCAGGATCACAAACCAACCATCATGAAATGAGTGCTTGTGCTGCCAGCAGGGAGCTCTTGGGGAGGATGCTGCTGCCAGAAAGCCACTGGGTGCTGGCAGCCCCTCTGTGTTGGCTGCCAGGCATGCTTTGAGCTGAGCTGAGCCTTTCCCTGGGCTGCAGCATCTCTGCACCATGCAGGAGTGAACTCAAGTGTTGGGTGAGAAAGAGGATTGTCTGCAGCCCTGAATTCTCCTAGGGCTGGGGTGAAGGTGCAGCTGAGCAGTTTCTGGTGTCCCTTTTCTCAGCAGTGTGGCTGAGGGAAAGACAAAGAGCTGAGGACTGTTATAGGAACCGCCTTGAGCCAGGTCTAATACGCTCTTGGAGGTCTATAACACACCCAAGATAGCTCAGCTGCCCTTGGAGGCATAAAAATCAGCAGGATGGCTTCTGTTGTAGTGTTGGAAACAAAAAGGTTTAATAAAAGGCAAAATAATAAACAGAGAAAAATCAAGTCAGGTGCAGGAGGTCCTTGCTCCTGGTAGAACACCTCACAAAAGTGATTAGCTGATTCATTCACTTCTTTTTCTAGTAAATTGCTCAGGTGGGACTTTTTGGCTTCTGTCCAATTAGCTATCCTTAAGTTTGAGGTGAAGTCCCCTAGGCCTATCAGTGGCGTGGCTTTTTCACCTAATCAAGGAGAGAAACTTCTGGGCTTCTTTCCTTTTTGAAGGGACAAAGGAAAGTTTTGTCACTCCCTTAACAGGGGACAGACTGATGGACTGTGTCAGTACTGTCTTGCCCCTGGGTTGACTCATGATGACCAACAGCTTGCAGCAACCATTCCTGGCCTGGTTTTGAAGGGATTTTCCCCCACCTCCCTCTGGAAGCAGCTGTTTGTGGAAGGAAAAGGTGCAGAACTGCTGGGGCTCAGTGCCCTCTTGTTGCTGACCCTTTGTATCAGGCTCTGGCTGCTGCCCTGGACATCTCCAAGAGCATCTGGGGCTCTGGGAATTCTCTGCAGCAGGTGGGTGTGCTCAGGAACTTGATGAGCCAGGTTTTGCTGTCTCAAGATGCTTTTTAACACGATTGCAAATGTAAGGCAGAGTTCATGTTTGCAGCTTCAGCAGATTTTGTTCAGAAAGGCTGACTATTTGCAGGAAATGGGGATGATGTAAAGATGATAATTAGAACTGGGTAGTTAAGTAGCACAGAAGAAAGATGTTTATTAAGCAGGCTTTGGTGAGTTTTCTGTGTCACCTTGCTCTGGCATATCTATGAGGGTTCTTGTATGGCTGGGAAAATACCAGAATGCAGAAATTCCCACTGGAAAGAGAAACCATGAGCTTGTAGCCCAGAAGACTCCAGAATCCAGCTGGGTGCTCTGCTTCCTGCTCCAGAGGGCATTGCCACAGAGCTGGATGTACCTGGGATTGCTGGATGTACCTGGAGCCATGGCTGGATGTACCTGGAGCTCGAAGGCATTGCCATGGATGTACCTGGGCCATGGCTGGGAAGGGTCACCAAGCCCTGGCATCCCTGGAGAAGGAGTATTATTGAGTGTGGTTACTGGGGCAGACATAATCCTTGGTTGGATTCTGTTGGGAATTTGAAGATTCTGCAACTGTCTGAACATACTTTGTGAGCATCTCACAAAGTAGTTATTTAGGTTTTCAGTTTTGGTCATTTTTCCCAGTCCCCTTCAAAGCAATGAAACTCAGTATAAAGCTCCCACATTTGGTAAAGTGCAGCTCCTCGCTTCAGGCTGTGCAAATCAAAGATCAAATTTCACCCTCTTGTTTCCAGAAGGAGATGCAGAAGGAAAGATAGATCATTCCTTTCCAATGAAATCTGTAAATTCTGTAAAGCCAAGGTTTTCTGTCCTTTCCTGAGGGGAAGGGGAAATGCTTTCCAGGTGTCCCTCCAGCCCTGCTTTGTCTGTAAAGTCACTTCTTCAGTCAATAGCAGGGCTCTGTGGATTCAGCCTTCTCCCTGACCTTGTATGAATTCTGGTTTGGAGCAGCAGAATGGGATTTTTTTCCGTTCTTCTGAGTTAAATCTCGTAGAGGATGTGCTCCTTACCAGCAATCTTGGATGGAGTGTGGAGAATCCCATCCATTCATGAGCTGCAGCAGGAGGGAGCCCGTGGCAGTGTCCCTGCCTGTGGGATGTTTGTGGCTCTCAGCCATACAAAGAGGTGGTCTGGCCCTGGGGCTGCCACATTTTTCAGAAAGGAAAAAGTCTGAAAATCTTAACGACCACAGTTGTTTTGTTATATTTGCAAACAATCTGGAAAATGAGGACAGGATATAAATACCTTACAAATGAGAACTGGAAAGAGTCTTCAGGCTAAAGCAGTTTGTCATGCCTGGAAACATAGACTAAGATGTCAGAGACAGGCTGTGATGAGGAAATGATTCCAGCCTCTCAGTGCAGACAGCAGTCTTGCTTTATTAGGGATCCAGGGCAGACTGCCTTGTACCCTGGAGGAAGGCTGAGTGCCAGCTGCTGGGAGAACACGTACCTTTGGAGTTAATTTGTAATTGTGGGACCACTAGTGCTACATTACAGCTCAGACTGATTCACCTGTGTGCCTCAAAGGATGAGTTCAGTGATGTGAATCAGCCTTAGTGCCTGACCTTCAGCATTTGGATTTATATCGGAGAGTATAAATTCTTTGCCTTTTTCTGTCTTTAGCAGATTTTTTAGAGTCAGCTTGACAGGATTCATACAGGTTTGTCTGGTTCAAAAGTGATAGGATTAAGCAGAAGGAAGAGAAATCTGACTGGTGCAGGAAATTTGGGAATGCACTAAAAGGCCATATGCTTTGTTTTGTTTGGACTTGTGACTCAAGAGGGAAATGTAATACTTCCTGAGGATCTCCTTTAAATGTCCCCATTTGACCTCCACAGCACATGGATTTTAGCTGAAGGAAATGCAGTCTTCTGGTTTTACTTTCACAGTGTCTGCAAAGCTCAGCTCGCTGCTGAGGCCTGGACCTGGCTGCAGGAAAAGAAATGAAGCAGAAAACTCATGCAAGAGCTGCAGCTGCAGCACTCTTTGGGTTTTCAGGAGGTCCACTTCAGCCAGGGCTCTTCTCCTCTGTATTGAGCTTGCAGAGAGGGGATGTTCAGCTTGTGAACAAGAGTAGCAAGGGTTGGCGCAGGTCAACACACTGCTGTAGGAGTTGATGTTTTCTTTGCCTGCTCTGAACTTGTTAGATCCAACTTTGTGACTTGCTGGCTTATTCTTCCTGACTTTGACCAGGGTATGAGTCACTCCTCAGGGTCACCACCATGGAGAAGTTGTGGTTTTAACTGAGGAATACTTACATCACCACTAAAAATGTCAAGTCAGCCATCCTCCCTAAAGTGATTGCACACTGCCTTTCAGATTATGTCCAGAAAGTGACCAAATTTGGGCTACTTGGGGTAAAGATAGATCAATCCAGGTGATAGGCAGGCTTGATGATGAGATCTCCTTTGCAGTGTTCTTGGGCTGGTGTTTTTTGTGTGATTTCTTTGAGGAATGAGTGGAGCTTTGCAGAGCCCACCCAGAAAGGCAGCCCAGCACCACAGGTCCCCAGCACCACAAGGTGAGGGGTGTTGCACCAGTTCCCACAGGGAACAGCCTGGTCAGTACAAGTGACAGGCAGATTTACTCCTAAAAAATGGAATTAAATAGTTGTTGCTTCAGCTTTCCAGCAAAATCCTGCTAACTTGGTCAAAACTATTTGCAAAATTATTCTGTTAAGGATGTAGCTCAGGTTTACTTTTACAAGTGTTCTAGGCAGAACTAGACACCTTGCTCCTAAATGATAAGGGAGGAGATGGAGTCAGTGAATTTTCCACTGGAATGGAGCAGCATTATTTTGATCTCCAAATGAGCAGCTGCAAGTCAGCATTATCCTTGAAGAGCAACAACTGTGAATGGTCTGGCAGTCAAACCCCCAGTGCTGCTCAGGTTTGCCTGGATTCATGTACTTTGTGTGATACTTTTGCCATGGAACGGGGAGAATGAGAAGTCCTCTGAAACACGAACAATTTCCTGAGCAAGTAAAAGCAGAGAGGACTGGGAGCAGATTGTCAGCACAGTCCATGGCAGGCTCTGTTATGAGCAGCAGCTCTGTGAATTTTACCCATTAATCAAATGGGAGCCAGGACCATCTCTTTATGCTGTGTATTTTGAGTCTTTCTATTGTGTCATTAATTCCTTGTTGTTCTCTTTCATTTGATGGGTACAAAGCTCCTTTCAGGCTTTCAGATATTAGTGCTGCTGTTCCATGGCTTTGGGTTTTTTGGGGTTTGCTCTTTGTTAAAGACTGAGATTTTCTACAAATAAATAAGGATATTGATTGTCAGAGATATTGATTTCAGTATGTTTTGCCCCCAGGAAATAATTGTCTCAAAGCAAATCCATTCCTTCTTTGTGTGTATGACCATGTATAAGAGGGGAGGATATTGCCTGCTCCTTCCTTTCTGATTTTCACAAGCATGGCACACAAAGGAAGAAGCTAGGTGTGGCACT
Organism: Emberiza elegans; assembly: GCA_024865655.1. Lineage (NCBI taxonomy): Eukaryota > Metazoa > Chordata > Aves > Passeriformes > Fringillidae > Emberiza > Emberiza elegans. Next base: position 52,710,829 of record JALJVW010000184.1, read on the forward strand.
GGCACATCTGCCTCACCTTGAAGGGAGGAGAGAAGGACAGGTTTTAATTTTGATGGAGCACCTGCTCTGTTTGGATGTGAGACTTGTCTTTGTGCATAAATCAAGCATTGTCCAAGCCAGGCTGAGGCATACGTGTGGATTCTGAGGAAATTATGAAGGATAATTTCCTTCATAATTTAGAGCAAACTATCATTTTAGCAGGTCCTGGTACTATCCCCATCACAGTGCTGTCCTGTTTGTGTACACAGCAGTTCATTGGTCCTTACCTGTAAAACAAACAGCTCCTGTAGAGAAGGAGCTGGGATGTGTCCCTAGTGTCAGTTATCCTGAGCCCTTCCTACCTGGAGCAGTTCCAGAAGTGTAGGGCACAGTGAGATTTTACTGAGTGTGTTTACCCACAGCGCACAGCCTGTGCTTTCAGTGCTCTGTGTGTATGTCTGTTCTGGAACAATCTGCTCCCCTCAGTACCCTCAGAGCACTCTCAGTGAACCAGCACAGCTTTGCTTGCATTCAGGAGCAAGGGGTTGCAGGTGAGGGCTGATGGGGGGCAGATGAGGAGGTGCACTGGCTTTCAGAGGTGCTGCTGCCTGCCCCCAGTACAGCTGGGATGAATGTGCATGGTAATCTGCTGCATACAGTTCCACTACATCTGTAGGATCAAGCTGCTGTTAACTCTGTGCCCAGAGGGAGAAGGGAAGTTGAAAGAAGCAGTATAAAGCAGGGATGCTCCATCTCTGATCAGTCTTAATTAATGTCTGTGTTCAGGGATTGAGGGTACCTTACAGTGAGATACCAGGCAGAACATTTTCCATTACCTTGTCCATTTCAGGATGATTATGGAGTATTCTTATTTAAGCAGGCTGTGCACTCAGGTGAAGGCTTCTTAAAATGTAATATGATTGGGAAATGACCATTCTCCAGCAAGGCTGAAGTACCTAAGGAATTCATTTCTGAATTGCCAGGTGCCATTCTGTGATGCACATCTGCTTAACATCAGACTCTGCCTTACTCAGCTGAAAAACCTGAGCTGGCTGTTGCTTCTGAGAGAAAGCACTTAGGAACCTTTTCTAAAACTCCCTTCTGTGCCTCAGCTCAATGGCAGAAGAATCTGCTTTCTGTTAAAGTGATAAATTGCTTAATTGGAGGTGTAAGCAACCCCCACTGTAAAATTTGTCTTTGTCAGATACATAAAACATTGATTTTCTTTGTTTGCTGTTGCAAGCCCCCTGTGGTATGGAGCTGCAGTCTCACATCACCCTGCTACCAAGCAGAGATGTGTGCTAGCAGAGATGGAGTCTGTTTGCATGTGGCAGCTGTGTGCTCTCCCTGCCAGTGAGGAGGGAACACCCCATCCCTCTTGGGGCTGAGCGACTTGGGGTTCCCAGTGTATCCTGTAATGTGGAGGATTTTATTAAATACACAGTCATTAATTTATCTTCTGGATAAATTCATATTATATATATTCCTAATCCCTTGAAGTGAGTCACCAGAGTCACCCAGCAGATGTTATCACCAAATTGTTCCTAAACACTGCTGTAAGGGCAAGCTGCCCTTACTGCCCCCAGAGCACACAGAGCACTGATGGTATCTTGCTGAGGATTGCTGCTGCACAATCAGCCCCAGCCTGGGGAAGCCAGGAGTGCCACAGGCTGTCCTCATGCTGACTCCCAGAGGATTGAGAAGGGCTGTTCTCAGGTCAGGTAACAGTGGAAGCTGCTGCAGAATAAAACATGAGGGCCATTGGAATGAAGGACACATCAGAGGGTAGAGGTGGCCTTCCTGCCTTGTCTGTCTGTCTGGGTGAGCCACAAAAAACAAAACAGCCCCAGCTTTGTTATCAAGTTGTGCTATTTTTCATTAGTTCTTCACCCTTTATTTTCTATTTCTCTTTTTGTCTCCTTCATCTTACTTTTCTTTTCTGTTTCACTAGTCCTCCTGCCACATCCTTGCTTAGATAATCCAGCCCTGGGCACTCAGGCATGTCAGCCAAGTGTTTTTGCATGCTCTGAGAATGGTTGCCAAGCTTGTACCCTTCATTCCAGGTCTTTAATGTGAGCCTGGGCATGCTCTTGGGCTAAGGGATTAGGAGCCCTAAGAATAAACATTTCCAGCCTCACAAATTTCAATTCCTATCATCTGCTTCCCATTCTAGGAGACATCCTAAAGATTTCTTCCCATGTGCGGGATGCGCAGTCCCTGCTTCTGTCAAGTTTCTCTTGTGCACACACGATCTGAGATCTGCTGCTTTCCATTTATTTATGCCTCTTTTCCCCAGCCATAGCCCATTAACATCATCTGAGTCTCTGCCTGATGGCTCTTGGCCAGAGCTCATCTCTTTAGCAATCTGCACGCATGGATGTCCACTTTTTTTTTATTTTAGCAGCCCCGGGAGACACCAGATTTCACTGACTCCTTGTTTTCCAGAAAGACATTTCTATTCTTTTCCCAGCAATAACAGAAGTTCTGTTGCTGGTGGTGGCCAGTCCTGCAGAATTTCTGAACTTCCAAGCTGGATCAGTTCTCACAGCATTGTACTGGGCTTGACTTGGCCCAGGGGGTGCTGCTGCCTTGTTCCACAGCAGTGGGCATGATGCTTCCTATCAGGATGAAGGGAGCTCTGATGCATCTTGAGGCCTGTGATGGGCCCCACTTTGGTCTGGGCCTGTAGAAGATGGCTGCATGTATCTGTTTTTTCCCTTTTCTTCCCTACTTAGGTTGCAAATGACTCCATACTCTGTTTATATTAAGCTTCATGAAGATTTGTGTAAAAATGGAGTCCAATTCAGAGCAATAATTTTTGTGGTGGTTTTGTAGCAGCCTCCAAACAGGCCCCCTCAACTCTCTAAGAGCTCTCCCTCACATTGTCAGCCAAGAATTTATGTCACTGTGCTGCTGAAGAGCCTGTCCAGGGCCAGACCACCCCAGTTCTGCAGCCAGTGTGACCAGCATGGAGCAGGAGCCAGTCCCAGCTCTGCCTGTGGCCACACCAACAGCAGCTGCTCTGGTCTGGCTGCACTGAGGAGGAGCTGGGGCCACTGCCAGGACTGCCCAAGAGCCATAAGTGGCAGCCCTTGGCTGGCTGCTGCCCTCACCCTGACAGCTCCTTTTGGGAGGTTTGGAACTGGGTCACAGCTGGGCAGCAAAGGAAATGCACATGCAGGAACTGCAGAGGAGTTGGGGTCAGCACGCTGGAGTGAGCAGCCTTGCTGAGGCAGCAGGTGTGTGAGGAGCACATCCCTGCCCTTGGCTCCTTGCCCTGCTGACTGGTTGGGAGTCTGGCTCTGCCAGGTGGAAGGCAGGTGTGCATCCTGGGAGATGCAGGGGGCAAAAGAATCTGATTCTCAAATAATTTCTCTTATTAAATACAGCTGTTTCTTGGTGGTAGGAACTTGGGTTTTCACAGCACTTTATTTAGGTAAGGTGTGCCTAAGCAACAGGATCCAGCTACTGAAATGCTGTTGTCTTTGCTGCATTCCTAAGGTTGTGTGGGGCTCAGGACCCTGATGCTGCACAATAAGAGCCATGCTCTTTGGAGCATGGTGTGCATGGTGAAGCAGAGGTATGGAAGGATGTTGGTAACTACAGCAATCACTCTGTCTCCTCAGTAGTCTCTGCATCTTTGCAGTGCTGTCCTTCCCCTCTGCCAGGTACAAACACACTGCACACATCGAAGAAAGAGGTAGTCCAACCCATGTCCTCCTGAGGCCACTCCATCTCTTCCTGATGCCTCCACAGAAGCTGCCCTGAGCAGATTAGAGCTGCAGAGAGCAGGTTTTCTAGTTGGTAGTTACATTCTTTCACCAGGATGGCCTCTCATGGTTTTGATTTCTAGGACTAGGGCCATCTGACTTGTTGCCATGCGTGCTTGTACTTACATGGTCTCCGTTACCCCTGCAGGCAGCATCCTCAGCACTGAGCAGCCTGGGCCACGTGTACACAGCCATCGGGGACTACCCCAACGCCCTGGCCAGCCACAAGCAGTGCGTGCTCCTTGCCAAGCAGTCCAAGGATGAGCTCTCCGAGGCACGGGAGCTGGGCAACATGGGAGCAGTGTACATTGCCATGGGGGACTTTGAAAATGCAGTGCAGTGCCACGAGCAGCACCTGAAGATCGCCAAGGAGCTGGGCAACAAGCGGGAGGAAGCTCGAGCCTACAGCAACCTGGGCAGTGCTTACCACTACCGCAGGAACTTCGACAAAGCCATGTCCTACCACAACTATGTGCTGGAGTTGGCCCAGGAGCTGGCTGAGAAGGCCATTGAGATGAGAGCTTATGCTGGCCTGGGCCATGCAGCTCGATGTATGCAAGATCTGGAGAGGGCTAAGCAGTACCATGAAGAACAGTTGCACATTGCTGAGAGCCTGCAGGACCGAGCTGCTGAAGGCAGAGCCTCCTCCAATCTAGGTAAGGCCTTGACACGGGTCAGAATTTGTCATGGGATGCTGAGACTATCAGAGGTGCTGCTAGGATGGCCAGGATCTGCTGTGTGCTGTGTTCTAAGTCACCCCAGTTTCACCAGGCTGCCTTAATAAATTAAACAGGCCCTTGGCAGATTGTGTGCTGCTGTACCGTATTCCGTGTTCAATTATTAAATTCCTTAGAAAAACACTAGAAAGCACAAACCACAGCACAGGGAAATGAAAAGATAAAATGCATTTGAGAAGCTCTGCAGGAGTTAGGAATAAATGTAATTCTTGCACTAATGCAAGAAGTGATGGGGCTTGTTACCTGGCCATTTCTTTGGGAGCTTGTCAGCAGGATCTGATGATATATTGCTGCCTCATAAGTTGAGAGACAACGTGGATCAAATCTTAACTAAGTTTGTTTTCCAAATATACTCATTGAAATACTAGGGTATAGGAGTCTTGCATTCTCCTAAGGAGCAGCACTGGCATGCTGCTGGCAGGCTGGAAGAGAGACTGAGTTCCATTCAAGTGAAGCCTAATTTCTCCTGCTGCCTCACAGCACCAGATGTGGGAATTACCAAGGATGCATTTCCATCTCTGCCATGGCTGTGGCAGTTGTGCTGCCAATGTTCCAGCTGTTATTTGGGATGTGTTCTCAGTTGGCTGGGAACAGCAAAGCAGGGCTGGTGCTGGGATATCAAAATAAGTGTTTGTTGGCAGCCCTGAATCCCAGCCCTTGCAGGCTGCCCCACGCTGTAAATCAGCTCCTGTTTCTGCTTGGCAGTTAGCACTTGGTTCATTTGTAGATGCTAATTGTACTCTGATGTTATCAACAGCAGGTAATTGAAAAGAGCTTGATGAATTACTTAATTTCTCTTAGTAGCTGAGTCTTAAGGAGCTGAATGAAGAAGATAAGGGGAACTTCGGAAAACAAAACAATCACAGCTTTTTAATTAGTGTTGCAAATCTCCTCCTTTACACAAATTGAGGCGGATCCGTGGGGCAGAGTAGGTTTGTGATGCAAATATGCTTGTGGGCAGCTTAGCATGAGAGAGCAGTGAGCATGAGCAAGGTTTCTGGTAATGTGACAGCACCCAGCAGGCAGGAGGGCTGGGAGAGGAGGCCTTGCATGAGCAGCAAAACACAAACTACATTCCCCATCTCTTCTCCAGTGTGGGACCTTGTCTTGGGGACCCTGTGGCTGCAGTCCTGGGGAAACCCAGAGATAAGAGAGATGGACTGCTGCAGCAGAGAATGTTTTTCAGTGTTGCATTTTAGCCTAAATATAACTTGGAGTTGGTATGCTGACTCAGCCACTCCACACTTTGTGTTAGAACAGTTCTCTGAGCCTCTGAGCGCGGGGTCTCACGTTTCAGCTGTTATTTGGCTGTATTTCTTGTCTTCTCTGTCAGAGTTAAGTTATACTGGAGAAAGGGAACATGCAGTTCTTGTTGAGACACTCTATTATTGTTGTTTAAAATGCATCCAGTACCAATCAAAAAGTCAAGTTTTAATTGTCTCTTTCATCTAATCCACATGCAAAACAAAACCTCATCAAAATAACCCTGCTGACAGGCAAAAAAATGTATCTAAATGTATTTTTCTAGGCCAGAATGTTAGAGTTGGCCCCTCTGCTGAAGAAACAGACATTTTCTGTTGCATTTCCCTAATGCAGATGGAAAGCACCCTTAAGTGTGTGATCCAGTGTTAAGCAGGGCAGACATGGAGTGTAACAGAGCCCAGCTGCTGCAGTGTTCTGCAGGGAGATACTCTGCACTCTGGGATGAGGTGAGCAGGAGGTGGTGGACTGAGGATGAAGCACAAGCTATCAGCCTTTCACAAGATGTGGAGTTTAACCAGAAGTTTCAGGTTCTTAATCTTTGCAAAGCATCTGGTATTTCCAAACACTCAGGCTCCATGTGGAGACCAGGCTTTCCAGCCTCTGCAGTTTTAAGAGTTCCCACTATGATGAAGAGAAGACAGTTCACATTATTAATAGAACACAATTTAAAGTCTCTTGGTGCTGCCTCTTTCCAGCTCCAAGAGAACTTCTGTACCTCTTTTCATGTGCTCATCATGTTGCCCAAAGATGCCAGATATTTTCTCTTGAAGCTTCTGGAATTAATGTCAAAAAACATTTGCAGGGCCTCCTTTAGTGGCTCCCAAACCTCCAGGCTTGTTCACAGGTGTTTGCAAAGTAGCCACAGGCATTATTAGCACAGAGTTTAATTGAAGTGTAGGTGGTATCGTCAGCAGAATCAGAGCTCCTGTTCCCATGTCTCATAACAAATGCAGGGTGATTCAACTGAAATTGAAAAGCATCTGCAAGTGCTGTCTCACTGAATGTGTTGAGTCTGAGCTCTGGAGCTACCAGGTATCACTTCTGGAAATTAACAGTGATTTATAGGGCCAGACTGTGTCTGGTTGTTGTAGTGAATGCGTGCTTTTGTATAACATGAAACCTAAACCTTCCCTGGGCTTTCCCTGTTAGAAGCCAGGAGGCAGAAGGGCTGAACAAACGGCAGGGAAGGGGCCAGGCTGCAGGGAGCCCTGGTGTGCAGGATGCTGCAGAGGTTTAGTACAAGGCCCTGTGTTTGTTGAGCTGGTTTCTGTTGTTTTCCAGGAATCATTCACCAGATGAAGGGCGACTACGACACAGCGCTGCGGCTGCACAAGACACACCTGTCCATAGCACAGGAGCTGAGCGATTACGCGGCCCAGGGCCGGGCCTACGGCAACATGGGCAATGCCTACAACGCCCTGGGCATGTACGACCAGGCCGTCAAGTACCACCGGCAGGAGCTGCAGATCTCCATGGAAGTCAACGACCGAGCTTCTCAGGCATCCACACACGGCAACCTGGCCGTTGCTTATCAGGCTCTGGGGGCTCATGACCGTGCTCTGCAGCACTACCAGAATCATCTCAACATCGCCCGGGAGCTGCGGGACATCCAGAGCGAGGCACGAGCCCTCAGCAATTTGGGCAACTTCCACTGCACACGAGGAGAGTTCGTGCAGGCAGCCCCGTACTATGAGCAGTACCTGCGCCTGTCCCCAGAGCTGCAGGACATGGAAGGAGAGGGGAAGGTTTGCCACAACCTTGGCTATGCCCATTATTGCCTCGGGAACTATGAGGAAGCTGTTAAGTACTACGAGCAGGATCTTGCTCTAGCAAAGGATCTTCATGACAAGCTGAGCCAAGCCAAAGCCTATTGCAACCTGGGCCTGGCCTTCAAAGCCTTGATGGACTTCAACAAAGCAGAGGAGTGTCAAAAGTACCTGCTGTCCCTGGCACAGTCTTTGAACAATTCCCAGGCGAAATTCCGAGCTCTGGGGAACTTGGGGGATATTTTTGTCTGTAAAAAAGATGTACATGGTGCAATAAAATTTTATGAGCAGCAGTTGAGCTTAGCCCATCATGTTAAAGACAGGAGACTGGAAGCCAATGCCTATGCAGCCCTAGGCTCTGCATACAGGATGGTACAGAAGTGTGACAAGGCTTTGGGTTACCACACGCAGGAGCTGGAGGTGTACCAGGAGCTGGGGGATATGTCAGGTGAATGCAGAGCACATGGTCACCTTGCTGCAGTGTATATGTCACTTGGGAAGTACACCATGGCCTTCAAGTGCTATGAAGAACAGCTGGAGCTGGGGCAGAAGTTGAAGGACCCCAGCATTGAAGCCCAAGTCTACGGTAACATGGGCATTACCAAGATGAACATGAATGTCATGGAGGAAGCCATTGGCTACTTTGAGCAGCAGCTGGCCATGCTGCAGCAGCTCAGTGGGAACGAATCTGTACTGGATCGGGGCCGAGCCTATGGGAACCTGGGAGACTGTTATGAGGCTCTGGGAGATTTTGAGGAAGCTATAAAGTACTATGAGCAGTACCTGTCTGTGGCTCAAAGCTTGAACCGTATGCAAGATCAGGCAAAGGCCTACCGAGGCTTGGGCAGTGGGCACAGGTAAGGAGCTGCACGTGTGTTCTGGTATCAGGGAAGTACAAGTACAATCAATGCAGTGTGGTGCTGATGGGGTGTGTTTGAGGGCCTCCACACACACACACACACACACACACACAAAATGTTGTGACACAGGAGTGAGTTAGAGTCCTGTGGATGCTGAGGACTCTGCTGACAGCTCAAATTATGAAGCTGATGTCACTGCCCAGAGAGGAGGAGGTTGATTCAAAAGTCCTGGGGGAAAACCTCTGACTGGAAGGCTTGATCTGGCCTCCAGGGAAAATGGCAAAACACCTTCTCTGGAGGAAATACTGGCAAAATAAACACTGCTGTTTTCTTCCTTTGTAGGGCCATGGGAAGTTTACAGCAGGCTCTGGTGTGCTTTGAGAAGAGACTTGTAGTGGCACACGAGCTGGGGGAGGCATTTAACAAAGCCCAGGCTTACGGGGAGCTGGGGAGCCTGCACAGCCAGCTGGGCAACTACGAGCAAGCCATCTCGTGCCTGGAGAGGCAGCTGAACATCGCCCGGGAGATGAAGGACCGAGCCCTGGAGAGCGACGCCGCCTGTGGCCTGGGCGGGGTGTACCAGCAGATGGGCGAGTACGAGACAGCCCTGCAGTACCACCAGCTGGACCTGCAGATCGCCGAGGAGACCAAGAACCCCGCGGGGCAGGGCCGTGCCTACGGCAACCTGGGCCTCACCTATGAGTCCCTGGGAACCTACGAGAGGGCTGTGGTGTATCAGGAGCAGCACCTCAGCATCGCGGCGCAAATGAACGACCTCGTGGCCAAAACTGTGTCCTACAGCAGCCTGGGGAGGACTCATCATGCTTTACAGAACTACTCTCAGGCTGTGATGTACCTGCAGGAAGGTGAGAGGCTGAGTTAGTTATACAAGGTAACATGTAGGGTCAGAAGGGTGGAAGGGAGATCTGAAGACAGGGAGAGGTGAGGTACTGTAAAAATGGCTCAAAAAGGATGTGTTTGACAGTGGCCTTTGATCACTTCTGGAAATAAACAGAAGTGCAGAAGCTCTTGCAAACATCCATAGCTACTGCTGAGCATCTGTGGAGCTGTTACAGCCATCCTGCCATCTCAGAACCTTCTAGGTGTCCTCTAGACAAAGCATGATCTGGGCCTTCCTCAGGGCATCTTAGGTGCCTTAGAGCATGAATCTAGACTGTACCTAGCAGAGTCTCTTTGTAAAGCTCATTATGCCTGAAGGTGTAAACCTTCTCTATAAATGGCATTGCATACCAGGATCTGGCTCTGGGAAAATCACAGAGGATTATGATGAATCTCTCTGATCCTGAGAGGTCTGTTAGGAGAGATTTTTGCCTTGCTCTTCTTACATGTTCACCTAGGAGTGAGACAAAGTGGGTGAGTTCCCCTAAAGTCTGAGTGAAAACAAGTGCTACTGATAGAGAGATGAGAGAAATTCATCCTGAGGTGTCCAGGAGCTGTCTGCCACTGCTGAGTGCTGGGTCAGTGCTGGCCTGGGAGCTGTGCTGTTGCAAGGGGGTGCAGCATGCAGGCAGCAGCTGATCAGACTGTAGGCTCTGATGCAGCAGATGAGCAACGTAGCTGGGGTGTATGAAGCTGGAGGCCGAAGGATGTATTACATCAGTTAGTTTGGTTTTCATGAAACTGACCTTGGCAGGATTCCAGTATGCTGTTGGAAGGGGAGAAATGAAACACAGCTCCTTCTCCTGGTGTGCTGCAGAATTCCTGCATAGCCTGGGAGTGCTAGCTGCTGCTGAGCTGCGTGGTGACAGCCAGGGCCCTTCTCCCCGGGCTGGGGGAAACCCAAGGTGCCTCAGAGGAGGTGTCCCTGTTGTCAGCAGGGGCCACCAAGGCAGAGGTTTGGAGTGTGTGGAAGCAGGGACAGCACAGAAAGTGCTGCTGGAAGTGAAGTGAGCTCCATCCAGGTCGTTCAGGCCAGCCCCTGCCCTCTGCTCTGGCTCAGCACATAAACTATGCAGAGCCTTCCAGAGGGCTGGGGAGAGCTGATGGGAAGCAAGCCAGGAATGTGCAAGAGGTGTCTTTTCTGGCAGTGTTTGACAGCTCAGTGTGATTTTGTTTGTCTGTGTGGCTTTTAGGGTTTAAAAGTTGAACTTTTTGATAGGGGCTTACTGAGTGTGTCTCAGGGGATGGTGCCTTAACCTCACTTAGGGAGGGCTCAGTCCATGGAAGTGTCTGCCACCTCTCATGCTAGTGCTGATGTGAGGGCTGGCAGCAGCTGCCCAGCACTGGTACTGCCCCACTGGTCATCCTGGTGCTGTCCCTGCCCTGCTCACCACCCCACCACTGGTGCTCCCCCACTTTCTGTCCCAATGCTGGCAGCTCCACAGCTGTCTCTGCCTGCACAGGAACCCCCTGGGAATGAGGCCACAGCCCCTTCTCCCCTGTGGCACTCTCTCACTCTAACTCCTTTCCAGGACTGAGGCTGGCAGAGCAGCTGGGTCGCAGAGAAGATGAAGCCAAAATCCGTCATGGCCTCGGCCTCTCCCTGTGGGCGAGCGGGAACCTGGAGGAGTCCCAGCACCAGGTACGCCATGGTCTGCCCCGTGTGCTTCCTGTTCTCTGGGAAGAAAATGTCTGGTGTGCCCCAGGGAGGCTGTGAGGCCAAGCTCCCCATCCTGAGGGGGTGGATGCTGGCCCTGGCAGGGCTGTGTAGGTCCGTGAGGAGGTGACTGTGGCTGTTTTCCCTCCCAGCTGTACCGCGCCTCCGCGCTGTTCGAAACCATCCGCCACGAGGTACAGCTGAGCACTGATTACAAGCTGTCCCTCTTCGACCTGCAGACATCCTCCTATCAGGCCCTGCAGCGAGTTCTTGTCAGCCTGGGTAAGAGATGCCTTCAGATGCTGAGGCTGAGCTCCAGACTCATGCCAGGAGTTCAGCTGGACTTGTGAGGTGGCAGTTCCTGATGTGTCCTTTGCTTCACAGCTGTCCAGCACAGCACAGCATTTCTGTTCAAGACAGCAAGATGGGTGTCTCGGTCTTTGGATTTGGGGTGCCTTTGGTTCTTCTTCCTTGCTTCCTCCTTTGATTTGCCTTTCTGTGGCTCGTTGTGTTATTGCCTGCAGCAAATATATTCTGTGAGACTGTGTTCCAGTGCAGAGACTGCTCTTTGGGGAAATAGGTGGCACTGCTTCCCCAGGTTGGGATTGGGATAGCAGCTGTCCCGTTCCATGAATGTGGCACTGCAGACCACACTTGTGTCAGGTGTGAGAGATGGCTTTGTCTTTTCAGGTCACCATGATGAGGCACTGGCAGTAGCAGAGAGAGGACGAACGAGGGCTTTTGCTGACCTACTCGTGGAACGTCAGACTGGGCAGCAGGACTCAGATCCCTACTCTCCTGTGACCCTTGACCAGGTCCTGGAGACTGTGAATGGCCAGAGGGGACTTGTTCTCTACTACTCACTGGCTGCAGGTTATCTGTATAGCTGGCTGTTGGCTCCTGGGGCAGGTGAGCTCCTGTTTGGACACAAGAGCCTTGGAACAGGAGGAATAGGAATCAATTTGGGATCAGAGTGAACAGAGTGAATGTAGGAGGGAATAATTTCTATCTAGTACCTTAAAGCTGAATAGACTAAAAGCTGTGGCAGAGCCACAGCAGTAATGACTCAGAAGTGCTTATTCAGGACTTTGATGGTTCACCTGGAGATGGAAATGTTTAATATTTTCATTTTTCAACCTCCAATCTGTCTATGATTCCCACAGGGCAGAACAGAAGAGTAATGAAATTCCAAGTATGTTGGCTCTATGAGAACCTTCTCTGCATAAGAATCCCTACTTTAATTATAGTTCTGTGCTTTATTCTTCCAAAAGCTTTTGAGGTTTATTCACTGAAGTGGATTGCAGAAAACAGAAGGGCATCCCCACTTCCTGATATGCCATTGAACTGCCTGATCCTCACATGAATGTGGAAACACTTATCACAGAGGAGCAAGGAGGATTAATTTGAAGAGGATTGCTTTTTGCAGACAGCTGTTATTCATTATCTAATAAAGTGATGACTGTAAATTTTAACAAGTTCTTTCTGGATATAATTTAATAATTGCAGCCCTTCATCATGACAAAGCTAGAGAGATAAAAAGCACTATTTAGACTGGATGAAAAATGCTTCAGAAAGGGAAGGAAGCACTAACACATGCCTGATTTAGATGGGATGACAGTGGTTGGAAGAAACACTTTTTGGGATTGTTTTCCAATGTCTGAGTGTAAGATGGGATTGTCCTGTTCTGCATCCAGTCACTAATTGGCTCTTCAGGGCTGTAGTTTGCACAGTAAAATGCCAATAATTCTATAGTATCGCTATCAGGCTGAGCTTATTAAAATTATATGGATCAATTGTAGGATTTGCCACTGGGCATCATGATCAGCCTCCTCCTTGCCCAAAGTGAGTCTTGGAGAAAAGCAGTGTTTGAGTCCATGGTTTGTGGCTGCCTCTTGGAAGGTTCTGTCAGGTGATGGGAAGGGTACAGGCTGTGGTGTTTTGCTCAGGAAGCTTTGTGGGAGCCCTTCAGTAGTGTCTCAGGTCCAGCCATGGTGACCTGTTCTTGTTCATTGACAGAGGGAGCAGCTTCAGTGGCAGCCCAGGGTCCTCACTGTTCCACTGATGTGGGACCCTCAGAACCTCTTGGCTGTTGCTGTGTTTGCTGCTGTTGCTGCAGGAGGAGTCGCTTTATTCTTTGTTCCTCTGCTCTTCTCTGACTGTGTGTAATAATTGATGCTGCTAAGGCGTCCAGAGCAGCTTTTTACTGTTGATTACAGGCTGGAGAATTAATTTTCTCAGGAAGAATAGACCAGTCTGAAAGCAGGAAGGTTTTATCTGCAGTAGCAGTGGAATTCTCAGCAAAACAGGAAGTGGCCTTTATCTGGTTTACCCATTGTGAAATGCTATCTTTTAATAATTCACTGTGCTTTAATCTATCTTCTTTCCTTTTATAAAGTGAAATCACTGTGTGTGATGTGAGGAGATTCTGCTGTAGTAACAACATTCTTGTTCAGCCTTGTGTGTTCAGTTAATTTTCTCAGAGGCTATAAATAGGTATTTTTCATGTGCATCAATTGAAATGTGAATTACTCTAGTAGAGGCTTGTATGGAAGATCTGGTTTATAATTTATATGAGTGCTGCAATAGCAAAGGCATTCTGAGCATCTCGTAAAAGCTCTCCTCTGCCTTTGTGCCTTTGAGCCATTATCTACAAAGTACAAACCCAGATTTTAAAAACAAGGCTGGAAATGCTGGAGAAGTTCAGTGGGGACCTGGCATAGAACACTTTGCCCCACTTTTGCTGGAAATGCCAAATGCTTGGGGCTATGCCATCTTCTTAGACAGCTGCTGGCAGCACTGTTGTAGCCCTGCAGAAATAACTCCTGATTCTGGTGCCTTGCAGGAATTCTGAAATTCCATGAGTATTATCTGGGTGACAGCCTGACAGAAAATGCTGGGGACTTCCATGAAGCCAACAGCGTGGCCCTGCAGACACTGACAAACTCAGCACTGGAGCAGCACATCTCCAGTGTGAGGGAGGCTCTGGGGGTGGATTCCTACTACACCAGGTGAGTTGGGATCAAGGGGTCTAACATCCTGTTCTCCCACCTGAATTTATAACATTTTGGGATGAGCTAATTGACTGAGAAGTCTGAGAACTGAGAGTCAGAGAAGGGGCAAATTTTCAGTGCAGCAACAACAAAAAGAAGGCTTTGTTTTTGTAACCATGATTATTTTCCTGCCAAACAACTCTATGCACATGCAAATAAGATCCAAACCCACAGGCTGTGTGGTGAATCTGTAGACTGGATGAGGAGGCAGGTGGCATGTCTGACTGCATATGGATGGATTTCATCCTGCTTAGTTTCCAGTGTAATTAATTCTCTTTCAACAATTTGCTTTGAAAAACTGCAAATACCATAGAAATTCTAACCACCCCCCCCAATGTGGCTTGTGGCTGTAGCTGAGTGAATAATCTAGAACCCACATGTTGATTGTTGAGTCTTACCCTGCAGACATGCAGATACACAAGATCCATAACTGAAATCTGCAGTTGGGCCTCATGCAGCAGTTTTGCACATACAGTTTTTAGTTTCCTTAACTGTTTGTCACCAGAGATTCACCTCCTGGCAAAGGCAGTCCTTCAGTCTTCAGGTTCTGGGATGAGTTTTTAATTTGCTGGGATGTCAGCTTCTTCCTCGCTTTGTGGTAGTGGTAGGGGTATGTTTTTGGTTAAGGATTCTGGGTTTAATGCTTTGCTCCAAGATCCTTGGACCAGTGTGGTACAATCATAGGCAGTCAATTCTTTCCCCATGTCAAAATCACATGCAGGGGATCAAGCAAACAAATCTTGGCTGTTCCACGTGGGTTGAGCATCACTTTCTACTTTAAAACTTCTTCCCTGTGTGGTTCAAGTGCTTCCCCTCAGCCCTGCTGATTCCACAGCCCCCCAGCAGAAGCTGCCAGCCTCAGTCCCAGCCCCAGGCTCTGCCCAGCAGGGTGTGAATCTGCACAGCGCATGTAAAGGAGCTTGACTGCTCAGTCCTGGCTTGCTGGAGTGCTCTGGGGTTCAGGTTGAAGAGTTTGTGTCCACGCTGCTGTGAGCAGGGTCAGAGGTAGTGCTGAGTCTCCAGAGCACGGCTTTACACTTTCTGGAGGGGAAGGGATGCACAGGATGTTCAGTTCCACACTACAGCCTTCAGGTTCTGCTAGAAAGGCTTCTTTTCAGCTGGTCAAATTAATCCTCAAAGTAATGCATTCTTGCAAAAGAAAAGAAGTGTAAGGGATTTTAAAATCTGCTTGAACTTGTGTCAGAACAGACTCCACTCTCTTTAGGGAGAACATGTGACCTGCTCTCTTGGGTTCATGAACTCAATATTTTTGCCTCTTTAAGGAGCTGTGAGTGTTACTCCAAACTGTGCCAGGACTCAGAGCTGAGCATGCCTCAACTGGAGGAAAAATGTGCAGGGAGAAGCTGTTGATAACACTTTCTTCTTCCTTTTTTCCCCTTCTGTTGGTTTTTTTTAATCCCCCATCTGTGGTTCAGCTGTCCCCATTTCAATGTTCATGAAGTGATTGGCTTTTGTCAGGACTTACCAAGTTATAAATCATATTGATCAGGAAATTCACTCACAAGAGATCCATGATCCATACAGCAGCAGAGATACAGCTCTGGTTGCCTGCACAAGTACAGGTTGTGTGTTCATTTAATTCCTGTGCTCTTTATTGGGAAACATGCCCTTGAGGAAAGGCTTCAGGCTGTCAGGAACCCAAAAAGAAGCAGAAATGGGATGCAAGGAGGCTTCATCAGTAGCATCCTAGGTTTATCTTAAGTGTACAAATTCCAGGGTTTTCGATGTGCCATTGTTGTGGTTTAGGAATGGTACTCCCCAGTTTGGTTCTCCCACTGAGACTCTCCAAACCCCAATACTGCTTGCTTGCTTTCTACCCCTCTCTCCCTCCTGGTGGCTGGAGAAGAGAATTGGAGGCACAAAAGGTGAAGATCATGGGTTGAGATAAGAACAATTTATTGGAGACAGGAATGAGACAAGGAAACAAGCAGTAACAGCAACAACATTGACAACAAAAGTGTACAAAATAGAGAGGATGATTCAAATGCAAAATGCTCACTGAGCCCAACCAGCCCACCATGAGCACCCCAACTGCACTGAAAAAAATTAGATATCAATGTCAGGAGACTGGGAATTCAGAATTGTTGGGCTGTTTCTCTGTATTGCTGCTGCACTTGGGGCATTGATAGAGTAAATCTTTGTGTGCTTTCTCTCTTTGTGTAACAGGAGTGGCAGCCCAGCTCCCTCTGCTATGTGAAGGAAGTATGTGGAGCTTGAAGTTAACTGGAGATTTGGAAAGGATGTGCTCACACGTGTTCTTAGGCAGATAAGGGTTGAGCTGGCGTTTCCTGCAGACTCAGCTTTTCAGTGTTGTGCTGCAGCTTTAGAAATCCCTGCCTGCAGTGCACAGAAAGGGTCCTGCACTCCCACCTGTGTGTGCCACTCACTAAACCTTGAGGAATCCCAGAAGAGGAGGAAATGGGGCTGGGGCTGTCTTATATGCCTGACAAAAGGCAAGCCAGGGAAGATTTGGCATTAGTGTTTGGTTGAGCTTCTGTTTGAAAAACATTTTTGCTCAGACTGGCCAAGCATTTGTCATCAAGCTGTTTCTCCTTGCATCAATGACCCTTCATCTCACTGATTCCTCCCAGAGCCTGTGCTAGCAGCGAGACAGAGAGTGAAGCTGGGGATATCATGGACCAGCAGTTTGAGGAGATGAATAACAAGCTGAACTCAATGACTGATCCAACTGGCTTCCTGAGGATGGTCAGCAGGAACAACCTATTGAACAGGTGAGAATGCAGCACAGCTGTGGAGATCAGCAAGCAGGAGATGTCTGGGTGATGGGCTTCTCTCCAAACTGCAAGTTTAAGTGCAGCCAGTGCTTGAGAGGAGAGCCAGCAAGGACTGGTCCCAGTTGTAACTGATGACTGTCCAGAGGAAAAGCTGTTCTGAATTTGCTCTTCTCCTGGCCAAGGGATGACTTTGAGACTCCAAGCAGTTGTTTTGTCCCTGCTGTGGGTGAGATGCAGAGCCTGGAGCTCTCTCCTGCACACTTGTTACAGAAATACATGTTTCTGTTGCTCTCAAGTGTTGTACCAATTAGGTGGGAATATGCTGCATTTCCAGAGTTACAGGATTGTACTAGCTGCAAATCCCCACTCATTTTCTGCCTCTTACAGCTTGTTCTCAGCCTTTCACATGACTGTGCTGATTAGGGCTTAAGGCAACCATTTGGAAAGAAAATTGAGGACAGAATTTTTCCAGTGTGGCTGCATGATGCAACCCAGGGTTTCTGACTGGATCTGTGCTCGATTGTGGTTTATGAGCACAGGGCACCCTAGGCCTTTCTCAGCTGGAAAAGAAAATGTGATCAGCCTGGAGTATTGTGAGCCACCATTGGAGCTTGTGAACTGTTACAGCATCCCCACAGAACTGGGAGCTGGCTGCTGGCACCAGCAGCTGGCCTGGTTTTCTTTTCAGAATCCACAAGCATATCTGTTCAAGCTGCTGCACTGATGAAGGACTATGAGTACTTGCTAGGTTTGGATCACACAGGAAGATCCCCAGAATTGCTGAGATGGTTTGCTATTTTATCAGGCTTAGAAAGAGAGGAGAGTGTCCTATCACTCTGTAGAATGTGATTCTGTTCCAGGGAATGCTAATCTTCAGGAACACTGCAGTGGCCAACCATGCCACATCTGTCTTTCTGCTTCACAGGAGCCACATACATTACTTTGCAGCCAGACCTAGGAGATTAGCTCAGGTGTCTTGTCAAGTCAGTAGTTTGCAGCTCTTAGGAACAGCCAAGGGATGCGGCATCTTGGGTACTTAACTAAAAGCACCCTCAGAAGAGAAGCAGGGGAAGCATTAGAAGCAGCCGTGTCTGTGATGTTCTTGCAATGAGCACTGAGGTGAAAAAATAAGGAGACACTGCTGGATGGCCTCCCTGCCTGCCCCTCTCCTTCTGCCTGTGCAGGGGACCTGGAGATGGAGCTAACACTGCCACATCTGTTTGCAGCTGGCTTGCTGAGCCCTGAATTCAGGGTAGGTGCTTTTAAGCAAAGACTAATAGGAGATACTTGTGGATCCTTGAAATGATCCTGAGGGAGCTCAGATCTGGCTGTTTTCTGGAGCTTACTGCAGCTTTGTGTGTGTCAAGGCCCTGAATGTGGATTTAGGGCTGCATCTTTAGGAAGAGTTTCTTTGAGGAAGGCTTGATGAGTATCCAGCTTCCTGAGGCTGTCAGACCCCTGCAGCACCAGCCTGACCTCCAGCCTTCCCAATGTCTGTGCTTGGCCATGGAGAGTATTTAACTTGTCTAAAATCCTAATTAGTGCTAAGGCAGGAGCAGCTCTGTGCTGGTTCTGGGATGAACCCTTCCTTCTGCCTGGGCCCAGCCACTCACTCTCAGCAGGCAGAGCCAGCACCTGTGAGGCTGCTGGGTCACTCTGACCCTCTTCTCTGAGGCTTTGTT
This sequence comes from Emberiza elegans, assembly GCA_024865655.1. Classification (NCBI taxonomy): domain Eukaryota; kingdom Metazoa; phylum Chordata; class Aves; order Passeriformes; family Fringillidae; genus Emberiza; species Emberiza elegans. The sequence continues at coordinate 52,729,249 of JALJVW010000184.1, forward strand.
TTGTTCCTGCATCCCTAAGACAAAGGCAGGGAGCAGAGCTAAGCCCTGCCTGTTTGTGCTATTCCTATGCTTGCTGCTGGCTGGGCTCTCTGTACAAAGGGTTATAAATCAGCAGCACTGCAGAGTCTGAGCAGAGGCTTCCAAATGAGAGATTTCACTGTTCAGACATCAGGGGATCCTCTGCACTGTAAGAGCAAGGTGCATATCATCAGTGCACCTTTTGTTGGCTTCTTTGGGGGGAAAGGATGGGCTGGCCAGGGCTCCTGGTCAGCTCCACTTGCCACAAGAGATCTGTCCATCCTCCCCTGTGGATTTGCTCACTCTTTGTGTACATACACACACACACAGAGGCAGGAGATGTGAGAGATTTATGGCGCTTCCTTGGATTGGTTCTCATAAAAAGCAATCTGAGTGGTGAAGAAATAAATTTGGAGCTTCTTGGCTGGGAAACCCAAGATGCAGGAGGGCTTTGCTGATGGGAGTAATGAAGCCTCTGTTCCCTGCAGTAAATGAGAGTGTAACAATGGCTGAACATGGGCTGTGGGGCTGGCAATGCTGCCTGATGGCAACAAGCCACTCAGGGAGGATCAGGGCACAAGGTCCTGGAGACCACTGGATATCCCTGCACAGATTTTCTTTCCTGATCTGATGTTAAAATCTGTGCTTCATAAAGCTGAACCCTGCAGTCAGGTGCTGCAGTGAAGTGGGGCAGATGGGTGTGAGGGGAGCACACAGCACCAAGCCTGTGCTGATCCCCTGTTGCACAAATCCCCAAGATGAGTTTCCAGCAGCTCTAGACAGCAGCAGGAGCAGCATTCTCATACTGTCACTGGAATCTCTGGGTTGGAGAGCATGGATGGTCAGACACCAGACTTCTCTTAGCATTCTGAGGTTATTCCTGTGTGCCCATAAGATGGAAATTCCTTGTGGGTGGTAAGAGCATTTTTTTCTTCAGAGAACTATAGGTTTTAGGCATGATGTGAGCTGGGTCAGGAGGCTGGTTGCAGCAGCTGAGGAGAGAAAGAGAGGGGAGAATGCAATTTCTGAGTCTGTCTGTTGGTATGTATTAGAAATGGCTGGGATATGTCTCAGGCCTCCCTACCTTTCCTTTGACATCCACCTGCTGAAATGTTTTGAAAAATTACCCTTTCCACAAAAAATAGTCCCAAGCCAAGAATAACATTTCTGGGGAGCACAGCTGCTGGACTAGTGAGCCCAGAATGGGGCAGCTTCATTTCCTCAGCAGGGCAGACACTTGTGGCTGCTGATGTCAGGAGATCACGTGCAGAGCTCAGTGGGAGTATCAGAAATGGGCACCAGGTGTTGCTCAGCAGTGGCAGAAGTGCAGAATTTTGATGTCTTGTGGTTTGCCTGTTGTCACATTTCCTCTGGCATCACCAGGTCAGTTTGTGCACAAGTGCAGATCCTCCTGTGGCTGTGGTCAGTTGTCAGTGGGTCTCACGCCTGCCTGCACACAGCTGCTGCCCAAAGGTGTGCAGGAGCAGCTGGGAACATCACTTGAGGCACTGGAGTGTGGAGAGAAACTCCACAGCAATGTCATGTGCTGTCTGCAGCTGATTCATCCTGCCATTAATGTCACTGCACACTGAGGTGTGAAGCTGAATGGGGGACTGAAATCCTCCCATGAAGCATCTTACAGAGCAGAGTGCCCTCGGTGACAGGGTCACTGTCAGAAGTCAGGGCAGCCACAGGGCAGCTCAGATTCCTGCAGCTAACCTCTCCCTTGGCTTTTGCCCACAGGAGCTGTCAGAGCATGACCAGCCTGTTCAGCAGTACCATGTCTCCTGTTAAGGATGGAACATCATCACTTCCAAGGAGGCAGACTTCTTTCACCAAGCCCCCACTCCGTGCTCTCTACGACTTACTGATAGGACCCATGGAAGGAGTAAGGCTTTGCACAGACACCAAAACCGTCTTAGTGTGGGAAAGCAAGAACAGACAGCTTGGGGCTGGTTTCTGAAGGGTGGTATTTTCACAGAACAGTCTGGGCTGGAAGGGGTCTTAGTGACCACCTAGAGACAAGGATCTAGTCCTGGATACTTTTTTTTTTGTGGGCTGCCAGTGTTTAAGCTGGAGCAAATTGCAGTGCTTTGAAGTTACTCTTTCCTGAAGTGAAAACTAACTGTTTTTATGATACACTAGATGAATAAATTTCCACAATTCCATGGGACCAGGAGCAGTTGCCACATTTTGTGCCCAGCTGCATGTTCCCTATTGACTAATCTCTCTGCTTCACTTCCATCCATAAGATGCTTCTTGGTTAAATCTTCTGGTGGCTCTGGGTTGATGATGATGTCAAGTGTCTGGAAGTGCAGGCCATGGACAAATCTGTCTGTAGATGGTTCACTGTTCAGAGGAAATGGCTTTTTACAAATTCAATATCAGAAAGAATATTCACTGACAAAGGAAAGATGATGACAATACTGACAAGGCATAGGTGGTTTGGGTTGGCCAATATTTCAGGCTGGAGCAGAAGGGGCTGCAGTGCCAGGGTAGGCTGGGCCCCATGTGGGCTGAGGCCAGGGTGATGACCCAGAGCAGACAGGTCAGTGCCCTCAGTGCTCCCTTGTGGACTGGCACAGGTGAGCAGCAGTCCAGCTGCACAGGACGTGCTCATGTGTCACACAGCATGGTTCTGGTGTTTCCAAACTGACATGGGGCCAGAGCAGAGCCTGGTGCTTGGGAAATGCAGGCAGGGACATGGGTGCAGTGAAAGACCAAACTAATTCTCTGCTCTTTCTTTTCAGGGTTTGATGCATTCCAGTGGGCCTGTGGGCCGCCACCGCCAGCTGGTCCTGGTTCTGGAGGGAGAACTGTACCTCATTCCCTTTGCTCTGCTGAAGGGCAGCTCCTCCAACGAGTACCTCTATGAGCGCTTCAGCCTCATTGCAGTGCCCTCCATCCAGTCGCTGAACCCCAGCTCCAAGGTCTGACACTGCTTATGAAACCTCTCCTGGGGGTGCAGGTGCTGGTACATGCTCACAAAGCAGCAGCTCTGTCCTGCTGTGCCAGACACAGCAACAGAAACCACAGCCGGGGTTGGGTCTGGGTCACTCAGGCCTGGGTCTGAGGAGCACCCTGAGCACCACAGCTCTAAAGTAGGCTCTGATGTAGTTTCTGCAGCACTCAATCACAGCCCCAGGCACGCCAGGAAGGACAAGGGGATTGGATCATTTGGATCTCCTCCTCTAAAGGATTGCATGTGTTGGGTGTGGAGCTACATGGCAGACTACAGAGATGTAGGTATCTGTGATCTGTGCTGAGTTTCCTTCCCAAGCTGACTGTCCTGTCACATTGGTGGTATGTTCACCTCCATTTTAGCATCCTGATGTCTCAGGACACCAAAGCTATGAGGGAAAGCAAATCCCACAGGTGAATCCTGCAGAAGTATCTTCATGTTGAGGTTTGGCAGCATTTCTAATACCCAGCTGTCTGGGAGAATGCACCAAATCACATTTGTTCTTGCTGGGCAGTGTTTTGTGGCACATCTTGGTTTGCCCTGGGTTAAGCACAGTGAGTGGAACAGCAGAAGGGTCTGAATCTTGTCAGCATTACTGCTATTCCATTCAGCATCAGCTGTGTGCAGCACCTACTGCTGGCAGTGCTGACACTGATCTTGGAAATACAGGTATGAGGAACCACTTAGCGAGTGATTGCAGGTGGTGTTCCAGTAATGTGAGAACCTGGAATGTTCTTTATGTTTTTAGCTCTGCTGCAGCCCTCAAAGGGACCTGAGCTATGTCTGTGATCTGGGGATAGAAGTCTTGACCAGACTCAAACAAAGGTGTTCTTTGGAATAGTTAAACAGAAGAAACTAAAGAAATGCACTCTTCCTGTAATTATGACAACCAGACTTATGTTTAGAGCCAAAGGGACAGGATATTTTATTTCCAGCACCATAAAAACCAGGTCTTTGAACCCCATTTTCTCTTTCTCTCTGTAGTCCCATGTGAGGAAGAATATTCCTGCTTACTCCAGTTCTACCTCAATGGCAGCTGTGATAGGAAATCCCAAGCTCCCTTCAGCAGTTATGGACAGGTGGCTCTGGGGACCTATGCCCTCTGCAGAAGAGGAAGCCTATATGGTATCTGAGTTACTTGGCTGCCAGCCCTTAGTTGGCAGCTCATCAACAAAAGAGAGAGTCATGAGTGCCCTGACTCAGGCAGAATGTGTCCATTTTGCAACCCACGTCTCCTGGAAACTGGCTGCCTTGGTCCTGACACCCAACACTGACAGCAACCCAGCCAGCAGCAAGAGCTCCTTTGGGAACCCCTACACAATCCCAGAGTCTCTTAGGATGCAGGATGATGCCAGTGATGTGGAGAGCATCTCGGACTGCCCTCCTCTCCAGGAGTTCCTGCTTACAGCAGCTGATGTGCTGGATCTGCGTCTTCCTGTCAAGCTGGTGGTTCTTGGCTCTTACCAAGAGTCCAACAGCAAAGTCACTTCTGATGGAGTCATTGGCTTGACAAGAGCATTCCTGGCTGCTGGGGCTCAATGTGTCCTTGTGTCACTCTGGCCCATTCCTGTGGCTGCTTCCAAAATGTTTGTGCATGCCTTCTACTCCTCTCTCTTGAACGGGATGAAAGCCAGCGCAGCCCTGGGAGAAGCAATGAAAACTGTGCAGAGCAGCAAGCAGTTCTCCCACCCAGCCAACTGGGCAGGTAGGAAGTCTTCTTCTGGACAAATCAGATGGGGTTTCTAACTAGGGAGCTGCCAAACTATGAGCAAAGCAAGGAGCAGTGCTGGCAGGTAATTGGGAGCAGTGTGTGCCTTGTGCTTTCCCGGAGTTCAGCCCCTGTGTCTCAGACTCTGATTCAGCTGAGTGTGGCTGAATGTCAGTGTCACAGGACTCATCAGCATTTCACTGGGCACAGTAGGTGGGTCTGGATTGGGTATAATTAGAAACAGTTGTGAGGTGAATTGTGTTTTATGACTGAAAAGAAATAAAGTGCAGTACAACAACTCCTTCTCTATGTTTGAAATCTCCAGGCTCACGCTTCCTGTGTCCGTGGGATGGAGTCAGCTGGAGCACACACAGACTTTTAAATGGAAAATTTAGTGACACTTCCACAGGAGGCAGAAGTGCTGCTAGAAGCAGCAGCAAGTAGCTGTGATTTTTGTGACATAAACCTTGTAGGGCTTATTCCTTTGGTCCTTTTTAGGAGAAAGGTTTCCCTTGCTTCCATTGGGAATGTCTCAGCAGTGTCAACTTCTTGTGCAGTGCTGGTGCTTGCTCCTTCTCAATTAGATCTGTACTTTGAGATAGGGAATGACAAAGTCTTGGAGTTCAGCAGTGCTGTGACAGGAATATGTGCAGATAACCTAATTTTTCTTCCTGGCATGAGGCCTGGTTTTTGAAAGCTGCAGCATTCCCCAAATTGATTTTTGCACAGGCAGCAGAAGCATGTTATTTAGCTCAGGAAACTGTGGTGAATATGGCTCTGGTGTGAACTGCATATGGCTGGAGGAGTGGGAACTTGTTAAAATGAGTCATGCTGACAGTGATTTCAGGCATGTTGTCCAGCATCAGGATGTGGTTCAGGTAGTACCAGCTGTGAGCTGAGTTCAGGTTACGGTCCATAGTTCAATTGGGATTTTATTTTCCTTCCAAGATTTTTCTGTCTCAAAAGAAAAGAGCACTAAAAGGCCCCAAAAGTCACCACTTCCTAGCCAGAAAAGAAAGTGGGGACACAGTGCTTGGCATTACCAGCAAGCAGAGGCTTTCAGCTGCTCAGGCTGCTGGAGCACTGCCCCTTCCATGGCACTGTGCAAGTTCATCCCACACAGCCCCCTGACTTCCACTGCTGACCCTTGGCACTGAGTCTTGGACAGAGCACCAGAGCAGGAGCAGCTGCATCCTCACTGCATGAGTGAGAAGGGAAATGTAGAGCTCCTTGTGCTGGCATCTGGGGAGTCTGGCATTGAATGGGGCATGAGCCAGGACAGGTTTCTGACCAGGACAGCAACAACTTTCCATGTTCAGAGTTCTGTTTTATGACCACTGTTAGCATGTGTTGATTTCTGTGGCTGCAGAGGAGACCTGGTGCATGCCTGGACAAGTTTAGCTGCAATCCAGTGGTTTTCTGCTTGCTTGCACAGAAGACACTATTGATTTAATAGCAGGGGACAGTAAGAAGTATCTTGAAACTTTCTGGAAGTTCAGTCTGCATGTCTGGGCAGGGAGTGAGCAGTAGCTCTGAGAAGAGAATGTCCCTGTGTAGGGTACAGTGAACCGTCATTCACTGGTCTGGGGACAGAGGACATCGGTGTCTGATTTGAACATTTTCCATAACAACAGGAGGTTGACTGTCTCTCATTCTGAATTCTGCAGGCTTCATGCTTATTGGGAGTGATATGAAGCTAAACAGCCCTTCCTCACTGGTAGGACAGGCCCTGACTGAGATCCTGCAGCACCCTGACAGGGCCCGGGATGCTCTGCGTGTTCTCCTTCATCTGGTAAGGGAAGGGAAATGCTGTCGCAGCCATGAGTGGCACCACAGCCCACCCAGTCCTGAGACACCCTCACCTGAGGGCAGGAGTGGAGTCATGAGTGGAACAGCCACTCCCTGATGTGCAGCCACTCCCACTTGAAAATATATATATATGTGTGTGTGTGTGTGTGTGTATATATATATATATATACACCTTCATCCCCCCCTCCCCTGCTATGATGTATCCTCTTGCAAAACTCCAGGTCAGTGTGGAAAGACTTGGACACCTAAGGAAGTGTTCAGTGCAAAAAGAGGCAAAGTAAGCAAAATCTTAGATTGTATTGTGACAGAATCCTCCCCAGACCCATCTGGTTTGCATTAGCTGTTGAATTGGGTTTCTGCTTAAGGGGTAAGCATTGGGATTAATTGTTTATACAGGGAAATAGCTCTGAACATGGCAGTCATGGAAACACAGAGCACAGTCACTGCTGTCTCTGTGTGTTTGGAAGATAAGAGGCCCTTCTGTCCCCATCTGTGCCACCAGTCTGTCCTGGGGAACAGTGGGACTGGAGCCAACTGCCAGGTGGCTGCAGTGATCACTCATGATTTCTAATACTTTTCTTCCCAATGCATCATCTGTGGTCTCACAGGAGTGTGAAATATCCAGAGAATGATGGAAACCTGTGAATATTGCTGATCTTCCCAGTTGCTGGGGTTTGTGGACACTCATCTCTCTTTCCTGTTTGCTGTGTGGCTGCAGGCTCTTTGTCTGGTAATAAGCAGCCTGGAACCCCAAGGTGAATCATCTTTAGGGAGAAATGCAGCTGCCAGGCTTACAGGAAGCTATCCCAAACAAACTGCTACTTCATTTCTTGTGGCATTATTGTTCCCAGCGTCCCAGAGAATATTGACACTCGTCACTCTGATGTTGCAGCTGTGAAAGCTGAGTTCCTGGAGCTTTTCTTTCCAAGGCGCTAATGTCCTCTTGTGTGAGACAGGCCAGGATCAATCTTGGATTTGCTGTCTCCTAGCCTGCTGTTCCAGTAAAAAGAAGCAGTCAGTAACAGCATCTTGTACAATAAGGTGTTTTATTTCCCCACAGGTGGAGAAATCATTGCAGAGAATCCAGAACGGGCAGCACAACTCCATGTACACCTCCCAGCAGAGTGTGGAGAATAAAGTTGGTGGCATTCCAGGCTGGCAGGCACTCCTCACAGCAGTGGGATTTCGATTGGACCCACCAGCCAGTGGCCTCCCAGCAGCAGTGTTCTTCCCAACCTCAGACCCTGGGGACAGGCTGCAGCAGTGCAGCACCACCATCCAGTCCCTCCTAGGTGAGAGGAGGCAGCTGTGGGCCTTGGCCAGGCAGACATCAGCCTTTCACACCTTTCTGTGATGGCAGCATGTGAAACAGGGATGTTTTACATCAATGAAATCAATGTATCTGGGAAGAAGTTCTAAAAGTAAATGTTAACTGAAAATTTTGCCGCTGATGAGAATCATTTGCTGCTGGGTTGAGTAAGCGTGATGTGACTGTTCCTCTCTCCCAGCTCTCAGTCAGGAAACCTGTCATCAATGCAAAGTGGGAAGACCTTTAGCTTTCTGGACATTGCTGCTGCTTCCAGAGCTGTCCAGTGATGTGGGGGAGAGGTTTTAGCAATTAGCCAAGTGTGCATTCTGTTGAGGTTTGTTGCATTTCTTTCAGTCAAGAAACAGATACAGATGTTTCTGCTGATGTTTTTCAGGTTTGCCTAACCCTGCACTTCAGGCACTTTGTAAACTTATCACAGCTTCAGAAACAGGAGACCAGCTTATCAACAGGGTGAGTTGGGAGGTTTTCCTCCAGCACCAGGTTCCAAATGGCTCATCCCAGGTCTGTAAATTCAGAAATATGCAGAATGGCTGATGCCCTGGTTTATCAACCCAGAGCTTGCTAGGAGACTTGAGGGTTGAAATTCTAAACTTGCCTGTTTGTGTGAATGAAAGTGTGTGTCCAGAAGGAAAATATGCAGGTGGCTGCAGGGCTGCATGGCCCTGGGACTCCCTGTTCAGTGACAAATGAAAGCATGATCCCTCCAGCAATGTCACCCCTAACTGCTGTTTGGCCATCCTGCCTAGGCCCACCTTGCCTGCTCATTGCCCACTCTTATTTACTGAAGTCCCAAGGTTTGGTTGACTTTGGACAATGCAAGGTCTGTCAGAAAACTCCCTGAGCCTGTGCTGCACCTGTGTGTGCTCACAGCTCCAGGGAAGGGATTTCTGGTCTTTAGGAGAAGGGCGGTACTACCTGTGGTGATGGGACTTCTCCCTGCTCCCCTCAGCCTCCTCCACACTCTTCCCTGTCCTGTCTCTGGAGCATGCCTAGCCTGACCTGACCTTTCTTTGTGCCACCAGCCTGGCTGCTTCCCATTCCATGGTTCTGACTGTCCTGAGTGCTCCTCTAATGAGGTTTCTCTTCATCGTTTGCTTGCTTTAGTACATGGACACACAGAGGGAATGGGCCTATATCTCAGTCTTTCCCTTTTCCCCATGCAGAAACATTGCGGGCAATGCTGTGCTGGGGAGCTGGGATTGGTTCTGTGTGGTGTCAGGCTGCCCTTGCTTTGGTAACATGAAAGAAAAGTGTGCAGAGAAGAGCCCCAGCCTCTCTGTGACCTGCTGAGCAGCTCTGGCAGCCCACTGGGATGAGTCTGCTCCAAGGAAAGGGTTCCTGTTAGGATCCTGTTAGGATCTGCAGCAGAGTTTGAGATGTTTGAGATGTTTCCAGTGTCCTTGGTGGTGTTTTGCCTCTTGCCTTGGCTCTCCTCTGTGCCTGAGATGTGTGTGGTTAACTTCAGGGTTGTCTCACTCATGGCCACCCAAGGGAGGCCAGCTTCAAGGGGTGTGAAGAGGACAGGACAGCATTCCCATGGCTCAAAATGCCTTAGAGTGCTAATGAGGTGGCTTCATGATTGCTGCCCTGCCTCAGATAATTAAATTACCCGAGGTAATTAACGAACAAAAGGCACACTCACCCTTTTCTCACTGCCCCACAGAGTAAATACTGGCACAGGAAACCTGTCATCAATGCAAAGTGGGAAGACCTTTAGCTTTCTGGACATTGCTGCTGCTTCCAGAGCTGTCCAGTGATGTGGGGAGAGGTTTTAGCAATTAGCCAAGTGTGCATTCTGTTGAGGTTTGTTGCATTTCTTTCAGTCAAGAAACAGATACAGATGTTTCTGCTGATGTTTTTCAGGTTTGCCTAACCCTGCACTTCAGGCACTTTGTAAACTTATCACAGCTTCAGAAACAGGAGACCAGCTTATCAACAGGGTGAGTTGGGAGGTTTTCCTCCAGCACCAGGTTCCAAATGGCTCATCCCAGGTCTGTAAATTCAGAAATATGCAGAATGGCTGATGCCCTGGTTTATCAACCCAGAGCTTGCTAGGAGACTTGAGGGTTGAAATTCTAAACTTGCCTGTTTGTGTGAATGAAAGTGTGTGTCCAGAAGGAAAATATGCAGGTGGCTGCAGGGCTGCATGGCCCTGGGACTCCCCTGTTCAGTGACAAATGAAAGCATGATCCCTCCAGCAATGTCACCCCTAACTGCTGTTTGGCCATCCTGCCTAGGCCCACCTTGCCTGCTCATTGCCCACTCTTATTTACTGAAGTCCCAAGGTTTGGTTGACTTTGGACAATGCAAGGTCTGTCAGAAAACTCCCTGAGCCTGTGCTGCACCTGTGTGTGCTCACAGCTCCAGGGAAGGGATTTCTGGTCTTTAGGAGAAGGGCGGTACTACCTGTGGTGATGGGACTTCTCCCTGCTCCCCTCAGCCTCCTCCACACTCTTCCCTGTCCTGTCTCTGGAGCATGCCTAGCCTGACCTGACCTTTCTTTGTGCCACCAGCCTGGCTGCTTCCCATTCCATGGTTCTGACTGTCCTGAGTGCTCCTCTAATGAGGTTTCTCTTCATCGTTTGCTTGCTTTAGTACATGGACACACAGAGGGAATGGGCCTATATCTCAGTCTTTCCCTTTTCCCCATGCAGAAACATTGCGGGCAATGCTGTGCTGGGGAGCTGGGATTGGTTCTGTGTGGTGTCAGGCTGCCCTTGCTTTGGTAACATGAAAGAAAAGTGTGCAGAGAAGAGCCCCAGCCTCTCTGTGACCTGCTGAGCAGCTCTGGCAGCCCACTGGGATGAGTCTGCTCCAAGGAAAGGGTTCCTGTTAGGATCCTGTTAGGATCTGCAGCAGAGTTTGAGATGTTTGAGATGTTTCCAGTGTCCTTGGTGGTGTTTTGCCTCTTGCCTTGGCTCTCCTCTGTGCCTGAGATGTGTGTGGTTAACTTCAGGGTTGTCTCACTCATGGCCACCCAAGGGAGGCCAGCTTCAAGGGGTGTGAAGAGGACAGGACAGCATTCCCATGGCTCAAAATGCCTTAGAGTGCTAATGAGGTGGCTTCATGATTGCTGCCCTGCCTCAGATAATTAAATTACCCGAGGTAATTAACGAACAAAAGGCACACTCACCCTTTTCTCACTGCCCCACAGAGTAAATACTGGCAGGGATATTGCAAGTTTTCTTCTATAGCCCAGTCCCCTGGCAGAATTCCCTTTTGCACCAGTCTATCCTGTTACATGTTGCTTTTCAGCAGCTCTCCCCTCCATTGTGGTTATTGCTATTTTCCTCTCCTGCCTCTTGGCAGTTCATGGCGAGCAGCTGGGGCTCTGCAGTCCCAGAGGAAAGCAGACTTTGTTCCAGACAGAAGCAGGAGGTCAGACATGTCAGTCACTGGGTGCTGCTGGTTGCTTTTCCTGAGTGGGTGACCAGCATCACAGGGGAGAGAGTGCTTTTGGCATTAGTGAAGCAGCAAGTGGGGAGCCTGAGCAGCTGCACTGGATAGAAAATGCTTATTTTGGGTACAAAAGAGAAGGCAGGAGCCACAAATGAGAGAACTTCAGACTAGTGCATGTGAAAGGAAAAGTTAGTGATTTCTGCCTGCACTGAGCACCAGTTCTGTGTCCCAGAGGAAACAAGAGAAGGGCTGGTTTATGTTCAGCCTCCTGCCAGAGTGTGGGCTGGCCTGAGTGTCTGCCTGCTAAGTGTCTGAGCTGTCATGAGCTGGGCACTCCCAGATTCCAGCCGCCTGTTCCCATGCTGTTGGATTCCCAGCTGAGGCCATTCCCACTGCTCCCTTCTTTCCCTGGACAGAGCACCTTGGCAGTCAGGGTGCTGGCTTGGCCATGGATGTGTCCCTGCAAGGTTCCTCAGCACAGGCACTTTGTAGCACAGAGTAACCCATGTTCTTCTCTCCTCTTTTCCTTTCTTGTTGCCTGCTGCCCGAAGGCTGTTAGAAATGTGGTGGGAATGGTGAGTATGATGTGCAGGGGGGGACACTGAGGTGCAGGGTGCAGTGCTGGGGTCACTGCACACCCTGCCCTGTGCTGCACCCTGTCTGCACCCACTCTCAGGCCTGGGATTTGTTCCACACAGCTACTGTGGAAAAAGGCCTGTGTAAGCTTTTGTGGGTTGTGAGAGATGGGTGGTCCTGAGGTTAGCTGGTCCCTGATTAATGGCTTTCCATCCTTGCTGCCCTGGCTGTGTTGGTGAATTACATGGGATCCTGGCATCTTAATTTGTGTCAGATCTTCATAAACACATTTTCTCTCTAGCTTGCTACTCCTGTCCCTTGGGCATAGTTGAGAAACTTCTTTCCTGGAGGCCATGGAGATATTAGGAAAGTCTTCCATGGTTTCATATGACTTGTTCTGCCCAGTTAATGAGTTTCTTAGGATTTGCATAAGGAGTATGGCTCAGTCATGGAATGGGCTTTAGTAAATTTCTGTGAGCAGCCCCAGAGTATCTCTTCCCTTTTCTTTCCCTTTACAGATGTTCCTGCTGTGCTTCCTTCTTGCTCACTTCCCACTGGCCACCCCCAGCCCTCACCCCTGGTCTGTCCCTGCCTTTGCTGCTGTTCCAGGCTGTCTGATGTTGCTGTCCCTGAACTGTCCTTCTTCCCAGACCTTCCCATCTCACTGCTCTGTTCAGGAGCAGCAGCTGAACTGGGTGTCCAGGGAAAGGGTGTGCAGAGGGCATTGCTTTATCAGTGGCTGTAGGAGAAGCAGTGATGTGACTTGTAAGGAATGGCTAATGTCTGTATTGCTGTCTTCAGCTGCATCAAGTCCTGGTTCAACTTCAAGCAGGAGAAAAGGAGCAAGATTTCCCCTCTGCACCCATCCAGGTCTCCATCAGTGTCCAGCTCTGGAGGCTGCCTGGCTGTCATGAGTTTCTGGCAGCTCTAGGTAGGAAAACACTTCATTCTGTTGTCTCTCTAAACCCATTGCTGGTATCCCATGTGGGGGTTTGAAACACTGATAAGACTCACAGCTTAACATTTTTCTGCCTCCTGCAGCCCAGCCTGCATTTGCCGAATTCCACACTTTGTGCTCTTCAGCTCTATTTCTGTGAGAAACCCTGGAATTGATAATAAATTGTTTGGCATGTAGGACATTGTCCCCTGAGATGTGTTTGGTATATAATTTCCTGACAACTCCAAGTAATTTGCAGCTACAGAAGTGTTGACAGGAGTGATTTGTTAATGAGTGTGTGTGCTCCCAGTCCAGTCCCACAAAGCTCCCAACACCTGGAGAAGGTGTGCTAAACAGTAAAAAATAACAGACAACAAACTGCACACGAGAGGTGAAGTCATCCTTCTGAGGGTGCTGCAAGCTGTCATACCTCTCTGTTCTGTGTTATAAATGAGATTTACTCTTATTTGAGACAGAGGGTCTTTCTGTGAGCTGTAATTTTCTGTCCCATGTCCCACTACAGGTTTTGACCTTTGTGAAGTTGGCCAAGAGGAGGTCATTCTGAAAACTGGGAAACAAGCTACCAGGAGGACCATGCACTTTGCTCTACAATCCTTGCTGGCACTTTTTGGTAAAGCTGCTCAGTGTGTTTTTGCTCTTGTGTCATCTGATGATTTGATCAGAATGGCTTCTGCTGAAATCTCACACTTGCATCATTGCAGAGGTCACACAGACCAGATGTGATACAGAGACTGGAGTAAATGTTATTTTTGTATGGGAAAGACTTGTCTGAGCAGAAGCTGGAGATAGAGTCCAGCAACTGGAGGACATGTTATGTATTCTTTGTGTTGAGAAATAAAATGATAATGAACTGACAGCTTCCATCTAGGATACTTGGACAGAGGTATTTGCCTAGGCTGTGCACTTCTTTTTCCTTACCTAAGTATTAGTTGGTTGTTCTGAGGTAGCACAGAGCCTGAGGGTATGTTTTCTAGCATTTTCTCTTAATTCTGCTAGAATGTTACCTGGTTTTATTTGATTTTATGGTGTATCTAGGGGCATGTTTGTACATACTGTTTTTTCTTTTTCAGATTCTACAGAGCTGCCCAAGCGCCTTAGCCTGGACAGTTCCTCATCACTGGAGTCACTGGCTTCTGCTCAGTCTGTTTCCAACCCTGTACCCCAGTATCAAAACCCTCCATTCTCTCCTACCTGTCCAGACAGCCTTGCTTCAGATGCCATTTCTGTGTACAGCCTGAGCTCCATTGCTTCTTCCATGAGCTTTGTTTCCAAGCCAGAGAACATGCTGGATGGGGCAGGACACAGAGGGAGGCAGGATTATGAGAGGCCGAAGAATATCTATCCACACAGATCTGCAGCTCAGAGCCAGCTGTCACCACAAGCCACTGCTGCCAGCAAAGATGAGGAAGAGTATGAAGGTTTCTCTATAATCAGCAATGAGCCTTTGGCCAGTTACCAAGAAAACATAAAACCAACATTTTCCCCTGATCACAAACAGCCCAAAACTAGTCAGAACGGAGGCATTAAAGCATCCATCAATTCCAAAGGGAGCATAAGTACTACAAATTCTCCTGTTAAAATGACTCTCATCCCTAGCCCAAATTCACCTTTCCAGAAAGTTGGGAAACTTGCAAGTTCTGATACTGGGGAATCTGACCAGTCTAGCACTGAGACTGACAGCACTGTCAAATCCCAGGAGGACAGTAATCCAAAGCTTGATCCACAAGAGTTGGCCCAAAAAATTCTGGAGGAAACTCAGAGTCACCTCATTGCTGTTGAACGCCTTCAGAGAAGCAGCAGCAGCCAGATCAGCAAGAGCAGCAGCTCTGAGGATGGGGCTCCCAGCCCTGGTGGCGTGTCCGCCTTCCGCTCCTCGGAGACCAGCGCCTTCAGCCGCCCGCTCAGCTCCAGCCACAGGAACCAGGCTTCTTCACCTCTTGCAATCAAACCAAAGCCTCCAACGAGGAGTTCATCTCTTCAGAAGGTGAGCTCTGGCTATAACAGCCCCACCACGTCGGAGATGTCAAACAGAGAAGGCACAGGTCAGTACAGTGGGCAGCCGTCTCCGGGTTGTGACTCACATGGGTCCTTAAGTGAGCAGCCTCCCTTTAAACTCAAGTACCCCAGCTCTCCTTATAGTGCTCACATTTCTAAATCACCCAGAAATATCTCTCCGAGCTCAGGGCATCAGTCTCCTGGTGGCAGCGCTCCATCTCCTGCTCTTTCCTATTCCTCAGCTGGTTCTGCTCGCTCAAGCCCAGCTGATGCCCCAGACATTGACAAATTAAAATTGGCTGCCATCGATGAAAAAGTGCAAGCAATTCACAACTTAAAGATGTTCTGGCAAAGCACTCCCCACCACTCCACTGGTCCAATAAAGATTCTCCGAGGAGCTCCTGGAACAATGACTTCTAAGAAAGATGTCCTCAGCTTGCTCAATTTATCGCCACGGCACAGCAAAGAAGAAAGTGCAGAGAAGCTGGAACTGAAGGACCTGTCTATTGGGCAACACCTTGCTGCTTCACCACAGAAGATCCCTCCAAATGGACACAGATGCCCTGAAACCACAAATTCCATGACATCAGCTCATTCCTCACCTGGCAACACTCTGGGAGCTGTGCGTCCCCTGAGGCTGCCAGCTGGGAATGGATATAAATTTTTGTCACCAGGAAGATTTTTCCCTTCCTCCAAATGTTGAAATGTCCCGAGTACCAGCTGATGACTTACAGTCTTGTTGAAGTATTTGCTTCTGCCCACTTGCCTTTACCAAAACAGAACCAGTAGCTAAGCAGCCGTGGCCATGCCCTCAGCTGGCAGTGCCCAGGGATGGGACAGGCTGGCCTGCTGTCACTGTGGGGGCACACGGCCTCACACACACGGGGTTTTTGTTTCCCTTATCAGGACCTTGGCCAGACTCACCTGATAACAGGTTCTCTGTAGTATTCAGTATTTGCAGCAGCAGGTGCAAAGCATCTGGTTGTCTGCTCATAAAACACTGGCTTTTAAGCCACCTCCTTGTATTTCTTAACCAGAAATTTTACAGCTGGCTCTTTGTACAGAAATTACACATATCAGGGGTTGGAGAGGAAAGGGAGGGGAGGCAGAACGTTCCTGTGTACCACAAAGAACATGAGTACAAGTCTCTCCCTGGAGAAAGATGAGCCATTTACTTGACTGCTTTCAAAGGCTGACAGAGGAGAAGACCACATGCCTCTAGATACCTCTGCCAGGTTGGTCAGACCAGAAACTGCTGTCAGTAAAACTCCATAGCAGCAGGATCTGGCAGTTCTGGTGCATCATGTAGAGACTGGTGAAACAAAGACAAGAGGAGAGAGGTGCCCCATTCTAAAATCTGCATCTCAGGTAACTTTTTTTGAGGGAAATCCCTCAGATGAGACTTTGCTGGTTGGTCTGTTCAGAGGAAATGTTTGGGGCTTAACAAACCGGGTGAGCCTGTGTGTGAGGTATTGAGTGTGTCAGAGAGACAGGTTCTGGTTTTATTGAGTACTCTGGTCTCTCTGGCACACCACATTGTGAAGGTGAAATTTTTATCCTGGCAAGTTTTGGGCAGTACTTACATCTCTGTCTGCACAGTGAGCACAGAAAAGGATAGCAGACGCTGCAGCTCAGAACATTATTTTGCAGTTCCACAGCAGGCAAGAATGTGACATCAGTGTGTGTGATTCAGACATCACCATGCCAAAAAAATCCCTCCTTGATCCTGCTAAATCATTGCCAGGGCTTAACGCAGGCAGGTCTGGCAGCCTTTTCCCTGCTGTGGAGGCAGGTTTCCTTTGGAGCAGGTGTGGAAACAAGTTTCCTTTGGAGCAGTGGTGGAAACAAGTTTCATTTGGAGCAGATGTGCCAGTGTCGGTGCAGCTGGAGGCAGAAGGTGAGGCAGCAAGTGGAGGGGCTGGATGCAGAACCTGAGTGCCCTCTGACACGTGGAGGAAAAGGGAACCAAGAGCACCCCCAGGGCGACACATACAGTCAGCTTCCCTTGGCTAGGTGGGGTTTAGGAGCTGGGGCAGGCTGGAGATGGTTTCTAGATGGCTGTGGAATGCAGTGCTGTGATCAGGATCCCAGTGATGGTTTGCATGCACTGAAGCTGTGGGGTGCAGCAGCACTGACCCCACCACGTGAGCTCAGATCCACACAAGGTATTCCCAGGCTGTGAAGTCAGAGCACTGTTATCACCAAGGGTTTGGTGTCTATTCTGCACTCCCAGAACTGGCTGAGTGACTGAAGGCTAATCACTTCACCTCTCCGTGCCTCGTCTTCCCTTTCTATCTAAATGGGGATAGTAAATACTTACCTACCTACCTCACAGAGGTGTTGTGAGGCTGAATTCATTAGGCCCTGAGTTTTAGCTGGATCTGAAGTCAACTTCCAGTCTTGCAGCTGGATGGAGAGTGCAGGCAGCTCTGTGGACGTACCAGAGTACGTTGCTGATGCAGAGAATTGTACTTAGCATGGCTGGATGCTCTTGTTGTAAATGTGGATCTGATAATTTGTGATTTTCTAAGGGATCTTGGAGGAAAAGCATGATAGCAGGGCAGAGAATTCAGTTCTGATATGGAAACATGAGAATGCTTAGGCTCAGCTTACAGGCATAATCAGATGCGTGCTGTGAGAATATTCTGGAGTCTGCTGGTTTCAGGAGAATTGTTTTCCTTTTCATTGTGGCAAGAAATTAACATAAACACTAAAGGCAAAGGATACTGGGCTGGTTGTTATAACCAGCTAACAAGGGAGGGAGGATCACCAAAGTTTTCAGTGCAGAGAGAAGGAGTAGTTACCTACTCATACACAATGTAGCAGAACAGTTGAGTCAATCTGTTCAACTCATTATGGTGCAAGTTATTTGTCTGTACATGACATCTTCCTGTGATGGTTTGGTGCTAAACATCACCTTTGTGTCATTTGGCAGGAAAAATTAGAATAGTGGGCCAAAATGAGTCAGCACAGTGTCTGCCCCTTGTGGAGACAGAGATGCTGTTGATCGTGCCACTTGCTGTGGTCACAGGACTGCTGAGAGACTTCATGTGACCTGCTCTGTTTCTAACCAGCATAAACTTTTTGAAACGACATCCCAGGAACAACCAGGATGGAAGTGGGCAGCTTTTTGTTTATAGCAACAGCAAATACTCCCTGTAGTGCTGCATAACACGCCAGAAATAAGCCTCTTTGTTGTAGTTTACTTCCATAACTAAAGGATCTTTTAACCTGTAGAAATTCTATGCTGCCATTTTGTTACAACCCATTTCTGTGCTCCAGTGGGTTTCATGCTGGCTAAAAGCTTTCAGACAGAGCTAAATTCGGGGTGGGGGGTGTGGGGGAGTGGTTCTTCTGTTGTTGTTTTTAAGGAGGGGGGAGCATTAGAAGCAGGGAAGGGTTCAGATGTAGAGAAAGTTCAGTATTTGGGGAATTTGATGTTGTATAAATATGGAAGGTGAGTGTCACTAGAACAAGTCTTTTGGGAAATAGGTCTCCGTTGACTTGGCACAGGTCACTTCCATTGGCTTGCCAGGAGCCATGAAATGCATGCTTACTCGTGGCTGGGAGGCACTGCACACCTTGTCCCTCACTCCTCCACCTCCTGAATGAGAAACAACCCCTTTGTTAGGAAAAAAAAAGAGTTTTATCAGGTTTGCCCAATACATGGAGAAATTCAGGAAATGAAAATCACATGTTCTCCATTTGCTGTTAGAATTCCTTCTGTGGGTTTAATGCATTTGTCGTTGTTGTATTTGTGCATGGTACAAGTGACAACACTGCATAATACAGTGAGCAATAACAATTAGGTATTAACCACTTTCACATTAAACCTGCCACATGCAACCGTTCCCCAAGGCCACAGAATGTTTTGGTTTTGCCCTGTATGTTTTACTGTGTGAGATTTCAGATTTTTTATTGACTGTCTTTAGCTCCAACTAAATGGGAACAGTAAACAACCCCTGCAATCAAAATCTAGTTTGATTTTGTTGGTTAGCCTGTACCTCTGGCCTGATACTGGTTTTCCTTCTGTTTAATCATACCTCACTGAAACAATGAAAAAAGCATTGAGGGGGTGCTACACCCATGCATATCACTCTAGGCCATATTTTCTTTCATTAGGGCAAGCTCGTTCTGTGAACATCTCTTCCAAGTTGCAGAACAGATCCAGGGGCACAGAGGTGTCTGAGAATCTGTTAGGAAGCATGGGTAGTTTCAGCTGGATGGTGATGATGGGTTTGAGCAGTTTTGGGTTCTTTGCGTTGCCATGCTGCCCAGCAGGGCTGCACTGTGTGTGGGCACTGGTCCCCTCAGCTGCAGAAGAGCACAGTGACCCAGAGAGGAGGATGGTCAGCAGAGGCTTCCCAGCAGCAGCCCTTGAGCACTCACTCTCCCTACGTGCAGTGTTAGCCATGTTTGGCCTCTATGGACTTTCTTTGTAAATTAAAACTCTGTTTCCAGACAGCATTAAACTTTTTATATTATGAAATTTACCATGTAAAAAGATTTTCATATTTTTATTGAAATTGCTAAGGCATTTGGCCTTTTCTTCTTTGTGATTTCAGTGTCTATTAAAGCATGAGTTCTCTCAGTGCCTCAGTCTCTTGATCTGGAAGAATGTTTGGGATGGGTGATTGTTGGCTCTCTGCTCCCTGCCCACATCCAGCTCCCCTGTGTGACAGGGTCCTGTGGCAGAGTGGGGCTGAAACTCAGGGCAGCTCTCCTCAGCTCCCTCTGGAGCTTCCCTCCCCCTTTTGTGCAGTGTTCCTGTCACCAGTGCTCACTGGAAATTGCTTTTCCTCCTCCTGGCAGGTGGTGAGAGCACCAGTATTTACTTTATCTTTTGTAGCAGAGGATTCACAGGGCTGGGAGGAGCTCTGAGGATTGTGAGAGTGCTAAAGGGAGGAGAGAGTCCCCCCATATTGATGCCAGCTGGAACTTGATGAGTTAAATCCTTGTGCCCATGTGAAAGGTACCCTTGTACTGAGAGGAAGTTGGAGAGACACAAAACTAAACCCACAGAGCTGTTCTGGGGCTGCAGGCTGCACACTCAGAGCAGCCAGAGGCCACTGGCAGTGCTGGCTGGCTGGAGCCCTGCCATGAGCAGCAGCTCCTGGGGCAGCGTTCCCTCCTCCAGAGGGGCTGTGCTGGAGTGGGCTCAAGTGGTTTGTGTGTGCCAGGCCTGGGCTCAGCAGGATGTGGCTGCTTGTGACACTGGTGTGTGGCAGGATGCAGCTGTAAACAGAGGCTTTGGGCACTGAGCAAACACCACACAAATGTTGTCCATATGGGGAAGGAGCAGCAGCAGGGCCTGCACACTGCCAGCATTCTGAAAAACCAAATAAAGGAAAATCCTGAATGCTTGGGGAAACAGATTTACAGCCCTGATCTCTGCTGCTCCTCATGGCCAGAGCCAGGGCAGGCCTGAGTCACCACTCAAGGACTTCCATGGAAATAGATGTCCATAAGAAGAGCCTGCTGAGGGTTTACAGCCTTTCACGTGGGGGAGGAGTGTTTGGCAACACTGAATTTTATCTGCATTTCTGTTCTTTGGAGAATGCCTCATTGGTTCTGGCTCCTGGCAAAAGGAAATGTGGAGTTTCTCCAGGGAAAGAGGAGCTGGGGGACTGCAGAGAGGGCCATGGGTTACCCCTGGGGAAAAGGATGCACCACTGGAACACAAGTGTGGAGCTTGTGGTTGTTTTTTTCTTTTCAGGTTACCTGGTTTTACATTTGTGTGTGCATTTCAAACAGAGGGAAAGCAAAAGTCTGCGTGGCTGTGGAAAACATCTGGGAATAAAAATGAAAGGTAATGCTCAGAAACTAAAAAGCAAATCAATATATTTAGAATGCATTAAATCAATATATTTAAATACATTAAAACAGTATATTTAGAATACATTATTTTAAGCAAATTCTGTTGTTTTCCCTGAATTACAGTTTTTGAGAACCTCAAAGTGGAAGTATATTTCCTGGCTGCTTTGTTCTTAGAATAACATTTTGCCACAGGATTAACTTCTATCATGTAAACCAGGATAAAGCCAAATTCAACACAAAGAACAGGCCTTGGGTGGTCCCATCCCTCCACCCCCCTGTGGTATTTACATGCCCTCTAAATAGAAGGAGAGAAAAGAATTATCAAAACAATTCCTATCTCATTTGCTGCTCCTGTGTTTGTGAACATGTGGAATGTGTTGGAAGATTATTTACCTGAAGGAATTTGGTAAGTGGATTCTGCTGAGGATTGTTTTGTGGTATTCACACCCCCAACCAGGAGGCTCGGTAGAACTTGTCCCTGTCACACTGTCCTGCACTGGCCGGTATCACATCCCTGAGCTACCACTGCCATTCCTGTCGTCCAGGTTTCTCACAAGGGCTCCTCCACTTGGCGCTGATTTCAGCCTTCTTTCAAGGCTTCTGAGCTTTCAGACCTGCAGACTCCTTTCAGTTTGTACTTTTTAGCGCCAGCTGAAGGTGGAAGCCCCAGCCCGTCTGAACCTTGTGCGGTTGTCAGGTCGTTATTAATTCCTGTCCTTCAGTGACAGCGATGGAGGCGAAAAGAAACGGTTTCACAAGAGGGCGGCATTGACCGCGGAAACCGAGGCTGCACGGATTTTCTGTGGTTTCACTCGTGTGGCAACACAGGGGCAGCCCAGAGTTAACTGCGATCCGCGGGTGAAGGATTTTGCTGGAAGCAGATTGTAGAAGTGTAAAAGGGGATTTTAGTGTGCCAGAGGGAGAGGAGCGGGCGGGCAGCGGCACAGCGCCAAGGGCGGTGTCGCCCGGGCAGCGGAGCCGGTGTGACAGCGGAGCCGGGCTCCCGAAATTCACCGACACTGCAGCTCCTCACTTCCCGCACGCTGCGGGTGACCCCATCCGGCAACGGCGTCGTGAGGACCCGAAGCGGGCAACCGGGATGTCCGGCATCGGTCCGCCCGGCAGTGCGGAGGGTCCGTCCCGCTGCCGGCAGGGCCGCGCTCGGTACCGGGAACCGCCGGCACCATGCCCCAGACCGGCCCCATCCCCGTCCCGCTCTCTGGCCCTGCTCCCACCGGACCCCTCACGCCCCGCAACGGCGTCCCGCGATTACGTCACCCCGTCAGCAACGATGGGAGGGCGGAGGCGCACCGGAGCTGGTCCGGCTCGTTCTGATTGGCTGCCGACGGGTGAGGTATGAGCTCGCGGGGGCTGCGCGCCCTCGGATTGGCGGCGACCGGCGCGTGCGCTCCTCCGGGCGAGGCCCGAGCGCGATTGGGCGCGCGAGCAGGGGCGGGGCCTGGCCGGGGAGCGGCGCGTGCGCGGAGCGGCGGGAAGATGGTGCTGATCAAGGAGTTGTGAGTGGGGGCGGCGGGGCCGCGCCGGGGCCGGGCTGGGGGGAGCCGAGCTGGCACCGGGGCCGCCGCCACCGCCGCAGCGCCCGCCGCCGCCCCGCCCGGGCCGCGACCCGCCGGGGCTTTCCCAGCCGCGCCCGCCGCCGCCGGGGCCCGCCCGCGCCGCTCCTCCCGTGTGGCCCCGGGGTCGCCGCTCCCTGCGGGGCGCGGGGCCGCTCGGTGCGGCGGGGCCGCCGTGACGGGAAAGGGCGGTGGGCACGGTTCGAGCGGGGCCGGGCGGGCCCTGCACGCAGCGAGAGCCGCGGCCGCGCACCGGCTGCTCCGCGAGCTCCGCGCCGGGCCGGGCCGGGGCAGTGGCGGGGCCCGGGGGCTCCGTGCCCGTTCCCCTCAGAGAGCGACGCCTATGGCAGCGGCCGCAGCCCTGCCCTGCTCCCGGCTCTCTGCTCGGTGGCGCCGGGAGCTCCGCGGCAATGGGTAGATCCGTGCCCAGGGGGCTCTTGCCAGCAAAGCTCAGGCTGGTTTGTTTCTCTGTCCCACCTTTTGCTAATTATTTCAAAGTCCAGTGACTGTCAGTGGTAGTACAGGTAACGTGTAGGTTGAAAAGTTTATAAACAAATTGAGCATAACACGAAGTTGTTGTGACAGAACTAGAAGTAGATCCCAGATTTCCTGGCTCTTTTGTACGGGTTCTAACATGTTCCATCCCTTGTGTTTCCTTTTGTGTCTGGCATTGAACTTTATTTGGATTTGTTGGGTTATATCCAAAGCCTTCCTGTCACAGAGAGTTCTGAAGAGAAAACTTGAATTGGCTCCTTTTGACAGTTCTTTCTTCAGCATCTGTGTTATATCTGTTACCTGCAGGTGAAGTCTAATGGTTCATTTTACTGAGTTTTCTCTTTTCCTCTTTCAGCCGAGTGGTTTTACCTTGCTCCGTGCAAGAGGTATGTCCTGATCATCCTCCCTGCTTTATTCAGAGTGAGGGCTGGGAGGGGATTTTGTGTCAGAAATGTGGCCAGCCTGAGTGCAAACATTCCCTGTGCTGTGGCTGCACTGACAGAGATGAGTGACACAGGTGTGAGCCCTGTTCTGAGCAAGGAGTTTCCAAGGAAGCAAATGCAACGCCGAGCCTTGAGCTGTTCTGAGCCTTCCACTGCCAGCAGTGCAGCTGTGGCCTGTGGCAGCATTTTCCTGCTGATCCAGCACTGAGGGACTCCAAGCCTTTTCCTCCACCAAAAGGTGGAGAAATTGTCTTCTCAGATCTGAAGCCAGCCGTTCAAATGGCACTGAAGTGCAGCTCAGTGAGAGTCACGATAGGATTTCTGTCATGACAGGGTGTTGAATGTGCTTTTGAGGGAAACATCACACTTGTTCTGTAGTGTGCATTTCCTGGGTCCTATAAGGGCAGCATTTAGTTGGTTGAAAGTGTGAACTGGCAAGGCTCAGAGCTGGAAATCAGTCACTCCAAAATCTGTAAACCCAAAATTGACATTTCTTGGTGCAAGTGAAGGACAACAAATACACTTAGGTCTTGGGATAGGAAAAATGAAGTTATGGTGTGCACCAAAGTGTTCGGTGGCTGTGGAACAGCAGGGGTGTAGATCTGGTGTTTGTGAGCTGCAGATATGTGTTGCCAAAAAGTTGTCAGAATTCACTAAATATCTTTCCTGTGGTGTATTTTACTTTGCTGATAGTCCTTTTTGTACTACTGAATTGTCAGAGGAAACAGCTAATTGTTTTTAACATGTTAAAAGGTTTTGGCCAACTTTGGTGCTAACATTTGACTTCTCTTCCCTTTGCAGTATCAAGTTGGGCAGCTTTATTCTGTGGCAGAAGCTAGCAAAAACGAAACAGGAGGTGGGGAAGGAATTCAGGTCTTAAAAAACGAGCCTTATGAACAGGATGGTGAGAAGGGACAATATACTCACAAAATCTATCATTTAAAGAGGTGAGAAAATCCTTTGATGCACATTGTAGTCTCTTGGTATTGAGCAAGAAATGTTGAAAGTTGAGGTTTAATTTGCTCAATTGTGCATGAGTGCTCTGGCGAGTGGGGAAATGTGAAATACTGTGGATTTTAAATGTGTGGGATACTTGTCTGAGACAGCTGAAGGAATTGTTCTTGCTTGCTCTGGACAGGAGTCAGAGGTGAGTGGGACATAAGGTTCCTCCTGCAGGTCAGGAGCTGGAGGTGAGGGCTCTGTGCTGTGCTCTTCCTCAGCAGGTGTCTGCTGCTCTGCAAGAGGAAGGATAGCACAGCATTCCTCATGACCACACAGCTCACTCTCAGTTACCTTATCATTACCTTTCCCGTTTTTTCTCAGCCATGTCATGATCAGGAAGGTTTCTGAAGTTCCTGTGTATTTCACTGCAGGTGACAAAGTGCATCATAACCCCTCAAGTGCCTGGGTAGAATGTGCCTTTCTTATTGGAGTGGGAGGAAGCAATGAGGAATTTCAGCTGGCAGGATTTTAAACACATTGTCCTTGTTTGTTTTCCCAGTAAAGTCCCTGGGTTTGTAAGGATGATTGCTCCAGAAGGCTCTCTGGTGTTCCATGAGAAGGCCTGGAATGCATATCCCTACTGTAGAACAAGTGAGTCTCCCCTGTGTGTTCTTCTGTTGCCGTTTTTATATGTGAAACCCTGCAGTAACAATTGTATCTAATAATGCTCTGTGTTTTCTTTTCCTTTGCATTGCACGTGTTTTCCTATGACTCCAGTTGTGACAGTGAGTATTTGAAATCCTACCAATCACATATTGGGGTTTTTTGAGATATATTTTATCTGTTACTGCCCATTACAATTGTCTGGCTCCAGCCTGTCAGATGTGCCTTGCTAGGACTCTTGGTGTAGAGTACAACAAAGCAACTCCCTGTGCTTTATTTGTCTGCACGTGGCTGTAATTAGAACTGTAATTTGTCAGAGAAATTATTTCATTTTCTATGTCTTCTTTTATGCCTTTAATTGTGATACATAATGTCTGTCCTGGTAAGACATAATGCTAAGAAAAGTAGGAGGAGAAAAGTGGTATATCAGAGGCTTCTACACTCCTGAATGTAGGAAGAGCAGGGAAGTGGATCAGTCCCTGCCTGTCTGAAATGCCATTGCTGTAAAATGAATTCTTGCCCCACTTAGAATGGGGTAATTGGGAGCCTAAGTGGATCAGCACAGCTCAGGATTTGGGTTTGTTTTTTTAAGATGCATGGGAGGCACATCATTACGATTTTTTTACATGTTTTGGTGACCTGTTTAATGACAACTTTCAGTTAAATGTTAAACTGCGTTATCTGCTCCCTTGCAAACATGGTTTAGATTGTTACCGTGTGGATGTGACACAAGTGAGTTTGAGCTGTTGAGATTGACTCACCGTGGTACCTGAGCATACAGGTGTGTGCCCTCTGACTTTTGGAATCAGCAGGGCTCTGTCATTCTCTTTAGATGTACAATTTGGTGGTAGCTGGACCAGTATGATCCAGCTTTATGATTGTAATTGTGCTGTACAGTAACATCTAACTACAGGATTAATAATTTGAAAATTACTTGAACATTGAGGTAAAGAACTTCAGGGTTGAGGACAGCAAATGGCAGGGTTATTTCTATTGGTGTGCACAGGTAGAGCTGGATTTCTTAAACATGACTGTTTTTAATTTAGTACTCACTGGTCTACTTTAAGATTATCATATACTTGTTTCTGTGTGTAGGTTAGGGGCTGTTTCTCTGGTAATTTCAATATATTGTGTTGCTAGTCAGGGATTAGTAGTGGCATGGATGTAGATACCGTTTAGACTTAGAGCAGAGATGTAATCAGACTTGTGCTTTTTTGCTTTTAATTCTTACAGAATGAATACATGAAAGATGACTTCTTCATAAAAATTGAGACCTGGCATAAACCAGATTTGGGAACAACAGAGAATGTGAGTTGGGGTTTGGATACCAAGCATTAGTGCAATTAGTACAGATAAAGTATTTTATACCTAGTGATGGTGGATAAGTACTGCATAAAGTCAATGCCTGACCAGTGAGTAAAGCAAGAAAAGCATTTTTCCGGTCCTTGCAAGGTGGTCAAGCTGTCTTATCTAAGGAGATAGGAGAAGAGGTTTGGTTTTTATGTTTAGAGGTCAATACAGATGCTTGATTCTCATGCAAACACTTAAATAGCTTTTCAGCATGTCCTTTTGTTAATTTCATGTTCTTTTACTGTAGACATGCTACTGAAAGTTAGGCTGACAAGTTTATTTGAGAACAGGTTTCACAAGAGCACTGGAGTTGATCTGTGAGCACTGTAGTTAAATACTGAAGGTGCCTCTGTGCCCCTGTGAATTGTCCCAGCTGGTGATGTTCTTATTTTCTCCTCAAACAATCACTTTGGTTCATGTGTCACTTCAGCAAAATTTTGATCTGCAGTGACAAACATTTACAAACCATCCAGAGAGGAGTAGTTGTCAGACTGTTTCCAGTGCTTGGGTGAGCTGTAACTCTGGATGTGCTACACAGGAGGGGAATTGTTCTTGGACAGCTCCCCTGGCTGTAACTGAGTTTGGGTGTGCTGGACGGACCACAGGTGTGGAGCTGATTCCATCCTCTGACCTTCACACACCCTCAGACTGCACCTGGTCCACCTTGAAGGCAGTCCTATGATTCAGGGAACTTGTGAGATCAGGTTATTGGAATCTGCATTTTTGCACTTGGAATTTTTACACCTTCTTTCTAGTTCAAAAAGTTCATGCAGATTATGGAATGGGTAATAGTTCTAATTAGAGCTTGATTTCATTAGTGCTGACAAATGTGACAGATGAATAGAGCTTAATCTTAAATCCAGGTTTCCTGAATGCACAAGAAGTGAAGGTTTTGTGCTGGTTTAAAATTGATTAGTGAGTGAATTGAACTGTAATTGTAGAGATCATTCCCTTTGAGAAAGGCAGAGGAAGAAGGGGTAGGTTTGGAGAATGCTGCCCGTGCAGCATCCTGAAAATCTCCCACACACACACATGTACTGCACAAAGTGATCACTTTGTGATTCCCAGCATGGGAATGATTCCTTCTTCTTTTTTTTTTTTTTTTTTAGGTTCACAATTTAGATCCAAACACATGGAAGAGTGTTGAGGTTGTCCATATTGACATTGCAGATAGAACTCAAGTAGAACCAGGAGTAAGTAAATGTTCTGCTGTTGGGATTGGGATGTAGCATGCAGATTCCCCTTGTGCTTTGTATTTTTAGTGAATAAGCTGAAATGGAGTGGATTTCACCCAACAGAGACATGACAAGTGTCTTTAACAGAACCATTCATTTATGTGCCTGCCTTCCTCCTTTGGTTTTACTGCTGATTCTTTCTGCATATCTGGATCTGCTGGGGCTGTTGCCTGGTTGTTAAATTGTAACAGCTGGACTGTTGGATGTGTAATATTTTTCGGACAGTAGGGAAATGTTAGGGACTAATATGGAGACTGTGTTTGCGCAATAAATGTGATTGTCTTGTTTTTGTGCAAGGAGAGACTCCTTATACTGTTTAACTGTTATTTTCTGAAAGTAGATACTTGGATATCCTACATTCTGGGAGGAGGACTTCTTTGCGGGAAGTCCTTGGAACTATTTGCAGTACATAATTCTCTTTTTTTGTGTGTGTGTATTTGACCTACAGAGTATCAAAACTGAATGCAGAGTTGTCTCATCCAAAGTCTTAAGTCTCTTCTGATGTGCATTTCTACATTGTTACATTTCTACATTTCTGTTTCATTTTTATAAACTTCTAACACCATTTCCACATTTAGCAAATATTTTTGAGGATATTTGCAGATTCAAACCCACAGTATAGCCCATTTTTGTGTAGGGATGCTTGGGATTTATTTTCACCATGTGATTGAATTTTTTATTTCTGTTTCATCTCACAGAAAGTCTGTTTTGCTAAGTCCTGACTTCATTAACCAGAGCCTGGCTTTGTGATTAAACTCTTAGCAGACCCTGGTAACTCTGAGTTACCTGCAGACTGACATCTGGGACCCACATTTGAAGTCTCTTCTCTTATAAAAGCCTGAAGTTTCTGGCCTTTGTCTTCTCTCTCTTTACTTCTTAGGATTTCAGGAGAGACACTTTCTATTTGTGCTGATATCTTTATCAAGTTTAGGTAATGGAACTTGAATTCATTTTTTTTCTTGGAAGTTCAGCTGCATCATAACAAAATTGCCAAGACTGACATGCTGACTCGTGCTCATTTGAGTATGTGTAGAAATAATTTGGGTGACAGCTGTGACTTTCTTTAGATACACATTTAACCCTGCCTTCCTAATCATCTCCAGCGTGCAGTCTGTGTCACTTTATGTTGTTTGTATAGGAAAGTGACTTGCCAGGAGAGAGACTTTTTTAAAGTGTAAGCAAAAATGAGCACTTGATGAACATCAGAGGAGGCTGTGGTTTTGAAAATAATTTGTAGAAAAGCAGAGTGTAGTGAAAACAAATTGAAATCAGCTTTATAGCTATTTTTGTACATTTGTAAATGTCTTGTTTAGGTCATAGTGGATTATTACTCGAAAGAAAGTTCTAAAATTACAGTTTTGTACAAATCAGATTACACGTGGATTTGGATTTTGAAGTTTGGATTTCTGTGTACTGTCCATTTTTCTATATTCCTATTGGAATATAGGAATTGCTCTTTTGTAGTCTGTAAGGAAGTGTTAAAAGATTCTCAAGTTGCAGAGCTTGACAGGTGGATCTCTGTCATTTCAGACTTAATTTATCACAATAGGCAGCTAAACAGCTCCACGTTATTAGTGCTGAACCTTGGAATCATCATGCAATGACACATCCCATGGGACACCCTATCTGTGTACAAATATGATGTACTTTTAGTTGTGTACCCCTCTTTTCATCCTGTTTATAAATATTCATCTCTCCCAGCCTTGTTCCTAGTGACCTTTACCTCTTGGCCCTGGGCCTGGCACCACGATGTGTGTCCGTGATAGCCAGGCTGGTTCCATTTCCCATTTGAACCTTGGCATCCTTTCAAAGGTGATCTCAGGCAATGGTTCCCCTGATAGCTGTGCTGTAGCTGCAGGACTCTTCAGGAGATGGCAGTGATTGCAAGGCATTTTTTATTAAAAGCCTTTTAGCTAAACCTACCTAAAACACACCAGTGCCTGTCAGGGCAGTGTACAGTGGTGCTGGTGACTGTTTCAGTTATGAGAGATGGGAATCGTGAACTGAGTTGGGAGTATGGCATACTTGGGTAAACCTGATTCTGGTCTTGTGGTGTGCTGTGAATGAGCACTCAGAGCTGTGGATGATATTGGAGGGAAGTTCTCATAGGTGGTACCTTCCTCAGGATCTGTATGTGAGTTTTTTGCTTGATAACACCAGTAGTATGTGCATTCTCTTGCTTAAAACACTAATACAATACTGAGCTGGAAAGCCAGAATTTGTGTCCACCTACCTAGTTGGTGGGATGCCACTCCATGTTCAGTTCCATTTTCATGGGTTTGCAGATCAGGCATCAAACTTGTGTAATTTTCATGTTAGGTTCTAAAAATTTTCTTCAAACCATTCTGTCCTGTTTGAATTTTTATACTATTTGATAGTGAACCATGAGTTTTCAGGAGCTCTGTTACCACTCTGAGCAGGTCTAAAGACTAAAAATGAGAATTGAAAAGAAGTGCCCAGGTTCTGGATTTGTTGTGATATTCCTTTGTTGTATGTGGTTCACAGTTTCTAAATCATTAATAATAATATCTGGTTGCATTCGTGCATATAATACTGAGAATTTGAGCAGAAACTGCCTGGGAAATGGTATTTGTGTATTTCTTTGAAAAGGTTTTGTTCCTCTGTCCTGTTATGCTGCTGCAGGCTGTTGTTTGCCTGTCTAACTTTCCAGGGGACTTCAGGGGTTTGAGCTGTAATATTTGCTCCAGCAGCTGCCTGTTTTTCTTCCTAAGAAGGATTTGTTGTTGTCAGGAGTTAAGCTCTTGCTGCACAGATATTTTCCTTAAACTCTGCAAAGAACTGTTGTTTATTTGTACTTTGGCTCTAGTCCAGTCTTCTTCCTTGCATGCTTGTAGGATTTGTGTGTAGAGAAGAGTTCTTACAATGCTCTCCTGTCCGTCTAGGCTTTAGTCTATAAAAGGTTTTTCCTGTCCTTAATAGGATTTGGGTTAACCGAGTTCTAAAAGGTCTTGGTTCAAAGCTTCTGTCTCTAGCATAGACAACTCCACCTATTTCCTTGGAATTTCTGTTTTCTCTCCTACCTTTTACTCATCGATAACATTTTCATCCCCAGTGTTTCCAGCTGTGGTTATTTTTATGTGGGTCCTAAATGCAAGAGCACAGTTGCTTTTTAGCAGTGTCCCTGTGCAGTGGGAGGTAGGATGGCAGGTGACAGCATCATGTGGACTTGAGTGTCCCTGGGGTAGCCAGACCAATCATTCCACTCCATAAACCAGGCAAATCAAGGCTGCACATGTAGCTCAGCTTAAATGCCTCACACCACTACAGTGAGCTCTGCTTTGGCAGGATGTTCACACAGTGAAAATAAATTCAGGCTTGTCTCAATGCTGTACCTGGTTTTATTTATAAAACTGGCACTAAGAGGTGGAATTCTTGTGTTTCTGTTTAGCATGTTGCTGCCCCAAACCAGCAGTAGTTCTGCCAACAATTAGTTACATATAGCAAAATTGTTTATCCATTGCTATATCTTGATTCACTTCAATGTCTTCTACCCAGTGATTGTGTGAAATTTTTAAAAGGCAGTCATGAGAGGGATTCCCTCCTGTTCTGCCTCCTTCCCTCCTGTTCTGCCTCCCCAGCAGAGGCCATGTGTTGCAGCCTGAATAGCTTTGGCATGCTGGTTCTGAATTATTGCCTTCTCCTCCTCTCAGGGGTCACAGACCCAGAGGGACAGTGCAGATGTCACAGTGTGCACATCACAGGGCAGCCCTGGTGAGCTCTTGTGTTGTGTTGGAGCAGGGGTGATGGAGCCAGCCCGGCAGCTCTGCTGCTCCCATCCTGCTCCAGCAGAAGCTTAACACAGTGGGGTATTGAATCTGGTGGTGCTTTCTGACTCTCAGAGTGTTTTATGTTACAGGACTACAAAGCTGATGAAGATCCTGCATTATTCCAGTCAGTTAAGACAAAGAGAGGACCTCTGGGGCCAAACTGGAAGGTAGGAATACTTTCTATACTAGGAACTGTTGTTACAGCCTTAGGTATTTTTTTATCAGCAGAAGAAAAAAGTTCATGGTTCCTTCAGAACTTGGCTCAGCTCCAGCTGAGGAACAGATTGTCTGTGTCCCAGCACATCCCTCATGTGACACCCCAGTGACACCCCAAAAGCAGCACGGAACTTGCCAGTACCCTCTGCCAGCCATCAGGATCTGTCCCAGGAGGGAATGGGCTGTGTGTGCACACCAGAGATCCCCACAGGAATTGAGCAGCCCACTGCTGTGCCCTGGAGTGAATCACAGGGATTCTGTCAGCAACAGCCCCAAGTTACTGATTAGAATGTTGTTTTTCTGTAATAATACTTAGAACAATATTTTATTATCATAATAATTATTTACTATAAATTAATTATATTATTTATCATTCTAATGCACTAATTTGAATTATAATTTCTAATAATTAAAGTTTTAAAGTATTGAAACTTCTTTTCTATTATCCCCTAACAGAAGGAGTTAGCAACTGATGAGGAGTGTCCCAAAATGTGTGCTTACAAATTGGTGACCATCAAATTTAAGTGGTGGGGACTGCAGAACAAAGTTGAAAATTTTATACAAAAGGTGAGTACTTCTGCCTTTTGGGGCTCTGTTGATGTGGGGCTTTGAGCAGGAATAGTGGTGCCGTTTCCTATTGCTCACAGCCAGGGAATTTCTGTCCTTTTCCCCAGCCAGTCAAACCGTTTGTGTCTTGGTTTGCTGCAAGTGGGGCTTCACTGGAATTACCAGAACAATTTTCTAGGGAAAAAAAGTAAAATCTTCAGGAAGTGACTGATCTGGCTTGGCTGCTGCCACCTTGGAGCTGGAACAGATTTTAACAGCATTTTTTGTAATTCTCAAGTAATGTGAATGGCTGAACTTTGTTGAAACTCTTTTTTTGATAGTGAAATTTGTTCATTCTTTCCATGTTAAAGATGAGGTGAATTTGAGAGATGAGGTGAATTTAAATTGGATCCAGGGGTGTGAGGTGGCTGAATCTGTAGCAGTGTGAAGCAGCACTCACTTGAAGATTTTAACTCTTCTAACTGAGCAGCTGCTATCACTTCACCAGCCTTTAGCAAGTCCTACCTGTGATCTAATGCTTGTTTATCTTCTTAAAGCAAGAAAAAAGGATATTTACCAACTTCCACCGCCAGCTGTTCTGTTGGATTGACAAGTGGATTGAGCTGACTATGGAGGACATCAGAAGGATGGAGGACGAAACCCAGAAGGAGCTGGAAGCGGTAAGAAAGCTTTTCTTTAAGGCTGTGTGTGCTTCTACCTGGAGATTTATTTGTGCAGAAACTGAGGCAAGTTGTGTGGTGTCCATGCCTGTGTGTGTGTTTGGGCAATGGCTGATGAGCACTGTGGCCCCTTGAGTGCAGCCCCATGGGCTCCTGCATTCTGTGCTGATTTAAGGTAAGTTTCTCTCATGTCATTAAATGCAGGATGCCTGCCCTGACTACCTCTGTGTTTATGGCACCACACCCACTGCAAAAGTCCCACTCAGGGCCCTTTTACAAACTCTTGTTGGTTGGAACTCAATCTGTCACTGTCCCATTCCATCATGTCTCTTGCTTTGTTTCATTTCTGCTCATCATTAGATCTGATTACTTTTTCTCTTCAAGCAAGTTTGTGTCACCTGTCAGCTGTTCCACTTCTGATTAGCACACCAAACCAAAGTCTTACTTCCAAAAAGAAAGTCAGTAAAATCAGCTGAGATCATGTCAGTTTTCCTGCTTCAGTGGCTGTGAGGATCAAATCCATGTGGGGTGATGTCTGGGAGAAAGCTCAGCCTTAGGGCACTGTCCCTGCTCTCTCCATTCAGAGGTGGAGCACCACCACAGGCTGGGAAGGAAGCCTCCTTCTGTAGAGTCTTTCCAGACCATGACCTTTGGCCTGAACCTTTCCCATGTTAAATCCCATTGGCATTTTTGCCGTTCTTGGATTTGCAGTTGTATTTGCTTCCCATTTTGACAATTGCTTCATGCCTCCAACCCAATCTGGTTACCCAGACAGTTCCAGTGTCTTGGTTCTTCCAAGACACAATGTGTCTTCAGCTACAGCTTGCTGTTTGCCTGGTTTGAGCCATGCCAGGCACCTCTGACCTGGCTGCCCAAGGCTCCAGACCTGGACAGGAGCCCTGGGGCACATTCTGTGCTCTGTGCCTGGTGAGTCTTTGCTCCTGGTACCAAAGCAGCTTCAGCTCCTCCCTCCCCAGTTGTGCTCTCCAGGGGCTTTCCAAGCAGTGTGGAACAGCCTGTGTTGTGTAGGGATGTTTCCTGCATTTCCTGCATTCTTCACAGTTCTGTGCTGAGCTGTGGCACCAAATATTCTTTGCCCATAAGCTGGAGGGTTTGGGTCAGCAGCCCCAGAATGTGCTGTGGACAACGTTGGTGTTCACTCACTCTTGTGAGCAGATCTTGTGCTCTCTCATGGGCATTTGAGTATTTTTGGCAGTTCTTTTCTCAAATCAAGGGAGTTTCTTCTTGAATTCTAATTTATACCTGATCCTGTTCCTAGAGCCACCAGTTCCCAGGTGTCTGTAGGGGAGGAAGCATAACAGCTGTCCTCTCTAAACTGAGTTTTGCCAGAAGGGTTCCCTTTTGCACATCCATAGTTCTTAATTTGGACTGAAACAGACTTTATCCAGTTTCCCTGAGCAAGGGTAGTGGCAGTGAGGAGTGCACACCAGAGGTGTGCTAGAGAGAGGCAGCAGAATTTGACATACCTGTGTGCATGGTGAAATTGTTCCTTTGTGTCTCTGTGGACTGTGGATATTTTGTTTCACATTTCTCACTGGTAAGTAGTTCCTTTTAAATATTTTTTCCAAAATATTTGCTGCTCTTTTAGTTCTTACCTTAAGCCAAACCCAGCTCACATGTGTCTGGCTGTAACATTTATCCTCATTCTTAAACATCAACTGTATTTACTTCATATTTTCTCATTTTGCAAAGGCAAATTGTTTTTTACAAATAGATTGTTGTGTAAGATGTTAGTGTCAGGAATTTGGAATTTGTGTATTGTTGAAAAAGTTGAGTTGCTTTGGTTTGTTCTTTTTCACAAGATAAATGTATGATGTTACACTAACCCAGATATGTGTGAAATGAGAGAGGAGTGAGGACCTACTGTCTCGGGGTTTTTCCAGTTGTTGCACAAGGGGTATCTACAAACACCTATAAATGATGTAATTTCCATGGGATTATGGTGCAGTGCATTAATAGGCAACCTAAGGGCAAAAATGTCACTGCCAAATAATATCAATGCTAGTTTTATCCAAAATAATTCGTCATCTTGTTTCATATTCAACTACTCCATCCATTGTGCTCACCAGTAACTGCCATAACATCCCCAGTACACCGCAAAGTGTGTTTTATGGCCAGGACCTCTGGGAAGTGAGTGCTCAGGGCTGAGGGGCTCAGTGTGACACAGATTTGTCCCTGTAGTGGTCAGGAGTGGCCAGGGCAGGCCTAGGCAGTTCTGTGATGCTGAGAGCCAAACCTGGCACAAAGCAGGGCTGGCAGTGCATGTTCTTTACCACACAGTGTCCTGGTTCTCTGCCCCTCCTCATGAACACCTTTCTTCCTTCTGCTCCGAGCTGATCTTTCTCTGGGTTTTGTGCACATTCCAGTTCTTTTGTTGCTCCTGTGCTTCATCTTCAGTCGATTTTTATAGTCAGGATCTCTGCTTTTGTTACTTTCTGTTACTCTCTGAATCCTCATCAGTGTTCTTCCAGAGTTCCTCTATCCCAGTCCATCTTTTTATCACTGTTTATGTTTCGCTTGGTGGATTCTGTCTCTGGCTGCTGGAGATGAGAAGCACCTCTGCTCCATGAAACATGCATCAGCTCATCAGTGCAGAGTAGGAAAGTACCAGGTCCAGCCAGAGCCCTGTGACCAACCTCTCTCATGCCTGTGTGAGGGTAGAGATGCCACACTGGGTACCCTGAGCAGTGATTCCATGCTGGAGCATCGTGGGCTTGGTAAAAATTCGAGCAGCATTATTTACAGCTGCTCTCCAGTTCCCAGGTCTCCTAGCCAAAAAGAAATACCATAGCATGGCCAAACCCCCTGAGCTGTAGCTGGAACTGGCCCTGGCCAGGGAGAGGCAGATCCTGGCCCTGCAGGTCATTCCTTGTCTCATACTAACCACAGCATGGCAGGTTCTGTGTGTGGAGCTCACCTTTTATTTCACTTCAGATGCGTAAGAAGGGTTCCGTTCGAGGCACTTTGGCTGCGGACGTCTAGAGGAGTTCTCTGTAGGTTCTGAGGCAAAGCGAGCTGTGTAAGTCAACTGCTGGATGGAAAAGGAGAAGAGGGATTAATGTTCTTTTGGATGGGAATTGTTAGCAGAAATCATCTTGATGTCCACATGATGTCCGTGTGGCCTTACCTTCCTCCTGCTTGGTAGCGGTGTGGTGGTCAGCAGGTGGGGCTGACCCACGGTGCCCAGGACAGCAGGTGGGCATTGAAGCAGGCACTAAGGCTGGGAGCAGAGTTCCTGCAGCATTGGGCACCTGCCCTGGTGCCTGATGCTCACCCAGTGCAGGCACCCCAGGTGTGGGATGTGCTGCTGTCATGACCATGGCACTGAGCCCTGGTGCTCGCCCCTTCTGGGCTCCAGTCACACAGGCCAGCATCACTTTGCTGCACACACAGGAGCAAAGTGATCTCTGGACTTGGTCCGTGTCACTTAGGGAAGCTGTGGAGCATCACCTTCCAAACACTTTCAGTTCTTAGAAATCCAGTTCCACCCAGAACACCAAACTGTGTCAGAGCTGTTGCTGCAGGAGCAGCTTCTCCAGGAGTTAGAGGCTCTTGGTGCTTGTGCCCAGCCCTTTGGTGCTGCTGTTCCTCACAGGGACTGTTGTAACATCCCAGCCCGAGGGTGCCACATCCCACTGATCGTGTGGGCTCCCCAGTGAAGGGAGCTGCTCCCAGCCCTGGGGGCAGGTCCTAACCAAGGACAGCTCCCACTGAGATTCCCTCAGGAGCCGGCATTGCTTTGGTGTGACTCTGAGGCCCTGTCCTGCTTTTCCCTGGAGATAATCTCCCTGTGTGTTTGGAGCTGTGTCTGAAGCAGCTGCTAATGCAGAAATTGCCCTTGCTCTCTCCACAGCTGCGTAACCAAGGCCAAGTGAGAGGAACGAGTGCTGCCAATGACGAGTGACGCCGGATGGATGCCGGTGCTGGATCCTGGCTGTGTGTGTGGGTGCATGACTCTGTATATAACTACACACACACATGCAGACACAAGGGGTGGTTACAGTGTCTCTCTGGGTGCTATACCTGTCCTAGCAAAGGTTCCAAGGAAAACTTGCTTTCATTATGTATACCCCATGCAAATAAAAAAATCAACTGAGTAGTGTCATTTAAAGGATGAATTTTGCTAACTGGTATGTTCATGAATGTCAATACTGGACCAATTTCTGCCCTACTTGTTTTCTCTCCTGTCCAAGTCACTCTGCTCTAACTCGCCCATCTCTCATTGTAAAGGAACACTCAAAAAAGTTAAATTTCAGTTTTATGTCTTCCCTATGTGATGAGTTTTTGGAATAGGAACAATGAATGTATTTATAGCTATTTATTTCTGGATTGTCATTATCCTCTTGTCAAATCAAAAAAAAATTTCTTATTAGAGGAAATCGGAAGACTTTTACTGTTGAATAAGTTTAACCCAAACTTTACCCACTTAACTGATTTAAAAGAAAAAAAATCATGTTTTATTGGACTTTTGTACATTGAAATGCTAACAGTTTTCTTCATTAAAATTGGCAAGACTAAGGAAAAATGGCTTGTGATTTATAAAGTAACTTGCAACTTGAAATTTTTCAGAACCTGCTTTTTAGACAAGTACACTGACAGTACCTGTAGAGCATTTTCCGGTGTATCTTAGGCTGGGCAGTGAGGACAGGGTCAGCCCTTCCCTCCAGGAATACTCCTGCCAGTGCAGTGGCTGTTTTCCAGAGCTTCCCTTTGGAAGCCATGCAAGCATTCTGGATTTCACACACAGCAATGAAATATAATTGTGATTTTAGCTGTTTTCATGTTGGAAATTCACTTTGGGAGATGTAGACTTTCAGATGTGCTGACAGTTTCAGTTGTAGCTCCTGACACATTCCCCTGCTGTCTGTGAGGGGCTGATGTGTGAGAGCTCCTGGGATAACAGATGCCTCCTGTAGGAAACTCCCAAGGGAGAAAGGTCTTCAGCATGTTGGAGGAACCATTCAGAGCCCATAACAGGGGGACATTAACCTAATGCTTGTTAGATCAAAGAAAAAGTATTTTTAAAAGCACTAATTAGACAAAGATCTATTAATGCCTGTTTTCTTCCCAGCACCCTTGGCAGGGCAAGCCTTGCCTGACTTCCCAGGAGGGCTCTGATTTCTGTTACCATCAGTGACAAAACATTCCTGCACTGGCAGCAGGGGCCAGGTGTGCTGTGCACCTTGTCCTGGTGCTGGGCACGCTGGCACTGCCACACCTGCCTGGTGCTGGTGCCTCACCTGTGTGCTGCACCAGCCACCCTCCAGCCCCGCAGTATTTAATGAGTTTGGTTTCCTTTCTGGGTTAGTTCAGTGCTTTTTGTCCTGTACCACCAGGAGGTTGGGCTGGTAAACGCAGAGGTCATAGAAGTACCCCTGGAACCACACACAGAGGTCATTCAGTACCCCTGGAACACAAGGGCTCAGGTCACAGTGCTGGAGTTTGTGTCCTGCCATTTTTAGTGTGTTGCAATGCAGAGGGAAAGGGGCCCTGTGACTTCCATGGATTTGGACTAGGTGTGAAAATTTGAGAGAATCTTGTAGTGAATGTACAATGTTTTGTTTCCTTTGGCAGTCTCTGGTGCAACTGACAAGTAAAGCAGGCAATGAAATTTAATTAAATAAATTTGATCATAAAAAGCTCTGTCTCTTATCTCAGGCACTCACATTTTGCTCCTGCGCTGGTATTTGGGGTCCCAAAGGCTGGGTTTGGTTTGGGATTTCAGGCTGAGCAGCACCTGGAACCTTGATGCTGCTGAGCTGGGAGGACTCTGCCCACTGTGAGGTGGCAGAGGTGGGACTGGGCATGAGGAGGGGCTGCAGCTGGGAGGTGTCTCCCACGGGGCACCGGAGGTGCTGAGGGGCTCCTGGATGTCCCTCCCTGGGGTCCCATGCCTGGGCTGGCTCTGGGGCAGGGTTCTGCCTGCTCAGCTTGTGCAATCACCTGCTGCAAAGCTTGTACAGCTCCTTTGGTAAATGCAGAATTGAATTCTGTCTTTACTACCAGCTTGTTTAGCTTCCAGATGGTGAGCCAACAGGAAGCAGTGGAAGTGTAACGTAGTTTTAATGTAATGGATATGTAAACGTGATAGTTACTCACTGCAATAGACTGCTGGGAACCACATTCCAGCAGTAACCTTTGAAATCCATCACTTGGCTGTACACAAGTGTGATCTAAGAAGACTTGTAAGGAATTTGCTTTTTTTCTGGAGGATTTTTAATCACTGAAGAGAAAGGAGAATGATTTCTGTCTTTTACCTTTACATGTAGACTGAGAAATGTCAGGGGAAAAAAATCTGCTGAGATTTTGGGTCTTTTGGGATTTTCCACCCTCAGGCCCTTCTAAATCCTCTCTGAGCAATCTGAAAATGTCCTGTAAGACAATTTACTCTGCATTTCCAAGCCTCAATTGATGCAGTCATGTTTAGAAGCTCCATCATGTCCTTGAAATGCAGTGCTGTGATTTTATGGCAAAATCTGAAGCACGAGGCTGTTGCTGTGGTTTTTATTCAGTTCATACAATTCAAGAGTCTTCTCCGTTGAATTCTGTCTTGATAAAGTCATTGGGAAAAGATTTTCTTTGAAGTTTTGTAACTTTTAATGAAAGACTTTCTACTTGCTTTAATTTATATGAAAAATTAATTTTAATCAACAGCATATAATTGTCGGGAAGCAGAGATTATCCAGAGTGATGGCTGCAGACATTTTATTCCTGGGAGCCTCCTCTTCTCCTTGTTGCCTGCTGTGGGCAGAGTTCAGTGTGCAAACCCTACCACAAACAGAGCTCTGGCATGCACAATAGTTTTAAAGATTATAATGATAATGTGTCAAGCCCAAGTTTTGGAGGCAGATTTTTAATTGCTTCTACCTGAGGCATCACCTGCATGAGGACTCTTAATGAGAATTAAGTGAAATCCTGTGCTGCCGTCCCTGTCTTCTCAGCTTGTTTGAGGTCCCAGCCCCTGGCAGCAGAGCCAGGAGGGGGCCTGGTGAGGGGAGGTGATTGCTTTGCAGTGCACCTGAAGAGAGTCTGGAGGTATTTCTGCCACTGCCCTGTGCTGTTTTTTGCTGGTATGCTGGTACTTATTCTGATACTTACAGTCACTCTGTTCTGGTGCTCTTTCCCCACTTTTGCTACTTATGCTGTATTTTTTAAAAACCTCTCAGCAGGCATCAGCACAACCCCAGATGTGCTGCTGTTACCCTTTAGAGACAGTATCTGCTGTCCATGCTTCACAGTAGCCTTGGATTTCTTATTGCTATAAGCACAGGAAGCCCTAATTTAGTTTTAAAACTTTATTCCTCAGGTTGGAGACATGTTTCTTTCCTGAACCCCATCTACCTTTATTCTTTAATTTTTCTCTCTAAAATTACATGGCTTTCTGGTTTAGAATTGCATATCCAAGGCACACAAGAAATTTGAGGTATTTGTTGAACCTGAACTATAGAGTTTCTCCAATCCCAGCTAAAATTATGATATGCTTATTTACCAAATTTCTGTTTTATAAACTTGGCTTTAGCACCTTCTAGAACAACACCTAATGCCGTTGCTCCTTTTGCAAAAGGCTCTGTCTCCCTTGTTTCTCACACAGTCCAAGGTAAATTAAAGGAATGTGATTATTAGGACTCCTGAAAAACCCAGTAGTCACTGGCTAAACTATACCATAAAAAGAACTGAGCTACACCAACATGGGAAGTCCCTGAAAAAGGCTGGGAGCAAAATGACCATAATTGAAATCTGAAAGCAGCAACTTCATAAAGAAGTAAGCGAAGAGGCGGCTCTTTGTAAATGATGATCTAAAAAGTGTTCTGGGTTGTGAGACCTCATTTCAAATGTATTCATTAAATAATATTTGAATCATTTAACAGTTTGAACTCTACTGCACTGCTAATATCTTCAGAGGATTTTTTTTCTTCAGTAACAAAGGTGCCTTTGTTCCCGCTCAGTGCTCGGGCTGTGCCTTGGATATTAGTTGGAAACCTGATCACCCAACATCACTCCGAGGCTGCGAGTACAATGTGAGTCGTCTGCAACCCGGATTAAATCAGGCCCTTTGTACAGATGCTGAGGGGCCGTGGTGGTGGAGGAGCGATGGTTGTGGGCAGCAGGAGATCTTTAACCCTTTGTGCCTCTGGCGGGGACACGGGAGGTTTGGGCGAGGCTGTCGGCGAGGGCCAGGGGCAGCCGGGCCAGCTGTGAGGAGCAGCCAATCGTGCTGGATAATTCCTGCTGGAAAGCAAATCATTCTTTAAGCAGGGCAGGTGAATTCATGCTGCTGGACTGGGTGCTCACTGCCTTGGCATTCCTCTCCCCATCCAAGTGTGTGGGCAGGAGCACTTGATTTAAATTTGGAAAAGTCGGGACTGTGAGCCAAGGTTGACCAGTGGCTCAAGAACGCACGTTGTGCTGTTAAAACTTATGAAGTGACACGATAAATAATAAACAGAGGAGCAGCTTTATTTGCCTGCTGGTTTGAGTTCTGGGCCCTGTGGTCTCGAGCATCTGTCACCGCAGGATGTGCAGTGTGCTGTCCAGCAGAGCCAGGAGGTCAGGGCAGGGAGCCCTGCAGCCAGCGTGTCCCCAGACCTGATGGCAGGAATGGGAGGG
Organism: Emberiza elegans; assembly: GCA_024865655.1. Taxonomy (NCBI): domain Eukaryota; kingdom Metazoa; phylum Chordata; class Aves; order Passeriformes; family Fringillidae; genus Emberiza; species Emberiza elegans. Next base: position 52,770,381 of record JALJVW010000184.1, read on the forward strand.
ATGGCAGCGGGCACAGGGCACCAAGGAATGCAGGGGATGCTCAGACACACAGCCCTGGGGTAGGCTCTCCAGGAGAAGCCAGCCTGGTCCCCAGGGATGGGGGTGACCTCCTGAGATCCAGTGACTTCCAAACCCACACCAGTGGCCCTGCTGTGCCCTGCACTGTCCGGGCAGGATGGGACCGCGGCGTGTGACATCCCAGGGGATGGCAGGATGAGGAGAGGAACCACCAAGGCAAGTGCTCTCCTGAAGCTAATACTTAGGGGAAATTAAGTCATCAGGACTTTAGAAAACACCCTCTGGCTCTCTCCTTTCACAGTAATTCAATTTATAAGATGATGAAAAATAAATTAACTTCGGTGGTTTTCTGGCATCACCTACAGTGAGCCAGACTTTCCAGATGCTCAAAGATTGTTCTTGCTCCACCACACTTATATAAATTCCCACCTGATGCAAGTTTAGGAAAACAGCAGAACGAAGTTGGTCACACAAACTCCCACCATAAAACACTGAGGAGAGTTAAACACCGATTAGCCATACAGAGAGGTGCCATTTTGTTATTTATGTTTCACTGAGCTATTTTAGGAAACATAAAACTTTTACTTTTCCTGTGGTCAAACTAATTCATTACTTCTGTCTATCTCTGTTGTGCTATATATATATATATATAAATTAATTTTTAATATCCCCTTCCCAATACCCAATCCTACATGTGTGTTTTAGGGATGGGAATTTGAAGGGGAAAAATAAAAGACCAAACAGTGGACTGTGCTATGGACAGGAAAAAGTGCTTTAGGGTTTCCTATGTTTTTACTAATGCACACTCTCAGTGTTGTATGATTTTAGCACTATCCTGTTTTTCAGTCATCCTAATTATATGTTCAATCAAAATATATTTTTGGTGTTCATTATATGTACACCAAAGTGCCCCACGTGCTGCAAAAGTTTTCACCAAAGTGGCATAAAGGGCACCCACAATACACTAAATTGGCAAAAAAAAAAAAAAAAAGCTGTTTGGAAAACTCTACTGATATTGTGAAAATATCATGATCCATACTGAGGAACCTGTCAACCCAAACAGGAAGGATACACAGCTTAAGGTTCAGCCATGTAAAGGAACTAGAACCAATTGAACCAACCTTGCAGAAGAACCAAACAGGAAAACCCCTGTGAAGGTCTAAGTTCTAAAATTGCTATCTACCCCTATGGGAAATGACTGAGGTGGTTTTAGTCCCTTAACTCTGTTTATTCAGCAATGCATTTTTAAAAATGGGAAGCAGTAAAGCGTCTGAAGGGATTTGGTTCAGTCTTTTCAGAAACCACATTGTTGGTAAAACTAAGCATGAAATTTTTACACTGGCAAGGTGAACTTCCCAGAAACTGAATGCAAATCAGGTTTCGCAGATGAAATTGTCTTTAATCTCAATTACAAACCATGTCACCTCCAGACACTCAAGCAGGGAAGGACAAGGAGTGGCAGAGGTCAGAACACCTGGAGTGCCTACATGTCTCTTTTTAGCTGGTGCCTCCCAGCTCAGCAGTGTGATGGTGCTGGCAGCAAATCCCTGTGAGGCACCATGTGCAGGGCAGGTCTGCCTGCTCTGGGCACAGCTGGGCCTTGGGACCTGCCCAGAACAGAGCCCTTCCATACCCCAAAATCCTTCTGTTCTCAGGAGCTCAAGCAGATGCAGACAGACAGACACATTCCCTGTGGAGTGATGCCTTCCCTCGAGAGCTGGTTCTGCACTCCCTGCACTCACAAGCTCATCTGATGATTTTATGCATTTGCCTCCTGCATCCGTCCCACCACCACCTTTGCTGTAGCTTGAGAGACAGGAGATCCAATAGTTTCCCTAAACTGTTCCAGGCAGAAATAGTGAAAACTTCCCTAAAAATGTCAGCTGCCAGATTTGGAGACCTGTCCTTCAAAATATTACAATTCCTTCCACCCAATATCCCTGCTAGGAAGGGAAATCCCTGCCAGGAGAAACCCATCAGCTCTTTTGTGAAGAGGCTGTTGGGAGCCTCAGCTCCAGGGACAGAGCCCATCATGGGGCTGTGTGACACGGAGCAGGCGTTGGTGGCAGCACGGGGGACAAGGGGGTGGCTGCACATGAAGTACCTGGAGCTGCACTAAAGACAGGACATCTTTGGAGAGCTGGGAGTGCAAACTCCGCAGAGAACTGAGCTTGGGTTGGTTCCCTCCGTGTCAGGGTTTAAGAGGCTCTTGCTAAGGGCTGGCTGAGCTAAAGTGTCTTGAGCATATGGGCTTATTTTGTGCAGTTTCTGTGGTGGTTTCTTCATTAGATTTTCAGTGGTAATGAGCCCACACAGTAGATTGCTGGAGGGAGAAAAAATCATTCTGAATAGGTTTGCTGAATAATTATGAACTGAGCTGAACTCTTACATTTGCTTACTAATTGTATGGTCCGTGATGTTTTATGTATGATGCATTCATTTTGTTAAAAAGGAATTTTTTTTCTTTTTTTTTTTTGCTGAGCAGCAACTTTTCTAAGTGCAAGTTAAACTGCCACAGTGGAAAGAGCTGGATTTAAGTCTGATGAATTGATGTTGTTTGAATTATTTTTTTTAAACATCAGTCCCACTATTTGGTTTTCAGAGCTTGCAATATGAAACCCAAAATTGTGCTATTGTCTGGAGAGTTGAAATAAATGAATCCCCTCAACTTTGGATTTGGCAGGCACAATTACTATTGTTAATTTAGAAAATAATCCCCAGCAGCTACAACTATTTAAATAATGCCTTTTCTTGCTTCCCCCAAGATGACCAAAACCCCAAGAATGAAAGTAAAAATATGTTTTAGAAAATACAGTTTTCACTGCTTGGTCTGATTGAGAGAGGCTTCCTTCTCCTTGGCTGGGGACTGTGACCCTTTGTGACACGGGTGACCCGATGGCCCCAGCCCAGGACCACGCTCTCATCGGTGCTCCCAGCTCCGTGCTGGACCCCAGGAGCTGTGGGGCACGTTGGCAGCCCCAGAGCGCATCTCAGGCTAGAAATGGGCTGAGCCGCCTTCCCACATGCACACCACGGGCCAGCAGAACCTCGCAGCTGGTGTCCGATCTTGCCATTCCAAACAGCTCGATTTTACTGTCAGAATACTTCGGCTGAGATTATTTCCATCTTTGCCATTGTCCAGCTATAGACACCATGTGGCTCCCACCAAGGTCCACAGAAGGAGTGGTGCTGGGCGAGCTGGGCCAAGCCCTGGCTGGGGATGAGATTTTTAGCAGGACTGACTTTTCCAGTGAGGCTGGGGCGGCTCCGGAGGGAGCGGGGCTGAGCCGCTGGTGCAGCACACGGACTCGAGGTGCGGGGTGCAGCCCCGGGGCCGATGCCGCCGCCGCTGGGCTAAGGCCGTTCTGTCCCCACGGCGAGGAGAGGCTCGGGAAGGAGCGGCGGCATCCCGGGGCGGTGGGCTGCCTGCCCCGGTCCCCCAGAAAAGCGGCAGGACGGGCCGGGGAAGGGAGAGGCGGCGGCGCCGGTGCCCCAAGACGAATCCGGGCAGCCGCTCCCGGTGACTCCGCCCGACATCCCCCGCACCCGACCCTGCCCTTCCGCGGCCAGGAATATTCGCGGGTCCCGGCCCGCCCCGTCCGGCACGACTGCCCGCCGCCGGGGCGGAACGGGGACACGGACCGTGGGCCGGAGCGGGGGCTCTCCGACCCCCGTCGGGGCGAAGGGGGGGCGGGCACGGAGCGGGGCCGCTCTGCCCGGCGGGGACAGGGAGCGGGCACATGGAGCGGGGCTCTCTGCCCGGCCAGGACACGGAGCGGGACACGGAGCGGGGCCTCTCCGCCCGGCCAGGACACGGAGCGGGGACACGGAGCGGGGACTCTCCGCCCGGCGGGGACACGCAGCGGGGCTCTCCGCCCGGCGGGGGTGCGGCGGGGCCCGGGTGGGCGCCAGGGGGCGCTGTGCCCGTTCGGAAGAGCCGCTCCGACGGCGCGCACGCAGGCGCAGAGGGAGCGCGGCGGCGCTGGAGGAGCCCCGGGCGCGGGGCCGCCTCTGACCCGGAGCCGCCTCTGACCCGGAGCCCGCCGGGTGCGGAGCCGGGTGCAGGGCCCCGGCCGGTTCGGACCGCTGACCCTATGCAGGGCCGGCGGCCTCGTCTCACCCTCAGTCCCTCCCTCCGTTGCCGCCGTTCCCGTAGCGAAGGAGCGACACATCCCCTTGGTTCCTTTGTGCCGCGGTTTCGCCGCGCGTGCTGCGTTTTCCACCCCGGTGCCCGCCCCGCGGCTCGAGCCCCGCGCCCCCCTCTTCCCCCCTTGTCACTTCGCTAAGTAATAATTTCCACGTCCAATTCCATTTCTTCGCCAGTTCTGAAATCTCCAGGCCATCAGCAAGGAGGATAGTTCACATGAAAACTAATTACACAAAATCAATATTTAATCACAGCGCAGCATCCTGATCCTGCAGAAAAAAATCCCGTTAAAACTCTCCTGCCATATACAAACAGTCTTCAGCCCCTTATTTATAGATCTCATTTTTTTTCGGTGGGAGCAATATTCATTACTATTTCTTTAAACTATCGACATGTGCATCCGCGAGAACCTGAAGCGCCGGGTCCCGCCGGCGATCTGTGGGCCCCCTGGCCTGCTGGGTATTTGTCCCTCCGGGGGAACGGGGTCGTGACTCCCCCCCGCTGCCGCAGCGCCCGCTCCCCGCGAGGCTCCGTGCTGTGCCCGGCTCGGGGCGGGCCGGCGGGGCCGCTCCTGTCCCCCCGGGCTCGGGGCTGCCTGGCGGCTTTCGCCCCGGCGGGCAGTGGCTCCCCACACTCGCCACTTGGTGCCAGCTCCAGTGCCCCCCACCCCGTTTCAGGACCCCGCTCCGGGACCCCGCAGTACCGCGCACCTCCCCGTCCGCCCGCGCTCCGTGCGCCGCGGGAGCAGCGGCGCCGCCGGGCACGGGGGGCGGTGCGGGGCGCGGTGCGGGCGGGGCACGGGGCTGGCGGCGGAGCCACCTTAACGGCAGCCCCGCCCCGGACCGCGGCGCTCATTGGCGCAGCCCCGATGGCTGAAATTCATCGCTGAAATGCAAAACTTGTTGCTGCTCCGCCAGCGCTGGGTGAGAGCGCGGCAGCGCGCGGGGAGCGCGGCGCAGCCCTCGCAGCGCCCGCCCGGCCCCGCGCCCCAGCCCCGCCGCCGCCGGAGCGCTGCGAGCCGCGGGAGCGCACGGCCGGCTGGCGATGCGGCGCGCAGCTCCCGGGCGCCGGAGCCTGTGAGCGGCGGCGCGCCGCCCCGTCGGCTCTCGGGCAGCAGCGAGCGGCCAGCGGCGGGGTGAGCGCGGGCGAGCGGCCGGTGCCGGCGGCGCGGCAGGATGTGAGCGGGGGCGGCCGAGTGGCGTGGAGCGGAGCAGCGGGGAGCGGCGGGCAGCGGGACGGCGGAGCGGCGCGGAGCGGAGCAGCCATGCCCTGCTGAGGAGCCGCGCAGGATGTTTGGGCTGGAGCAGTTCGAGCCGCAGAGCAGCGGCCGGAGCGGCGGGCAGGCGGAGCGGGGCTTCGGCCAGCCCGGACTGAGCATGAGCGCGCACTTCAAGGCGCCGGCCTTCCCCGGCGGCGGCCCAGCACCGGCGGACCCGGCCCTGGGAGCGCTGGGCGAGCCGCCCCTCCTGGGCATGAACATGAGTCTGGCCGGGGACGGCTACGGCTTCCCGGGCCGCGGCCCCGGCGAGCTGCACGGCGGCGGCATGCAGCCGCCCGTGCACGGCTTCTTCGGCGGACAGCAGCCGCACGGCGGCCCCGGCGGCGCCCCCCACCCGCACCAGCACCCCCCGCACTTCGGCGGCGGCTTCGGGCCCGACCCCGGCGCCTCCTGCGTGCACGGCGGGCGCCTTCTGGGCTACAGCGGTGCGCTGGGCGGGCAGACGGCGTTCGCCGACGGCTACGAGCACATGGCCGAGGGCCAGAGCGGCGAGGGCTTCGGGCAGCAGCGCCCCGGGACCTTGCCCGATTTCCAGCACCACGGCGCCGGCGCCGCCAGCCACGCTGTGCCGGCGCCCTGCCTGCCCCTCGACCAGTCCCCCAACCGCGCTGCCTCCTTCCACGGGCTGCCGGTGGCTGGGTCTTCCGAGCCCCACGGCCTGGAGCCGCGGCGGCTACCGGCGCAGGGCGGCGTGGACTCGCTGGAATACAATTACCCTGGCGACGGCCCTGCCAGCCACTTCGAGCTGCCCGTCTTCTCCCCGTCGGAGCCTGAGGGGCAGGTGCCGCACTACGGCGGCGGGCGGCAGGTGCCGGCGGGCGGCAGCTTCGCGGGGGCGCCCGCCCTGCCCCGGGCGCCGGGCATGGCCGTGGCCAAGGCGCACCCGCCGCAGCAGCACGGCGTCTTCTTCGAGCGCTTCGGGGGGGCGCGGAAGATGTCGGCCAGTCTGGAGCCGGGGGCCAACGCCAGGCACCCGCTGATGCAGCAGCAGCAGCAGCCGCCACCACCACCGCAAGCACCGCAGCAGCCGCCGGGCTTGCTGGCCAGACAGAACTCCTGCCCGCCAGCCATCCCTAGGCAACAGCAAACAGAAGCCAACGCTCCCAACTCCAACCTGCAGGACAATGGGCCCATAATGCAGAACCAGCATGCACAGTTTGAATACCCTATTCACAGACTGGAGAACAGGAATATGCATCCCTACACCGACCCCGTGTTTAATATGCAGCACCCTCCTCCACAACAGCCACCAAATCAAAGACTGCAGCACTTCGATGCCCCCTACGTGAGCGTCGCCAAGAGGCCGCGGTTTGACTTCCCCAACACTCCTGGCGTCGAGCGCTGTGCCTCCTGGGGCGGCGGCATGCACGGCCCGGCCATGGAGAGTCATCTTTCTCCGACGGCCTACCCTGGCTTGCCGGGCGAGTTCACCCCGCCGGCACCTGAGGCCTTTGGGGGCCCGTTGCCACACGGCGGCCCTGAGCACCCGGCACTGGCGCAGCGCCAGAACGCGGCCCTGGTGATGAAGCAGATGGCCTCGCGAAGTCAGCAGCGCCTGCGGCCACCCAGTCTGCAGCAGCTGGGGCACCATGGTGAGGTGGGCGCACCCGGCAGCCTGCCCCCGCCAGCCTTCGAGCGGGAGGCTGGTGGCGGCCGCAGCTTCGATGCGCCGGCGCCTCACCTGGCCCCCGACAGCGCCTGGTTCGCAGGGCCACCGCCGCCCGGGGAGCTGCTGCCGAGGCGCTTGGCAGCGCCCGGGCTACCGGCCGAGGCAGCCCCCCACGAGCTGGGCCTGCAGTCGGGTGGCCCTGCCGTGCTCTTCCGGCCGGGTGCCACTGGGCTGGGGCTGCAGGAGCCCTTGCGGATGGCAGGTGAGGGGCCAGCGCAGGCCCTGCCGTCGCCCGGCGTCCATCCGCCCTTCACACCCACAATGGGTGGCCTCTCGCAGCTGCAGTCACCAGGCAGCGGTGTGGCACTGCCCAGTGCCCCTGCCGAGCGCCGTGGCCCCGCCGACTTCGCCGCTCAGCCTGGCTTCCCCTTTGGGGCGGCAGCGCGGCAGCCGGCGGCCCACGGGGCTGCACCTGCCCTCAGCGCCTCGCCAGGTGCCTACCCACCGCCCCCACCCGAGTTTCCCCCGCCACCCCCACCGCGGCCCGCTGCCAGCAAGCTGGGTGCTCTCTCGCTGGGCTCCTTCAGCAAGGCGGCCAGCAAGGACAATGTCTTCGGGCAGAGCTGCCTGGCTGCCCTCTCCACTGCCTGCCAAAACATGATCGCGAGTCTGGGCGCTCCCAACCTCAACGTCACCTTCAACAAGAAGAGCCCGGCCGAGGCCAAGCGCAAGCTCAGCCAGGCCGAGCCTGACCCGCCAGCTGCTGCCCCGGACTACTTCCCAGCAGGGCCGCCAGTAGGTGGGGGTGGCACGGGCAAAGCAGCGGGCGCTGCCCCGCTGCTGCCTGCGGAGAGCAGCCTCTCGCCCGGCTACGCGCTGGAGCCGGTGGCCGGTGGCGAGGGGAAGGCGGGTGGCGGGCGGGGTCGGGGTCGCCGGAAACGGGACAGTGGGCACGTCAGCCCCGGCACGTTTTTTGAGAAGTTCTCAGCTGCCGAGGGCGGGGGAGCCGGTGTCAGCCCAGGGCAGCCGGCAGTGCCGGTGGCGGCGGGGGCCCCGCCGGGAGCTGCGGGCGCTGAGCGCGGCGGAGGCACCCCTCATGACAAGCCCCTGACCTCACCATCCTGGGGCAAGGGCAGCGAACTGTTGCTGGCGGAGCAGCCCGACCTGATGTCCTCCCTGGACAGCGGCATCCAGAGCGTGACCAAGTCAGACGGCAGCTCCCCACACGTGGACTTTCCCGACGAGGTCAGCACCAGCTACGGCAACGAGGACGAGGTGTCCTCCAGCTCTGACAACGCCACCTCCAAGCCCACCCGTAGCCCGCTGCTGGGTGGTTCGCCCAAGCTGCCCCGTGGGGAGCACGCACTTCTCAACGGACAGAAGCCCCTGGCCCTTGGCCTTCTCAGTACATCTACCTCGACCCCCGACAGCTATGGGCTCAGCACCACGGCGGGCGCTCACCCTGGCACGCCAAGCATGGAGCAGGTGCGGACCCCCACGAGCACCTCGGCCCAGGATGAGATCCACCCCCTGGAGATCCTGCAGGCACAGATCCAGCTCCAGCGGCAGCAGTTCAGCATCTCGGAAGACCAGCCCTTGGGGTTGAAGAGCAAGAAGGGGGAGTGTGCGGGGCAGAATGGGGACAGTGACCTGGGCAGCTGCTGCTCGGAGGGTGTCAAGGGCACCATGAGCACCATCGACCTGGACTCCCTGATGGCAGAGCACAACTCTACCTGGTACCTGCCTGGAGAGAAGGCCCTGATGGAGGGGCAGGAGGAGGACAAGCCCATGGCGCCCTGGGAGAAGCCCAAGCCCCCGAACCCCAGCAAAGAAGGTATCAGATGTCCCACAGGGGTGCTGGCACAGGGGTAGGGGTGGTTGTGGGCTGCTCGGGGAAGGGGACATGATGAGGCTGCAGCTCTGGTACTCTGGGCACACAATGGTTCCACCCCTGGTGGGTGCCAGGCACCTTTCCAGTCTAGGCTGGGGCTGCAGGATGCTGGGATGCTGGGTGGCTCTGATGGGGGGGACAGTGTCAGGGACAAAGTGCCTGCTGCCTGACTGGCCCAGGTGACAACTGCCCCATGGCATCTTGCATCCAGCCCTGTCCCCATCATACCTCCTAGAGAACAGGCAGGTGAGGGTGCTGAGCAGAGGGGCTCCCAGTGAGCCTCACCTGAGCTCCTGGGCCTGGGATGCTGCAGAAAGGAACTGCAGCCTGAGCTTCTGAGGAGGGTGCTCCTGCGGGGTCCCACCAGGCATGGGGTGCTGAGGAGGGGGCTCCCACAGAGCCTGGTGCCAGCTTAACCTCCCAGACACTTTCCCAAAACTGTGACTGAGGCTTTCCCTAACCACAAAAACATGAATCTGGTGGTAGTTCTGCCCCTTCAGGTCCAGGTGCCCTCTGCTTGCACTTGTATCGCACACAGAGGTGTGATACTGAACTGAAAGGCTTGTAACAAATTATTTTTGATTTAACTGAAAGGCAGTTTAAAATAAGGCTCTGTTAGTGTAAAACTTGCTTAGTTGACAGATGTTTAATTTTGACATTAGTTGTCATTTTTGATCCTTCCTTGTGTCCAGAGGGCATCATAATTCCCCAGGCTTAGGAAAAAATATTTTAATGGAAAACCCTCTATTATAAAAGCTGTTTAAGATAAGGATGATTATAGATTCAGTTGCTTTCTATTTTATCTCATCAAATCCCTATTTTGCAACCTGTCTAACTGTATGTTACAATGATTGTTACAATGGGTGCACATGCTGTACCTGCTATCTGAGGGCAGGCGGGTGGGTTTTGGTGTGCTAGAAATACAAGCGTGCAGTTTACACAATATAAACTCATTATTTGTGTCTAGGAAAGGTGATATTTTGGTATTGTAGTGTAGTTTGAAATTGTTTTCATTATCTCTGGTAGTAGAAACTGACTTTTTACAACCCTCCACATTTAGTTATTTTGCTAAGAAAGTTGTTGGTGAAATTAGAAGGGAGCTGGTTAGGAAACTGGGCTGTTTCCTAACCTGGTTCTGGTTGGCTTTGCAGCTTTGGCTTTCTGAAGCGTGAATCCTAGCCCCCACGGTTTGTCTCTTTGTTCATGTTTAATGCCCAGCGCAGGAGACTCTCATTTCGAGCAGAGTGTTTAGCATGCACAGCAGACCTGAGGAAGCCCATCAGCATTCTCCATGCTTCACCCAGGCAAGGACATAAATTGGTTTGTTTGGGGCCCTTCTTTTCCATTTTTAAATGGAGTTGCACACAGCATCCTTCCTGGTCCCTTCTCTTTTATTGTTTCTTGTACACAACATCTAGATCTGACTGGATCAATAGCTAGTTAGCACAAATCACAGTTCCTGTTACTTCTGCCTTGGCAGGCTCAAGCACATACATACGTTCTCTCACAGCACACGCACCCCGTTACGTGTGCACTTTCACACACACACACAGATGCACAGATCTCACACCGTGCTGTGTTTAGAAATAGATTTTGAAAGAATAACTTCTTCTATAGATCTTCACTTCCTGGATGAAAAAAAGAAATCCTGAGCAGTGATTTAAAAGAAATTCTGAGCAGTGATTTAATTCTGAACAGCACATTTATTAAAGTGTAATTTGGTTTAAAATTATCTATATTTTGTGTGTGTGTGTCATATGGAGCGATGCTTCTGCAGCGTCTTTTAACAGCACTCCTCCAGTCACTTTGATCACAGCTATTCTTACTAACAGCTAGTGAAAGAAGTAATTGCTTTCTGGTCGCGATAACCACAGTGTTGGTGTTAAAACAGTTCATCACTTGGAAGGAAAACCATTTAATCAGTGTTCCTATATAAGGATATGTTTTAGTATTTCAGAGGCTTAACATAAAATAGCAAACCAGTTCCACAACAATGCAGAGGTGCTCGGGTTGGTTCATGCTTTAGTCACTTGAGGGATTTGAATGGGCTGGTTCCTCGGATGAGGAAATTTATACAGACTCACAGAGAATTTACTTTAACTGTTGTTAGAGATGATAAAGATACAATGGGTGAGACAAAACAGGCTGTTCACCTCGGTCAGTAGAAATAATTAAACTTAGCATTGCCATACCTCTGAGTGTGTGAGACTATGTTTAAGAGAAGGCTTCCTTTAGTTGTGGGCTGAGATTTGAAACCTTCTCAGTCGGCTGGGATTTGCACTGTGGTGTTTGTTCCAGCAGAAACCCAGTGTCCGGGTGGATGCGCAGGCTCCAGACAGCACTCCTCCAAATTCAGGCAGCTCCTCTGCATTCCGTGCTGGAAGGTGGGCACTGTTTTGGGGCTGGGCAGCGTTAGTGAGAGCAGCATTAGACCCGAGGTCCTCCCCAATGCAGGCTTGTTTGGGGCTTCTGATTTACACCTGCTGTGAGAGCGGTTTGGGATTTATTCCCACTGTGGCACTGCTGCGATTGGCACCGGCGGCTCCTCAGGTGCGGGGAGGTGGAGGAAGGGGAGGTGGGTGTTGGGGGGCAGCTTCCCCTCGGTGCAGTGCTAGGCACTTTGTCCATTGCCTGCCACTCTTCAGGACCAGAGGGTCTGACTTCAGTGCTGGCCATGAAGGAAAGAGCAGGCTCCCCAAAATGCAGCAGGATCAGGAACTTCTCAAATACTCTGTTAGTGCACAGGTTATGGGGGGAAACAACTTGAGTTGTTTTAATGGCTGGTCAGATTCCTCGGAGCTCACCTTTTTTCCAATAATGGCATTAAAATGATTTGTTGATCTCTGGCAGTTGTGTGAGCTGTGGGTCTGGAGGTTGCTGAGAGCAGACACCGGTGCTGTGAGGTGTGACACCTCCGGCGCTGGCCTGCTGCGAGCTTTGTGCGTGCGTTCACGTTCCATTCTGGAATGTAGTATTAGCAGTGCTGCCTGGACATGGCTCTGCCCTGAAATGTGTTGTCTGTAAGTTTTCTCTGATGCATCATTTCTTGTACCAACATGTTTTATGTGAAGTAGCTGGTAGGTTTTGGGTTTTTTTCCCCTGAAAATGCTTTCTAGAATTTCATGTTTTCCTCTGCTTAGCAGCTTGAGCTGGGAGTGAGAGATAAGTAACACTGAGTCTAGAGGGGTCGTCTTGACTTCCAACACCACAGCTCTAGCTGACAAAGAATAACCAGTTCAAATTCACTTAAAAATCCCAGGCCGGTTTAATGGGGTTTTGCTTTTCCTGGTTTGACTGAACCAGAACCTTCAGTGAAATTAGTATTAGTATTCTTTAGAAACCCACTAATAAGTGCTGGTGGGGTTTTGTTTTTTAGTTTTTAATTGAAATTTTGCAAGTCCCATACTTGAGATGTCAGGTGAAGACATCAGTATGTACCTAGAACTGTGCAGTTGCAAAGGATGGGAGTATGTTTTGCTGCTTGGTGGCTGTTGGGCTCGTCAGTCCGGGCCGACGGGCACGTGCCACGCGGCACCGTTAGCCTTCATCTGGGAGTTTTTGTTCATATTTCATTGTTACACCGAACCTGTCACTGGAATGAGCCCACAGGCCAGCCCTCTTGCTGGAGCAGTGTGTAACATCTGTGAATTACTAGAAATATATTAACAAAGGTCAAATTTGGTCCAGATGCGGCCGGGAGCCTTTGTTTTCTTTCCCTTTCCAGTGCATTCTGCTGCCTGCTTTATTTTAAATACTGCTTAGTTCTTTTAGAGGCTTTACCAAGGGACTGTGTTTGTTTACCAGGACTGAGTTTATCAGACCTCTCGGGAGGTTTTTCAGGCACTGAACCCTCGCTGCAAGCGCTATGCTGTGAGTGGCTGTGTTGTAGTGAGCGCTGTGGAAGCGAGTTCAGCAGCAAAGCTCAGCGCCTTTTCCAGTGAGGGGGCTGTGATTCCCGATGCTGCTTTGTCTCACTGGGCTGCTGAAACTTACACAATTTTAACAATTTAGTGAAAAAAGAAGCTATTGCCTTTGTCTTGAAGTTACACAATAAACTCCACAAATATCAAATCTACATCTTTATTAAATCATCTGGATTAGCAATCAGAGTGACGAGGGAAGAACACTCCCGCTGCTTATCCTGGGAGAGAGTTTGGTGTGCATGAGATTTGGATTTAATATGACGCTTTAAACTTTTCTAACCTGTTAAAAAAAATAATTGGAAGGGTTGCCCCTGCTTGGCCTCATGTGAATGATAGAAATTCTCCATTGTTTACCTTGACTGACTATAATTTTTATTACTTTTTACTAGAAAATGATTCTGTTTAGAAATATTTTCCTTTGTTTTATAAACATTCTGTAGCAGTGTGCTTGTCGACCTTTATGGCATATATTAGAAAAAGCAAGGGACAGAATTTTCAGTAGTATTTCCTCTTGCTGTAATATACTAAAATATTTAGTGCAGGAAATGTGTAAATTTATTGGCATTTCAGTAACAATTGTGGCCAGTGTTTGCCTTTGCATCCCCCGTCTGTATGGCTGTTAATTTCTGGTCTCTAGATTTACCTGTTCTCATTTCAGTGGATAATCTAGCTGTGTTTGAATGAATGCAGACTACCTATCTGGTTTGCATCCTGGTGCTTCCTTGCCCCAAAGTGTGTTATTTTCTGATGCCCACTCAGTTGCAAGGCGAGTTTTAATGGGGTTGTTGTGCACACACTTGGTGTGAGGATCTGTGTGAGACAGACTTTGAGGGAGATGTTTCTTGAAATTGGTGTGTGAATGTGCTTCAGATCTTTATGTATGATGTAAAAGGAAATGAATTAGACTTAGTATTTATATATGAGCTTGGATGACAGCATAGATTTATTTTGATCTGTGATGTATTACACTAAGTCTCCTCTTACTTTTTATGGTACAATACCTGTTTCTTTTTACCAATCACCTAGTGGAATGCTCGAGCATAGAACTGCAAATAATATTTTGATTAAAAGTGTTATTAATTAGCAATGTCTATAGATACAATTTGTTGGTACTTGTATAGAACAAAGAATAAGGCATAAAACAAAAGTCTAACCTGAAACTAAATAGGCTGCTTTTATTTGAACCAGCTGACTCTCAGCCTCGGTAGTATTCTATACCAGGGAAAGGTTGTGGTACAGTAAAATGCCTTTATGTGGCCATATAAAATTTTAGTACTAGACAAATTACTGTACATTTTCAGTCAATGGTTTCTCATGTATTTCTGTTAAATCTGAGTGTGAGGAGAGTCTCCTCAGAAAGTGCACAGCCACTTCTAAAATGAATCTTCAGGTGGCCTAACGCGTATGCTTTGTTAACGCTAAATTTACCGAAATATCATAAGCCGTTTCATGCCGTAATTTCTCAAGCGCATTGAGAATACTGAAAGAGACCTGTCCAACTGGAGGCAGAGGCTCATTCCCTGTTTTATCCCCAGTACAGAATAGGTTGTCCTTGTGCGTGTTTCGGACTGGAGCGTGTTGGATGCAGGCAGCGCGCGCGGTGGGCGTCAGGCACTGGTAGAGCCACCTCGCCCTCGCACCGCGGCTCCGGCCAGCGTCCGCCTCCCTGCCCAGCTGGTCCAGCTTTTCCATTGAAAAATCTACACCCGTGGAAAGAACAGTGTTTGCACCTGTAAACACATGATTAAGGTTTGCTGGACACGTTTAAGATCGGTGTGTTGTTTATTTTTAAATATGAAATAGTTTTGTTTTTTGAGAGGCGTTTTTAAATGAGAGCCTCTGTTAGTGAGGGCTGTTCAGAACATGGCTGGCTGTGCACCAGACCTTGGGTAAGGGGACGTGGGGAACCTTATGGAAATTAAATAGGTGAAGCTGTGGAATCACCCAGGAAATTCAAGGTCTGCCCTCACCTTCCTGGTCTTGGTTAGATTTCTCAGTTTTTAAAATGTGATTCCGAATTTTTGCTGTTCTGTAGATATACCCGGTTTACACACAGTGATTAGATGACTGGCTTATATAAAAATTTTGTGATTCTTTGTAGTTTGCTGCTTTTCCTTTGCCAGATGCTTTTGTGTTGGTGCAGTTAAAACATTCTGAGTTATTAGTGGCCTTTTAATACAAGGGATTTTGCTTGTTTTTTTATAAATTTAAATATATTTTATGGATTATGTGCCAATGTTCCAAAGTCAAATACATTCTAAATTTAAAGCTGAGAATTGAACAGCTGGAGGTCTAATCCATTAATTTTTACAAGCTGGCTTTCTTAATACTTCAGAGAGAACATCTTAGATGATAACTGCTTTACTGTTCCCCTCTTCAGCACCCCTTCTTCTCCTCTCCCTGCCAGTGCCCTCTCCTCTAAGGCTTCATGTTCTGCTCATCTCCTGGCAAATGACAAAAGCATCTGGATGGGGTGAATGCATTTTCCTTAGTTGATGTAAGAAGTTTTTAAGACTCGATGGTCTAGAAATGTGCCTTAGTGTTGCACTTTCTATCCATGCTAATGCAAAAATATGTGGTCACCACTGTTCTCTCTTTCTTTCCTGTACTTGGTTTTTTTTTTTTGTAGCAGCATGGGCATTGCCATAGGAGTATTTCTGCTCCGTGCTTGTGCCCTTTTGAGATGCTTGACTCACACGTAGGGCGCATCCCTCTCTACAGGACTGGGTCTGATCTGTTTGGGAATAACGTTTTCCCAAGTTTTGCCTTGCCCGTTGGGGCAGGAACTGCTCTGGCACCGCTGCCAGTGCCGTTCCCTGGGACGCACGTGGGCATCCATCAGGGGCAGCTCCTGAGCAGGAGCCGAGTCCTGGCTGTAGGCTGAGGTGCTGCCCGGACCCTGCAGCGGGGTACTTTGTGTCTGTTTGTTTTCAATTCCAGCAAATCTGTTTGTGTCTGTTCAGTGTTTTAACGTAACACCACCGAGCATGACACTGGGCGATCTACATTTTTTTATTAGCCTCTAACATTTGCCAAAAAAAGCTTTTTTTGGTTTGGTAAGCAGAAATCTGGTTATGTTTAAGTGCTGTTTGATAGATTTTTTACATTGAAATAAATACAGTTTATTTGAGTTTAAACATGGACAACACGTGTGGGAGCTCGAAGGGCTCTGCTAGCTCTGACTGTGAGTGATGGGAGAGATGTGCCACAGTCCTGCTCCCACGGCCACTTTGTGTGAACTTTGGGATATTTATCTTTTTTTTATCCCCCTCTGTGTTTGGAGCATTTAAAATACAAAATGAAGAACTTCGTTTTTTTCCTTTTAACTCTTCTACCTTTGGTTCTGACTGCTGGGCCTTTAGGACTTGATCCCCTTGATTCCAGCAAAGCCTGTGATTGGTCAGTAGTTGGAAGACAGCAGGGTTTTTTGGTGGTAAGATATATATTTTCAGAGTTAAGTCTGCATTTAATTAATTTTGTGAATTAGTATTCACAAAATACTCGAAAGCATTCTGTTGCTAATAGAAAGATCATCTGAGGCTGGGGAAGCACAGTTAATTGAAAAAGCAGCCATTTGTAAAGTGAAGAAAATTTTAAAACATTTCATACCCTAATTAAGAATGTACTCCTGAGTTAAAATTGAGAATATTAATTTGCTGTGCAAAGCAAATACATTACAAAGCTCTGGAAAGAGTCATATCCTTCCTTCCTCCTTAATCCTCTCCCAAAATGCAGTTTCAGAAGAAAGGCATGACTTTTTTCTTTTTTATAATATAGCCTGAAACCATTTTGCTAGAAAGATGTAAATTGATCTATTAACATAGGAAATGGAGGTTGGGCTGGGGTTATTATCTGGTCAGAATTTTAGGATCTCTTTCCTAGAAAAATCTTCCACTATTTTTTTTTTTTTTTTTTTTTTTTTTTTTTGGAGGGAGGGGTGGGTATAATATTCCTCCATAATGGCATTTAAAAGCCTTTTGGTCTCAGGTGAGAGCAGTCAGAAGAGGCAGAGGATGCTGTGGCACAGCTGTGCATCATTGTAAGCAGTGCTGCTCCCTGGGGAATGGGGGTGAGCCTTCCCTCCCCTGCAGTGTTGGAGGTGAGGCTGCGAATGGGAACGGGCAGGGAGGGAATGTCTGCACAGTGTTCCTGCTCCTGCCTGGATGGCTCGGGCAGGGAGGGAATGTCTGCACAGTGTTCCTGCTCCTGCCTGGATGGCTCAGGCAGGGAGGGAATGCCTGCACAGCGTTCCTGCTCCTGCCTGGATGGCTCGGGCAGTCTAGGCATCGCCGTCGTACTGACCGACATTGGGGTCTACGTGTGATTTAGAGCGCAGCAGAGTCCATATTCAGGTCCCACTTTAGGATTATTTTTTATTGAAGATCATATTTATTGCACCATGAATTGCCACGGTGCTTTAGAAACCTGGGAGATGTTCCCACTGCTAAAGATTTACTGTCCAAATGAGATAAAAGAGGCGCTGTTGGGCTGGGCAGCTGCCGGTTCACTGCCGGAACACGGGGTAGTGCCACCAGGGCTTGGGCAGAGGATGCACAGTGGAACTGGAGGGCACTTGGGTACCCAGCAAAGGCTGGCACACTGGTGCTGAATGCTGCTGGGTTGGGAAGTGTGTGTGAGCAAGGAATGAAGGGCTGGGAGCATCTCGTCCCACCTGGTGATCTCATTTCTGAGTGGATTCCTTGTTTGGTGAAGATGGCATGGCTGTACTGCCCTCTCCGGGGCAGCATTTCTCCTCTCGTAGAAAAAATAAACCAAATCCCCAGTTATGGCACTTCTGATCTGTGAGTGAATTTCTAAATAGGTTTGTCAGTCTTAGCAACAGGAAAAGAGATCTAAATGTTGCAGAAGTAGTTTGGTGCAAGGTTTTCACCTCTTCCAGGTGCCTGGGGTTGGAAGCATCACCAAAAGAGGGCTTCTCCTCCCTGCTGTCCTGGGTGATGGGACAGGAGGACCCAGACCCAGGTCTGAGCTGCCCAGTAGATCACAACCACCTGGTGTGACTTATTCCTGGAGTGGTACTGAGCTGATAATTAGAAAAAAGATGTCTCTTAGACCTGCCAGGCAGCCTGGTAACTGTTTGCATCTAATAATACTGATATTTTTTTATCTGACTCAATTGTTTTAAATTTTATTGGTGCCAAATATTAGGCTGAAAAATGGTTTTTGCCTCGTCTGAAAAGTAACCCAAAATTTCAGACCAAATACGGTTTTAAAAGCAAGAAGATAAAAAATGGGCCTATTGATTGTATTCTACAAAAGAAAAAAAAGGAGTTCCCCAGTAATTGTAATAAAAGCTACCACAATCTATGAGACAATAATTCTGAAACACTTTAAAAATAGTATTATTATTCAAAGTGCAAAGCAGCTGGTATTTTATGATAGAACAGATTTTATTGTTGCTGGATATAGGGTCAAACGCTTGCAGCACATTTTTGATTTAAACAAACCAAAAACACAAATGCTTTTTTGAAGATAAAATCAGTAAGATTTATTTCTTTTTTTTCTGGATGCTATAGCTCCCTTCTCTACCTCTAAATATAGGCACATACTTTTCTTTTTGTCCTGGGAGGAACCACATGCAGCCCATCTCCCTGCGCTCTCCCTACCATGCCATGGTTTTGGAGGCAGAGGGAAAAAAGGACTTGTCCCAAGTACAATTCAAATCTCATATGAATTACTTTGAAAGAGGCAGATCACAAAAAAGGGAGAATAGCAAAACATTTCTTCATTCTGGATTATTATTGAAGTTTCATCCCATCATTTGCCAGTTCTTTGTGCTGTTGGCAGGTTGGGTGTGAGGATGATGGCTGGAAAATGTGCAGGGGAACAGGGGAAAGCTCAAGGGCAGCCCTTGTGATTTAGGGTGAGCTTTGCTTTGCATCAAAGTTGTGTTGTATGTTCCATGATGAAGTGGTGTGTCCTGTAGATAAATCCAGTTCATGTTCTGTGTCCTGATGTTACTTATTTTAGCAGAGAATGGGAAAGGCAGAAGGGAATTTGCTGCTCCCAGTGCTCCGGGCCCCAGGGCAGGTGACCACGGTCCTGACTGTGCCAGGGCTCCTGTTGGTCCTGTGGACCAACAAACACCACTTTGGAAATGTGAGGTTTTAACAACACAGTGAAGTCTTAGTCGAAATAATTTTCCGGATTCTCTAGTGTTTTGTGTAGTTTTCCTCGAGTGGCTGATGCCAATGGTGCTGCAGTGTTTCTCTTAAGGAAACAGAACAGATAAAATATCTCTTTTTTGAGCCAGACACTTGTGAGCCTCAGAGCTGGGAATGTGCGTTGGGAGATTGTGATACAATTACATTTTATGTCTACCTATTAAGCATAATGAAGGGTTGGTTGCTGGCCTTAAATTTGGAAAGAGCTTACTGTAGAGCTTAAACCAGAAGTAGATTCCTGTAATTACTGCTTTGCCGTGCAGAGTGTGGCGAGGTAGAGGGAATAAAAACTGTTCATTGTCCAATTGTATTTCCATAACTGCTGCACTTTTAAATGTCTGTTTTGAAAGATAAAATTTTTGTTATACTAATTTTCTGAAGTAAGCTAATAAAAGCCAATGCAGGGAAAAAAAATAAAAGAGGTGAAGAATGTCAAATGAACAATGCTTAGAAAACACGGAGCTTCAGCTTCTTCAGTGAGCCCTGCTGCGGTGCTTGAAAAGTCAGTGGCTTTGTTTGTTAAACACAGGGCCAGTGTGCTGTTGTGGTTTAGATTCACTTGAATATGAGATCCTTGATGATAAAATGAAGAATTTTTAAAACTTTCAATTTTATGCTTGCTTTTCTTTGTACTAGATTAGGCAAATGGGGTAAAACTCGAAGCAGTCAGTTTTGAATCTGCTTTTGCTTTTACTTGACGTTGTTCTTGCTGTGTGATGGCAGTATGTCAGGGAAACTTGGATCCCAGCATCAGCTGTTTGGAATTATTGTTTGGATTATATTCAGTTTTAAATGGTATGAAACTGTAGTGAGAAATGAGCATTTGTTTATGCTGATAAAATGAGTCTTTCATAGCATACACTTGTTTTGGTTGAACATACTAGTGCATGTTATAGCTCAGAAGGTCCATTTTTTCAGTGATAACATGGCCCCATTCTGCTCTTTGTGTGCATTTGGGACTGGGAACTGCATCAAAGTGGAGGTGTTTCTGCTTCAAGTGAGGAAGAGGAGAGGGAAGACCGAAACTCTTCTTGGCCCTTAAGGAAAAAAAAACCCTAAACCACATCCTTTTTCCTCTCCCCCTCAAAAATTTGGCTTACATCCTTAAGAGAGGTTTTTTTCCTTTTATTTTCCAACCATCCTTTAAGGTGTGCTCTTCTGGCCTTTCTCCAGTTTGTGGAGCTTCTCTTGGAATTCATTTTAAGGGGTTACTGAAGGCTGCCTTCCACAGTGGTCTGGCTCAAATAGAAATGTGAAAAGTTCCCATTACTGAGCTGTAAAGGAATACTGGAAATGGGTTATGCTGAAAAAACCATTTAGATAAAAATGCAATTTTCCCTTCTACATACACTACTAAGAATTAATAGCACATTCTTCTCAAATGGGTAGTCCTGTATTATATTTTCACCTTAATTAAATTCTTTCCAAAACAGGAGAGTTTCATTTAAAAATGTAGGGCAAAATTGATATGTCTTTATCTGCAGTGCTCCCTGCTTTAAAATACGGGATTGAGTTCCCTGGGCTGGGCACTCCATGGAAAACAGATGTTGGGTTCCAAGGTGGGTGTCCCATCAGAGGGTGTACTCCTTACCCTGCTGTCACAGCTGGATTTGGGCTGTCACTGTGGTGGTGTGTGCTGTGCATGCCAGCTGTGCTTTCACAGCTCCACTACTTGGCCAGCAGCCACCACACAGTGGGGACATGAACATGGCACTTACCAGGGCATTTCTGCCAGAAATACCCCAAAAGGGAGAAGGGCCAAGCCCACTGTGGCCTTAACCTGTGTTGGTTCATTGTTGCACGCCTGGGGCACAGGTGGTGAGCACACATGTGGCATGGCCTGGAACATCAGCAAAAACACGGAGACAGTGTTTCAATCACTTTCAATATGTTCCTTTTCTGCAGAAGATACATAAATGTCTAATGAAAGAAGGAAGGGGGAATCCTCTGTGGTAGCTGTGAAACTGAAGTGGAGATGCCCCCAGGAAGATTTGCCAGTTCCAGCTAAGAGAAAACCAAAACATATATTCATGCTTTTTAATGGTTCCATTTTTGGTGGAAGGTTTTTAATGTAATGGTGACACAGAAGTGTGTGGAAGAGGTGGGGCTGATAAACTCTGCTTTAAACAGCTTTTCACTGCTGAGTTACAGTGGAGAAAATGCTTTTATTAAATAAATTGTTTGGTGTTATCATAGTTTTGATAAAATGGTTCCCACATACAAGCAATGCTCATAATGATGGGAGAAATGGACAGGATTGATATAATTCAAAGTTTCCATGTTAAAAAATATGAATTTTGGTAGTAGTGATGCTGCACAGCTTTTGAATCATTTTTGTGACAAATTACCCTTCAGGGCGATTGTGCTTGGGCTTTCTCCTAAAATGTGAAATACAGGAGAGGTGTGAGGCAGTCTTAATGAATAGCACCCAGCTAACATTGAGCTTAATCCAGATTCTGTTTTTGAAATGGGTATTTATAGTAATTTTCCGATAGTCTCCTAATCAAACAGCAGCAAATCTGATACTGCTCGTTAGGTGCATTACAGCGCAGCTGTTTTTTTTAGTCACCAAACTTATCTTTTGTGATTCATTTTCTGTGAATCACACTAGTTCAGCGAAGAGTGCAGATCACGACTTTTACAGCCAAATATGCAACTTCCTGGAAGCAAATGTCAAAAATTTAAATATTTTAGTGTAGTGCCTTGTAACTTGCAAGTTTTGTATTAATGGGACACTGGCTCTTCTGTAAAACTTCACTCCCTGGGACAAGCATGGCCATCAGTAGGAGTGTTTGCTCCCTGATGTGAGTGGTTCACACTCAGAGAGTGTTGCCTGGTTCCACTTTAGATAGGACTTTCTTAGGTGTCACTGTTTAATTTTTTCAAGTTTTTTTGTGTTGGTGCTCAGTGTATCTGCGGGCACTCAGCATGTTGAGTGATGCATTTAAACATTGGCTGCTACAGTAAAAATCTTGATGGTCATTGTTTCAATCAAAAAAACCCTTCCCATCTTCAAAGTCACTGTTGTTACAATAATTTTCTCTTTGAACATGTCAGGATTCTGTCTTTGATTATAGACTGGATTGTCTCTTGTCATTGCATAATGATTATTTTTTTTTGGGGTAGGCAGAGACCTTTTTCAGTTCCTCACAGTTCACCCCCCATCCCAGTACTTCTTTAAAAAAGAGATTATGTTGAAACCAGGTATTTAAGAATATAGATCCTCAAGAAAATAACTGGTTTTGACTTTGTATTTTCCTGGGAATTTTATAAAACTGATATGAATTACAGATTTATTTTACAATTTGAACTTAGACTTTTTAAATTTTCCCCCACCTCTTCTTTTGCTTCCTATTGGACCAGAAGTCATTATTACAGAGATTTTCTGCTACTTTTTCATTTTCTCTTTTTGCAGGAACACGAAAAGAATTGATCTCTGTAATTCTGCCGTCACTTGGATGGATGGTTGGGTGAATGGTGGTTAAGGTGGCTGACCTGGGGACCTGAGCAGTGCTGCCAGACCCTTCCTGCCCTGCTCTCTGTTCAGGACTGATGTTCAGCTTTGGGAAGTGCTTGCTGAGGCCTTTTCTGCTGGAAGCTGTTTTAGGTTTTGGTGGTCTCTCCACTCTCTAGGATTCAGAGTTTCCATTGCTGTTACAACCCTCAGAGACCTTACAGCTCTCTGAGCATTGTGGTGGGATGAAGGCACCCTGAAAGCAGAGCTCCTCTCTTATTGCTGCTGAGGTTTGTAAGGACTTGCCAGCTTTGTGGCCCTTCATGGCTGATGGTCTAAACTCTGGTGTTCTGCACTAATACAGTGTTCACCGTGGGTCAAAGGGCAGGGAACCTCCTGAAATGGAAGGTGCCTTGGAAGGTCCTCCAAAGCCTGACAGCCCAGAGACAAGAGCATTTGCAGCTGTCTTGTTTTATGTGCATGTGCAGACTCTTCCATTGCTGGGTGGTGGTGATGCCAAGGTGGGAGAACGGTACAAAAATGGGTGACACTAGAACTGCATCAGGCACTGAAGAGACTTATCCCTTGGGAAATGGGTGTTGGGAAATGTGTAAGAATGGCAAAAAGAGTCCAGGTGAGATCTGCAGATCCATGCCTGGTTGTGATTACGTGTGTGCTGGCTTCCAGCTGGTCACTCTAAAGCCGTCACGTGATGGGTGTATTGCCTCAGAGGTATGACTGAATCCAAGATGCTCCCTCAGTGGGGGTTGCCTGCATGTGTCCATGCAATGGAAACCTTTGCTATAGAATTAGTAAATCCTGACTGTGGTTTTGCCCTTGTGTTTTGTAAGGAAAGAGCCTAAAAGGATTCGCTGTGTCTTTAAACTTCCAGATCCTCAAAACCTCCCTGGGAAGTAGAAGGGGGAAGGGACCCTTTCAGGATTAAACAGAGATGTCTTGCTGTAGACTTCAGGGTTTACTGATAAATGCCAGCCCCTCACCCACGTCTGGTGGTGCTGCTGTTATTTAATCAGGGCCTTGACAAGGAATCTGAGCAATCTTCCCTTTCTCCTCCTCTGTTCCATTTATCTGTCCTCCCAACCTGTTTGTTTGTGTATGGTTAAGTTTTCCATGCCAGGGAGAAGCAGAGTGGAAATGTCAGGGGTCAGGCTGCAGGCAGGGCAGGCAGGAGCAGGCAGGGAGCAGAAAATCCAGCTCTGCAGCCTTGGAGTTTCTGAGAAACCGGAGATAGGTTGTTCCAGGCAAGATTAACTCCTTCAGCACAGCTGCCTTCTGCTTAAGACCTGCAGGAAGGGAGGCAAGGTGGGTGCATTAGGACACTGAGCTCGGACTCCATCCCTCTATCCTTGCAGTCCTGTGGGTAATGGGTGCTCCTGCTGCCATTTTGCTCACCCTCTTGTTGAAGCCTTGCTGGCCCATCTGCCTTGGCACCTCTGCTGCTGGGAGATGAAGCTGTGTGGATGCAGACCTGAGCAGGATGGCAGATAGCAGAATTCATTGCAGTACTGTTATGGATACCTGAGTTATTTGGTGCATTTCCCAGTAGACAAAATGTTCATCCATGGAGGACATGAAGCTGCTGTTCAGAGACATGCCTTTGAGTTGACACATGATGTGGGTTTGTCACTCAGAAATTAGCTAAAGACCAGTCTGGATATCCTTGGCTTCAGAAAAACCAATTTTGATGTTGTGCCAGTACACTTGCTATCTCACAGGCTCTCAGCTGTGTGCGCTGTGGTGGCTCACAGGTGCATCAGCCCCAGCTGATGCTGCCATGGTGGCTGGGGTTGGGTGAAATTTTGGCTGTATGAGTCAAGCTGTTGAACTTGCACTTCACCCCACCTGTGTGAGGGAAAAGACTAATTCAGGGTGGGGTGGAGGATTTTGTTTGTTTGTTGGGTGATGCCTTTGCATTTGTGTTGTGGCAGTGAAGCAGGTGCTGCAGAGCTGAATCCTGCCTGGTTTGGCAGGGTTTGCCTTGCAGGCAGTGCCCTGCCTGGCACAGCTGCAGGTAGAGATGAAAAGGTCCTTACACCCTGCTAGTGGGATGGTCTGTGCTTCTGCACTGACCAGATCTAGACCAGGATAACAGCTGTAGTTACAGATGGAATAGGAATGAATCACAGAAGAGAACCAAGAATTGGGTTGGAAGGGTCATCTCATTGCAGCTGTGGGCAGGGACACCTTTCACTAGACCAGGTTGCTCCAAGCTTCATCCAGGGTGGCCTTGAACACTTGCAGGAATAGGGCAGGCACATCTTCTCTGGGGAACCTGTGCCAGTGCTTCAATACGTGCCGAGCAAATAATTTCTTCCCAATATCCAATCTAATCCTTCCCTCTCTCAGATGGGGGATATTCCCCCTTGTCTTGTCACTCTTGGTTAGAAGTCCTTCTGCATCTCTCTTGGTGTTCCTGTGGGCTGCTCCATGCAGTGAAGTCTTGGGGATGTGCTGTGCTCCCTGTGCCAGTGCTTGGGTGCTGCTCAGCCCTGTGTCCCTCCCCTGCCCTGGACAGGAGTAACTGGGGCTGCTGGCCCCCACTCCCTGGGGAGGTGCTGCAGGGGAGAACCCACACACTCCCCAGCAGAGTGGGATGAAGTAATTGTCTGCTGTTCTTTCATTTTCCAGGAGTATTGAAATTGTTGTGGGTCATAAATCACGTGAGCGTATGGTCAGAAGGAGAACACAGGCCCATATTTCAGCTTTGGGCTGGAAGATGAGACTGTTTGTCCTGTGTTGTACAGGCCCATTTTGTTGATTTACTGGCCTGTGAAACTTCAGAGTTAATTTTTTGTTGAAGCAAGGAAAGTCTCTCTACCTGTGACTTTCCTGCTTGAACAGCTGTTTGCTCCTGTTTCGTTGCTATTCTGAGAATTTCATGAAGACTCTCCACAGCGATGTGACAATTGGAAGTAAAAGATGAGCTTATATTTCTCTTATCCTAATAGTGGCACTTACAGCTGTACCTAAGAATGCCAGGTTTCTTTGTGTGTTTTTTTTTTAATGCTAAATTTCTCTCACTGCCATTGCTTCTCATTTGGTCGTGCATTTCTTCTAATGATTTTTTTTTCTTTCCCTTCGGATGGATTTAATTTTTAAACATGCTGTTCAATCAAACTCTGTTTCTCCATCAGACTTCTGGGCCCCAGCTCAATCACCACACCTTATTGCTGCTTTAGGGAATCTTTCTGAATATGCCAAATCCATTATATGACGACATTTCTATCTCTTTCTGTAGTTGAAATTTAGAGTATACCAGAATTTGGGATTTTTTTAGAAGAGATCTAGCAAGTATTTGCCCAGGAGGTGCTGGGTTGATAGTATCAGCTCTCAGTCTGATTTGCCAGCACTTAAATGTTTTCCAGCAGAGATTTTGACCCTTCTTTAATAAGCTGAGTTCTCCTGACAATTCTGCTTTTTTTAGTTATTTCTTGCAGATTCTTTAGAATTTGCCTGTGAATTACTTGCAAGAGACCTGCAAGCAGTGATTTAGAACCCCCTGTTTTTGGAGTGTTAAGTGTCAAGCAGCTGGTGCTGCCAAGCACAGTGCAGGTCAGGTAGTCACAAAATGGTTTGGGCAGGAAGAGACCTTAAAACTCATCTTGTTCCACACCCCTGCCATGGGCAGGGACACCTTCCACTAGGCCGGGTGCTTAGAGCCCTGTTCAGTCTGTTCTGTCCATCTCTGAGCTGTGTCTCTGCAGGTGCCAGCTTTGACCTGAGATCTCTGGTCTTCCTTTTCTCTTGAAAGTGTAAGTGGTAAAATTCTTGATTCTTCTCTCCTGATGTGTGAGTGGTAAAATTGCTTGAACTCCTTTTGTTTTCATGATTGCTGTTTCCCAAAGTCTCCTCATTCACCCCTAAGATACCAAACTTCAGCTGGAGGTGTTCTAAAGAGAAATGGGATGTTTCAAGGTAGGCTATAAATAAATGGCATAAAAGAGCTAATGATCCTTGATGCTGGTTCTTCTCACTAATGTTAGCCTTTGGTAAACTCCCACTGTGTTTTCAGGGATATCCTTGAACTTGTGTGGTTTAACCCCAAGCATTACTGCACATGATCACCATCTCTTCGTGTGCAGGAGCCTCAGATGTGTGAGGCCCCTGGGAGAGATTGACTTTGCCTGTGGCAGTTTTGTGTTACGGGCTCTCGTAATTGTGAGTTATAGATGGGGCAGAGGCACCTCTGGGAGCTGTGGGCAGAGCCAGGGAGGAGACAGAGGGACCAAGCAGATCCATGTCCCAGCCCTGGCAGCCAGGCTGCATGCAGATGTGGCTTTGGGATGTGAGAACACAGGGGAGCTCTTGGGGAACAATGTGACAAAACACCTAAAAGTCTTTGGCAAGTGTATCTGAGCCTCACAAGAGACTGAAAATATTTCAGAGCAAATTCCCTTCT
This sequence comes from Emberiza elegans, assembly GCA_024865655.1. NCBI lineage: Eukaryota > Metazoa > Chordata > Aves > Passeriformes > Fringillidae > Emberiza > Emberiza elegans. The sequence goes on from JALJVW010000184.1 coordinate 52,797,307, forward strand.
TTTGTTTGGCGAACAAGTGCTCATTTAATTTGCATCCTGAAACTAAATGACTACGAACAAAGTTCTTTGAAGGGAATCGTCATCTTTAATTCTGTTTTCAGTTAAGGAAAATAGTTTTCTATATATGATCTGTAGGGCTTAAATATCCTACTTATTACTGTAATATCTATTTCCCCCCCCACAATTGTGTCAAAGCACAAATCTGATAAAGCACTGGAATTTACATGTTTCTGTTTCTGTTTGTTCTGTGCATAATCATGAACTATTCACTGCCTTTAAAAATCCATTGGTACACCCCCTCCCTTGCTAGTTGAAGTTGGCATTTTACCTTTTTTTTGGAATGTCCAGGTGGTGACTTAATGCAGAACATTTAAGTAGCATCTTTTTGCAATTTTGGCCTGTCCTGAAATAATACTAGGCAGTGTCCAGAACTGGTTTTATTTAAGTGAGAACTTACTAAATGGTTTCATGTGACTTCTGTGCAATCAGAAAATTCCACTTTGGATTTTATTGAAAATCTTTTGTTTGCTTGTGCGTTCTGGCAGTGAAGAGATGGGTTTTGAATGGGCTGGAGTTGTGTGTAAAACTGTCATGTGACAGTTTGCGTACATATGAAATAAATTTGAAAGCAAAACCCAGCATTTCCTTACTCATCACGGATGTGTCATTTGTCATTCTTGGTGAAAATAGGCTCAGAGCATTTAGTTAGTGCAAGCAGGTGATGTATGCCAGCAGCATGAAAACACAGGATCAGTCAGCCAGTATTCTTTCCTGCCATGGAGGTGGTCTTCTCACACTGGGGGCTGGATTCAGAGGCAGGGCCATGTCTGAGACAGCCACAGCCCTTCAGAAGGAGGGGTTATGTGGGGAAGCTGGTTTTTGTAGCCTCTTCCCAGTGCCAGGTCTGAGTGTCAGTGTGATGGAGCTGGTGGCTGGGGCTTAAGCAGTTCGCTCCTTTCAGAGTATGAGCAGAAGTGTTCAGGTTTTTTGAGGGGGCAGAACAACAGACCCTGGAAAATAACTTGGAGCTCCCTGAGGTTTCACTGGTGTTGGATGGCAGCATATGGATGTTGTGTGTTGGGTCAGCTGTGCTGGAAGGGGCTGCAGTTGCCGGACTCATGTTTATTTTCTGTTGGAAGTGTCCAGATATTGTCTGACTGTTGTTGGCAGTTGGTTTGGTTTGACTTTTAATGCCAGTTTTCCTTGCCACAGTTCTCAGACGGCACAGAGCTGAGGAGAGCACAGTGTTGGTGATGGCACCAGAGCTGACCAGCAGTTTGGAGCTGTGTGGTTGGGTTAGGCCCTGGTTGGAGGCTCAGCTTTCCGTGGCTGTCGCAGACAGGCAGTGGGTCACCTGCTGGGGTGGGCAGGACCAGCCTGGCAAACAGGAGCTCTGCAGCTGGAGTGGGACCTGGTTTGCCAGAATGGTCTTTTTTTCTGTGAGAACCAAACCCCAACATCAGCCACTTCACTAGGGGGGTAGGCAGGACCTCCCTCTGTGGTTTGTGTTTTGCAGGGAAGCCAGCCTGAGAGTCAGTGTGTTAAGCTGAAAAGAGGAACCAAAGGTAGGCAAAAGAGAGGAAGGATATGAGTTAGAAACAGTCCGTTGTCCTTGTGGCCACCTAGCAAGATACAGGAGCTGGTGCTGTCCCAAGGCCTGGAGCTTCTGGCTTCTCTAGGGATGCAGAGCCTGCCTTTCTTCTTGGAGAGTCATAGAGCTGGAAAGCAGTGATTTAACAGTAGCCTCCAGAGAAATAAATAAGTGTAGGCTGTTTCACACTTGTCTGTGGAGCCATGGTGGTGTGTTGCTCTCCTGCAGGGCAGTGGCAGCAAGGTGGGGAGCAATGAGTTCCCCATCTCTTGTCTCCTCCTGGCACAGTGGATTTTACAACAGCAATGTCATTGTCCTCATCCACACATCCTTCATTCTGTGTCTTCAAGGTCACGCTACATGTAAGATGAGTGCTGCCTTTTCCATTGATAGGGTTAGCATTTTTTCTACTTCACGTTTTTTTCATCAGTTTCTTTTGTTTCTTTGTGTGAGCGTGTGGCTCACGGTCTGACTGTAATCCTACAGCCTGACAGCAAACTCTTTACACTGCCGTGGGTTTGGGCAGCCTCCCTGTCGTGGCGTGCACATCCTTCCATTGCTCCTGGTGAAAACAGGAGCAGGAAAAGAGGTCAAGGGAGAAAAAAGAAAAATATGTATTTGCAGCAAGCACTATGTGTCTCCTGTTATCTGAATTCTGTGCAAGCAGCGAGCTCTGATGGAGCCCCATGCCAGCCTGGAGACCCCTGAAAAGAAAATAAACATCTCTGTATCACGGGCTGATACACGCTCCCTTTAGAGCCTCAGGCGCCTCCAATTAATCAAGCTGTCTGTGGAGGAAGGGCCTGTGAGGACCAGAGGATGCTGCCAGAGCTGATGGGCTGATGAAGGGGTGGGCAGCAAGGAGCATTAAGGGTGAACAGACTGTGTGTTACCCTGGGTGTGCCATGCCTTTGGGTGAGTCTTGCCTGTATTGCAGCAAAGTCAGAGCTTTAATCCTGCTTTGCAGGATATACTAGTGCTGTGGGAGGGTGCTCAGCACTGTGCACGCATGTTTGATGAAGAGCCCTTCCTCCTTCCGTGAGAAAGGCTCTCAGAGAGCGCTCAGCCGGCTGGGCCTTGACAATAAATTGAGGGGCTGACCAAGCCAAATGGCTTCTTGAAATGTCATGGAGTGAAATGTGGCCCATACCCTGGAGCTGGGGTGTCTCTGCTGAGTGCCTCTGGTCAGCAATGTGAGGAGTCACCTGTCCCCATTTCCGCTGAGTGAGTCCTTGGCATCAGCTGCTCACCTTAACCACCAACATCTGAATTCTGTGCATACAGAGCAGAGAGCAGCAGGGGAGAGCAGCACCTTTAAGTGTCTTATGAGCAGGGATTACACAGAATAAATGAAGAAGTAAAATCAGATTAAGAGGAATGTTCTAATAATGGGTAGCTGGGGCTTTTCCTTGAATGCCAGCAGAGCTGGGCGCTGCCAGTCCAGGCCCAGAGGCAGTCTGTGCCCTCCCAGCATTGGGAACAGCAGAGACATCCAGCCCACAGCAGACACAGATTGTCAGAGGTGAAGACGCCTGAAAGCCATGCAGGTTTATGGTGTAAGCAGGTGCCATGTTTGTGTCTAGGAACAAATGCAAGCCCTTGCCTCCTTGTATTCCAGGGTCAAGAAAATGCCTTTGTCAAGGACTTTGCCAGTGCTGCAGAGGTGAGGAGGGAGATTGCTCATTTGTTTATCCACACAAATGAACTAGTTGTGTTTAAAAATAAAATTTTAAAAATACAATTTCAGGAGTAAATTAATCTGTGGAGACTAGGTCCAGTGTCCAGGGAAACACGAAATGTTTTCAGACCTTATTTTTCTCAAAAACTGAAAAGAGATGCTTCTGTGCTGTGTACAAATGCAGAGCTATGTGCCTGAACCAATATGTCAAACTGTCATGTGGGAGATTTGGTGAAAAACATCTTGTCCTAAGGGAATAATTTTAAACACTATATGTAGGTTTGCTGCCTCATAAGGGATCATTACTCAGATCTATTCCCTCTTATGGTAGCTCGGCCTCTGCTTAACGGGCACGGAGTGAAGGGAAACCCATTAACGCGTCCATTAAGAGTGGTTATCAGGTGGTAGAGGGGAAACAGATCTCTGATCAGGGAATATCGTGTTATTGGCCAAATCCTGCGATTCAGCCTTAACAAGATGAGTAGCAGTGCAGGGCCTTCACGCTCGGCTGGCCATCGAGGGCGGCGGCGGGGCCGTGCTGTGCCGGGCAGCCGGACCCTGGGCAGCGCAGCCCGTGTCACAGCGGTGAGCAAGTGTAAGGGATGAGCCCTGGGGCAAGGAGCCGTTCAAGGGATCTTCACCTCCTGTTTGTCACTTCAATCTCCAAGGAACGCTGATATGTGGAGTGGAACCCACTCCCAACCAGACCCCTACCAGACTGTGTCTGTGCTCTCGCTCCTCTGTCTCGCTGCTTTCCGTCCTTTTGTTGGTGCTGATTTTGGTAAAAATGAGAAGGATGGCAGAAGCAGCACCTGAAGAGCAGCATCAGCTCCTGGTGTCTCAGCACAGCATCTGCAGTTGCCTTGGCTACACCAGCCCTCCCTCAATTAGCCTCCTCTCTGACAAGAAGATGCACTCAATGTGTGGTAGCTGTGCAGGTGAACTTGTTTTTAGTGGGATTATTTTACTTAAAAACTGGGACACCTCTGGGTTTGCACAGTGCTTGGTGGGGTTGTCACAGTAAAGAGAACAAGTTTGTTTTTTCATAATACATAAGAAGATGCTACATGACAAAAGAGGCTTTATATTGAGCAGCTTAACTGCTCAGGGTCTCATGAAAAAGGGAGAAGGAAGCTGGAGGGGACTGAAGGTGTGTACATATGCTGTCTGCAGAGTAAGGTGTATGCCAGGGTCTAACCTCACTGAAGAAATGTGTTTTTTCTGAGATGATATGGAAAAGCAGTCTGTAGTGTGTGTATTGAATTTTTTTGCGGTGCAGAACTCCTGGTTCTCTTCCTGTGTCCCCAGGCTCCAACGCTGCTGGCCAGGCTCCTGGGTTAGTCACCACACTGTCATTAATGCTGTGTAAACAAGCAAACAAACAGCAACCTTTTCTTTTTGAAGGCTGTGTGCTTTTGCAAAGTAGAGCAGAATGAAAGAGCAGCTTCCCAAAAGTGCAAGGTCAGAGCAGAGGGTCGGGCCTGGAGGGAGGCTGGGGAGCCTGGCTGGGCACTCTCTTCTTGCTGTTTGTCTGGGGCTGAATGGCTGGAATGTGTTTGGCTGGGTAAAGCTTGGTCAGAAGTTCTTGCCTAAAAGCAAACTGGCTCTTGAGACCACCACAGCATCACCAGCAGCAGTGGGGAAGGACACCAGCATGGGGGAATATTGTCCAGATGTCTCTTGGTCTTTGGTCACTTCACTGCTTTGTGTTTCATGCCTTTCACATGAACATGTCATGAGCTTATAGATGATGTTTGATTTCTTACCTCTGCTTCAGCATTTGCTGTTTCCAAGTGGCACATGCTGTCCTTTGTGCAGGGTGGCTGTGCTTTTGTCAGTCGTGGGTTCTGTGTCATGTCCTTTGGCTTGGAGGGGAAGTCACTGCCCAGACCATCTCGAGATCTTGGGTGTGGAGGATGGCCCTTATTAGAAGTGTACTGCTTTTTTTTAATAACACAAAATTTCTTGCAGTAGTTGCTGATAGAGGCAGTTGTGCAGTTAAAAGATAATTTGTTTGAAAATTCCCTGCTTTCAGTGAGCTACTTTGTGATTGACAATGATTTATCTGGAACTTGGCAGCTGTGAGGCAATGATGTGGTGACACCATCTTGCATTACCTGACTAATTTTAACGTGCCGAGTCACGTCCATCTCAGCTACCAGAACTGCTCTGGACCATGGACACTGTGCCTGGGGAGTGCCAGGGCACTGTGGCTGTGAGGGAGGAGGCAGAGAGGATGGCTGGTGAAACAGGTCTGCTGGGAGAGTTACTGTTCTGGACAAGCATCAGGCAGTACCTCATGCTTAAGAATATAATTCTCACCAGGTGGATCAGCACAACTTTAATTTTTTGCTACAAAGGTTTTTTCCTGGAAAGCATCATACTTTTGTCAAGACAGAAATACTGGAAAAAAGTAAATTGCCCTGAAAATTTCCATCCAGATTGGCTTTGAGAATTCTTGTGCCAGTGCAAGCTTTGCTGCGAGCTCTCTTTGTTTTGGATTTGAATATGTCACTTTCTGTGCTCGTTAATGACAGACAGGAGAGCTGGAGCTCCCATAGTGGTGTCCCATGGTGAGCAAGGCTCGTGTGGACAGTGTCAGTCAGTATTGGCTTTGCAAACTGAGGTGAGTTCCTGCTCATATCTTTTATTTGGGTTTTCCTCTCAAGCCAAGGAATCTTGTTCATCCATGTGGGACAGATTTTGTTTTGATTCTTTATCAATAGTTTGCTTATGGATTTTATCCACAGCAAATGGCTTAGAAAGAATTTGCTGATTTACAAACAAATAAGGCTAATTTTTTATTCTCTAATTCCTTGTGGCACACGAACTTGTTTATGTAGTTGTTGCTGAGGACCAGCTCTGTTCTAGGTGTTGGGGTGCACAGCTGGTGCAGGGGACCTCTGGCTCCAGTCCCAGCTTGGGAATGTGCCACCTCTACCTTGGCTGTTGGGGGTCTCCTGCAGCCCTTGTAGAAGCACTGCTGGGACCCCTGGGCCCCTTGTGGCAGCAGTTCAGCTGTGGGACTCTTTCCTCTTTCTCTGCAGGAGAGGAAGAGAGCTGCTGTCACAAGGACTAATCTCGAGGTGCTGGCTCTTCCTGTGCTGAGCCCAGCATGTCCTGTGCAGTCAGGGAGACCTAAGAATAAAAACAGTGGGTACTGCGTGTCTTGTGAATAAATACGAGTAAGGAAAACATTTCCTGTTCACAGTTTTCTGCACAATCCCATCTGAGTTTTGAATATTTAAATAAAAAGTGTCTTAGGTATACTTGCATTCTGGACAGTAAGTTTAATTGAACACCTGATCAAATAGTGGGTATTCAGGGAGTCTGGGGTTTTTGCCCTGTGATTTTCCCAAAGCTGTAGGACTCAGGGGTGACAGGAAAGAAGAGCAGAAGTTCCATGTGCTGGAGAGGGATCTGTGCCGACACCTCTTTGCCTGCTGGAACTTCAGGTATCATGCAGCAGCCTCCTTTCCATGCTTCTGCTGAACTCCTCAGTGCTGCCTATTTATTAAAACTGACTAAAACCACCCAACACCAAATGCAGGGAGCTGGAATCTGTTTGGGTGTAGACAGTGTGAGCACTTCTGCCCTGCTGCTGCTGGGTCCTTGATTGGAGCAGTACAGGAGGCTGCCTGGAGTAAAGCAAGCATGAGGCCCAGCTGAGGTGTGCAACGGAGCTCTGTGTGGATTTTGAACATTGCAGCACTAACCCAGAGCAGGGCTGAGCAGGCAGCAGTGCTGCTCTGGAGCCTGGTTCCTTCTCCCAGCATTGAGGGCATCACATCCTCAGATTCTTGGTAGTTCCTATGTGGTGTTGTTATACTGTCTTATATATGAGCATCCCTGACATCCTGTGATAATCAAGCATTGAAAGCCTTTTACAGTTTAAACCAGCAACTTCCAGGCTAGTTTAGCATTATTTTTTAATATTATTGTGATTGTGTAACAAGCTGTTCAGTTCTAGTATTGTGTCTGGTATAGCAGGAGGTTCATTGTAAGTAGTATGAGTTGTACCATGAAATGTGGTATCCCTACACTGCTTGGCTTTGTGGAACAAGAGAAAGGTGATGGGAGGAAAAGTCCTGGTATGTTAAACATTTACAGCTGTTTTTTTGCATCTTTGTCATATTCTACCCATTTTAGCTACTCTTCACATGAACTGTAAAAGCTGGAGGAAAAAGGCCTATGGACATGGTTTAGGATGTTTCAGTTAAAGTCTTACATTTCTGTGGTTAACAGAAACTAATGATAGCTAAAGATCATACAAAGTCATAAAATGAATGAATTCTTGAGAAAAATGTTATCACAGTGCTCCATTAAGAGAGGAGGAGGGAGACTGACTAGGAGGGCATGGAAGGTTCAGGGCTGGCTTCCTGCTTGGTGGTGTTTCATCATCCATTTCCAGTGGGGAAGGAAAGTTCCCGATTGTGCTGCGGTCTAGGACACACTCATCAGTCCTGGGTCCATCCCCAACGTTCAGACACATCACTGGTTTCTCTCAGGTGCTGGGTGTTCTTCTGGCCTGGTGAACAACCAGCCAGATCTTGCTTCGGGGTGGGCAGGGGGAGCCATACCTTTGGTGGTGACTTGGAGATGCAGCAGAGGGGCACGGCCAGTGGGGAGAGAGATGGTGGCAACACCACTGGCAGGCTGTGAGTTGCTGGGGTCGCAGGCTATGAGTTGATGGGGTTGCAGGCTGGGGTTGCACGTCACAGGTCTCCTAACCTCTCTCTGTGAACCCTTTGCAGCCCACGACCTTCCCCCGAGCAAGACCTCGGCGGCGGCGGCGCAGACGGGCGCCCACCTGCAGTGCCTCTCGGTCCACTGCACGGACGACGTGGGCGAGGCCAAGGGCCGGACTGCGGTGCCGACGTGGAGGTCCCTGCACTCGGACATCTCCAACAGATTCGGGACTTTTGTGGCTGCCCTGACTTGAACAAAAGAAATTATTAATTTTTTTCTTTTTTTTTTTTTTTTTTAATTTCAAAGGGCCGCTACTGCTAGGTGGACTATTTTTCTAGGTTGGTACCTGCTTAGTGGCATATGGACTGGAAAGGGTTAATTTAAAGTAAACCTCAACTTTTTTTTAATCTTCTGCCACAGTATGTTACCAGTGTTAACCCTTCTGCAGTTAGCACACTTTTGCTTAAGATTTTCCTGCTTGACCACTTTTCCCCATTATTCTGTAACCTTGGCATACATTTATAGATGAGGCCTTTTCCTTTTTCATCTCAGTGTGTGTCCAAGTCACGTATGTCATAATAAGACAAAGATTCTCCTCCTCCTCCTCCTCCTTTTCTTCTTCATTTGCTTTTTTTTTTTTTTTTTTTTTTTTTTTTTGTTTGTTTGTTTTGTTTTGTTTTGCTTTGTTCAGTGCTTATTAGGATGGTGATCCTGAGGAGCAGCAGTTCAGGAGTAAACGGCAGTGAAAGCAAAATGGTCAGCATTAAATCATACGTTACAGTGACACCCAGCCTTTGCCAGTCTCATACCAACCAAGCAGTTGATGCTCTGTTGAATGTTCAGGCGTGGACCTGCCCTTTCCTGAGAGAATGAGGCTCTGCTTTCAGCCTTGTTTCACTCTGTGCCTCCTGGTGAGGCCAGGATGCTCCTTCCTCTGTGTTCCTGGGTGTAGCCCTGGGATGGAGCTCTGTCATGAATGGGCTGGTTCAGGCACAGCAGGGAAAGTATAGAGAGGTTTTTCTAAATAAGTTTAACAGTCATTATCTCTTCCTCCAAAGGCCCAGGCTCCTTCTTGCTTGCCTGGGCCTGATGGTGCTCCTGCATTTCCCACTTCATTGATAGTGGAGAAGAAAATCCCCTGCACCCTGCCCACTTTTTGCCCATTTTAAACTGCAGAAAGATGCTATTGATTGGCAGCAGGTCCAGTGTCCCCTGCACTTGCCTGGGGGTGTCCCAGCCACTGCCGCAACAGGTCCCAGTGCAGTGGCAGGGGTCAGGGATGGCCCAGGTTGGAAGATGCAGGGGGCTGTGTGCCCAGGGGTGGCATTTCCTAATCTGCCAGGGCAGGGAGACCTAGTGTCAGAATCCCCCAAACTCATTAGAGGCCCCATTTCTGCCACACACTGAAGAACAGCTTTGCTGGACACACACAATAAAAGGAAAGCCATACTTTCCTGCTCGGGCTAGATAATGCTCATTCAAAATGAAAGTTGGAAGCAAACCAGATAAAGCCACAGCTGACATGATGGGCTGATTCTCCAGTGGTTTTATGTCACACTGTCCATGATTTGTGTGTCCCTGTGCCCAGGAGTGGCCCCATCCTGCCGTGTGCCTGCAGCTCGCCTCCCACAGCTCCTGGAGCTCAGGAACAGCACTAGAGGGTTTGGTTTTGGTTGTGAAATAAAGGTTGGCCTCTCTAGGGTTATTTATTCATGATTTCACAAATGTGTCCCTGCTGAAGGGACGGAGTTGAAGACTGCTTTATATTTTATCTTTGATGATTGTGCTGGGTCTTTAATTATTTTGAGGTAATATTCTTGGTAGACACCAACGGAGAGGAAATTCTGCCTAAAAAGCCAAGGGTGGTCTGGAATCCTCACTCTCAGTCATATGTGGCTTCAGAGAGACTCACAGTGTTTGGAAATGTGATTTGAATGTGCTCTTATTAACCATGCATGGATTGATTTATGGGTCTGGTTAATTAATTGACTTTGGATAAATTTGGATAGATTTTAATCTTGGTTTTCAATATTATTTTACTTTGTATTAAAGCTGGAGCTTCCATGAGGATGAGGATTTTTGCCCATCCTCGAGCAACTGGCTGTGGAGCTGCCTCACACCCACTTGGTTTGGGTCCAAAAGCTGGGATGGTTTGTACCTCTGTCGGGGTGTGCAGCCAGGAGTGCAGAGCTCCTTCTGCACCTGCAATAAAATGTCACCATCTCCAGTAAAGTATCTCCTCGTAATCACTGTCAGCCCCCTTCCAGAAGGTGCCTCTTTGCCTGTGATTCCTCAAGTCCTGGCTTACCTAAGTATATGTTTGATTTAAAATCCTGTCAGCAGAGCATGTGTGCTGCTGTGGGGGGCTCAGTCTGCAGCAGGGGGCCCTGGGGTGACACCAGCTGAAAATTTTGGCCAAGTTCATGGTCTGGTGGCATTCCTGCTCGGAGTGCAGTCCCTTGCCTTGTGCTTTGTTTTTAGTTTTTCCTGGTGCACTGAAGAGAACAGGTTTTTCAGGCTTCCTGAGGTCAGGGATGCACACACCCTGTACCATGGGAAGGAACCTGTCAGGGAACACCGAGTTCAGATGCTTTTAAAGAGAAATCCCTGTTTGAGTGGAGCTGTGGTGGCTTGGTCTCACCACCCAGTTCTTCTGGCTCATTCTCAGCAGCTTGCACTTCCCTCCTGGAGTGCTGTTCTCATCCACTTGGAACTTGCTATCTCACTTGCATATGGAAATGCAGAGCATAAGCAATACCCTTAAAATCAGTGGAATCCTGTGAGGTGAGGAGGTGTCCTGAGGCCAGGGGCTGTGTCTCCACAATCTCCTGAGCTGTGCAGTGTGGAGCCCTGGGTGTTGTGGCACTTGGCCACCCCTGGCTCTGCTCTGGGCAGCGGGTGCAATGCAGGGTTGGGACTGTCAGAGAGGGAGGAGGTGAGGCAGTGGCTGGCTGTGTGCTGGGCTCACTGACCATGGAGTTTAACTGAACCATACAGTCTCACACAGTCCTCTTGCTGACCTCCTGTCTGTCTAATCTTGATTGAAGGAGCTCTGCTTGAGGCAGCTGTTAGCCAGGACCAACTAAGCCTGTGCTTTTAGGGTTTTGTTGCTTTTTTGCCAAAGATCAGAACAGAAACTCTGCGTTCTGACCAGGACAGGCATCTTGTCCTGCTCATCACCTGGGGATGTGGTACTGACAGCATATACAAGGTTCAAGCATTACAAGGTTCAAGAAGGTTCAAGCTTTGTCACAGTGCTGGTGGCACCTGCAGTAATTTCATTGTATCCATTTTCTCCATTGATTTTACACTGAATTCACTGATCAGTTTTTTTAACACATATTAAGTGTCAGCATAGCCTGACATGGTAAGAATGGAAATTATCTAATTTCCTAAATAATAATATTCCAACTGAAACATGTTTGGGAGCTGTAGGTAAAAGCCAGTTGTGGAAAAGGTAAGTTGCACTCTTGTGGAGAAGGAAACTGAGGCACAGACAGCAGTGGGAGCCTGAGGGAACAGTGGCAGGGCTGAGCTGCACTGAGGTCTGACCTCTGCTTGCTACAGAGCCCCATGCCCGAGGCTCACTTCCTCCAGGGGCCAAGCTGGGTCAACGGGGAGAATTTTATCAGATACATGTTCCCCAAATGCCTGGGAGAAACCTGCCTGTGTCCTACAGGGCTTCCAGATGGGGGGCAGCTGGACAAGAATCCAAAGAGGGGTGGCAGGGTGCACAGTCTGCTTTGGATTTGGAACAGCAGCTACAATGTGGCTTTGCCTTTTGCCCTGGGGATTCTCCCTGGCCGTCTGGGCTGGGGGAGCCAGGACATCTCCCATCTCCTGGCCCTGTGCCCTGGCTCCCTCTGTGTTCCCTAAAAAAAACCTTGTGCTGAGTCTGCAACTTGCAGTGTTGTAGCAAACTGAGTGAAATTTCCTTTGCATTTCAATTGGGAGGAGCTATCAAATACCTCTTTGCCAAAAAAGGACAGAATAGGCCACATTTATTAAATACTCCTGCAGATTTTCTCTAGATCACATTCTCTTGGGGTTACTTGCTCTCTGCTGTTTGAGCATCAGTAAGGGGCTTTAGGCTTGTTACTTAGTTAAGGTTTTCACAGTGTCTGAGGGTGGAAGGGGATGAGCACCAAAATTCTGTCAGAAACCTGGATCACCTGGGGAGTTGTGCAGGTCCTGTGGTCCCCATGGTCACTCTGGGGCTGGACTTCCAGGCACCACCAACAAGGCAAAAAGTTCCATTTTGGGGAGGTGGAAGGGATGAGGTGTGCACAGCAGTGGGATGGGCACTGGGTGGGTGGGTGGGACAACAGAAATCAAACTGGTACATTTGACTTATTTTTGTTAAGCTGCAGTGTAAGGTTTTGTCAGCTACTGGATTCACAGCTGTTCAAGGGATGGTGTGTAAGAGCATAACCCATTTTTGTAGAATTGTTTCTTCTTTAATGCTTAAGGCTAATGGAGGAAATAGTCTAATTTTGTCTTAGAAATTTTCTATTAAAATTGTTGCTTTGAGTCCATCCGCTCATAGGTTCTGACAGATGAAACTGCAGGTTCTGATTTCCGGCAGTTATAACTTTATCGCTATTCACTACCCAAGAATATTACAGCTTTAAAACAGCCTTAAGCAAAAGGATATTATTTCTTTGTACTAAATTTGGTTCATGGAAAAGAAAAAAAAAGAAACCTCAAAACACTGGTAATCCGTACTGCATTAGCAAACTCTTCTGAAAAATGTTATTGCACATGTAAAATATGAAAACTTGACTCTGCTGTGTGTTAGGCAATCCTGTAATCTTTTTTTTTTTAATTCTTGTTAAATTCATTTCCTAAATGCTTGGTTGGAAGACTGTGACGATAGCTCATGAAATTGAGTGTTATTTTTCTTTCTTTTTTTTTTAATATGTAAAGTGCAGTCTTCTGTATTCCTGCATATTGTACATATCTGTATATGTTTTACTGAGCAACTAAATAACAATAAATATGATGTTAATGGTGGCTACGCTATATTTCATACCAGGTTTGTTGATTTTTTTTTTAGCAAGTCCTTTTTCCCAGGGATGTGAAGAACTGAATGGATACTGCTCATATTGAGGTAAGCCCTGAACCTTGTGATGGGTACAAATTTGCCCATGATCTCAGGAAACCTTCACCCTGTCTGTACACTGAGGTTTTTGGTACCCTCTTTGCTGCTGGGAGGTGGGGATGTCTGTGCAGCTCTGCCCAGATGCTGCCATGGGATCTTGGGGCTGTGCTGTTCTCTGTGGCAGCATCTTTCTTTCTCCTCTGGTCACTGGAGCTTGTCCAGAGGGGCCCGACCATGTCTGGAGCTGCTGGGCAGTGGGAGCAGCCCCCCAAGCCCCCAGCCCTGCACAGCTCTGCTCCTGCTTTGTCCTAGTTGTTCAGTAAAACTGCCCATGAGCTCTGTTAATGCTTGGATTCACACAGCTCCTCCAGCACACGAGGCCATTTCTTGGCTCCCAGCTCTCCCACTGTGCAAAGGCTCCTTTGCTTCTGCCAGCAGCTGGAGCAGCCCCTCCTGCTCCAGCAACGCTCCACCCCATGCTCCTGCTTCCAAAAAGGCAGCAGGAGCTCCCTGTTCGCTGCACATCGCATTAACAGATGAAAATCAACTGACTGGGCTTTGATTTCTGCTCTTGACACTGGCTTTACTTGTCACCTGGTAATGTCACCTCTGCTGATGCTGACATGGTGCCTGCCTATCCCAAACACTTGCCTTCATCCCAGGGCACTGTGCTCAGAGGCTCACCTGGTCTGTGTCAGAGTTAAGCATGGATTATAGTTTATTAAGTAAAGAAAAGCAAGTGGTTGGTCCTGGAGCTTTTACAGTTCATGCTCTTCTAATAATTTTCTGTGGCCTGTGACTGTGCTGAGAGCTGAAATCTGTCTGTAGCTGCATCTCTCTGCCCAAGCCATTTAACTGATTTAATTATAATTATGTCCTCTGAGTTACTTTCTGCATGAGGCTCTGGAATTCCTGTCACGGAGGAGACTCTGTAAATCTGTGTTGTATGCACAGCAGTCAGGAATCCATTGGCAGTGCAGCTGGATCCCATGTGCTGAGATCTGCTCGGCCCCTCTGTGGCCACCATGTGTGGCTGCTGGGCAGCTCTGCCCCTGCAGTGCCAGCCAACATTCCTGCAGTGCTGCCTGGGGGTTCCTGTGTGTGATCCAGAGTCGTTTAAACCCCCTCATCCCCTGCTGTTAGGGTGAGCTGCTTGCAGCTGGCTGCTGGTGCGATGAAAGTACAGCAGAAGGCATCTCTCTCCATAAAAACCAAGGTAAATAAACACAGGAATGAATGTTTGAGTCAATGGCATCCTTTTGGCTGAGAAAGTTGTTAGAAAATAGAATCCCATTATAATGGCTTTCTTTTAATACCAAGTATTTCCAAAATCCCTAGGTCATATTCCTGAAGTGGTTACTCTTCTGCCTGGGAGACAATTTGGAGCTCCCCCAGCAGTTTAGCATTATGGCCAATAACATCACATATATTTTTCTTGTAATGTGTTTATATTTTGCTTGTAAAATGTTTAAAAAGTCTCTGCCCAGGTGAGCTCTGTGAGGCTGCATCTAGAGGGCAGGGGAGTGCATGGGGGTGAGGTCTCTCCTAAATTCTCCTTTCTGAGATTAGCAGAGCTCAGTAATGACAGTGCAGGAAGTGGAGGTGACAAGACCTGAAGAAAATCATGTGGGTCATCTTTGGTTCATTAGTGCAGGGCTGTGCCCTGTTTTCTAATGCCCAGAGCTCTGACCAGCACAACCAAAATGGAGAGGGTTGTGGGGGTCCTTAACCTTTTAGTGGAAAAGAATAAAAGCAAGCAACCCAACATCCCTTTATTCCAGCTGTGGAGTGGGGATGATCTTTGGGGTGATGGAATGGGGTCCATGGCTGCCTATTTCCAGCACTGGCATGTAGCAGTGGGTTTGGGCCCTTGCCGAACCTGGGTGGGAGGTGCCAGGGGTGCTCTGACAGGACCTTGGGCGTCCCTGGTCTTGGCACAGCATGATGTGGGATGTGGGATCTGTGGCTCCTTTGCATTCTTACTTGGCCATGGACACGTGTCACCATGTCACCATTGCTGAACCTATTTCCTTTTGGATCATGCTTGTGTCACACCTGTGAAACAAGGAACAGGGGAGGAGCCCTGGTCAATGGTTGCTGTGCCCTCTTAGGGGTTACTGTTAGCGGTGCACAGACAAAGGAGCTGTTGAAGTGTCACCCTAAATGTGATATTGAAACACTCATTTCAGCCTCCACCTCGAAGGAGGCAGAGAAGTTTGATGCTATGAGGGCTCATGTTCTGCCAAAACATCCTCCTGCTTTGGGGTTAACTGATGGAGAATATTCAGGGCTGAGCTTCAGGAGGTGGGAACTTTTCTCAATTTCCTTTTATCCTCTGCAAAATGCCCCTGTCTCCCTTCCCCCTTTCTTCCCCCCACCCCCTTTTCTCTTTATAAAGCTGGAATTCTTCCAGACTCTGCTCTGGGCTTGCAAGAAAACTTTACTGTGTAAATTTGCTCTTTGTGTTGGGAGTCCTTTGTTTAAACAGCATTGTGAGCTTGCTGGGGAGGGATGGAAAAAGGGGGAGCTGGGAGGAAGAATTTGAAAAGCCCTGACCCCTGATGAATAAAATCCAGCACATTAACACATTCTTCAATAAATTCATGATTGCAGATAAGGTGGGAGTCCCCAGGGCCGGGCTTTTCATTAACCCCCTGCTGACTAACCCAAACAGACCGGAGTGTTTTGTCAGCGCCAGGACAAGCAGAGCCCTTTTGTGGTGGAGGGGCCGGGTGAGCATGGGGAGCGCTCCTCCAGGAAGCCAGGTTACAAAATGTGACTCTATTTCAGAACAAACTCCTTTTGGTTAGTTTGATGAGATTACAGAAAGGAAAAGGCTTTAACAAGGGGCTTATTGAAGCTAAGTAACTGTTCTGAATACAGTGAGGACCAGGGCAGAAAACATATGATTCCCAAGTAAACAGGCGCCTCAACAGCAAGGCTGAAACAACAGAGCTGGACATGGTCCGTGTGGTTCTTGGGGACATGAACCTGTGTGGGAGCCCTGCAATAACCTGTGCACAGCTGGCACTGCTGGCCAGGGCTGCCCTGTGCCCTGCACTGCAGGGCTGGGCTGGAGAGCGGCCTTGGAGGGACACGAGCACCATGGCCACAGTGTGAGGTGTGCCTTGCCCGAGGTTTCAGCCTCTGAAACCTTGTGTGTTCCTCTGGTGGAAAGCCTGCTCCAGGAAATATTTTGCTTTTGTGGAAACTTATCCCCAGAATGCTTCCCTCCCACATTAGGGAGGTTTTCTGGGTTGTTTATTAGAATACCTACATTTTTGAAAGATCTGAGTTCTGTGCCTTGTGTTCCCAACTCTTGGTCAGCCAGAAAAGTGTTTTGATGAAATGCAGGAAAATCCTGAGTTTGTCTCAGTTCCTGCTGCCTGCTGGTGATGAGGCTGTGCTTTTCCTATTCTGCCCACCCTCTCAGGAGGTAACAACCTGTGGTGGACTCCAAGCTTTTCACAGAGCAGCCTGTGCCCAGGTGAAGTGAATCCTGTCCTTCGGGAGTAAACTCCTGCACACGTGCACTCAGAACGAGGTGGGGCATGCACACCTCTCCTGCAGACATGCACATCCCACTGGGAAGCACATGAGGGCTGGGGGCTGCAGGCAGCATCAGCCCTGCCAACTCCCACCTGAACTCTGCAGGCTCAGCCTTCCTCTACTGCTGTGTTTTTGGTGTGCACTTTCATTTACCTGCAAGATATGATTTTAAATTATTTCCCTGTTGGTGCTAACAGAAGCTTTTTGCTAATTTTCATGGAAAATAAATTCCTCTCTTTTAGGAGAACTGAAGTGTTCCAGCTGACTGCTCCTGGCCCCATCAGCATTGTGTCTCCTCTCCTAAATGCAAGGGTAGGTGCTGGGTTTGATGCCTCAGAACGTGGCTGGTGCAGCCTCCACTCTGTGCTGAGCTCCTGGCCTGGGCAGCCAGCAGCTCTGTGGTGATATTGGGGAAGTGGTTGACAATTTAAGCCTGCAATCCCTTGTAAACAAACACTGTGTCTGCTGTGGCCTTCTCTCCCAGCAGCAAACATGGCATGGGCTCCTTTGCAGTCTGTGTGAAACTATTTACATTTCTGATGTTAATAAAGATAGAGAGAGAAATATTGTATTTGTATTAAAACCAAATTATCTCAATTCAAGGACCCTCAATGTCCCTTATTGTTGATGCAGTGAGATTAAGCATTGTCAGTTTCCCTAATTAATGGTCCACAGCCTCATCTCTGAGAAATCTGTGTCTGGCTCAATGCTGTGCACAGGTTTTGGCCTGAAATAACCCAGTGTAGTAACCTCTAACCCCTAAGCCATGTGCAAACAACCTCCAAAACATGCTGGCCTTATAAGCCTGATACTCCTTATCAAGGCTCTTGTTTAGGAGCCCAGGTGAAGGCAGCCCCATGTGTGAGAGATTATTGCTTCATTATTGCAATTTCGTATTTTACTATTGCTTCATCTCATTGACAAAAAGTATCTGGAAGAGAAAAACCTTGTAGTTTGGGTACCTAGAAATGATGGGTTCAGGCTCTGGCTGTGGGTTTCTGTGGCCTGTTGCCTTGTGCCAGGCTGAGGAGCATTTCCCTCCGAGTTTCCCTCCTCAAAGCCCTCTCTCCCCTCGCTGCTGGCAGAGCAAAGGCAGCAGTTTAATGGTTTGAACACATGGCTCTGCTGGGCTGACATGTTCAACTGGAAGGAGCAGTCACAGCTCCTTCCCATAGAAAATCCATCTGTTCCCCTGCATTCCCTGGTGTGTGGGGGTCTCACTGCTGGGGCAGGGGGACAGGGGACTGGGTATTATTTGCTGTGCACCCTGCTCAGCTGAGTGATGCTGGAGCTGCTGAAGAGGAGGTGCTCAGGCATGTTCCCTCCCCTTCCCCTCCCTTCATTTATTATTTGAGACTTTGCTTTGTAAGAAAAGGCTGGTTTTTTACGTTGGGGCTGTTATTTATTCCCCTCAGCTGTGCTCATGCTTGCAGAGGGCTGTGGAGCCCCTTGGAAGAGCTCCATGGGCGCCTGTGCTGGAGAGCTGGGGCTGGGCTTGTCAATGGGGGCTGCAGAAGGGGGGTTTGTTCAGGGTGGAGGTCCAGGGATTAATCTGAAGACAAGGTTTTGTGTTTCTTTTCCCTGGGAATAATTTAAGTTTGGCTCTTTCCAAGCACTGGAAACCCTCCAGCAAAACTTGAAGGGATGGTTGTGGGGCAGAGGGAGTGTGCTCACTGTGCCCCAGCCAGCCCCAGGACTCCCGGTCCCACAGACGCCCAGGAGTGGGGTTTTGTGAGCAGTGGCCATGCTTGGCTGAGATCTGACCATGCTGGCAGGATTTCTGTTTCGGGTTGGCCTCCCTTGAGCACTGGTGCTGTGCCCATGCTGTGGGCTGGGATGTTTTCTCTCCATCCTGGGCAGGCTGTTGTTGGACAGTCATTAGCTGATCACACCTGGCCCATTGCTGGCCTGGTTGGATGGGGGGACAGCCTGGATCCTGGTGTGCTGCTCTGTCCACTGTGCCTGCACATCTCATCTGCTGTGCCTGTGGCTGGGGCATCTCTGCAGTCACACACAGCCAAGGGAATGGCACAGGTAGCTCCCAGCCTGCAAACAAAGGCATTTCATCTTAATTTGAGCTGTTCAGAAGTATCTCTTTTCCTGTGATTTATGGAGCAGGATCAGGCCGGGAGGCCCAGGTGGGTCCTGCAGAACCCATGGGGCGTGACCTGGGTCGGAGCCCGGTGGGGCCAGCCCAGGCTGTGATGGGGCTGCCTCAGCCTCCCAGCACTTTGAAGGCTGTTTGTGTTTGATGGGCTGATGCGTGTCAAATGCAATCCAGCTTCCCACTGTCTGCTCTGGCAGCCCCCTGAGGTTGGCCTTTGACAGATAAAGCACCCGTTCCCCGAATTTCTGATTTCACACTGATGCACAAACATTCTTTGGCAATTTGAGCCCATTGTATTAAAGTAGTTAAATTCCTTAAGCATGTGCCTCTGAGATGAGAGTGGTGATATTCATTACAGAAATTCTGGGGTGGTGGCAGTGCTGGCTCTCTGGCTGTGCCAAAGCTGTAGCAGTGATGGACCCTGAGCCAGTGGGAACCCTCCAGAGGCTGTGGATGAACGATGGGTCCATGGAGCTCTGGACACTGTGACACTGACACACAGGACATCCATGCTGTCTGCAGTGCTGCAACATGCACATCCCTGCTCTCCGTCATGCTTCCTGAGCTGGAGCAGCCGCACAGGCTATGAGAGCAGGAGCTCTGTGTGTGTGTGAATGTCTTTCTTGCATAGTGCCTTTGTGCTGGACCTCAGAGAAATCACTCTGTCTGTCCTAATGTCAGTGTATTGTAGGACTTGGCTATTGGACCTGGTCTGGAAGCCTCTTTTTCCAGTCAGGAGTGCCCAGAAATAGCCTGGAAATCAGGAAAAAAGGTCTCAGAAAGGGAAGTAGCTTTGGCAAATGCAAGAGTTGAATTGTTCTTTGCTAAGTGGAAAAGCTGGAGGGGGCACCATTGCTGGGATGTGTTACAGCCCTGCCTCTCCTCTGTGAGTCCCTGCCTCAGAAACTACCCCATGTGATGGAGTCACTTGTGAGTTAAGATTTTGTTTCAAATGTCTTAAGTTATTATTGATGCTTGAAAAGGTTACATCTGCAACCCATTTTCTATGTCATTGACGTTCTTTTCTGACAAATAATTTCAGAAATATGCAGCAAAATGTTTTGGCCCACAACCACTGCAGCTCACCAAGTGTGCAGCCCGAATCTTTACACATTTTGTACAAAAAAAGCTTTAACTCCTCATGTTCTCTCACAGCTCTGCCTGCACAGGCAGGCACAAGGAGCACACAGAGTGCTTGCTGCTGACAAGACCTTGCTGCTTACGCAGTGCCTGGGTGGGTGATGAGGAGCATGGTGGGCACAGGGTATGGGCACAGGATCTCTGCTCCCTTCCTGCTCTCTGCCACGGGTCGGGCTGTGAAGGGCTGACCATGTCACTCTGTAAGTGCTCAGTGCAGGATGGAAACACAAGGGAAAGAAACTGCCAGGTGACTGGTCGTAGTCGCAGCCACATCTTCAGTTCCAGAGAAACACTGATGGGGAGGGGAATAATTGGTGGTGGTGCCAATCTTTTATAGTTTTGTTGATGCCCAGGATTTGATGTGCAGGTGTTATGTGGTCGCAAGACCTCGAGGAGCTTCAGACAACAAACCTGAAAGGGAGAATTCAATAATTTTCCTGGGGTAATCAGACAGTTTGCCACTGCTCCCCACCATGTGTCAGTGATTGCAGCCAGGCACACTATTCCTGGGCTCACAGGAGCATCCCAGACTGCTCCATGCAGAGGGACAGGCTTCCCAGCTTCCCAACTGCTGCCACAACATAGGGACAATTTCAGACATGATCCAGACCTTTTGAATGAGAAAGCACTAAGTGTCCTTGACTTTGTGGTTCATGCCCAGGTGTGTGAAGGTGAAATGTGAGACTTGCCTACTAGGAATGATCATCAAAGCCAAGCATCATTCACGTGGTTTGCTTTGGAAGGTGGAACTTGTCTCTTTACCAAACACTGCCACTGTCCAGCATAGTATTTGTAACAGATGGGAGCTTTTACAGTACTGCTCAGACAGAGCTGTGACCTCCTTCAGGTCTCATTAAATGTTAGGCAATTGACACTTTCTCTTCTGTTATCTGAATTTCCAGCCTGGCTGAGAAAGGTGCTGCTGCAGCGAGCTGGCTGAGGTTAGATGTCATCTGAGTGTCTCTGCTTGATGTGCCTTTGCAGGCAGAGCTCAGCAGGAACTGTGCTATTGGGATGAAAGCCACAGTTTAACCTAAGGGCGGTTTGAAATAACTTCATTGTGGAGTGGTATCCAGAGTGAAGATGGGACTCCACAGGAACGCTTCCCTTTCCCCAGCTTGCCTTTGTTGTTGCTGCTTTGGTGAATATTAAGAGGGGTTGCTGACCCTTGCAAGCCCTCGACCTTTGTATCTAAAGGCTGGTGGAGAGGAGCCTTCTTCTCAAACTCGCCCAGGCAGTCTTTCCCCAGCGCTCCCCTTTCTTTGCCAGCGTGACCCCATGGAAATGTGAGCTATGGAAATGCACCTTCAGAGCTGCCACCCTGGGAGCAGGCTCCTGCACTTCCACTGTGTGTGGCTGACTGCTCTGCTTTTCATCCCTCAGACAGGGTCATGTCTTCCCTGGGATGGGAATCTGCAGGTGGTCTGGCTCACATCCTGCAAGACAGACCCCGTTGGTCAGGGTGATAAGAATGATGGAGATGTGCAGAGGGGTCTTATCTGGGAGAACGTGGGAGGCACATGGCTAAAGGGTGCACCTAGGCCTAAGGGAACAGCACAGGAATGTGTTGTGGCTGTGGTGGCTCTGGTGGGTGGCTGGTTTGTGCACAGCATTGCTGCTTTCCATTTGGAATGCAGGACCATGCAGGGACTGTCTCTGAGCTGAACAGGGCCTTCAGGAACAGGGGAATCAGAGCTGGATGTTTCCCAGAGAGGGACACGTGTTTCCTACAAAGCCAGACTGTCCTGCAAATAACATGGGAAAGTCAAAGAGCAGTGGAGCAAATCTTTTGCCCCTTTGCCCCCCTGTTCTTGCCACTGATGAAGCAGTGAGGTGTGAGAGTGATGTACCTTGTCATCAGTGGCAGATATCAAAATCTCGGATATTTACTGAGAGCCTTTGCAGTGCACTGGGAGCTGGAAGCTCTGGCTTCAAACCCCATGCTTTAGCAGCTTGGTTGTTTCTTTGTGTGTTTTATGGGAAGGTGCCTAGTGAAGCAAGACAATAACTTTAAAAACTAGATTCCTTTGGTTAACACAGCTGTTTTGAGCCCTCCAAAGTCTTTTTCATGGCTCTGAGGAAGCACAATGTAAAGGCAGATTGTGACATAACAATACCAGTAACATAACGATAGCAGGCTGTCCCTTTTGTCTGTATTTTGAATGCTTTTCCTAATGACAGTTAATATTTGTCCTTCAGCTAACAGGAATTTATTTTCTTAAAAGTTTCTAGCATACTAGAAATACATGAACTGAGTTAATGTATTTGTGTTTTACACTTGTATTTTTTCTCTTACTTTTCTTCTTGTTCTGTAGCACTGAGAGTTTCACATCGTACCATCTTCTTTTCATGTGGAATCATGTCTGCAAGTGGAAATGTAGCTCCTGTTCTTGCAGCTCAAGCTGTGAGAGCTCTTTGCAGAGGAAGGCATGTCATGCACAGCCTTTCACAAGGTCCCTGCCCCATCAGGTCTTGAGATTCTTTGAACTCCTCTCCCTTTGGGGATCTGTGCTTTGCTGCCTAAGAACTGTCAGAGGATGTTACTGTTTTCCTCTGGTTGGTGAGGATGTTCCCTAAGATGTGTTCCCATTAATCCAGCTGCATTAGGAAGCGCAGTGCAAGGCTCACACTGCTGAAGTGAATCTGGTCTTGGTACTGGAGCCCCTGTGATGGACAGTAATGAGATGCCAAGTGGATTTGCAATGAAAACCCAACCGGCTGTGCATGCAGGGCAACAGGACAGTGGCTGCTGTCATCTCTCGTTTTGCAAACACTAGCAGCTATGAGGATTTTTTAATGTTTCATGATATTTAAGGAGGTTTTGTTTCTAAAATCTGGTAAAACATCTCCCAGGCTCCCTCCTGTGCAGTATCTGTCAGCCTTTTGGGATCAGTCAATATTAGTTTGAGGCCCTTGAGAATTTGTTTGGATGTTGTGGTGCTGAACACAGTTTGTGTGTCCAGACAGACAGACAGATTCACTGCCCATGTTCTCCTGCGTAGAATCACAGGTGTTTCTGTCTGTCGGCTTAGGGTGTCATTCACTGGATGCCCATGGGACAGATGTGCTAATGAAGGGGTAGGACTTTTTGAGGAGGAAGTGGTGGAGATGAATTCCTCTTCCAGGCTGTCGGAAGAAGGGACAAAAATTATATTCTGTCTGGAAGATTCTCATTCTCATTTCTAGAAGCTTCCTGCTGATCTGCAGCCTGGGTTTATTCCTGCTCTGCTTCTTCCTCTGTGTTCCCATGACAGCTTCCCATCCCTTCAGTTTCCATAAGGCTTTTCTTTCCCAGTGGTTTTCTTTCTCTGTACTGTCAGTGAAGCATCCAAACACACTTATTTTGGAGCCTGAGCAATGCTAGAATCTCTCATGGGGTTGCCTCTGCAGAGCTTTGTGAGTCCTGGTTGCTTTGCCCTTGTTCTGGTTGGCCTCATTTTCCCCAAGCCTGGGTAAGTGGCATCTGGAGGTTTGCAGGTTTGGTTTGCAGCTGTAGGAGATGAGGAAATATTAAAAACAATAAATATGGGAAAATAGTGGAATGAAATGTCTGTGCAGTGTCGTAAAGGTAGAAGGGATCCTCCACAGGTGTTCTTAGGGTGACATGCTCTGCCGCTGCTGTGTGAGCACACAGCACTCCCCTGCAGGAGTGTGTCCCCTCTCCAGTCAGCACTCAGGTGTTTTAGAGGAGGGGAATTAATTAAAATGACTTGATAGATTTCTCGTTTGGGTGTAATATGAACTGTATCCTCTGAGTAAGAGGATTTGTGATCTGCTGGTGGGCAGAATTTCCATCTATTTCCCCTTGTTGTTGAAGGTCTAATTGAGCTTTCTGACTGTAAGGAGATTGATGCACACAGGCTTTGATGGAGCTCATCTCACACAACACCTCTTCCTGCCTGAGAACACCACATGAAAATGAGTGTCAGGTTCAGGGCTGAGCTCAGCTCCTGGCAGGAGCCGGTGAGAGCCAGGTTTGCAGCCCTGGTGCTGCTGGAGCCACAACTGCTGGGGAGCAGAGCAAGTGCAGTGCTGACTCCAGTGGCCCTTCTGCCTGTCCCAGGGTGCTGCTGCGTCACAGGGGGATTAAAGTGGGGAATTGCCCAGATGAGGAATGAGGAAACTTCTCAGTTTTAAATGAGACTTCTGTACTTTTCTCAACAACTAACTATAGTTTTCCCTGCTATTCCCAGGCCACCTTCCTGAACCATGTACTTATGACCATGTTTTCTGTGGTATTTTTCTCAATGAGATAATGTAAAATGCTGCTGCTACCTCAGGTTAGCTTTATGCTTGTGGGAAGATCATTAAGTTCAAGCTATAACCACAGCTAAAAATATATATTGCTCCTTAGACCTTTGGTTCATTGCCCTCCACAAAAAAAATGACAACATGAAGATCATCTTCCAGGAAGACTTAGATCAGGAGAGTGCAGTGCTGAGGTGCAGCTCTCCTCTCTGCTGGGGGAAGCTCCCACTCAGATGTTGCATTTTTAATTCTGGTCATTTTACAATTTCTTTGTAATTTGCAGAGTAGGGGCAAGATCAATAGAGTCGCTTTGTAAATTGGTGATAGGAAACATAATTAACAGTGTTAAGGATTTAGCTAACAGTGTTAGTTAGGAATCCTAAATGACCCAATTTGTGACATGGCTTTTGGCTGGGGATTTGGCTGACATGGTCAGGTGCCAAGCAAGACACCTGTCACTCGTTCATGGGTGGGAATATGGATTCATCTGAAAAAAAGCAAACACCTGTGAAGGGTATGTGAGCTGCTGGTGGTACGAGGGGCTCTGAGACAGGAGTCACTTTCAGAGCCTTCAGGTTAAAAACCTGCATGGCAGAATGTGGGGGTATTCTGTGTGAGCTGTTGATGTGATGATGATCCTTGGCAAGAAGTTGCATGTTGAGGCCTGAGGTCTGCCAGGAAGGTGGGTAAGGAAGGTCTCACATGGCACTGGGGTGGTGGTGATGGGAGGGCAGTTTGTTTTCCCTGTTGTGGGGTGCTGGGCTGCAGCAGGGAGTTACTGTCTGATGTGGGTTTGGGGACGGCAGCACGTGTATGGCTCTCCTGACGACAGCTGTGGGCAAGCTCTGAGCTTCTGGAAGGTCTTCAGCAGACATCCTGCGTGGAGCACTGTGCAGCCCCCAGCTGAGGAGAGCCTGCATGGCTGCACCTGGAGACTGTCTGCAGTTGGGTGTCCCCACTGCAGGACAAACCACTCAATCTGCATTTTTGCATGTGCGGAAGCAGAGCAAGGGAGGCTCCTGCTGCACCTCTAGGCTGGGAGTATTTGAGCTCCCCATGCCTGCCATAGGGCTGATGTTCTGCAGGATCTCCTTGGCCCCTACAGCACTGGCTGGGTGCTGAGCTCAGAGCAGGGCTGCTGTTGATATTTTTTGGTCAGTTTTTCCCTGGGTGTGCTGCTGAGAGCAGGGAAGGCCGGAGCTGGTCAGCTCTGTGGCCATGTGAGCCTGAGGGAGGCCTTTCCTTGTGTGGGGCTAATGGCTGGGCCAGAGGGTGCTGCCTTGGGGCCAGAGGATGCTGCTTTGGGACAGAAGGTGCTGCTTTGGGCCTGCTGGTGGCACAGGCTGGGGCTGGCCGTGCCAGACCTCCCTGCCCACCCTGCCTGCTCAGGCAGGGGCTCGGTGCCTGGCCCTGTGGCTGTCTGCTGTCATGGCCACAGTTTTATTGGTGCTGCAGCTCGGCTGTGGCCCCTCTGTGGAGGGGCTGTGCCCATCCTGCCCATTCTTTGCAGGCACGGTGGGGGATGGCACTGGTTGCTTCCATGCTGCTGCCTGCTGGGCCTGGATGTGACATTTGGCTGGTGCTGCCAGGCCACCAGGACTGCGGAGTTCTTTCTGTGCAGCTTGTTCTCCTGGGGCACAAATTGCATCTCTTAAAGCACTTAATAAACTAACAATGGCTTGAAAGGAGGCAGTGAGCGGAGTGACATCCCTGGGAGGCAGTGAGGGGCTGGAGGAGGAGAACCTGTGAGCAGGGTGGGCACAGAGCTGCTCTCAGGAAGGTGCTGGCTGCTCCTCTGGTTCCCTGTGACCTCACACACTCTGAACTGGTGCTGTGTGGTGCCAGTGCTGTTCATGATCCCATTGCACATCAGGAATCAGTGCCTGAGCTTTAATTCTGCACTGCAGAAGGAGGGAGTGTACTGAAGCTCTTCCTTGGACTGATGTGGGATGGGGACTTTGGGCAATAAATAATGTGATGACACTAGGACTTAGGTACTTGTTGAGCTGCATTGATTTCATTCAAAGGGCCTGGCTGTTGTATTGATCTGGGGCTTTCTGTACCTGCAGAGCCTGGGGAGTGGGCAGGCTGGTCCCAGGCACATGTGGCTGCATGTATGATGTTTTACCAAAGCCGTTTGGTGCTTTGCACAGCAGCTCTGGGGTGTTTGCTCAGGTGCCTGTGTAGGGGAAGCATCTCCCCAAAGGGTCATGCAGTTAGTCATTGCTAGCTGCCCATAATGGATGAGTGAGCAAGAACCTCTGGATCTGCTTATAGATTTTAATTACTCCCCTGTAATTGAGCCAATGCACAGACTAACCTAACAGAAGTAAAACACCATTAACTGCCCCATCCCCACCCCAGACCAGGCTGTTTTTTCCAGACATTTGTCCCAAGCCAGAACCACTTGCCCCTGTAATAAGGGAAGCAGCAGTCTTCAGGGTCACTTACCCTCCCTGGCTGTGCCAGGCCTTGTTCCCCCCCTGACCCTCTTGGCTAACCTCCTCATTCTTAACGGGGGGCTCTCCTCTTGTCTCTCAAGGGCTAAACTTGTTAAAATGAATCACATTTGGCATATCTCCCTGTGGTGCCTCTCCAGATAAAAGTGGTCCCAGCTCGCATGCTCTATTTTTGTTTTGTTTCTGTATGTGGCAATTTTCTCTATACAAAACCCTCTTTTGTCAGTTTGTAGAAGAGATTATGGGGAGACAAGAGCCTGCCTTTTTTATATCCATCTTGCACTTTCTCATGGCTCCACGGATGGTATTGTTCATGGCCAAGGAACAATGACATTTTTCTGTTCCCATATCTGATGTGATTAAAGGAGCT
The DNA here is from genome assembly GCA_024865655.1 of Emberiza elegans. Taxonomy (NCBI): domain Eukaryota; kingdom Metazoa; phylum Chordata; class Aves; order Passeriformes; family Fringillidae; genus Emberiza; species Emberiza elegans. Next base: position 52,824,239 of record JALJVW010000184.1, read on the forward strand.
GCAGAGCAGAAGTTACACTGAAGATTATAATGAACAGAGGAGACCTTGCTACTGGACAGGAGATGCAGGGGAAGATTTTAGCCCTGGATTTGCTTCCTGTAAAAAAAACCCAACCAAACTCCTTTTTCCTAATCTGCAGAAAATGTCTGTAATCATGCCCTGGGTGAGGCTGTAAGTGGACAAAGTGCATCCTGCCTGTGGTGTGCCTTCCCCTTGGGCTCAGTGTGTGAGCGGCCACCCTCCCTCCCCAGGGAGCTGCCTCACCACGTCTGGGAGAGTGCATTTGGACCAAAAAAGCACAAGGAGGAGGCTTGCCAGCAAGCTCTTAGGCTGGGGGCTGTAGCCCTTTTAGAAAGACCAGAGAAGATGCTGTGTTTAAAAATTTTTATCTGAAAGGACCAGAGATGTCTGTGAAAGAGCAGGAGCTGGGAAAGCTGGTTCTGCATGGCTGGGCTCCTTTCCCATGAAGTCCTTAACAGCCAGGATGGACCTCCTGAGGGCTTTGGAAGGGGCTTGAAAACTGCTGAGGGTTTTTAACCTTGTCTTTTTGGGAAATATCCATACTGGGTATGCTGGCTGTTCTCTGCTGTGAGAGTGGGAGCCCTGTTGCAGGCTGCAGGGGCTGCTGAGTTCATGGGAAGAGCAGTGACAGGCCTGCTCATGTGCAGAGGGGGTATCTAGCAGGCACCAGCTTTGCTAGATAGACAGTCCCACACTTTTATTTCAATTTCCAGAGTTGTGCAAAAAGGGCATCTGTGGTTTTTTGGTGACTGGCATCCTTGCACAGATTTAGTCACCCCAGAGCTGGCATCAGGAGGGAAGGACATGCTTTGTATTGCAGCTGTGCTCTCCACACACTGTTTGCTGTACACATTTGCTTTTCCTCTTGATAACTTCTCTGTGGACTCTTGCAGCAGAAGCAGTGTTTACCAGTGCATATTGGATCTGCTGTGGGATGCTGGGATGCACAGCTGGAATACTAAGCTGTCTCCATCATGAATGGACAGAGAGCACAGCAGGCTCTTGCAGGAGGCCCAGTTTCATAGCAGCACGAGCACTGCAGCTACAGAGCCTGTGAAATCTGTTCCCAAATGCTTTTGGCTATGTCCACCCATGGCTGTGGGAGCCTTGGGGGTCTCTGTTGGGTGACTGAGGCTCCCTCTGCTCTCCCTCCTCTCATCAGGAGAAGGAGTTGGTGGGTGCACAGGAGCAGAGTGTCTGGCACTGATGCCCTGCCCAGCACTGCCAGCAGGCTTGGGTACCCTTTGCAAAGGGATTTAGGCGCTCACATCAGCTGGGTTTGGTTCTTTGGGATTTGCTTTTGCTTAGTGTTTTCCTTTGAGGTCGTGTAGGCAACTCAAATGACTGCTTCTGGGTAAAGAGGAGAAGGTTTATTGCAAAAAATTGAGTTTCTGGTGGCAGCTACTGTTGCCATGCTCGGTGTTGGATGGCCAGAACAAAAGGGATCTCTATCTTGAGGTCCATCTGCTCCTACTGGGCAAAAAGTGAGGTGCTGGGCAGGTAGGGCTGTGACAGGGGAGACACTGTAGTACTGGGGCACCCTCCAGCTCTGCTCACCTCTGCATTTCCTTAGGTGTGCAACTGCCTGCACTGATTGTGGAAAATGTGTTTGTGCTCTTCCCTGAAAGGAAAAAAACCCCACATTTATTGTCTAAAAAATAAATCCTTGGCAAGTTTCCAGATTACCTGTGGCCCTGTGTTACAGGGGAGGGTCAATCCTGGCTTGAGGGGCAGGGGCTGGTCTCAGCCAAGCAGCACAGCACACAACATGTTAAAGTTCTAAAAGGAGGGAGAAAAGCTTCTCTACCTACAAGGTTAGGCAGGGATCAATGAATCAAAGACATAGGTATTTCATAAAGCAGGTGGCAGGAGGCAGCCCTTGGATTACTAGAAATAATGTGATATATTAGCCCTCGATTTGGCAGAGTCTGCCTTATACTAAAGAGGAGGAGAGTGTAAATTGTGATGATTTGTGTAGAGTTTCTGACATTATCTTGGCATAAAAAGGGCAATCTATATAGATAAATGCACTTGATTGAAACTGTGCATGAGAATTTTTATATGCACTTTTTTTCATTATTAGAGAGGTCTGGGATAGACATGTGGAGGGAGATCTGTATGAAATTAGGGTTTGAAACTTTCTTTGAGGAAATTATTTTGCCAGTACCCAAAACCTCAGGATTATTATAAAGCATCCCAGCCTTTCTTTTTTGTTGATGGACCTCTTTTCTGCATTAGTTGATTAATACTTGTTCCACATACAAATGCACTTTACTCTTTGTGCATTAGAAATCCGGCCTGCACATAAGCTGTTAAAGCCATCACTCCAAAAATCAGCCTGCTTGAAACTTAGGCTTTCCAGTCAAAGGGCTTTTTGTTTCCAGTTTGTGGCATTGCAGGGCTCCAGGTTTTGTCTTTTCTGTGTCAGAGCAGGCTGCTGGGATCTGAAGTCTTGGACCAAGTGTGTCTAGGTTGGCAGGAATCCAAGTTCATTGCTCTGACTTTATAGGGTAGTCTTCACAAGTATCTCTGTGTGAAAGTCAGGCCAGTGCTGGGTTCAGATCATCATGTTGGGGTTTGAGGGCTCTGGTGCTGTGCTGAGTGTCCCTGAGCTCCTGCCTGTGACTCTACAGACCAGCAAATTCTGTATGGACATAAAACTCCTACCGCAGCGTGTGCCCTGGGGACTGCTGGATCCAGAAATTGAAGGATTCTTTCCTGTCAGTGCCTTGACTCTGCTGAGGACAGATACTCCTTCAGATCTCCTGACAGCAGAGCTCAGGACCCTGGCCATGGAAAGGGGGAAGAGCCAGTTCCATCTCCAGCTCTGATGGTCCTGGGAGCCCAGCACTACCAGGGGCAGCAGCCCTCAGCTGGGGATGGGCAGGTAGGCTCTGTGCAGGGTGCTTTGGACAGCTAACGTAACTTCCCTGACCATAATTCTTTCTCCTCCATTATTTCATTGGCTCTAAGTGTTCCTGCTTCACATAACCCTGCAAAATCAACAGTTGAATTTAATATGACTGAGTAATTCATGTGGCACAGGTACCGACAGTGGTAATTCAGCCTCTAAATTATGATCATAAATTTCCGTGGCATGGCACTGCTGAGGGGGGTGATGATTTTATTGGGCAGAGCAGAGTCACTCAACTAATTAAACAGGGAAGGAGCCTTTGGCTGCTGGAGGAGCAACACAGCCTGCACAGGGTGTGTGGGGCTGGCTTGCAGCAGGGCAGGGTGTGCCAGGACTGTGCCAGTCTGCTCAGGCCTCCAGTCCAAGTTGCTGCACTCTCTGTGCTCCTCTGCAGAGGTGACAGTGGTGGCTCTGTGCCTGGGCAGAGAGAGCAGCTGGCCAGCCTCAGGGGAGGGCAGGGCAATTGAGGGCAGGTGTGCCTCCTGCTTTATCTGCTGTGATGCCCATCCCTGCTGACCATTGGCTCTGGAGCCAGGCTCCAGTTCTCCTGTTTACTGGGCTGACTGGGAAAGAGGAGATCTGAATTTCTGTCTCAGATGAGTCAGGTCTCTTAGTGCTGCTAAGGAGTGTAATAAAAAGGTCTTTTAATCTCAATTTCAAATTATAATCTGTTTAAACATACCAATTGCCTCCTGTTTCTGTATTAGGAAAGATCAGCTTCAGCCATTGTATTGTCTGCTGAGCTCAGCTGTGCCCTTGTGTAGATAAAGAAACAGTGGAAGCAGTGGGCATCCCAAGCTCTCAGCATGGGTCTAGGCCATGTGTCTTAGTGGCTGGCATGGGAAATTAAATGACAGGGAGTGCAGAAGCAGTGCAGGCTGCATGCATGGGAGACAGATATCTGGCTTCTTGGAGGTGGTGATGGCACTCACACTCATGGAGACTTTAGTCCTCCTCCTCCAGAACTGCCACTGCTGTGATGCAGCTGGCTAACCCTGCCATGGGCACTGCCAGGGGTTTGATCTGAGGGGTCTGTGTGTGACCCAAGGAGTAGGAAATGCTGGGGTGTCCTGAGCACAGGCTTTGTGGGGTCCCACCAGGCAAGCAGGAGCTCCAGGGCGCAGCGTGGGCTGTGCTGTCCCCTGCTCAGCCCAGCTGTGTGACAGAGTTTGGCCAGCTCCTGCTGATGTGCAGAGGCCCCTGCTTGCTGGCCATGGCACCAGTGCTGATGCAGCTGCTCTTCACCATCCACCACGCCAGGGCCCCCTCCTTGCCTGAAAAGTACAGGTAGGCTCTAGGGCACTGAACCGTGGGAGGGGTTTATGAGCCAGACATGCAAGAATGGTCCAAAGTTAGAGAAAATGTATTTATTACAACACTTTTCATGGGCAAGTTATCATTTTGTCAAACTTTATTAGAGAAAGTAATTAATGGGCTGTAAAAGGTGCTAGTGCGTAGCCAGTAAAAGAGCTAGTCCTGTGCAAATTGGCAGTTCATAGATTGATGGTTCCTTCTTTCCCCATTTATTAATATGGAGAATGCACATGAAGTGTGTTAGATGTGTGGGCTGGTGAGCTCTGTATCTGTACATTGGGACCGTGCTCCTGGGGCCTGGCCACGGCTGCTGTGGGGGGCAACAGCTCCCAAATCCCTGCTGAGGGGCAACAGCTCCCAAATCCCTGCTGAGGGGCAACAGCTCCCAAATCTGTGCTCCTGTCCAGGTTCAGGTGGCTCTGCACGGTGAGCAGCACCAGGGAGAAGTGAGATTAAGCACATTGTGCCTCCTGTGGGGGGGCTGTGGCCCCTGCCCTGCAGTGAGGGCCAGTGTGGCATGGCCCAGACCCTTGGGCAGCAGCCTCGGTGCTCTCTCTTGGGCAGGGTCTGGGGGATGCAGTCAGGCTGCAGAGCTGCCACAGGGATGAGCCAGGCTGGTCTCAGTGCCAGCCATTCCTGAGGCTGCAGTGCCTGTGGCACAGGGCTGGGGAGATGATTTTTGTTCTCTGCTCCTGGCTGAACTGGAGCCTGGCCTTTCAGCTGGGGCACCTCTGTCCCTGCTGGCTGAGTGCTGTCCCAAAGGTCCCTTTCTCCTTGGCCTGATCTGCTCTGATCCCAGCTCTGTGTGTGGTGTCTTGTTTTCTCCTGGGGATTACGTTAATGCCATCGATTGGTTTGTTTTAAATAGCGTTGCCTGCTAGGTCATTATTACTAGATGCTGATGCATAATTTATTGATAGAAATATTGGCTGCCTGGTAGAGGGACATTGGCTTCCACCTGTTAACCCTTCACCTGCCCTCATCGCTTCTGTGGACTCATGCAGCTTTTTCCAGGCTGTTGAGAGTGATTTTATTTTCCACAAGCTTCCTTCTCCCCTTTGGAAAGGGAAACAAGCAGGTCTGCTGCTGGCTGCCTTACAGCCAGGGAGAAAACGGTGTGGATAAGTGGCTGGGCTGACAGCAGAGCATGTGTTGGTGGCAGCTGGTACTGGTTTGTACTGGTCTTGCACCATGCCATTGCAGGCTGCTCCCCGTGCCTCTGCTGCCTTGCTTTGGGGCACTTGTGGGTTTGCCTGCAGAGACAGGCTGGGAAAAATGCCTTGGAGCTGTGAGCCTTGGCTGGAGGCGAGTGGGATGGTGCTGCTCCCCTCTAGGGAGGGGGCTCAGCTGCTCCTGCTGCTGGGGGCTGCTGCCAGCCCATATGCAGTGGGGCTGGAGCTCTGTCTCCAGCCTGGAGCTGGCAGTTTGGAGGAAACCCTTTGGCACAGGTCAGGCTGCTGGCAGAGCAGAGTGCTGCTTTAGGGAGCTGTTGGCCAGGCCCGGGGAGTGCCTGATGTTTAAAAGATCAGAAACATGAAACCAGAACTAGCCAGTGAAAACAAGGGATTTTTGCTCAGGCTCCACAATTGTTGCCTGCTGCTCTGCTTCTGCTATTATAGCACTTCCTACAGTGCCAGGAGCTAATCCAGGCTTCCCTCTGTGCTGGGCTCTCAGCTGCATGGAGCTGCTGAGCCTGCAGCCAGCGTGTCACTTGCTGGCTGGGCCCTTGCCCTGAGGGCCCAGGACAGACTGCTGGGTCACCTTGGTGGACAGACAGACACCAGGCAGTGCCTCCATCACCACCCTGCACCGGTGGGGAGAGCTCTGCCCTGAGCATGGCACTGCTCAGGGCCAGGCTTCTGCCTGTGCCATCACAGCCCTGGTGCCAGTGGCTCTGCAGTCAGGGGCCTCTCCAGATGTGGCATATGACAGCCATGGTGCTGGGGGTCTGCCTGAACTCCTCAGCAGGTCACTGTGGGGCAGGGATGTGCCTGAAACCTCTTGGGGACTTGGTGTCTCCTGCCAACATCTCATAGTCCCCCAATCTCTGAGTTGTGTCTTGGCTTTCAAAACAGGCAAGCTGAATCTATGGAGTTGCTTTATATGAATTATTATTACAGGATCAGGACTTTTTTATTTCCTAAAAGCCTTTTTTCCAGAGGCACAGCAGTGTGTGCACTCTTGCTGTCTGCCCATCCCAGGGAGCACCTACCAAACACCCCTGAGAGAAGGGACACACAGAATCAATTCAGCTGGAAAAGACCTGAGATGATTAAATTCAACCTTTGACCACCTTGTCAACTAGACCATGGCTCCCAGTGCCACATTCAGCCATTTCTTGAACATACCTGGAATTTGAACCTCTTCAAAGCAGGGAGTGAGTGCCCTGTCTGCTGCTGTGGTTTTGGGTGAGAGGTGGGTGTCCTCACCTCTCTTGGGTAATGGGAGTTCCAGATGGTGTGTCCCTCAGAAACAGACCTGTGTAGAAGAGATTTCCTGAACCCTTCTAAGCCCAGGTTGTGGGGTGCTGGGCTGCTGACTCCTGCTTTTGGTCTTGCATTGCCACTGAAACTGGCTGTGAGCCTGAGCGCCTTCCTGCACTGCCTGTGATGTGGTTAAAGCCCTGGAGCAGATGCCCCTGTCCTGGCAGGAGCCAGGAAATGTTGTACAGCATGGTGATTCCTGCTCTGGTCTGTGGAGATGAGGACATGAGTGGCCACTTTCTCTACAGGCCACGGTCAAGTCTTTCATTCTGGCTTTGTTTGCAGCGCTGACATTCACACAGATTCCAATTTCTGCTGCCAGCGTGGCAAAAGTCTTGCAGGCACCTTTCCAAGCACGTCCTTGGTCTTGCCTCATCTTGTGTGGATCAATAGGCTGCTCGGGGTGTGCTGCTCACTGGAGCCTTGCTGCTGTCACTGGGGACCCACCCATGCCCACCCTCTGCAGTGGAAGGAAGGCAACCAGATGTTCCTCATGGGTTTAGGAGACAGGAACATGGAAACAAAGCTTGGCCATTGTTCACGTCTCGTACTGCTGGTGTGCTCTGCTGGGCCAAGGAATGCTGCTGAAGCACAGCGTGATGAAGGGCCTTGCAGCACTATTGTGCTGGGACTTCACTAACCAGCCCCAGAGAAATCCTGCTGTGGGCTCAGCAGGGAATGGATGGACATCTTCCACGTCAGACATTAGCTTTTGACTGGGATGTGCATGTTAATGAGATGCAAGGGTATCACAGCCCAGGTCTGAATGTTTTCTGAGATTTTTTCTGAAGACCCTTAGCACTCTGCGCCAAGAAAATGCTCCAAGGAAGGCTGTATTTGTGTCTGGTGCTCCCAGCCAGAAGAACAGAAGGAGGATATGAAGATGAGTAATTATCTTTAAAAGTTATCCAGATGCACTTGCTGACCTTTCTTTTGTGCACCCTGAACTGGTTTCCATCTTCCTTGCTGTAGTTTCTCAAAATCTCGGAGAAAATTAATTTCCAAAGGATGAGGGGAGGAGAAAGCAGTGAAGTCAGATGTTAATTTCACAACATGTGAAATGTCTTGTTTAACTGACAGAGCAGCAAACAGCCTGTTTCTCTTAGTGGTTTTGCCCATGGTGATGAAGCTTTGCAGGGCAGCAATGGGGAGCAGCTACTGGGGCAGAGATGGGCATTACCCTGCTCCCAGCCACTGTTCCTGGCTGCAGCATGGTGACATCCTGGCTCCACTTCCTGTTTATGAAAGAAAAATGTTTGCCTTTCCCCCCCAGATTGTTCCTCTTCCCCAGGAAAGTGGATTTTAAGCCCATCCCAAGTTTTTAATGAGTAGGTTTGTTAGTGCTGGTTCAGACTGCTGTCCCTCCCCCTGCAGAGGGGAGCAGTGCTGGCCTGGAGCTGTGCTCTGGGGTGGGAGCAGTGCTGCTGGAGGGGTCTCTGGTCAGGCCAGCTGCTGGTGGGATGAGCCATCCTCCCTGGAACTGAGGGAAGGCACAGAAGCAGGGGCAGCTCTGCACAGCTCCTGCAGGCACCTGGCAGGCTTCAGGGTGTCTGGGCTGAGGGAATTTGTCCAGAGAGAGCAGCAGGACTCTGTGCTCCTGCACAGGACTGTTGTAGGCTGGGGGCTGCTGCAAATGACTGCCCCACCCTCTGTGTCTGTGAGTGGCTTTCTTCAGAGATGGCACTTGAGGGAGTGAACTTTTTGTCTGTCCCCACTTCAACCCCCAGCCAGCTTCCCAGCTCCGTGTCAGGCACGGGACTCCTTTAGCACACAGTGTTCATTTGCAGAGAAGCCTCTGGCAGCTGTTTTCCTTGGATGCATTCCCTAGATCAAGAGTCAGCACATGTTCACTACGAGACCTATTTGGTAAATGGGCTGAGAACAGAGATAATCTTAGACTAGTTTGGTTTGCTGAGGAGCACTGACACAGCTCAGTTTGTGCTTGAATGCTAATTTAGAGCTGAAGTCTGTGCTGGGTTCAGCCGTGCAGCTCCTGATCACATCATTGTCACATAAACATGTGCACATATCTGGTAGATTGCCTGTTGTCTGTGTGAGGATGTTGTACCATGGATAGGGAGGAGAAATAGAAGAAATTCAGTCATTCATAAAAATGAATAAGTGAATCTTTGTTTAATGTGTACTCCAAGATCATTTTACCTACATCTTGCTTGTTTGTCCTAGAGAGACCTTTGTGCCCATCTCCCCTGGGGGATCTTGCCCTTTTCCCAAAGCCTGCTGTTATGAAGAGCTTTGGATCTTCTGAATGCATTCACTGTGTAAAAGGTCCTGGGGAGTCAGTTTATCCCCTCTCCCGTACAGGTGTCTCCTTTACCCATGGCCATTCCATATCTGGAATATTGCAGCTGAGCTGCTTTGGATGCTTTCGCCAGCAGCTGTTTAAATCACTACCTACAGAATTCTGCTCTGCCTTACTCAAAAGATCACATTAGGTGATTTAACCTGATATTCTGGGTTTAGCAGGCAGATTAGTGGCTGTTAAAATGCAAAGTCATATGCCATTGATAATCTGTCACCAGCAGTGGATCCCGGGTAAATTGTCACTTAGTTCAACAGAACAAGGCAGGTGCAGCACATGGTGCTGGAACTCATGCACACAATTCTGCTCCTTTCCAGAGCTTTCAGAGGGCACTGCTTGATGTGTTTCTCACTGTGATGGAGGCAGTGATGGTGTTACCCAAACTGAGCCCTGCCTGGCCCGTTTGGGACCTTGGTGTGAAGCAGTGTAGTGATACTGTTCCAAAGGCCCTTCTTTTTCTTATGTTTCTCTGATATAAATTCATCTTTCAGAGCACTGCAGATGCCAGTTAAATCAATTAAGGCAAATCCCCTGTATCTGAAGGAAGAGCTGAGTGTGAAGTGGAGGAAAAGGGAGGTTCTGTGCAGGATCTTGACCCCCAAGCCCAGGTCTTGTGCTGGCTGGGGTGGTCAGTCTGGTGATGCCACAGAGCATCCCCCAAGCCTTTGGCCTCTGGAAACAGCTGCACATTGCCAGGCACAGTTCTAAAGCTCCATGCAGGAGTCACTCAGGGAAAATCAAGCTTGAGAAGGCTTAGAAAAAGGACAAGGATCTGTGCCTAAACACCCACACAGTGCTTTGTGCCTTCACCAGCTCTAATAGTGGGGGATTGGGCATCCCATCTAGCCCAATTTGTGCTGCCTGGGATTTGTGGGTGCTAATAGCAGCAATCCAGTGCTCCTGTGCTAGCAGAGATACAGCATGAAGGCATGTTGTCCTTGCCATGTGCTGCTCGTAGGGAAGAATAATCCATAAATCAAGATATTACAAGGCTATTTAGTGATTCTTCTACTGTTATACATGTGTCAACAACAAATAAAAGAAACATTTGATGGCATTAGTCCGTGTGCCAGGAAATCCTCCTGGTTCCTTTTCTTACCTAAGGAAGGGGGACCTAAGGCTATTTGGCTGAGCAGGCTGTGCTGCGATGCTCCTGCACAGGCAGCGTGTTCTTCCTGAGCTCTGCCAAGAATTTGCTTGTCACAGAGATGTGTAATGTGATTGCAGTGGAAAATACATGCAAATGTTTACCCGCCTCTTTTTTTATTTCTTTTTTTTTTTTCTTTCTAGAGGGGAAGAGATCTTGATTAAACAGTAATTAAGAGTGTTTTGGACAACGTGAGGCAGTCTCTCTCTCCCAGGTGCTTAATAAGTGCCAAGACTGTTGAGTGAAGTGTTTATTTAGCATAGTAATAGGCGGGTTTTGCCAGGCTCACCAGAACCCAGGCTATTGTGTGGGCAGCCTTGGGTCCCGTAGAAGGCAATGCAGGGACAGAAAATCCTCCTCTGCCTCTGCCCATCCCCATGGCTGCTTTTCCATGGTGTGGGGGGAAAGCTCTCCCTCCCCACGGAGGTCTCAAGGTAAGCCCAGAGATGCTCATCCCTGGGATGATGAGTCTGTCCCTTGTCACCTTTGTGGGTGGGGGATATTCAGGGAGCTGCCTGCAGTGAGCTTCCATAAATCCTGTCCAGAACTGCATGGAGCAGCCTCTTCCTTCCTCCTGCTCCTTCCCCAGACTTTTCCCACTGCCCTGAGCTTCATGGGTCACCTCTGTCCCTGCCACACTGCAATAGATGCTGCCAGAACTGGTACCAGGCACAGATTTCCTGCAGCATTGGGGTTAAAGGGTGGAAGAAGCATCCTGCCTTGTATTGCTGGTATTTTTTTCAAAGATGCTGTTTGCATTGATAGATTTTTGGATGATGCTGTAGAAAAAAAAAAAAGGAAAAAAATCAATGTCCCAGTGATTGTACCAGGAAGGGCAGTCGATTGGTGAAAAAGCTGCAGCAGGCATATTGGGAAATGGATTTTTCTGCCCTCCAGACATTAACTTGGAATTCTTTGAAATGAGGAGAAAACAGTGTGTGTCAGAAATGAAAAATTAAGAAGGTTAATGTGATGCCTTTTCCACTTTTAATTTCTTTGAGAGAGTCCTTGCTGGTGCTGTGCTCTGCCTCGCCCATGGCAGGACCACTGGGCACTCCCTGCCCTGCCAGTGCAGGCTGGCAGCAGGGCTGTGCCCTCCTGGGTGTGCAAGGCCATTGCTGCTGGGTGTGTAAGAGCAGACAGGGGACACGTCATGGCTAAGTGCACTCCAAGTGTTGCAATAACTGGATCTCTGTGGAGATCAGCTGTGGGAATGGAGCCATTTGCTCCACAGAGTTAGTGAGCAATAAACTGGGATCTCTCTAAGGGGAAGGGCAGGGAAGTGTTTCCTGTGCCTGAGATGCTGCCAGTTTTTCCCTAAGGACCCATGTATGTGCACGTGTGCTCCCTGGTACCTTCTCCTGTGCTGGCAGCTCTGTTGCCTGTGGCACAGCTCGGTGCAGGCCAGAGCTCCTGTCAGGGCTCTCGGAGGGGAAAACTGAGCAGGAGATTTCATGCCGGGCTTTTTTTTTTTTCCCCCTGCTTTGGGTAATTGTCTGTGCTTCAGCCTTTCTAAACAAAATGCCTCTTTCTTCCCTCTAGGGACCACTTTCCCAGTCCCTTGGGTGGTCTTTTTCTGTGGGTTTTTATCCACTCTGTGGTAGGCTATAGGCAGCTCTCCAGAGAGCCGGAAAAGCCTCCGCTCGCCTTACTCTATTGCAGAGGAGAAAAATGAACTCCCAGGGACTTGGTTTTGGGGAAATTAAGAAGCAAGGCAAACATTAAAAAAGGACATAAATTACAGGAGGTTTTCTTTCCCCCCTGTGTCCCCAGGGCTGGTTGGTGTGAGCCCCCCTCTCCCTGCACTGCAGCAACGTGCCCAGGCTGGGGATGCAGACATGCTCTCATTGCAGAATGAGTGCCTGCAGCTTGCTCTGCCTCCATGCAGGGCAATTCCCACTTCCCAGGCCAGCATGCTGGAGTTTTCCTTGGGATTGTGGCTGGGGTCACAAAGCAATAGGATCTATTGGTTTTCTCCTCACAAGAGGTGTGAAGGGACAGCAGTGCTTGATGCTGTGCATGCCCAAAGCACACAGAGGACCAGACAAAGTTACACTGAGGAGAAGCTGTAGTGGTCTTTGCAAGCACATTTTGGATATTGCCAGTGATGTGCTAGTCAAGGCCTGTCTTGCAAAAAAGGCAGAATAAACCTCTAAAGAGGCTGAAAGGGGGAGAAAGTGGCATGAAAGAACTTCTGTGTGATGCAGGCTGTCCCTGTGGGAAAGGAGTGTTGGGTTGGTCCCTGGGGGTGCTGGCCAGCCATGTGCAGTCATGTGTGGAAGGCAAAGGTTCATTAGAAAACAATTAATTGCTTTCTTCTAGGGCAAGAGACGGGGGTATGTAATTAAGTTAGCCAGCAGTTTTGAAGCTGGATACCTTTTATATCATGGTGTTCAGATATGTCCCTGAAGTTAATGGGTTGTTGTAGAAGCCAAGACAAAAATGGATTCAAAAGGGACACAGGTGAATTTGGGGGACAGAAGTCTGTTTGGTCATTGGGAATTAAGGTTTCATATATAGTTTGGCTCAGTCAGTCCCTAAATAGGTAATCATGAGGATGGAGGGTGTCTTCCTGTCCTAGGGAAGGGAGTAATCTCCAGTTTCTTGTATTTTTCCCTAAACATTGGGATGGTTGAGGCCAACCCTGGCTGTGTTCAGCCATTCCTTGCCCTCCAGCATGACAGTGGAGCCATGCTGGGGACCATGGGCTGCTTCTGCTGGGAACAGCTGGAGGTTGGCAAGGACACACTACAAGAGTGGATCTTTCCTCTCTTCACCCGAGCTAGCTGATCCATGTGGGTGTAGGCCAGGGCAGGATTTGGCACATTAAGTTTATATGATGGCTCTAATGAAGAGCAGGCATGTGTTTCCTCACCTCCGCTGTCATTATTTATTGTGTAACTGGAAGGCAGAGACAGTGGCTACTGCACTTGTTTCCATCTGCATGAAAGTGTATAATTAGATTCATTTCTCTGTTTTGGCTTTGCCGAAGTGAAGGAGAAAATCACCCAAGTTCCCCATGAGGTAGCGGGGAGCAGCCAAGGACATATGGGTATGTAAGGGAAGCAGATGGCCTATCTGACTAAACCACATCATATAAGTTTATGAGTCAGGCAGGTGCTCTTTCCTGCTGTTTTATAGTGATGTCTTAAGGATTTCCCTTTTGATATACGAGGGCAAATCGTCAGCCGAGCCCTTCTCTATCAGGGGCTAATCCAAAAGTAAATCACTCTAAAGCAGCAGGAGAGAGGTCTTGCAAGGCACCCACTATAGAGATATTCTTTTGTTATAAATCATCAGTCGTGTTCTTAAGGGATTATGCTGGAAAAAGCAAACAATATAAAAAGGTCAAATACAAATAGTAAAAATGAAATAGTTTGTTGCTTTATTCTGTCTGCTCACAGAGGAGATACTACTTGGCCAGGAGAAGAGACGACTCTTCAATCCCAGTGGAGTGTGGCTGGGGCTGGGTGAAAATAGATAGCAAGGGATGGTCTGGGTGTGCCCTCTGGATCTTGGGGGATTTTTGTTCCCTGTCATCCATGGGAGCCCCCTGAGCCGTGCAGCCCGTGCTGGCTGCTTGCACCCCAGGCACAGGTTGGTGGAGAGGGGGAGCAGCAATTCACAGACACTGCCTTGCTTGGTTCTGCTGACAGGCCTGGGTTTACTTCTGTGGGGAGTGTGCAGGTGTGAGGCATGTGGGGATACCTGTGGCTGCCCCTTGAGGCATGGCTGGAGCAAGGTGAGAGGTTTTACTCAGACACCTGTGCCTGGACTGAGCTCAGCACGACCTGGCTAATGCTTGATGCTGTCTCATTTCTGCTTGGAAAAGCCCTCTCACCATGATCTGGCTGCCTGATCACCCTGGGCATTAAACTGCTTTGCTGCACCTCCTGGTGTAGTATCAAAACTTGGGGGAAATGTAAGTGAAAGAACATGCCCGCTGCTGGCCAGCCATATGGACGTGCTGCAGAGAGCTGGTGCTGGTGTCAGCTCAGTGGCACATCCTGCTGTGCACTGAGCACAGCTTCCCTGTGCGGGAGGGATTTATTCCTTGTGCAGGAGAGCAGCCTGAGCCCCTGCCTCGCCAGATAAGGGCACAGATCCAGGCCTTGGGCTCTCCTGCTGGGAAGGTGCTTGGCAGTGATGGCCTTGGGGACTTGGGGCTGTCTGACAGCTCTGTCTTGGCCATTCAGCATGCCCTGGTCAAACCTGCAGTGCAAGGCTGAGAAGTGGCATCATCACCCTGTTAATAACTGCCTGCAGTTCATAGTGCTTCCAGGAAATTGGGCTTCTCATTTGGAAAATAAGATAGCAAACAAAATAAGATAGCAAATCCTGCTTGTGGATTCTGGGAATCCCAGCAAGTATTTGCACAAATCTGGGCAACCTGGAGCACTGCTCTCTGCTCTCTTGCCTCTCCCTCCCATCACAGCTGTCCCCAAGAAGCGTTTGCCATGTGATGTCTGAGAGGGCTGGGATTCCCAGAATCCACAAGCAGGATTTGCTATCTTATTTTTTGTTATCTTATTTTCCAAATGAGAAGCCCAATTTTCTGGGAGCACTATGAACTGCAGGCAGTTATTAACAGGGTGATGGTGCCACTTCTCAGCCCTGCAGGAGCAGAGGTAATGCTGGTCTCCTACTTTTAGGTCATGGGGGAAAGGTGTGATCCAGGAAAGGTGCAATGCCATGAAACAGCTGTTGCCATTGTCCTTTCCAAATCTCAAAGTTCAATTTGTTAACCATGTGAGTAAAACCACCACAGCTGCTGTTGGGGGCTCTGCCGTGCTTTGGCTCTTTAACCTGACATCTCAGCGTGGCAGAGTGGCAGGTACCGCACAGGTATAAACACTGCTTGGCTGCCCACAGGTTGAGGGAACACCTTTTCTGGCATCCCTGTTTTCCCTGCCCTCTGAAGGAGGCAGAGCTTGCTGCCAGCAGAGGCTGGGCTCTGCTGGGGTGCTGCAGGCAGAGGAGCAGCTCCCTGGGCTGTGCTGCTGCTCTGGATCTGATCCTGGGTGGCTGCTGCTACCGTGCCCTGCTGCACATGGCAGATCAGGAGCCTGGCCACGAGCTTGGCTGGCTGCTCACGCTCACTCACACTTGTGCACACTACTCACACTCATGCACACCTGCTCACACTCTTGCACACTCGTGCACACCCACTCACACTCTTGCATACTGATCACACTCTTGCACACCCGCTCACACTCTTGCACACCCACTCACACTCTTGCACACTCATGCACACCCACTCACACTCTTGCATACTGCTCACGCTCTTGCACACCTGCTCACACTCTTGCACACTCGTGCACACCCACTCACACTCTTGCACACTACTCACACTCTTGCACACTTGCTCACACCCTCGCACACTCTCGCACTCTGGCACACCCAGTGCCCAGCTCAGCCTGTGCCCTGCTGCCCTGTGCCCTTCCCCACAGCCCTGCAGCACGGCTCCAGCGTGCAGCAGGGCTCACCCAGCCCCAGGCAGGGCTGGGGAGGGTTCCTGGCTCTGCAGCTCCACAGCACAGCCTTCCACTGAAGCCCTGGCTGCTTCCCTGGCTCTGGGGGCTCTGCTGCAGTCCCCTCTCCAGCCCCACAGGGTCTGAAGCCTGGCAGCATCTGCCAGTGCTGAGTACAGCAAGCAGTGCTCTGTGGGGGCACCTGGGCTTCCCTGAACCATTTTTGTCTCCTGTACCCACACTTCCCAGCTCCAGCAGGCCAAGCTGGATTTTGATGGCATCAATGTCCACCACTTTTATTTTGTTTGTTCACAGAGCAGCTCCAGCACCCAGCACCTGCCTGAGCTTTGAATAAACCAGTGCAACCCAAGTCTGTCACAATTGATTGAAACAAGGTCAAATGCAGGTTGCAGAGGCATTCCTAACTTCTGAATGCTCGATTCGGGACTTGGAAATGTCCTTTTAACATAGTACTTAATGTTTAATACAGTTTTATGAGTCTATGGGAGCACAAATGATCCCCTTCCAGAGTTCAACATTTATAACTCTAAACTGATGCACCGATATTCTTTGAATTCAACTTCACTTTAAAGCACCAACTGTGTTTTCTTCAGCCTTGGTCCATTCTGTGGGTTTTCTTGAGGCCTCAGGAGCTCTGAGCCCTCAGAGATGGAAAGCTTTGAGGGCTGTAGCTGCAGCCAGCTGTAGGCAGGTGTGGGGTGGAGGTGCCTGTAATGCTGCTGCTTCTATTGGAGCTGCTTTCACTGCTTGTTGTTTAGTACAGTAACTATGTGACAGCAATAAAAAAAAAATCTGTAAATCAAACTCATGTTTTTTTCAGAACACGGAATGTGCCTTTGCCCTCTAAAGTGAAAAGAGTGGGAGAGATGGAGAGTTTACGTGAGAAATATTTCTCAGAAATAACCAAGAAATTCTGAATTAAATCTTCAAATCAATATATCCAGTCCAGCTGATGTATTTGCCAAGGAAAATTTGGGCTGATCAGTTAATCCTTGGTAAATTTATAATCAACTGAAAATGAGATTTGGTAGTTAGACATTTCAGTCTTGTCAGTGGATAGACCCATTGCCTCTGGTGCAGGCAGGTGCCAGTGAGGATGTGGCATCACCCTGTCTGGGCTGGGGCTTGGCATTGCTCCTGGGCTTTACCCTGAGTGCTTGATGGAGGCACAGGAGATCTTCTGTAATGTTTCCCTTTCCTCTGAAGACAAACAAACCCAACAAGCCTCCTAGGAAAGGAGATGCAGGAGGCCAAGTGAATGCAGTGAGATTGCACTGCCAAGTGTTGAAAAATTAAAATATGCAGAACTTTACCTCAGGTGCACAACTCTGACTCTGCCCCCTTGTGCATATTCATTAAAATACAGCCTTTAATTACCTGTCCTGAGTGGTGTAAATCGTGTGTCCAAGCTGGTCTGGGGGTGCTGTTGCCCCAAACACTGCAGTGCCATGGGTGGGTCGTGGTTTGAGGCTGCTGTGCCATGAGGGGCAGGGCTCAGGCTGGTGTGACCTGCCCAGCACCTGGCACTAAGCTGGGCTGGAGCTAAAGAGACTTTGCTGAGGAGCCACCTTGGAGCACGGGATCCAGGGCAGGAGGAGATCAGGTTAGAATGTGCTTTTCCCTGCAAGGTGACAGTGCAAACACAGTGTTCCCAGGAAGGAGTTAATACGGGTCTGTCTACAGATGTCCTGATGGAGTGAAGGCAAGCAATGATACTTTGTATCATTTTGATATCCGGTCTAAATTAGGCCCGAGGGAAAGACTGTGGCCTATTTAACCCAGCATCTGTCAGTTATCATTATTTTCAGCCAACTTTAGTAGGTCCAAGTATAAAATTTGTATCTGGGGGGAGGAGAGGGTAAGAGGCTAGTGGAAGCTGGATTTGGCTACCTCAGCTTCTGTTGAAAGGATTTGCACCAGCCTTTTAGGAGTTGTTACATGAGAGAAGCAATTATCTGGGGGAGCACTGTGGGTGAAAGTGGCTGGCTGGTCAGCAGCCAAGAGCTCTGTGAGGGAGACACACAGAGGAAGAGGCAGGATGTTACTGGGGTTTCCAAGGATGAGTTTCAGATCTGGATAGTGGTATTTGCTTAGTTATGGTGTGAAAAAAATGGAATTTGCTCACAATGTAACCTTGAAAAGTGTTCCCACAGATGTGGGTGGCTTTCCCATGGAGCAGACTGTGAGCTAACAGGTGGGTGGGGACGTCTGTGACCTCGCTGATGGGGACATCACTGAGAATATGGGCATAGGGCCCATGGAGAGCAGGGCTGCTGTCCCCAGGTGATGAGGGTGCTGCTGGGATGCAGCTGTGGAGAAGGCAAATCTCCTCCTGGTGGGACTTTGAGCAGAAATGAAATGCTCCACACCAGCCACGAGCTGGGAGGACCTCAGGGCGATGCTCCAGGGATTGCATTTCCATCAACCCCCTGCACAGGCAAGAGCTGCTGGAGCAGAGCACAGCTCAGGCTGAGACAGCGGCTTCTGCAGGGACCTGTGCTGGCTGGGGGAGACCCTGCATGAGCTGAGCTTGGTGCTGGCAGCTCCCAGAGCAGGGGTGTTGGTGGTGAGGCACGCACAGTGCGTTGGGAAGGGATGTGCCTGGCCTCCTGCAGGGCTGCTGCCTGCAGTCAGGCTGCTGAGCAATTTTTTTACCTGCTGTCATTGAAACCAAGCAGAAACCCTGAACTGCTGATGACTGACTAATGCAATTGCCCTTTTATTTCCTGATACTTCCTTGGGAAGCAGAGGGACTCTGAAGCTTAGGCTGTTGTAAATCCTTGCTCAGGCTGCAGGCATCTGACTTGGGTGCAGAAAATGGAAACTTTAATGGCTGGGGAGAGCCAGCCACTAAAGCCTCATCCTTCCTAGCAGCCTTCTCTGTGCTGTGTGGTGTGGTAGATGCTTTGTTTTTCACACACTGGGATATACTGGATGGATTTTTTGAAACAGAGACCAGGAGTTCACACCTGCTGTATGGCAGCACCTGGCAGTGTTGCTCCTTCTTGCAACAGCTTGGGGAAGAAGCTACAAACTGCTGATGACCACGGTGCTGCCTTTGTCACCTGCAGATACAAGGAACTGCTGCTTGCCCCTTGTGCTGGGCTGGCCCTGGATGGTCTCTAACAAAATGTACTTTAAATTCTCCAAAAGTTACAACAATTTCATTGTGCAGCAAGAAAGAGCTCTCCAGGTCCTGTGATTTGGGGTCAAATCAGCATTTTCCCAGGGTGTGTTGAAACAGCTCCTTCTCTTGCCTCCTGGTATCACGTTGTGATGCTTCTTGTCCTTGTGCTGGGCTGCCTCGTCTCAGGAGCGGCCTGGAAGGGCCAGTGGGGAGGCAGCATGGTGGAAATGTGCTTTTGGGTGACCAGAGGTGGGTTTGCTGTCCCAGCATGTCGCTGTCTCTGGGGTTTGGGGTGTGCCTGGCCTTATGCAAGCCAGGGAAGTGCCGTGTTGTGTAACGCTGTTGTGTAAGCAGGGCACGGGCGGGCGGCGGGGTTTCGGCACACAAACCATGCTCTGTCATGCTCCCTGCATTTCCCCACCTGCAGCCTGGAGGGATCTGTCCGAAGAACTTTCCATCCACTTTCCTGGGGGTGTCACAGGGACAGACAGCCCTTTCTCAGGCAGAGCTGTTGGTGGAAGGGTTGTCTTTAGACTGTGAACAGTTGGCACTCGTGTCTGACTCCTGCTCCCATGTGTAGCTGCACCTTTTCCAGAGACGGGGCAGAGTGCAGGGCCATCTTTGCAGGATAAGAAGCTGCTGCTGTGCCTGGACACTTAATGAGAGTGCAGGAGACTCCTTGTTGAGGCAGCATGGCCTCTCCCTGTCCTCCTGTTCCAGCTGACATTACCATGGTACTGTGCTACCTGTTACAAAGCTGTCTTGTGGAGGCACTGCCAGGTCTTCCACGGCAGTGACACCTCAAAGGGGTGCTGGAAACAAGCTCAGGGGGGAAATGTATCCCCCTGCCCGTGGTCTCTGTGCAGTGACAGTGGTTGGGAGCATGGTGAGCAGGCTCTGAATGTCAGCACATTGTTCCTGGTGAGATACGTGTCATGTCGCATTAGCTCAGGCTGACAGCCACCGGTGGGAAAGTATTTCTGGGAGTTCCTCGAAGAGCCCCCACCTCCTACAGGCAAGGACTTGTGCCTGGCAGCAGAGCTGTGCCCAGCCACACTGGGGGAGTAGGGAGATCGTTGATGCCTGAGTACGGGGAAAGTCACCCGAGTGTCGTGTCCCAGGGGAAGCTGCCTGTGCTGGGAGCATTCTCGTGGAGAGTGTCTGGATGTTCAGAAGACAAAGCTCAGTTTTATTTCTTGGTAGCCTCTGCTCAGGGCAGAGGAGGTGGGGTTAACATGACTTATTTGGTGAAATCCACCGTGCCCAGAATGAAGGGAGCAGCTGAGAGTGCTGGGAGCTGAGGAAACCCTCTCACTCCTGCTGCAGAGGTCAGGAGCTGGAAGTGTGCTGTGTGGTTCAGGAGCATTTACAGGACAAGGCAGTCTCTTGTGAGTGCAAGGAGCCACTCAGCATTACACAGCCATGGAATGGTGCAGGGATGGAGCTGGAACAGGGCTGCTGTGGGGTAGGGACAAGACAGGTGGGAGGAGTTTGCTCACACACAGGGAAGGACTGACTCCAGCCCGAGGGCAGAGCCCCAGGGCTTTGCTGGACTGAGCAGCTTTTTGGTGATGGTCCCTCTTTAATTTCTCATCTGCAGAAACCTCTCTTCACCCATCCCTGGGACTCCTGTGTGCCCCTTGCAGCTCCCTC
The DNA here is from genome assembly GCA_024865655.1 of Emberiza elegans. Classification (NCBI taxonomy): domain Eukaryota; kingdom Metazoa; phylum Chordata; class Aves; order Passeriformes; family Fringillidae; genus Emberiza; species Emberiza elegans. The sequence continues at coordinate 52,844,710 of JALJVW010000184.1, forward strand.
CATGCTCTCAGCTCACAGCTCCCTCCTGCCTGGGCTGCCCCAGCCCTGCCCTGCCCTGCCTGCTGTGCTGGGGGCTCCAGCCTGGAGCTCTGCCTGCTCTCCTGACATTCTCACTTCAGCATCAGCTTTTCTGAGCCTTCCCTCTTTATTTTCTTCCAGTGTCAGAAAGGTGAGGAGGTCAAACGCTAATGCAGTATTTCTTTCCTTTTTTAAAGTGTACCTAGCAGATGAGGAGTGTCAACACCAATTTGTTTTTCAAGTGTTTCTGCAGGATTGTTTTCTTGTTAAAAGTGACAAGGAGGTGCAGAACTGTCGGCCTTTAGTCAGAGATGTCATCTTGTCTTTTTGTAGGTGAACAGGCACGAGATGACAGAGCACCTTTTTGTGGGAAAGATGAAAAGTTGAGCCCAATTTAATAATTTCTTTAAAAACCAAAAGGAGCATATGCTCCTTCTCTTTTCCTGTTCCTCAGTAATGAGAGGCTGGAGAGAGGAAGACCCTGTTAGGCCCTAGTCAGTGCAGTGTGTTTGTGCAGAACTGCTCTCAGTACCAAGGGGATGGTTTGAACAGCATTATTCATCTGTGGCCTTTCCAAGTTCCTCTGCATCTTTTGGCAGCAGAACCTGATGATGGTTTTGGCACAGATAAGGTGCTCCTGTGTAGCTGGCAGTATGGACCATGGGGAAACCATTCTGGGCTTCAGCTGCGCTCTCAGGACCTGCCCAGGAGCTGCCCTGTGCTGGGTGCTGCCAGCTGGACACAGCTGAGCCCCCTTGCAGCTCCGTGGAGGGGATGGATTTTGCTCCTGGTTGCAGGTTGTAAGCCCAGCACGTGGCTTTCTGTGGCCAGGGCTGAGAGGAGGAGGGAGCAGGTGTGGGCTAGGGGTGTGATCCTGCTCCTTGGTCTCCCTGGCCATAGGCTGCCCTTCAGCTTGTGGCACACTTCCCTGCACCAGGGAGTGGAGAAGACACTCAACACTCACTTGGGTTCCTGGTGCTGATGTTTTCTGGCAGTTTAAGAGACCAATAACTGACTTGCCACTTGATGTAGTCATTAAGGGGCTGGCTGTGCTTTTGAAACCCTCTCCCCCTCTGCTCTGCACAGCCTCTGATGATCCCCCATTGCTGATCAGTGTTATTGAGTCTGGGTGGACCTGAGAGGGCTGAACTCCTGTGGAAGTCATTGGCTCCAGCACACAGACTGAAGCTTGGGTGGCGTGGCACAACACAGGACCAGTCCTGGGGCTGGTGTGGGACCAGGTTTGAGGTTTGCCATCTGGTCAGCAGAGAGGCAGGTGTCAAAGTCCAGGATGGCTGGAGATGTGTCTGGGCTCCAGCTCCCCAGCCACACCTCCTTTGCTGGATCCATACTGGCTCACACTGGTCACCCTCCCCGTGGTGAGCCGGCTCCAGGGAGGTGTCAGCCAGCTGTGTGCAGGGGGGTGAATCAGTGCATTCTTCTGTCAGGCTTCCAAGTCTAGAAATTCAGCAACTTTGGAGAAAGCTGTATTTAGAGGAGCAATAAAAAGGCGACTGACTCACATGGAAACAACATCAGTGGAATAAAAGGGGAGAGGCTTGGATTGCTGCAGGGAGAGTGGTGGGGGAATATGTTTAGATTTGTGGTTGGGGAATATGTTTAGATTTGTGGTGGTGGACATGGGAGTATTGAAGCACCCAAGATGAGTCTGGCCTTGTCCAGAAATGTATTAGCAGAAGTAAGTAATGTATATCCACCTTCCCACGAGTTCTGGCTTTGTTAACAGTGATATCATGCTTTGCTTTTAATAGCTTTTGTGATCTCGGGGCAAAGTTTGTTTTTTTTTTTTCCAAATCGAGATAATTCTTTTGTTTGAAAAAAACACCCTAAAAGCCCTGAAGTGACCTTTCATTCTAAGTGAAGGAGCAGGCAGGCTGATGGCTTTTTCAGATAGGAAGAGTCAGGGCAGAGCAGCCCGTGCTGGCCAGCACTCCAAGGAGGGAGCACTGCCGGCAGCGCACACTTGGCCCTATTGTCTCTGCTTGTATGGACTAGTCGGTGGGAAATGAGGTATTTCCTCCTTGCAGCCTGCTCTGTTGGAGCGCTGGAGGCTGGATCCTGCCCTGCCCTGAGCCACAGTGCAGCTCTTGCAGCACTGGGCTTTGGGGAGATGCTTTCTGTGGGAGCAGGATCAGCCTCTCTACCAGGTGTCTGGGAGGCTGTGACCCTCTGGGGCTGCTGGGGCATCATTATTTAAACATGTTCTGATTAGACTGCACTGTAAATCCAGCATTTTAATTCTTTCCATATGTAAGATCCAGTCTAATAAGCCAAAGTTTAAGACCATGCAATCTATTTGGAATAACCATATGGATTAGGAGTCAGACTGTGCTTTTCTGCTTCTTGTATTTACACTAATAGAGAGACAGTTGCTAATGTGCATTTAGCTTGTGATGGTACCCATTTTTTAAAAATATGACACCAAATGGCTTGCATTAAAATATTTGAAAAGCAGTAAAACTGTGAAAGTTTCTCTCTTGCGCAGACACAGACACATCTGTGAAATGAGGCGTCTCCAGGCAGCAACATTCCTGTCCCTCCCTGTAGGCTTATCAGTGGGGCTGAAGACCCCTGCAGGGTGCTGGGCCAGCCCAGTTCCCCCCCAGCTGCTCCTGCTGGTCCAGTGGAGACCCCCTGGGCATGAGGGAGAGCAGCCTTTGGGGCAAGGGGGACCTGGCTGGTCTTGCAATGTCAGGAATTGGAGGAACTTGTGGCTGGTGCTGCCTGTGCTTGGTTGGTTTGGCACATGGTGCTGACTGTGGTGCTGTCACCCCTGACACTCAGGGCAGATTGGAGCTGGGGTTCACCCAGGTAATGCCACCCCGTGGGCCAGAGAGGTCTGGAGAGAGGAGCAGCACAGCTGGGAGCT